>JAWMRA010000041.1:25577546-25718682 GCA_035584735.1 Pseudotriccus pelzelni | reverse complement strand
GTTTTTATTTTTGCTAGTAATAAATCCTAATATTATTTTCTCCCCAATCAGATCTCTTTGTCTGCATAAACCTTCTCGCACCTTAGAGCAATTTGTGGGGTGTGTGGTAAAAATTGTCCCCAGACAAACCCACGACAGTATCAAACTTATTTTCCTAATCCCACGTTCTTTAGATCAGCTGATTTACAAAAGGTCTGTTCAATGTACAGTGTTGTCACTGATAAGAGAAGGCAATGGACTACATAAGTCTGTTTTCTATTGGAAAGACCATCTTTATCTCAATGCTGTGGGTGTGATATAATTCTTCTTTAAGGCTCACAGAAAAGAAAATAAAAAACAACAAAGTGGTGAAATCCACCATGGCAAAGAATGTGAAAATAACATGTTAATAATAAGCAAAATAAACTCCTGAAAATAAATTTTGAACAAAATACTGTTTAAAATCGGAATGGATGGCAAGACAATTAAAAAAAAATTAGGTTCATATCACTGCTTATCACTGCCGCAGGTAAACTGGACACATATTAGTACCCAATGTGTAAAGAGAACTTAACATTGCTAAGAGTTACTAAGATCTCTTACGTAAAATCAGGAAATGAATAGTTTTGCACAAAAGCCAGCTGTGGCAGAGACTGCTTGATAATCAAAACTCTTGTGCCTCACTACTTCGAGGTCACATGAGAAAAATAAAATCTCTCCTTAATATATCCTGCTATCTATTCTCCATTTAAAACTACGAACTGCAAAGGCATTGTGGAAATTCCAAGTGAATAATCTTTCTTATGGATAGCAGAAAAGCATAAGGAAATTTGCTGTGGTAGTAGGTACCTGTAGTCTGCTTACTAGCGATTCCAGCCAACTAATCTGCTTTTAAGAAGGGAAAAAAATCTAGAAAGATTCTGAACATATTCAATTGCAACTGCAAACACTGGGGAGAAGATGGAGATATTACAAGGTCAGTAAAATATTTTGGCAAACAAAGATTGTGTGATTTAAAAAGATATTGATTTTTTCTTCTCCAGCAATTATTGATGGCATGTAATTACCCAAATGAAATGCACTTTGACTTGTATAAACAACAGTTACACACAATATCTTCCTATTTCTTCATTTAAAAGATAACAGCCAGCCCTGGCACAAATTTAGCATTGAGAAATCCTGGACAATAGTACTGCAAATGTGGTATGTGAAGATTCAGAAAGACATCATGAAAGTGCTATTCTTGTTACAGGTTTTAAGGTCTCAGTTTCATCACTAGTAAGTGATATGGGTCTTCCTTTCTTTTCTTTTTTTTTTTTTCTTTAAAAGCTTTTTCTTTAAACCCAACCTAAAAGCTGGGTTCTGAAACACCACACCAAACAGATAGCCAGCAGCATTACAAAAAAGTGTGTAGGCTCAGATACGACCAAATGAACTCATAAAAACTTCCTTTATACTTTATTCCTTTTGGGTGAAAAATTACTGTTTCACACGTTTATTACTACTACATATCAACAGGAGTCATTTACATTTAACATGGCACAGCAAATGGTAGAGTTGTGGGGCTGAAAAAAGCCCTATTTTGAGAGACATCAATGAGGCAAAGAAACTCAGTTGTTACCTGGGTCAGTATGTTCTGCACTGAGGATACAGCTTACAGGTTTGCAAAACGCTGCAAACCATACATCAGTCCTAAAATCTTTTTCTAGTTTGTACTCAGTTACCTGTGAAGTTTTGTGCTTTCAGATGTAGGTCATAGAGTTTATGAATATAGCGAATATACATCTCTTCTTTGTTCAGTTCAGTCTTGTAAAAATTCTGAAATAAAGTTGAAATTTTTTAATGAAATGTATTAGTTAATAAATTTATGATAGTGGTTACAAAATAAAAGACTTCATACATAATGTTCTAGAAATACATGCATAGATTTGAAAGTTTCACCTGTACAAAGTCATTACACAGTAATAATGCAGGGATACAGTAAGAAACAGTAAATAAAATAATAAATTTTCAGTGATCAACATGCTCCTGAATGTTTTTAAAATTCTCACAGAACATAAAAGGAAGAACCCAATACAACTGAAACCTGACAGTTCTTTCTTTATGAATAGTAATCCACCATTTGGCCATTTAACATCTTGCTGAAAGCTCCATGTTGATTTTATAATATTGACAGTCTCTGACTTTTGTAGTCATTTTTAAACAAAATATCTACCTGCCTGATATGCCTACTCTTCTTCATGTACAGCAAAATGCCAGAACGACTTTGGTAGTTTTACACAGAACTATTCAGTATTGTAAACAGCATAACCCTGAAATAAAACTGTGATTTCTTCAGCACTAACTGAAACTGGTAACTGATACATAGATACTGCATGTAATCATTGAAATATGTCAAGCTGCACTCTAAATTGATATCCAGGACAAAATGCCTAGAAGTGGCTAAAGACTTCTGGACATGTAACTGCTATTTGTTGTTACATGGATAAAATATGGACTGCAACATTATAATTCTTAGTTCAAAACATTCATTATTTATTTGCAAGCCCTAAAGCGAAGTATGAAAAAGTTGCAGGGAGAGGAGTACAACCCTATAGCACGGTTCACAAGTACTGCCACACTCACAGTGGAAATGCAGCTAGAGTCCTCCTGCTAGCCATACTCAGTGTTCAGGATATCATGCTCTGGTTAATAAAAATTTATAGGATAGAACAGTCTAAGCCCTGGTCCTCACTACCAATTAGCAATTTTTGTCCTATTATTTAAATCACTATTTTGAACTCTAACCAGTTTTTCTCCTAATGTTCAGTACTCTTATTCTGCGCCACTGCTTCCTAAATTGAGTTATCAGAGAAAAAGGTGGGAGGCACACTATGAAAATATAAAAATAAAAACTTTATAGAGAAAGTATTTTCTAAAATGATTTGAGAAAATGACTACACATCAATAGCTCTGTGATGACATGGCCCCATCTGCCTTTATAATCCAAAGACTTCCCTGTTCCTCCCACAAGGTGCAGACCAAGAACAGATGCTTCTCTTTAGAAGAGAAAAATAATAAAAAATCTGTTTGTATGTTCATATTTGCCTGTCTCAAAAATAAACTACATAACAGAATTTTAAGCAATAAAGCATAAAGATTAAGAAAAAATGTGGCACTGAACTGCAGTACTAGACTTCCTGACTCTAACCCCTAAAAACAAAAGGCTCCAGTACTTGTCACAAATCTTAACTGTATAAATGAACTGTTTTCTTCTCTGAAGCTCAGTTCTAACAATGTCCAGCTGGTCTGTAAGGCAGACCACAGCATGAAGACAACCTAGTCACAGCTCAGGAAAAACATAATGCTAATAAAGATGTTGTGATTTTTCAACAAACTATTTAAAGATGCAAAATATAATAGATGTAGTCTTCAAAAAGGGACATGATGTAAAATGTAGACTTCCCTAATCAATAAAGACTTCAGATTGAGAACAACATTCAAACAGGCCAGGTGGACACGTTCAACTTAAATGGTATGATGCCATATATCAGTGTAGACCATCACAGGAAAAC
This sequence comes from Pseudotriccus pelzelni, assembly GCA_035584735.1. NCBI lineage: Eukaryota > Metazoa > Chordata > Aves > Passeriformes > Tyrannidae > Pseudotriccus > Pseudotriccus pelzelni. The sequence continues at coordinate 25,715,149 of JAWMRA010000041.1, read as the reverse complement.
ATCCTCTTTTTAAAGAGAAGATAATTTTAAATTAGAACCTGAAATATCAGTTGAATATCAAACCCACTGAGGTCCAGAGATGCCTCAGAAAAAGTCCTCAGTGAGCTACCAAAAGCTATTGAATATGCTTTCAATGCTTTTGCACAGCTCTGTGATGACAGACACCTTTCAAATTAGACTAATGCCATTCTTACGCATAAGCAACTAACTCCATTAGACGCCTCTTAAACCAGGTTTTCCAAAGAAGCATTACTAATGTGAAATCCACTGCAGAGGATAGAGAGGATGGCAAGAGTAGGAAACAAGTTCCTACCTTTTCCTTTCAGCCAAATTATTGCTGCAGATACATACCCCTCCCTGAATATTTCATAATGTGGCAAAATTCCAGTTAATCTGATTGATAACTTGGCTAACTTGCACAATTCTATTTTCCGGAAGAACAGCATATACCTCTATGGCAAAGTAACATAAAAATTCTCTTTTTATTCCAACCACTACTCCTCTGATCTTTGGAAGTCAGAAAACCTTCAAAGCAGTCATAGTAGATGACAACTAGAGAAGACAATGAGTTCATCCCTTAACTGGGCAAGCAAATGTCTCAAAGTTTTTGTGCTACTTCTTTAATTGAAATTTCTTTTCAAAAATTGGCATTTATTGTTTCTCTGGTGTGCAACTACTATTAAAAATTTGTTTAAAAATTATTAGGATATGAACTCCACCTTAGCCTGTATGAGTCATTGACAATTCCATTAAAAAGTAATATGGTGGTTTTGCATTTATAAATATTTTAATTTTTTTTTGGTACAAATCTTGGATGATTTGCTAATAATAGATTAAAAATTCCTCAGGGATGAAAATAATCCAGGTGCTTTACAGAATTAAGAACATACCAGATATTTTCACAGAAAGCCAGCTTCTCTCTGGCTTCATAGTAAATATCGTCCCCATTTAGAGCACTATTTTTCTACTGAAGAAGTTCTTTGTTCTCTTACGTATAACTGCTACCTAGAATCAAAATGCAACCTGTAAACAAAATGACACCTTTTTTCATACTATGAATTTGCACTCTTGGTTTGTTGTAATGATAATAGCATGACAAGAGGAGGTCTTGAGCAGCATTTCTGGCTCTTCTACTCGGAAGAGAAGAGTTAGCCTGCACTCTTCAGAAGTATCTCATAATATACATCATAAGAATCAACTTGCATCAGTTATTGGGGAAAAAAAGAAAAAACATGTAAGTTTTGTTGGGTTTGGGGAAGGACAAATGGCATGTTTGCTTCTATGAACTCAGAGAACAATTAAACTTGGAAAGTACTTCAGTGAAGTTTATCCAGAGGGAAGAGACTTAAAACTGAATAAAGCAGTATCGGAGACCTCTCAGAATCCATCTATAAATCCCCCCCCACTGTATCAATTTCACACTGGAAAAAAACAGTGATCCTAAGTGCAGTATTATTCTGTAAAATTCTAGTCAGATTGCAACAAGAAGCAAAGTACCTCCTATTCAAATGTGTATCTGTATACTAGAAAATGCTCAGCTGAAATGAAAATGGGAAAGAAAAAGTATTATACAAACCAAAAGGCTAACAGTGCAGCCAATCTTTTTGCCATCCACTTCTCCCATTTTCATGCAGTCCCTAAAACAGAAAGTAATGAAAGTCAGAAGGAATTATGTTTATCCTCTTACAGTGAAGCACACCTCAGAAAGCAGACATATTTGACTTGGCAAGCTGACTGAAATTATGCTGCCCAAAGGCATTTGGATGAACAGCTGACCCAGGTAGGCAAGGGATTTCATGCCTCCTTTTCTAGTACACTGAATACCTCAATTTTCAAGAAAGTAAATTTTTTTTCTGGCTCTGTCACTGATTTGCTAGGAGACTTCTGGTGATCATTTGGTTTCTTCAAACCTTGTGCTCAAGTCATGCCAGCAGAAGCCAGCATGGCTGCCAGAAGAGGCAGTCCTGCCCCCTTCCTGCTCTCAGACACTTGCTCCCAGTCCTGCACTGCTGCTTGCAAAAAACTCAGGAAGAGATACAGGTTAGGCAGAATCGTTTTCTGGGTTAGTTTTCATCCATGCCTGTCAGATCACCACAGTGCAACACAAACACTTGTGTCGGCACATGGAAGAGGGTGATGTGAATGAGCAGGAATGAGTTTTCTTTCTTCAGAGGCAGTGTACACCTAAAGTGGTCATGGAATCACAGCATTAGTCCTCCTCTGGAAAAGCAGAATGACACTGATCTCCTCTGTGAAATGCTACAAGATCCACCAAATTTTCCTCAGTAGAACTTCTATAATAAATATCATTTAATGTTTGGGGAAATAACAGACCTGACCCTGAAATCAAAAGGTAAAATGGAGCCATACAGAGTTTATTATCAGACAGGGGAAAACAGCCAGTATAACCATGCTGAAGTAAAAGAATAACAGGGAGACATTACCATATAGTCACTAAAAGAAATTTAACATAATTTAAAAAAATTCTTGTATACATGAGCTAAACAATTGTCCCAAGTATTCTCATAACTACCAGCACACCATTATTTTGAAAGATTGAGAGTCCTGGAGGTTGTAATGCCACTGATCCCTGAAGAAGAATAGCACTGCTAGGCTTCTAGAAATTTAGAGTTCAGTCTCTTTGTTGGTGAAATAGCTTTCCTTCAAACTGTCAGTGATGATAGCAAGTGGAGTACTAGGTCTCACCATATGTCCATATGGAATCAGGGAGAAAACCTTACATGTAAGCTCTAGAAAATGCTACAGTCGATGGCATGGAAGAGGACTAAGCTGAAATGTGAAGTCTCTATACAGGCTTACAACTGACTGAGAAAATTGCTTTTAGTATCACACTCCTGAAAGGAGTGCCTCTCATTTCTCTCTCCTTTGTTCATGTGGTACAGTCAGATGCCAGGTGTTCACCAAGAGATCATATCTTTGTATACATACTTACTGTGCCAGCTGACACTACAACTAAGCATGATTGACATAGTGGTAAGAATTTTACATATTGTGTAAAACAACTGTCAGGTGATTAGTATTGAGCTTTGTGTTTTCAGACAGATTTGAGTCACTAACCTACTGCCAAAAGTTACTATATTCCTTGATAGGAAACTCATGCACGCCACTGGATTTTCACACCATGGGGAGACTCTGTGGTTGTTTTCATGCTGCTTGTTGCATTGTCCTGACTGCTTTGACTAAGCAACTGCTGTCAGAGATCCTGAGCACTTACATGTATGCATGTGCAGTCACTGTTTGAGCAAGATAGCCATATTTGTCTCCTAATATTTCAAAGATGACAACCTTACTTCTAAATTGTGATAATCACTCACCTGTAGTCCAGTAGCCTCTCCATGAGGCGAGTCACAGTGGCGATTAACGAAACGCCACTTTCCCTCCATGTTTCCCGCTCAATTTTCTTCAGCAGACTGAAAAAAAACAGAAGCCAGAAAAATTTCACTGTTTATTTTTGACTGTCGCTATGACAACCTATCTGCTTTTACCAGTACCTTAATACCTTAGCAACATCTTTGACAGTTATATTTTCTTTCATAAACACCCTCCCAAGAAGCACAATTTGCAAACAATGTCTTACCTAGGATAAGGACCAAAAAGTGGAATTCTAGTCCAGGAAGCATTGACAAAACAAATGATTTTCATATTAGCTGCATAAGGTTAAAATATATCAAGTACCTAATTTTCATAATATATTAATATCCCAAAGACTTAACACCACTCTTCCATAAAATTTATATATTCATGTTGATACATCAAAAAAGGGGGAATTTAAAGATGTTCCTAGAAAGGCATATTTATTAGCTCAATATACCTTCTCAGTGCAACCTCAACTTTTTTTAGAAAAAATTTTTCCTCCTCTCCTCTCTTCTCTAATATTTCAGTATGCATGAAATTTAGGAATAGGGGATGGGATTTTAATAATGTGATTCTCCCTCTTCACTTAATATTTCTTTCTGAGAACATACTATCATGCACATGTACAATTCCATTAGCTTACAGTGTCATAAGATTATTAAAAACTGTTGTGTTGAGTTCTTACACAGGTGCAAACACAGATTACACATTGAAATGAAAAGATTTCAAAATGGTGTTGTAAGTGGAGTTGTCAGTAAAACTACAGCTAATATAATTTTGTTTATTATTCTTAATATAATTCTGTTACACGCTTCTAATTTTCACTGCTTAAGTTTATCAAATATTAATCATTTAGGCATGAATTTCCCACATTTCCTCTCTAAGAATGAGCATGGAAATATTTATCTATGGAGCTGTGTTACTTTTAAGCTTTGGTGCGGGAGCTCAGACAGATGACGCATCCATGGAAATATTTCAGCAGTCTCTCTGAAAATGCCCTCAGGTATGGTTTATTTAGAAGCCTCCGAAAATTGCCTCATCCATATAGATAGAGCTTTTAGAGAGTTGTTAATGGCATCTCCGAACCTTCTGTGTGCGGTGGGCAAGCTGTCAGCTCCACTGACCTTCATCTACACTGAGCATGCTCACTCCCATAAAACTCCTACATCCAAATTTCACCAAACATATAACGGTGCCCAGTAACTCCTACATGCCAACTGCACTAGCTATACACTCCAGCTCTGTTCAGCTCCTTACATACCTGGGGATGTCACAGATGCAATTCTCCAAACAAATTTGACCTAAATGAAGCTGTGCTCTACTGGAAGTGAGGAGGAAATACTGAGTTTCATTCTAATACGGATCTTAAACGCACTTCTTCTCTTCCAAAGGCAATCAGATGTCTTTCCCTCACATTCGGAGACTGGCTATCTGTCATTTCTAACAGACAGATGGCAAGACCATCCTTAACCAGAAGAGGCTGAAGCACTAAACCGGCATCTCTGTTTTTCATATTTTTCATTCACTTTTGAACACTTTACGTTCCTTACAAACAAGTTTTTGCATCTAACAAGAAATAAGAGTACAGCCTGTTACATTAGTAAGCCTTGATTACTGCACTGATTTTTCTTTCCTGTTTCCTTTCAACCCTGTGTTGAAAAGGAACATTTCAACCTAAATTCATCAAAATAATGACCTATAGTTCTTCCAGAAAAACAGCAGAAGTACGGCTTTTAAAACAGATTGTTTTCATCTGCATTTGACTTATACATTTTCTTTAAATATGTATTGGCATATTCGTTATAAACATACAATTTCTAACAATGGGTTGTGTAGGTACATTCAAAGTACTTATTCAAACTGACATCAATGTCATCAATTGAACAAATTTATGACTTGCCTTCTGATGCATGCCTCCCTTTCTCCCCCACACATCTTCCACCAGAACGCACAGAACAAACACTCAGAATGAAAAAGCTAGTCAAATATACCCCTTGGGTTCCTCATGGCTATATCTAGGTAGAATTGAATCTCTGTTCTTACAGGTCCCAAAGCATAGCCAAGATGTTATTATGTTCTACAAAGCACTAAGAGGGATGAACATAGGAGAAATGCAGTAATTGTTTCCAGGAGAAAAAAAAAAAAAAAGCAATTAACACGGGAGTTGAGTGATTTAAATTAATTTTCCAATTCAGACAAAATAAACAGAAAGCCCAACAAAACCTGCGAGCATGACACCCACAGCAGTTACCAGACTGTATCTAAAGCAGGTATGTGCATCCCCTTGGCTCCTAGCTGTATCTATGAAAGGTTACCATGCCTGATTTTCAGAAAGATAGGTAATATTGTAGCATTAAAGACTACAAAAAACACTGCTTGTTGCAAAACTGTATTACTATTTCACAGTCCACTCTAATATTGCTTAGGTTAAATTACCCATGGAAGAAATAAAACAAACACACAACAAAAATCTCAGGCTGACCCCATCTCTTGCATTCAGCTCCCTAAACTGCCCATCTGATTTTCATAACTTTTCTTCACATACCCTAGAACACTATGTCATCCTCCATTTTAGATTAGTATCTCCTACAAGCTCTCATGAGGAGTTAATAAAACTTAGTAAAAAACTAATGATAAATACTACTATATTTGCAAGCTGTAAGTGAACTTGAGCAGTTATTCTGAAATTTCCCAAAGAGTTTAGTTTTAACTTCTGCTATACCATGACAGAAACAACAAGTATATTGATGCTGTGAGACATTTTGCAATTTAAATTACTATGACTATGTCTTCAGCATTTAGATTTATAAAAGGCTCTCAACATTTTTCACTGTATCTAGTTTAACATCTACCAGTTTAAATCTAACTCAAAACCATAAAAAATTATAAATTATATTTCATACTAATATGCTTCCTTATAGATTTTAAGTTATTTCAGTGATAGACACACTGATGTATTTTGCACAAAAGAATGCATTTAGACTTTATTTTATAATTAAAACTTTTTCCTTAATGGCTTAATTTTGCAGTTAGAATACTGTTTTACTAAAATAATGAAATCAACATACCTTTTATTATCTTTACTCATATTATGAAAAATGTCATGAATAATTATGAGAAAGTCCTGCTCCAGCATACTGTACTGTTATTTGCCATTATTCATTCAATTTCATAATATTCTGCCTAATCTCTCTACCCACTTTTGCTTCTGTACCTGATAAATTCTTAGGAACTCTCTTTTTTTCAGTTCAGTACAATTATAGATTATAAGGTGTTTGCTATTCACAGACACCAAGACCTGAATGTTTCTTAAGCAAAGAGAGCTAAAAATAATATTTAAAGAAGAAGCAATGGTTAAGAAGCCATATAAATAGAAAAAGATCATGTATCTAATAGTACTGAAGAAAACACAGCAGCTGGGAAACCTGAAGAGGAACAATACATCTCCTACTAAAATAAACACACCAGAAATAAGTGAAATCTTGCACTTTGGTGGAATTGAGTTCTAAAGAACAACAGAGTTCAGTTAGTTATTTTGTACCTGTACTCTGTGACAATCATTTATTTCAGTCACTGGGATAATTCAGGGGCAACTTTAGGGACTTCAACACTATCATTAGGTTTTTCTATTAGATTGAAGTGACATGCCATTTATTAAAAAATATTAAAAACTTAACTAGTAATGTATAAAAAAAAAATCTTATCAGAATAAAGAAAATTGTTTAAATCAAAGAAGAAATCAACAAGTGACATTACTCAGAGGAGAAAAAGTTTCTGTCAATAGAAAAGTACTAATTAAATGCTTTTTGTTAAATTCTCATGCCCAGTTTTCAATATGCTCTACCTAAGCTCTACCTGCGCCCCATGCAATTATGAAGCATTTCTTGCTTTTCTGATTTTAAAATTAGTAGGTAATGTTCTGTGATACAACAGATTTAGCCTTTCCCAATTATAGCTGTATGCAAGCAGTACTGCCAGACTTTACAGATGCTATACAACATCATGAAATGTTTTATTCTTCAGATTTTAACAAAACAAAGCAAAAAAAAAAAAAAGGGAAAAAAAAGAGATTCGCCACCGTTTTTAGCATTACTTCTCTACAATGACATCAGCATCTGATACAACCAACTGAACTCAAGGAATTAGTGTAAGATAAACACATTACTCACATACTGTTGAAGAGCTCTCGGTACGTTTCGTCACCTTTACCTTCTGACATTAGGCTGTCCAGTTTGTCAATCAGCTTTGCTTCCACCTGCAACATATAAGTGTGGTGTAAACAGCTTCTTTTTCTTTTAATGAGATTAGAGAAAATGGAGGGAAGATCTGGTTTTATGTAAGGGACTTTGGTAAATGCATATTTTAGAATTATTGATCAATCATGTGATAAGTCACTTCATCTCTTTGAAGCTGTTATCATTCCCAAGGTTTGCGAGGCTTTCTTTTCTTTTCGGGTTTTTTTTTTTTTTTGGTGGGAGGGAGCTAATTTAAATTGAGCAACATGACTTTAAAACTACAGGCTGAGTAGCATTTGCTGCTGCTAAGGCAGCTATCTATTTATGGAGTCAGAGGAAAAGCACACAGCCCAAATAAATTGCCTGAATTCTCATCGCAGGGCTGTAAGCACAAGCTGTTTTTTTAGACTTAAGCAAAAATATTATCTTTTCTGACCTGCACCTCATTCTTTATAAATTAATATTTATAAATGTCTGTACTGTTTAGAATACCTGGGAGCTCAGACTTACTTTCCCAACCCTCTTTATCTGCCAGTGTATTTGGTTAGAGATCAAATTTGCCGGATTTATATACTAGCTATCAAAGAATCTTACAGTAAATATCTGGTGGCTAATGACTTCCTCAATGAATATTTTTAAGTGTATTGATTATAAAGAAGAGAGGTGATGCTACACTGTGTGTTAATATTTCAAACCTCCTTTTTATCAATAATATATTAACTACCACAAGTCTAGGGGAGAAACAAAGGTGTTGTCATGATATTTTATTAGAGAATAAATCTAATACAATTTACGCTTAAACCTAAGGTGAAAACATAGCAAAGCAGAACAAGAGGATTTTTTTACCTTCTCACTTCTTGGTAACATTTCTATGGTAATTTTTAAGGATATATTTATATATTGATAAGGAAAAGCTACCTACTCATATTGCATACATTCTTCCTTTCTTAATAGTTTGTTTTTTGTTTCAGATACAGCTCCTACCAAAAGCATTATGATTGCCTGGGAGTAATTAAAATACTTCTGCTTCCTTCATTTGGAAGCAGCAGGAAGGAGGGCACTGAAAAACGGTTTGAGGAAATCTGAAAGAACTCAGTGGGAGCTGCAGGAGCAGATGGCACACTTGGTCGTTCCTTCCTAGTCCATTAAGAAAGTGTTTGAGCAACAAGAATACCTGGATCCTTACAGAAGGACATTGCTCAGAAAGACTATCTGATCTTCTCTCATACTAACTGAAAGGGAAGCTGGTTGAATCCTATCTGACCATTAGCCTGTAATACCGTAAAGCAGAAAGGAAAAACCACCACAACTGCCTTGTTGAAAACAACTCAAGTTTTGTTCTTCACTTCAGTAGGCCATGGATTTTATCCCTCATCTTACATTACTAACACAATAGTATTAATTGCATAATCTTACTAGTCCTGCAGAGAGCAGAAAAGCAAACCTTTGTCATCCCTCTCCAACAGGGATAGTTGTGACTACCTTCTCCACCCTGAACCACCAATGGAACTCCAGGTTCCAGTTACCCAGGACTCTCTGCAATGCTTGAATTTCAGTCCTGCTTTTAAAACCACCTCACACAAAGTACCTGTTTAAAGTTGCCACTTCGCCTTTGCTCCCAGTCCATCATGTCATGGAAAATGGGAATCATTACATTCCTCAGGTCTGGCTGAGGGATCAAGGTCACTTCCAGGAAGGGGCCAATCAATGCTGGAATAAAGTGAAGCTTGTGCTCCCCTAAAATGAAAATGAACACGAACTTGAATGTGGATTGAGTGTCCTGTGAGTTATCAAGCAACTCAAATACTATCTAAGGAATGAAAACATAGCACTCTAAATGTCTACAGATTTTTTTTTAATCTCATGTCCATTACAGCATGGGCTATTTCTTTAGCCCAAAAAGTAAAAGCTGTAGACAGTACAAGAATAGAAGACCAAAATAATTTATCAGATTTTATTGTGCAATACTGAGTTCAGAAGTGAGAGTGGGTAGCCCAGGTTAGTCGTCCAGAAGGAGAACAAAGACAGACAAAGCACTCTCTGCGCATTTCATTTATATTTCACAGGAATAGTTTGGTTCCTAAGCTCTACATCCTTGTGTTTACAAAATGGTCAACTGTCTGATATTCTGTGCACCTCAAAAAGAGGCAAGTATTTTTTGATTTTTATCTACCTTTAATTTTGGGATACAGAAATGGAAATATGTGTTTCAAATGCAGGAAATGGAATATATGACTCAGCTGTTCTCAAAACAAGTACTTTTAAAATCAGTGCTAAACATCTTCCATTATATCACTATGTTCTACTTAGCAGAAAACTAAGTTCTTGTCAGAAAAGCTAGAAATGGCATACAGTAAAGACTGACAATTCAGTTTCATTTTTCCACAAGTAAGATTTCTGATATCTTCAAAATAGAGTGATTATGAATCAGGATGCATTGATTTTCCAAGCTGAGAATTAATTTACATCCAGCCTACCTCTTGATATTCCAGGGGGAGCTAGCTACTCTGTTCAGTGTCTGTGTTTGTGCAAAGGAAAACAAGAATTCTCTTTTCTGTTAATATCCTAGGATGCATATCCCTATGAAAGCAAGGTGGCTGTACTAGGATCAAGGCTTTCAATGACTCTTACTGCTACAAGAACTGTAAAATGCTGACTAGTGTAACACCAATCATAATAAATGTCCTGACTACAGTATTTAATTGGACACATTACAGATGAGCTAGCTCCATATTGTACCCCACAAAACTCACCCCTATTGAAGGGTAACATTTGCCTGACTGTCATGTTTCTGTTCAGCAGAAAACAATGTGAGTGAGGAGATGATGCATGCAGGAGATGGGACCCAGGAGTGGATCCTTGATATATCAGTTTAGAAATACCCATCATGTACCCACATAATTTAGAGGGATGCCTTACAGTGAGTAAGCAATACTAAATACTGTAAGGAAGTAAAATATGCTACATATTAAATGCTAACAAGATATGAATAAGCAAATATTTCTTATTTTGAACATGTCTCTCTAGCACAGGCTCATCAGAAAGATCACTTTTTTACAACTATGTATCTTGCTGGGGAAAAGATTTATAGAATTGAGATGACAGTATCTCAGAAACCACAGATGACAGTCGCCGTATCGTTAATAAGCCCTTTAATGAAATGAACTATTGAACAATTGAAATATAAAGATGCTAATCTTCTCACTTTTGAATTTCCCAAACAATATTCAATTGCATTTCTCAGGTGCTCATACTTACAAACAGTTTGCACAGTCACTGCTCAAAAATATAAATATGTTCCTAAGTTTATATCCAAGCATGTATTTTTTCTGTGTTGTCCAATGTATCATTTATACATTGGTTACTGCATTGTTTATGCCTTTATATTTTAGTGCAACTAGGGCTTCAGAGAGGACTTGATGCAAATCCAGCGTCTCAGGAGAGCTTCAGAATTAAGATATATGTCTTTTCCTTAAATTGTTTGGCAACAGGACTAAAATTGAGTACATAAGCATATTTCAAGGCATAATAATTCTGCCCAAAAAGAGTAGTACTTTCATTCTTAATTTTCTCTGATGGTATTATTTCAGTTCTCTGTGAAGAAATAGGGGTAGTTCAGATACGGTACCATGGCTTAGGAAGCTGAGTTTCGCCACAAAGAAGGGAAATGCAGAGGACAGGTTTTTTCATAAACTTGAATCAAGACTTCATGTGAACATAATTATCAATAATTCCTCTATCACTGGGTGATAAGTGAGGAAATAATTATTGTTCTTCATTCATGACCTCCCAATCTTGTATTTAATTACTTACCTAAATTTTGCCACATACTGAAGATTTCACATCCCATTGTTACCCTCATGTCACCATATCTGCAATATATTACAAAATAAAACAGTGAAAGATAATTCAAGAAAAACAACTTCATATGCCATTCTGTGACATTGTTAATCAAATGTCTCATTTGTAGTCCATAAAAAAATACTTTAAAACTGATGATTTCTTCCAATTTTTTCTCTTTTCATTGTACCTGGCTAAAAGCTGATTCCTAAACCCAGGTTTATTTGAAATACTGAAATATCAAAATGCTATACATCAGTAATATAGCTGTGAAGCAAAAGCTATTTTTTGCAGTAATATGCTTTAGTTGTCTCTCTGAGAACAAATAATTTTGCTCTAGCTTAATGAAATATGATTAATTCATACAGAAAACAGTGCAGTGCCTGGCAGAAACACTTGAACAAGCGTGAGTCGACTTATGTATGAACTGGCAATGAGTGCTGGCACTGCTACAACGTGGCTATTTTGCTCCCAGTATCTGAATCAATATAGGCACTTGCATGAAGGCTGTCAGCTCTGAAGACCCACAAAAAGGGCCAGAACCAATTCTTATTCTAGTCAACGGACATACTGTTACATTATCTTTTTGATGGGCTCTTCTGCAACCTCTCACATCTTACATTTTGAGAAGTTTTTGAACTATGACAATTTTCTAGGAGCTGACAGCAATACTTACTTCTCTAAAACCTTTTTCTTCTTGGAAGGTGTGAACATCTCCAGTTGCAGACATAACTGGTTTATAAAAATGACAGCAAGAAAAAAGTAGGAATCCCATATCTACAATAAATATATGGCATTTGGTTATTTCCTTTTCTCAGTACCACAATTTGTGATCATTCAAGATGCAAATTTTCAAATCATAGCACTTGTTTTAGTGTCAACTAATAAATTACACAAACTGGTTTTGACAAGATTTCTTCACATCCAAAAATGCTTTTCACCAACCCCAAAATGTTCAGCAGAAATACATCTATTTTATATATCCCAAATCTCTTAAAGGTAAAGGTTTCATGGTTACAGATTGGGGGTTTTCATCCCTTCAAGTCAGAAAACCATACCTTTTAAATTTGGTATATTTAAACATGAAACTACTATGACGTTAAGTCCAAAAACCAAAAAATTCAAAATTATCACATAACAGAACAGACATTCTCTGTCCATCACACTTTATAATACTATTTGCAAGTCTCGCTTGCTGCAGCCTTCACCGGACAAAACCAAAGCAAGGTTTTCTCAATATATTGTAAATATAAAGGTGCTTTGTGCATATGCTTTATGAATTAGCAGTTGACTGTTCTAGTTAGGATTTAGAGATAAAATTAAAGTAAAATACTAATCATTATAACCCAATTATAGATGCTCCATGACAGGAGGAAGAAAGAAGTGTAGGGGGAGCCCTATTCCAGACACTGCCGTTCTGCAGACAGTAATAACATTGGTAAGCAAGTTTAAGCAAGAGAGATGCCTTGTATACAGTCAATTCTTTTATGAGTATGAGTCTCTGAACTTGTGGAACTTCACAAAGAATAAGGTTCCTCGTGGCCAGTTGTGTCAAACAGATAAATCTGCATTCCTGCCAATCTATCTAACATGAGTCTGGATTTTCAGAGAAGCATCCAAAACCCTGCTGGAAGTCAACAGGAGTTCACTGTCTTGTCTAGGAAGGAAATTCTGCACTTTTTATGATGCAGCAATTGGACTAATGCTCCTTGGTTGGGCAGAATATTCATTCAAGTTTCCACGGGAATGGGTCCTTTCAGATATGCTCCTAGATCTTCTCACCTGAATCCTAAAAGCATAATCTGTAATTCACAGTTAATCATAGGTGCTATATCTCACTATTTGAGGCATTCACTAACATCTTTAACTACATTCACCATGAAGTGTCATAATTTTCTAATTTTAATTACCCAACATGTTAATTGGTCTTGAGAGAAATTATATTTTCTTTCTGTAAAAATGCAAAAATAACAGACAAATAACTAAATTTGTTTTAATGATCAAAAGAATTGCTATGCAAAAATCCTGAATAAGTAGTCTAACATGGAGGCTGAAATAACAAAATGAAAAAAGAAGAAACTAAAAAACCTCACAGCACTCATGATTTTTAAGACAATCCTGTATTTAAGAAAAAACTTAATCTCTGAGCACTTGAAATTGCTGATTTACTACATGTTTAAGCTGTTTAGATGTTGGAGGTAAGTTAAATAACCACCAAGTCACAGGATGATGTAGCAGCTACTGTATCTCTCATTTACTCTACCTTGTAATCAAAGTTTTCATTTAAGAAGTTTTTACGAAGGGCATCCGAAAGGTACAAGACTGTAGTAATGATCACACTGGGAAGAAAAGAATGAAAAAGACAGGAGTTTTCAATAAGTGGAAATTCATATTTAATACTCAAAGCCAGACAATTTTCCAATGAAGAAACGATGTAGCATGTCTGACAGCATTAAATACCACATTTTCAACATATACAGATATCCAACTACTAACAGCACCTATTGACAGAGAATATGCACATCAAGAAAAAGATAAGTGTGCTTTTGTCCAAAACCAGACATTCTATATAGAAGAATATAATTGACCAAGACAAATAATAAATTTTGTTCTGCAAATAATGCTGATATCAGACTTCATACACACTTTGTCCTAATAGCATTAATACATATAGTTGTGTAATTTGCTTTCAGCTTTCTTTGCACTGAAAATGTGTGCATATGGATTATAAACATAAAGTATCTGGTAGTCACTAGTATTCAAAATTCAATTTGTCCATAGCTCTATGGACAGAGTCTTTTTAGTGACAACAGATAAACACAAAACTGTATGGGCTGTGAGAGAAAGATTTGCTTCTGAAGATCTCGATGCTGTATGTTGTAAACAGTCATACACTGCCCTACATTGACACCTTCCTGAATTATAATAATCTATCTTAAATAAATATGTACAACCAAGATCCTTTAACAATGCATGACACCAGTGGCCAATGACAGCTTTGTTCATTGTAGCAACAACTTTGGTAATGTACAGAAATAGAACATCCTTAAAGATTACTTCAGTATACTTCATTTCAGTTATTCAACCCTTAAGCTAACCTCTGCAACACTCTTGCCTATCAACATATTTAGTCAAACCAAAAATCCATATAAAGCATTAAACTCTTTTTGAAAGTAGCCAGCAGTGGATGCTTATGGGGGAGAAAAAAAGATAAACACAGAATGATCTTTCTGTTGTTATACTCATGTATTTTACAACAATCAACTGTTTAATGATCTTCTGAGAAAAAGGTTATAACTACATATTTCTTCTAATTACCATCTACTATTAATACATCTAGTTTGTCTTTGAACGTAGTTCTTAACCTGTATGCTGTTACAATGCTAAAATTTGTTTCCTTTTCCATACTTTGGACTTTTTTTTTTTTTTTTACTGTTTTTTTGCAAATCATTCAGGAACAAAAAAAATTAATTACAGCAAAATATATATTTTAAGGCTATCATAGCTTTCATCTTCACAACACTGAAGAATTACATGTCAGCCAACCCACCTAAGAGACAAATTATATTTTTCTTCTGGCACATTTTCACTGTTCACATTTATAAATAAAAAATGGTTATGTATAATTTAGGTGTATTAGCAGTTCAAATGTTTGCTTCTGACTCTCTGCCTTAAAATTACTGTCCCTGACAAACTTTACCTTCTGGTTTGGTGTGCCTGAACACCTGTAATAGCCAATTCTGAGACTGTTTTCAGAACACTGCTGGAGTCTCAAGTTTCATTTGTTCCTATTCCATTGCTCAACAGTCATTTTCATACATATTATTTTCTCAATAATTGTAGTTTTTCTATCCAAGTAATGTTCCAGTTTTAGCACTGATCTGTATAGGGTATCCCACTTTCTCCCCCATGGGGGTTACAGCCCTCACTGCTGCAACATGAGAGACAAAGTGAAACATTAGAAAAATGCAATGTAAGCAAAGCTAATAATCAAGGTATGGATAAGAGCCCTGTCATTCTTGCTGTTGTGTATGATTTAACTTACAGCCCAAATGTTTCACAAAATGGAAATAGTTTGCATATTTCAGGAAGATTTTCTGATACATAAGGTCAGTTCATTGCTATATAAAATTGCAACCTAAGTCCAAAATAATAAAAAATCCTGAAAAATTTTACTCAAGAAAATTCCACAAGATCCATAACCATACTGCCAAGTTTACGTTACATAGTTCTATTTATGTCTGAGACAATTCCTTTCTTGCTACATTCCTTCCACGGCAGGTGAAACTGAAGAGAAAAATCTGCTTCAATTGTTATGAAAAGGTGAATAAAGTAAAAATCTTAAATGCCAGTTTTAGAATATTTTTTGAAGAATTTTCCTGAGATAACAGAAAAATTGCAATGCAAGTATTTATTGCTATAGGGAATGTAGCTCGGGTTTTATTTATTTGGTAAGCCAAAGATACAACATGGATTAGTTGATAAAATGCAGGTCTGTAGCATGAGAGTGCATATGCTGTAGAAAAAATCCTCAAAACATCAGACTGAACATAGAAAGATGAAGACATTGTTTTTGACCCACAATCTGTTAATCTGAATCTACAACAACCTAAAATCAGGTAGAACAAAAAACAAGCTACGGTTTGGGGTGCTCTTTCCTATTTTTCTACCAATAATGTTAGTTCTGTTAAAAAAAAACAAACAAAAATGCACAAAGCAGAGACAACAGCCAGAGGGAAAGCTGCCAATCTGGTACAGTACTCACATTCCAAGTTGCTTTCCAGCCAACAATGTCCAAACAACAACATTTATTTGAAATCCATTTGCATATCAAACTATAAACCACCGAGTTTGTGACAAGACTTGCTTTTCTTCCTCTTACCACCTGCAGCATATTTGTTCAGAATCACTGATGGTTTTGCAGGAGAAAAACCTCTGCCTTTAGCTGCTAAATTATTCTGCGCTCACACACAGCATGCTAACCCAAGGTCTGGTCAGACCACTGTTGATGGAATAGCTTTTTCATCAAATTTTCAGAGCAAACCTTTCTGCAATAAGCTGTTTCAAAAATCCAGAAGTTCAACAATTGTTTACTGCCTGGGCTGTGTTCTGGCAATCTGGCTTTTGCCTGGGCAGCCAATGGTAGAAAACGAAAGTTTTCCTTTTCCATGCTGAAATGGGACAAATATATAACATGAGCTTCTCATTCCATCCTTTGCTAGACAGAAAAAGTCATCCAGAGCGGAATTTTCCTGAACACAGAGATGTTTGAACAGAAAAAAGTTTCTTTCCTATTTCATAAAGAAACGAAATAAATGTCGAGCCATGTATAAGTGTATGTATCTATTGTCATATGTTTATAAACTCATACATGCGTACCTATGTATATGTATGCTTTTTATGACAGACTGAATGTCAAGCAATGTTAGCAAAATGTTAGCAACATTTTGTATTACATAAAAGCAAAAATGTTGTGAGCAACACTGTGTATTACATAAAAGCAAGAATTTTTGTTCATTGTAGGAGTCTCAGACTCCCACTCCATGGGAGCTAACAGGATTTTTCAAAGCAGCCATAATGATGACACTGATGTTAATTCCTTTACTGTGTATTCAGTTTCAGTTACTTTTAAAAGAATAATAATAATGTATTTCATTAATTATTGAATTTAACTATCAAAAGGCTTCTCTGCTTAAAGTCGCTATGTTGAACTTTCAGTATATACATTTGGAATTTTAGTATAAGCAACATACTATGTAAAACTTCTTTTACAGATCAATTATTTTATTACAAATAATACTATTCATAAATCTATTTTGTATGCTTATAAAATTCAAGCTGAGGATTGGATGACCTAGCATCTCCACCATTCATCAAAATGCTAAAGGATATACATAGTTAAGTACACAGAGATCTTGAAAATTAAAGTTTCTTGCACATCAAGAGCAGCGGAAAATTTGTTCTTTGTTCAATAATACATAGGCATAGTATGTATTAATATCAAACCTTTGCTCAGCAAGAAATTGAAACTCCTTTGCTCTCCAACTGCCTTCTCAACTGATAGCGACCCATGACATACCTGGAGTTCAGCTGAGTCTGTTAGATGCTCTAAAAGAAGATGCCAGACAATTGAAGCATTAGACAAGTCATTCTTTTCCTAACCTTAGGGCAACTGAAGCAAATGACCATTACACAGTCATTCCCAATTGACAGGGACACTGCGAAGGCCTTCTCCAGCAGCTTCAATTTCAGTCAGGCATATTTTATTATAAAATTCTTTCTTTCTCTCTGGTACTAGGCAACTGATTCAGACATCTTCCTCTATCATGTGGTGCTCCTTTGCAGTTACAAGTAGAAGCTTTGCTTAGAGAGCCAGCAAGCTAGCTTACTACCTACTTGATGCAGAAAGAAAGTCTATCCCTATAATGAAAGAAACTAAAATTATATTTCCTGCAGTATACATAAAACCATATTTTGTCACTCAGTAGTAACATCCAGATTAGAGATGTCAGATTAACCATAAGTAACAAGTTTGCTTTGCTGCATGAATGCTGATTATCTCACAACAGGTTACACGGTTATGAAGCTTTAAACAGAGTTATTTCTATCTCATTACTTGACTGCTAGAAACTAATATACATTAAGGATTTTTTGTGTGTTCTTCTCCTTCCATTACACAACACAAATCAAAAAATCTATTTCTCTCCTTTAGTGCTAAGTCTGCCTTTTTAAATGTTACTTTATTTCTCAAATTTCAGAAGTCAGTTGGTAGTTCATAATGCTAGCCATTAATACTTTTTCATGTTGAGCATGAGAACACTCAGGATTACAGATCACATGTGTCTTCATGAAGCGTCTTAATTTTTCAAGTTACAGATTTGACTTCTTGAGCTCACAGTATCTTCTGCTTTGATTTTTTTTAATCCCAGACAGCATCCAAGTACCAGATGCTACTTAATTTCTGAAAGCACTGCAATGAGAAAAAACCCCAAAAACCTAGAAGCCAAGGGGCAGCAATATTTTTATATGGAAATACTGCATATTGTAAAAATTATGGCATTGTAGACACCTAAAAATCTTTCAGGTAATTGCAATTCTGCATATACAAATAAGAGGAAAAAAATAATTTCTCCTCTCCCCTCCTGGGAAAAGCTTATTACCTGATTATATCCCTGATAAGACTCATTTCTTCCCTAGGCTCAGACAGGCTAAATCTCTCTTCCTGTAAATACCAGACAGTTTGAATTTTTATACCACTCTAGGGACAGGGGAGAAAAAAGACAGTGCTGCTGGTGATGTGACTGCAGCAATGGGTGAAGCTCTCAAGACAATCATTGCCTTCAGGTTAGCTACAGTCTCGGGTGTAAGGCCAGCCAGGTGAGAAGGCAGCCATCAGGCATGGGAAACATGACAATTGTTTTACTCTTGAGAAGCAGAAGTTAGAAAAGACACAGACTATTAATGGATTAGCTAGAAGGGCTAGACCTTCTAGCTCTTTCTTTTAGACATGAATGGAGCAAGAAGTTTTGCTTACAGTCCTGAAGAGTCTAAGACCATTGCAAGTGAAGCAAGTGAAGGTCAGGAACAACAGCTCACAGCCATTTCTCTCTGTGGGGCAGGCAGTGCCCTAATTTTGCATCCTGCCTCTAGGCTCTTTCCTTTGCACTTAAAGATTTTGGGCTGAGACAATTCTAGCAAAGCTACTGCTCTGACTCTGTGCTTCTGAACACCCTGAGGAAGCTGAAGGAAGGCAGCCACTGTCATTGCAGTGGGGGTCACGAGTTAAATGATGAAGTTCCCACTCGGAAACAGCTCCGGAAAAACTAGTGCTCTGCAGCTGAGGAAAGAACAGAAGTGGGTTTTCCTTTCTGCTGCATCAAAAAGGAACAGAATAGGAACACGGGATGAATAAGGCTTCAGTTTTCACTACACATTAAAGCACACCTAGTCAACTCCCTGTTCCGTAGCAAACCAGTACTTTGTCCACAAAGGAATTAATGCCTAGGAAAGCAATCATTGGAAGCTGAACTGGTAAAAATATACTTACATCCTACTTGCTGGCAGTAGAACTTACGCAATTGTGTGTTACCAGGATCAGTTAGCTGATCTGGTTAGCTTCTTGTGGCCAATTCCCACCAGCAGTTATTGTCAGCTGCTGCCTATCTTCCTTGCCTGACAGAACTGGACATAGACCCTCTCTAGATGGTCAGAAACAACATGACAGGGATTCATAAAAGGAGATGTGTGACAGTAACTAAAATACTGATGAAGACAAATACTACTTTTGCAGAACTTGGTATTATCATCTGTAGCATATCTGAAGATCACCAGCCAAGAAACATGTGCCAAGGTCGTTCCTAAATCTTAGTTCTGTAACAGTCAGCTGTTGCAAAGCTATCTGCCAAGCCAGCTGTTTCTGGAATATATAACAATTTCTTACATTATATATTTAATCTAAAAGTTCCTTTTTCCCTCTTTCCTGTGTTTCACAATTTATTTCTTAAGCATGATAACCAGATGCAGGCTGGTATCAGTCATATCTTATTTAATATCATACACAGAAACAAATTATCATATCAATTATTTAATTAGTACCTTTTTTTCCTTCTGGAATTTGAATTTTGCAAGATTAGCAACACTAAGTGAAATAATAAAAGTTAATCAAAAAATATTTTTTTTTCCAAGTCATGACAAAGTTTGGACAAATACTATTATGCTTCCATATACACACACACACATAACAAATACAGATCATGAACACAAGTGTTGTCAAATTTAATTGTACCAATAATATTGCTACTAGTAGTCAGTACAGCACCATGAATTTAAATTCTCCTTGGAGCCAGCAAGCACAATGCAGAATAAAAACCAATTTCAATCAGGCATTGCAACATGTATCATGAAAGTTTAAGTCACTAGTACATTCTGGATTCCTAAGTCTGCCCAACACAACCCCCCTCCTCTGCTGACATTGATGTTTCTATAATTGTGTTGACTGTTCAGCTGGCTTATCTGATCTAAACCTAAGACTGCAAAAAAGGATAGGTGGTGATATAGGTGAAGTAAAAGTCAATAGTTTCAGATCCGTTGTAATTACTTCTTAGAAACACTGGGAACCTGTTTCTCTAAAAATAGGCCTGATGGAAAAAGAATGGCTGAAAGGCAGGTTACATCTGAAAGTCTTAATAAGCAGTGCTTAGAGTTCTATATGAATGTTGTCTGTGCTGTACCTCATTTCTTGATTCGTGATCTTTAATTTGTGATTTTTCTGACAAACAGTAAATGAAGAAACATGCAAAAACATCATTAATTATATTACAGCTGATAATTTCTTCTTGAGAGCAAACAGATCTTTACCAACTCAGCATTTCAATAAACAGATTATTAAAATTCAGAACAGAAAGAGGTACAGATTAAATTATAAACATTTGTAGTGTAAAAGAAATCCAGAGATTTCAAACCTTAAATTAAAAACTGAAAAATCGCAGACAGCTTTATAAAAGATATATTGAATTTTTATTACAAACATCATATAACTTTATTTTTACCACAATTTGTGCATACTCCCCATATTTTTTATTAACATTAAAAAATGCCTTACTTGTTTGCAACCAAACGCATCACTGTCCAGTCTTTTGGAAACATCTCTGGTCGTATTAGTATCCGAAACACTGTGAAAATCTGCAGCAGGAAATCCTTTGGAAGGAAAAGAAGCAGTCATATATCTTTGCTGCTTTGAAAAAGAGTGGTGAGCTTTAAAAATATTTTAATCAAAGAGAAAAACAATCACTATAGAAATAGTATAATTGCATTAATTCCTTTATTTTCAACATAGATACACCTCTGAATGTTTTGTTTGTTTGTTTTGTGTGGGTTTTTTTCCCCAAGAAAGCTTCAAATAGTGATTTAAACCATTCTTCTTAAAAGGAGGAAAATAATACAATGTGCCATTTGATTGACAGCAATGTATAAGATAAATGTCAAAGATGCATTTGCTTTCCACCCATACGCTTCCACAAACGCGATCTCGAGAACAATTTGCAAATCAAAAAAGCACTTTACAAACACCAGAGAGTTCAGAATATCTCCTTAATCATGCCAGGTTTCCATCACTTTCAAGATTTATTCTAAAATGGCATTATTTGGTGGGAAAGAGAGAGAGTGTAAGGACAATTTTATCACTGAGTTGGCAAAGACCAGTGACTTGAATAGTGATGCCCAGACCTCATAACTGGCATCGCAGCTGGCTGGCTGTGTGCAGGTCACCTAACTATTCTGCCTCATTTGTTAAATCTATAAAAACAGTGAACACATGTGAGCTACTTCAATGTAGAAAGCACTGCTTGAAAGCTTTTAGCATTATCATCTCCTATGTCATTTAACTCATTAATAAATAAAAAACCTATTCCTCTCAGCATGGTTTTTTTTTCCAGTTTTTCCTTTCACAAATAAAACTAACAACAAGGGTAGTAATTCTAATGGGCCATCTTGATTCTGTATAGTACTGCCAGTATTCTTTTAGTAAGAAAATGGAGCTTTTGACAACACAAAGAGCATATGGCAAGTGATATAAACACGCCTAACAGAATCAGTGCAGCACCTGACCTTGAAATGTTTGCTATTGATTCTGCCCACAACACTTGTAGAGAGTTAGCCTGAAACACAGATGAGATGAAGATATAGGCAAAGAATACCAAATAATTTTGAACACCAAAATATATTCTCAAGTGCAGTTATCCAAGTGTAGATGACAGGCATTGCACAACAGATGTCTTTCATTAGAGAATCACTGTAAAGGGGGATGAATGCAGGCGCTGGGAAAGGCACATGAGATCCCCACGCCAACCCATCAGAGATTACATAACAGAGACAACCTGTTTTCTGAGCACGTTGCCCAAAAATTATCTGTATTAAAGAGTATAAATGATACTTATTGCAGATAACACACAGTTTGAATGCAGGTGACCAGCTTTACAGATAAACAAGTATCTCTACAAGCAACACATTTATTCCAGACCATTTTTCTACAGCTTTGCATCTTGTACTTAAATATCAACACTTCTGCTTGCCTTTTTGTTTGTTTGTTATTAGAGGTAAATTCCCTTTCTTGCAGCTCTCTGCCATAATCCCAACAATATGGCAATGCCTTGAAAGTTAGCTGCATGTCATCTCACAATAACATCCCAAATTCTCCCATATTCCATTTTTATCTTGTCTGTTGTCCAGACACGATATATGTTGTTGCTGCTGTTAGAGATCTAACTAACTGACTGTTGAACTGAAGAAGCCAAATGGCTGTTGTTGGGAAACTGCGAGGTGTAAACTTAGTGCCTTTGAGACTTACGGGCCACAGCTGAAATTTGGCAGCTTGTTCAAAAGTCATTAAGAGAAGAATAACAGAGTGGAAAATCATATGTATTTAATTTCTTTAGGTAACTAGGCTAAAACCAGAATATATCCTTTATTTCAAGCAAATTTTAAAACAAAGAAAACGTAGACACTAGCATTAAATTTTGAATCATTAACACCAGGCTAATTATTTCTAATTTTAACGGAAAAAATAGAAAATTTTGTCATCAATTTAATGATTAGCAATATTAGATGCAAAATGTAGATTTAGTAACAGATTTTAACATTTAAAAACCATATTTGCCATCATTATAAATGAACTAACATTCAGTTGGTTGAGTACAGATATAATTAATGTCTCATATGCCTTCTATCTTAAGAGACAACAAGGAAGGAATTTTGTCTTTTTACATACTCTAAATACCATCTCTTAATACTCCTATGTAGCTCTATTACTATCAATAAGATAGTAATAGATAGTACTATAAGCTTTAGTACTATCTC
Organism: Pseudotriccus pelzelni; assembly: GCA_035584735.1. Taxonomy (NCBI): domain Eukaryota; kingdom Metazoa; phylum Chordata; class Aves; order Passeriformes; family Tyrannidae; genus Pseudotriccus; species Pseudotriccus pelzelni. Next base: position 25,691,846 of record JAWMRA010000041.1, on the reverse strand, counting down.
ACACTACTCAAACACCTTCTCACCTGAAGGACAGAATGCCAGCCAGGACCTGGACAAACCTAAGAAGTGGCCCCATGGCAATCTCATACGGTTTAACAAGACCAAGTACAAGGTGATGCACGTGGGTCGGGCAAGCCCTGCTACCAAGAGAGGTTGGGGGATAAGCAGCACTGCCAGTAAGGACTTGGGGGTGATGGTGCCTGAGAGGCCAGACATGACCCAACAAGGTGCACTTGCAGTCCAGAAAGCCAATCATGTCCTGGGCTGCATCAAAAGCAGTGTGGCCAGCAGGTCAAGGGAGGGGATTCTGCTCATTTACTCCACTCTGGTGAGACCACACCCAGAGTACTGCATCCAGCCCTGGAGTCTCCAGCACACTGACCTGTTGGAGCAAGTCCAGAGGAGGCCACAAAGATGATTAGAGAAATAGAGTACCTCTCCTACAAGGAAAGGTGGAGAGAATTTGTTTGTTGAGTCTGGAAAAGAGAAGGCTTCAGGGTGATCTAATTGCAGCCTTTCGGTAGGTACCTGAAGGGAGCCTACAAGAGAGATGGAGAGAGTCTATTTACAGGGACATGTAGCAACAGGACAAGGGGGAATGGCTTCAAAGTGAGAGTAGGTTTAGGTTAGATATTAGGAAAACATTCTGTACTGTGAGGGTGGTGAGGCACTGGAATAGGTTGTCTAGAGAAGTCGTAGATGCCCCATCCCTGGAAGTGTTGAGGGCCAGGGTGGATGCAACTTTGAGCAACCTGGTCTAGTGGAAGGTGTCTCTGCTCATGGCATGGGTGTTGGAATTAGGTGATCTTTAAGATTCCTTCCAACCTAAGCCATTCTATGATTTCATGATTAAATAATATCACAATACCACAGTTTGTTTTTCCTTGAGCAGTAATGTTAGCTCAATGAAATTTTCAACCTGCATTTAAGTGAGAAGCACTGTCTTCCAGAAGATCGAAAACCATCTATTAATTCAACAAAAACTGCTTTGGAATTTCTTGCATATTTCCCTGTATGCATGTAAAATCCTCTGTAAAGCAGGTCAGACTCTTCACTGTATTTCTCAGGGTATGTCTATATAGCATTTTAATTTGAGTCAACGGTCCACTTTGAAGCCACTGACCGTCCATTGATTTGGTTCACACTGCAGAGGTACTTGGTAACAAGATTTTGTAGAGCATCCAGAGTGCCAAAGTGCCAACAAGAAAGAGCATGGTTTGACAGTGAGCTATCACTGCCTGGGCAACTCATCCATCCTGTGGCCAACTCCTTTTGCAGATCTTCTTTGCTTCACTGCTTTCTTAATCTACATCAGAAGCCACTTAAATACTTGTTTTAGAACTACCCCTCTGTTCCAGCACTCATCCTTTCAGAATTTCCATACACGAGTGGATGTCCCTGCATAGAAGAGGAAGGATGGTGGCCAGAAATGAGCTTCTCCACCAGAAACATTCCCCACGGCTACAGAATTCTGTCACAGACTGTGTCCCAGGGACCATTAGAGAACAGTGGAATAAACTGCACTTGGTATTAGGGCTCGACACCCACCTTTACCCTGCTCAGGCTCCTTTAGCTGGAAGAGAGGGATCAGAGAACTAGTAAGACTTACACCCAAGCCTATGGAATATTATCTTTTCCTTCATCAGATGTCTGTATCTATTCTACCACATTATATAGGGTACACTGCCAATGAATAAAAACCAGGCTTTCTGGCAGGTGTTTATCTGCCTTGTTTTCTTTTAATCTATTAATTAAAAACCTCCACACATATCAATCAAAGCCACCTTGCTGTGGTCAAAGCTGCACTGTGCTAACACATACTGGGATTTGTATTCACTTTCCCACTTCTTTCCTCCTATTTATAACTTTCATTGTTACCTTTTGTCATAAATTATATTTGAGATTTTTCACGGCAGCAAATATCTGCCTACGAGGATACCTCTGTCCTATAAATTGCTGTAAAATATATTTACTAGAAGAAGACAGTATTTTGTGATAAGCATAAAGAACATAACTTGAAAATAACACTGAAAGATAAAAGGAAGCATTTAAAATTACTGCCTTGTTAAATTCGGTGTTTCAAAAAGTGAGTGAAGTCCCTGATTCTACCACTCAGCCATGAAACCCCTGTCAGTTCTTTTTTACTTCATTTCTGTGTTTTTAAACGTAAAATGTTTTTTTCTATCTTCTGCTTTATGCAGAAAAAAACTCTTAAAGAACTGACAAAACCAGTCACCACGTCAATTACTTAAGATAAATATATTTACAAAATAGGGGGAATATTTCCGTAAGCAGCCACTTGCTTAACGCATCACTCAGATGCATGTCATTTAAAAACGTGTACATGTCACTCCTTCAAAGTCTCCATTTTGCTATTTGTGTTTAACAAGCTGGAAACAGCCTTTAGTAATTTTGGCATAGACTGTTTAAAAAAAAATAAATTAAGAACTGCAAATATAATTTCATAGGATGAATTATAGCTTCATTCCTTTTTTGCAAGTACTTTCATGAGTGAATTTTTGTTTGGAGAAGTGCTTTGGTGGGGGCATTCTTATTAATTATATCACAAATGCTGTGCAAACATACATTCATGCAAGTACTTGACATAATTGCCTTTAGAATTAGGCTGGAAGAAAGATGAAATGTCTGGTGATATCAGTGCCTAATCATTCAGTATAGATGGTTAATTATAATCAGAGGCAGTCACAGAAAAAAAGCAGAGCAGATAGCAATTCAAAGGCTTAGGCTGCACACAGACCTTGTATCAGATCTGTAACTTGCGGTTTCAGGAAGACCCAACTCACTTCCATGTCTTTGAATGGGGGAAAAATGAGGAGTTAAAACTATAGCAAGCTCAAGGAGTTATCACTGAAGTTTAAATCCTGACTAGTCACAATATCTATCTATCTGAAGCTATTACTTTAGACTCTAAAAAAATGTTCTTATCATAGATATTTATGCCTTCTGAATTTTCATTTAGCTATACTGATGTCATTTCCTAAGGCACATATCTTAGAGCAGAACAAAATACAAGGAAGTTCTACACTTGGCAATCAAAGCAGAAAAATAAAGAGGCAAGATGGGTTAGATAACCTAAGACATATAAAATCACCTTATGATTAACAGCAGTGTCAGCCTTACACACTAGCTCTCATCTTTCCGTCTTGCTCTCAGTGATATTTGATATTTTCAAGTGAGAGGAAAAAACAATACATTATTTAAGATTCAGGGGAAAAGGCATGCTGCATTAACGATGATCAGAGTGCTACCACTGAATCACTGGTGGAGCTGATGCTGATTCAATGAGATATGAATGGAAATAACAAACTCTGTGGACTTGAGTTCTTAAGACCTCTATTTTGATAGCTGATGGCACTGGCTACAGCTGCTTTCCATATGTCTCTGCATAATAGGGTATGTGCGTGGAGGGAATTTAAATGTGTCAAATCAAATACCATTCAAGCATTAATTCTACAGATTTTTCATATTCTAGAAGGAAGAAAAGTCTGAATAAACCCAACACTGTATTTCACAGATACATCAAACATAAACGAAGCTTGAAACCTCTAGGAATACCTGCTCAGGACTCAAACAAAAGGGAAACTTTTTTCACTAAAAAATGCCTAGGTTCCACAGTATATACTAAAAATTGTCTAAGGATAGCAACTATGTTAGGTGAAAACAGATGCTGTAATACTAGTATAAAAATCATCCACCCTATACAACTTCTAGGTAGTGCTCTTGATTCATGATAACTTCTTAGCAGCATTTTCTATCTTTCAAGCTCAATAGGACCATCTCACTCAAAGTGAAGGCACTCACAAGTGGTATGATCTCTTCTGAAGAACACTGAACACCTATCAGGAATTTAAAGAAATTTAAAATTGCACCATGACTAGACTCTCCTTTTCAGGGCAGTACTTAAGTTTATCAAATGGGAATTTAATGTCCAAAATACACTATCACACTAGGACATAAATACTGAATAATGTGCATAAATCAGTACTCAAGATTTTTTTGTGTGGATCAAATATGGTACTATATAAGCTTTTCAAGGTCTAACAGAGTGGAAGTCTTAGTGTCTATCTTTATGTAGGAAATCTTAACTTTTTTTCAATCCACCCCCTCCTCCAAAAAGGAATCAAAAATGCTGTATCTCTACAAACCCAGTAAATCAGTTAACAAAACCGGTAGAAGCTGCCTTGAAAGGGCTTTGCAGCTACTCTTTTTTATAATTGAACTAGGCAGACAGACTTTGTAAGCCTGACACATCCTCCTGTCAATGGACTTGCTGCACAGCTAAGAAAGTGGGAGAGTTAGTTGAATGTGCACTTCTCAAGCTGCGTGTTTGCTATTGCCATATATAATTTAATGAATGAAAAACATAAGCAAATATCATAAAACAAGAAAAAACCACAAAGCCACCTGAAAGAAAGGATCAAGAAGAGCAGCGTAACCTTAGATCGACACCATCTTTAAAAGAGGCTTGGAGACTAAGTTCATGGCTTTAAAGCAATTATATAGTCCCTCCATCCATATTCTCTGTGTTGTCATTGTAGATGCAATAGAATCCTTGCTCCACTGTAAGAGTGGACTCTCATACACAAGACTTGGGGACTCAAGTACACAAGAAAATGTGTGCAATAATTAGCTAATCTGAAAAACAGATTCCATTTAAATACTGAAGTGATTCATCAAAGCACAAGTATATCTTAAAGGAATATATATCAAAAAGAGGTCAAAGAGAGCTAAACAAGTGGAAACACAATTCTGTTACTCACCCTCAGATCTTCCTTCGTACTGAAGCTATCAAGAAGCTGTTGATAATGTCTATCAGTCATTTGTCGCAAGAGTGACAACAAACAAGAGACAAATTCCCCCTGTTCAGATAAACCAAGAGTAGAAATATTATAATATTTTCTGCACTTCAGCTTAAACTGTTACATTATAAGCACTTCAAAATAATTAACAAATGCAAGGGAAATTAATCTACAATTAGGCTTCAACTCCACATATCATGAAAATACATTAATTCATCTACGCACTTCCTTCCCACGTAAAGAAATATTTTTCCCCAAGTGCAGCTTATTTGCTTAGCAAAATCTATTTTAAATAGTTCCAGCAGGGCTAAACCAGTAAAAATTTTAACTTGTGATTTGTTTTCCTTGTATCTGTTTTCAAACAAATTACTTAGATTGCTAAAATTACAACCTCTTTAGTCAACTCAGTTTTGAAACAAATATAAACAAACATTTTGCAACAATTCTGTGAAGAATGATATTGTTTTCCTTTAGGGAAGAAATTAACAGAGCTAGCTGGGAAGTTTTCAAAACATTTTGTCATCTCAAAAAAACAGGATTTGTCAAAAAGAAAACTTATTTGTAGGGCTGAACAAACTGAAAATATTTTGGTTGGAAGTTTCCTTGGGTCTTCAGAAGAATTTCTCACTAAAAGAGCAGAAAATTGCACTGGGTATCTCCAGCAAGCATTCAAATGACCAGGACATTATAGGAAGGAACAGGTTCTCCTGATCTTCCTTTCCTTTCTGCTTATTCACTTTCAAATTCGGAAGAAACACTGAATGGTATCAACCTTGTCTGACTGCAGAGTGGATGAGGACAAGGAAGAGTGGAAGGTCTGGTTTGCGTCCCAGTGCTTATAAGTAACAATTCTGAAATCTTACAAGCATGCTAAAAACAGGAAATACATTTCTGGCCTGGATTTACCAGGAATGGAGAATGAGACTGGCAGAGCAGATAGGTATGATAACAGTACTTCAAAACAGAGTCTTTTATTAGTTTTATTAGTTTGTCAAGTCAAATTTTGGGAAGATTTTCCCCTGTTTTCATTAAAACCAGAAAATAAGACTAAAAGGAAGTATGTTTTCACAGGAGTGGCTGTTCTGGATTTAACACTGGAAGGCCTAATTAATTTGTGATTATAGCTGGTACACTCAGTGGTGTACAAGGTGATGCCTTCCACTGGCAACATGGCAATAAAATAATAATTGCCTTGCCGATAATAAGATTCTACACTGAAGTAACGATCACAAATTAATTACCTAACTGTAAGACCACTGCGTTCTACAGTGAACATAGCATTCACAGAAACATAGAATCATAATCTCAAAACAAGGCTTCAAAATCTCTTCATCCTCATGCTCTGTGCATAAACATAAAGGTAACAAAGTAGCTACTGTCTTGTAAATCTCTGTATACCCAATTGCTGGTTTGAGTGACAAAATTTGAGCGTGAACCTTTGGAATCTTCCTTTCCTGCTTAGACATTTTAAGGAACCCTTTCTAGTCACCTTTCTTCTATGTTCCCACATTTATTTCAACTTACAGTAGTACATTAAAAATGCCGGTCTATTACAGAGAGCTGTACTATTATAGTTGATAGACAGATTAACTTTAAAAGAGTACTAACTAATTGTTAACTGACTTCTAAATTTAAGCTTTTAATTTGAATGTAGGTAGCTATGCAGGCTGGTTTTTAAATAGCAATGAACATTCAGCTTCATTTGTTGAACTTAACATAAAAATGTATGTTGCAGGATTTCTGCCAATGCTAGCCACAGATTAACTTTTGAATCATGCGCAAAATCAAACTCCACGCATAAAACAACCTTGAAAAAAAGCCATTTAGGATCCAATTCCAGTGTCAAATGCCAAGCAAAGCAGTATACTAAAATCAATTAAGTAGAATCCTTAAGTAATTTTTTTGCATCTTACTCAAGGAGCACAATTATTAAAATTCATGGAGTTCACAATTAAACTGCAGTTCTTCTAGTTTTGAGGGACTGAACTTCCAAGCTCTGAAATATAAAGGTTCACTTTAACTGGACTGCTTTCTGCCAACTCTTTATATACAAATGCATTTTTTCTTAAGGAAATCCCAAGGTCTAAATTACTGACAAACTAGAACAGAAGTTCCACTTTCATCATTGCACTAAATTCCATGTTTGTCAGTGCAACATCTGTAACACTGACACCCTGAAGCCATGTCTTCTTTGTGCTCAGTTCAAAGCATCACATTCATCTTGCAGCAGTCTAACAAGACTGCTCACTGCCAGTTAAATGATACCCAGGTACCAAAACTACTTGAGATGAAAGAAACAGTGCACAAAGCCTGATGATGCTTGATTTTATGCTGTATGTTTGTGAAGAACAGGGATACATGGGCCCAGAAAATCACACTGAGATGAGCTGGGGACTACTTCCACAAGGAAGACTATGCCTGATTTGAAACTATGACAGAATTTTATCAAGTGTGCTGCCATGATACATCTCACAAAGAATATTTTGTGATACATGCAGTTTGAAATAATGGTAACATACTGGAACAGACTCTACTTCTATACTCTCACTGAGTACTTTATCATACTTGCTCTACAAATAGTTCCAAGAATCTGCCTCCATGTGTTGCCAGAATGATGTTTCTACATGAATGTATATTATTGCCTTATGCTGTGTTGTGAGTCACTTCCACATTAAGTATTCTTTGAGAGCCTGTGGTGACAATGATATGGCTTTTCTAACTCATTAAAGAAAATTTTGCAACTTGAAAGCACTTGCAGAGTCTGATTTTTTGACGCTATAAGAGAATTAGGCTGTTGTGGTGTTTAATGAAAACTTAATCTACAAGCAAGTGGATATCTCATCAAAAACCAATAAGCTCAGAGCTTTGCTACACTACTGTATCTAATACTACTCCCCTTTTTTCAGCTTAGATTTTCTTTGGGTGGCCTGATATGCCACACAGCATACATTTGTAATTTTGGAATTTAAAGAAAAAACCACCAAACTCTTAGATGCATAGGGCTGCTGGATCACAGTGATTAAAGCACAGTGTCGTCTTATTACTGAGCTTGGTCAGCTCCATAATACACTGCATATACAGTTTGTTCTCTGTGGATTAAAGTAAAAAAAGAAAACAAACAAAAAATCCACCAACAACACATTTCTTCCACAGCTATTAAATGCTTTTGAAGTATTTGATCTCAGAAGAAATTCTAGTTTGAACAGCAACTACCTCTTCCTTAACAAAAATTGTTACAGTGTAAATATTGGACAATTAATTAGTCAAGTGTATAACATGATGGTAAATCACTCAACACAGTATTGTTCTCTGCAAAAAATGCTACTCCCTCACATCATACTGGGGTCACATCCCTGGCTATATCAGAACCAATTTGCCCTTGAAAAGTAAAGTGAAAACCTTGCTGCAAACAAAGCAAAATAACATTTCATTTTCTTTGATCAGTGTTCATCACAGGCTTTTCTGTAAATGTCTGCATTTCAACCTTCTAATATGCATGAGTTGTTATAGCAGGTTCACAAAAACATCATTTGCTAATCTTCTAAATCTATCCTCTATGCTCTACTTCATGTGATAGAAACAAAGCTCAAATGCTTAGCCAAGAGAACAACAAAATGCCATTCAATTAATAAATGCAGATTTGTAGAAGTTAGCATCCTAGATTCTGCAGATATTTTAGAGCTGTTCCATCCTGAAAAAATGTGTGCATTTTAGGAAGTAAAATGTTATGAATTGATAATCTTCCATTTTCAGGAATTCAAACTTAAAGAGAGTTTCAGAAAGCTATTACATTTGCCAATAAAAGAAACATACTGAAATAATTACTAACCCAAAAGAGTCTTACAAGAAATTTTATCTTTTGGGCTTGGGTTTTTTGGGTCCCAATTTATCAATAAATTTAATTTAAAAAAATCACTATTCCCACTAAAAATGAGAAAAATGCAGGAAAGGTTTTTGTCGTTCTCATTGTTTGTTTTATATACAAAATCTTAACACCGTGAATACAAAGACAATAACGTCACAAATCTAGTAGTCTTACCAGTGACAGTTGTGGGCTATCTAATTTTAAGAAACTTACAGTCACATCTTGAAACTGCAGACGCAGAGCAGACCCCGATGGTTGTGGTCGGCTGGTGATCTCTAGTATGGTCCTTAATAGAATATCTAGCAGACTGTTTACAATCACATCAATTTCTTCCAGGACTGACTTTTCCTTAAATAATAATAAAATATTTAAGATTTTAAAGTAGAAAGATGACCACAGACATATTTCCTTTGATGTATTTTTATTATGAATGCTACATTCAAGAAACAAAGACCATTCTCTAGTTCAGATATTTAATTTTATAGGGTTTTTTCCTAACAGTTTTCAATTAATTACATCGTACTTAAATATGGAGGATAGTTTTGGGGATAACTTTGAATATGTAAGCATTCATCAAACTATCATGTCTCTTTTTCTAATTGATGTTTAGAAGAAAGCAGTAAATAATATACAAGAACTCTCTGGGCAAGATTTTTATAGGTAACACCCATATATTTTCCGGGGAAATTGCCAAGAAAGGCTTAAATTCCAAAAACCGGAATTCTGTTTTCACACTTTGAAACTACCACCAGAAACAAGCAGATGGTACTCAACCTTCAAGACCTACTTCATCAGTAAGGACCAGCAACACTGCTTCCCATCAACTGAGTAGCACAAACAAATTAGTCATTTATGTAAGCCTACAACGTAACACCAATTGTTGTACACAACATCATTACAAAGAAACCCAAGCGTTCACTGCCAAAAGAGACCTTAGTTACACGCATGAAAATACTTGATAAAGTCAAGTTGTAGTTACTTCTCCTTTTTAATCCAGATGGACATATGTTTTCCCTGTTTCAACACTGTTTTCTGTCTCCACTGCAACAGAGACCACCATCTTAATTGGAGCGATTTTATCCACAATGTAAGATGACACTTCTTCACAGAAACAAACCTTTCATAATCAAATGCACACAACTAAACTAAAACTTAGCTAACAAACAAATTGTTCAACTTCGCTGACACTGACGTGTAGGAGTGATTTGGATTTTTGGAAGGGGGGGTGTTGTTGTTTGGTTTTGGTTTTTTGTTTGTTTTGCTTCCTAGACACCAAAAGCATATGATTTGTAAAACAACTCAAAAGTCTGGTTTGGACTTAAGCTGAATCTAGTGTCACAGTCATGTTCTTTGTCACTTCATCTAGCATCAAACAACTGTTAACTTCGCTGCTCATGAAAGCAGACAGTATATAGCGTATTTAGGAACTGTATCAACTGCGAGGATCCATGCACAAACTACTATTAAAATGGCCAACAAGCTTAATTTTTCAAACCTGCCTTACTGCAAATTCACTTGTTCCCTCAACCTCTAAATCATCTTGACTACCACGGAAGGAATGAAGTTCTGAGCCGATACACAAAAATCATGTCAAATTCACCAAGTTGTTAATACTCTCAGTGACTCAACAACTACTAAAATTATTAGCTGCATATTCTGAACATTAGAGAGTTTTATGTAGACATAGACTTGTTAATGTCTACATCTCTGCCTTAGTGATTCCAAATGGAAGATCTGCTGCAATCAAGACCAGACACGGAAGCCTTTCTTTAGAGTCCAAAACCACAGCTCTGCTTTAGCATCTATCACTTTATCTTGTGATGGTTTTATACTAACCCAGGAGAAGCTGCAATAAAAACATTTTTACAGTGTCAAAGGTGCAAGACACACCTATATCAAATCACTGATGGAGCAACTTTAACTGGATGGAGCAACATAAAACAGTTCTCACTAATGCACATACTTGATAATGCCTTGATATGCACATACTGCACTAACTACAGACAATGTTTGGTTTTAATTGTCTTATATCCTGTTGCCTGCCAGAACCTGTCATCATCTTCACATTTGCAATACACCTGCCTAAGCTAGCTCTCACATGCAGCTTTCCCAGACTAATTTGCAAACACCAACATCAGAAACTGGCCACAAAGTTTGACAACTAACAACCAAGTGCATTTCCCTTTGCAATACTCATATCAATCTATTTACCTATACTAAACCTGTGTACCCTAAGACTAAATAGCCCACAATAGAAAATGCCCCTAAAGAAAGTGGACATTTCTCTCCTTCTGGCACAGCACTCAAAAAGAGTCAAAGCTTGGCAAAACACAACATGCTACAATTAAAATACTCTTGCATGGAAAGAAAAGAGTCATGAGAAATCAAAATGACATATTTATGCAGATTCTTTACAGAAACAACTCTTTAAAATGCTCTGGGGCAAGGTCCAGTCTGTGTCATTAAAAGTCATTGAGCCATAAAAAGAAGCGCGAATGGATGTGATATGGTGTTTACTCACTGAGCTGTTCTTCTTGATGAGGCAAAATATGTTGCTAAGGATACGGGCACACATTATAAGGTCCTTCTGCTCTTGTAAATGCATGTGGAGATGATGCAAAACTACCGGAAGAAGAATGCATCGAGAATCTGGAAAAAATTAAATAATTTATGAGTAGGAGCCTCTCATATTATCACTAAATTTAGCACAGACATAAAATGCGCCTTCAGTCCAAAACAGTATTTCTGATGAGCAGAAGCTTTTGCTTGCTTTAACCAACATTTCTCGTAAGCAGAAGATTTTACTTCATAATCATAATTAAATGCAAATGTCTGAAGAATAAACAATATGCTGAAGGTCATGGATGGAGAAAAACACCACTGTGTGGAATATACTATATATAACAGAAATTTTTTACCTTTTCTTGAACTGTCATGCAAAAAAAAGTAGCACAGTAACACTTGTATTCAAAACAATGTGAAATTATGCTCTAGTATTTCTGCCATGTGACAAGACCCATTTACAAGCCCAGGTCACAACAGACTTCATCTGGAACTTATGTTACTCTACAGATGAGCTCTATTTTACAGACAAGCAGTACTGTCAGGATTTTCACTTTTCCAGATTCCTCACTCCTACTGGGTATGAGCAATTTAGACTACATAATGGTGACTACATAAAATGATTTGCTTTTCACTTTGTCATTTTTTAAACACAGCTCTTTGGTGCTATTTTCAGTCTTGAATTCTCTGAAAATTACGCAAGAAAGCCATTAACATGCTACATTTTCCTGCTTCTTTTTCTTACAATTAAAGACAATATTAAATGAGAAGAACCCTAATACCTACACTTGTGATAAAACTTTAAACACCTGTTTACAACTTGATAAATGGAAAGGGTGTTACCTGTTTTCATTTTGTTGTTATTTTTAGATCTTTTCCATAACTGAGAATTTATATTCTCATAGAAATGTACTTGAATAATTTCCTCTATTGCAATTTTAATGATGATTATATACTTCATTATATAAATATATTTATCTACAGAGTTTTCTTGTTCATTAATGCAATTATATCCTAAAAACTGAGTTATCTTGCTGAAAAATTACCCCTTCAAAATCATTTTGCCAACCAGGTATTGTTTGCAGACTGCTCTTTCTATAAACACTTTTTCCCCCTCATCTATTTCCCCTATTTTTTACCATGAGGAAGTAAAAGATAGATTTATTCTGAGGTTTTGTTTAATGTTTCTTTTTCTCACTGAAAGAAAGCACTAATCTTGTTATGCTCTGTTATTGTCTGGTTTTCATTATCTATCATCTGTATAATACAAGACAGGGAAATGGCCAATGTGCCAACCTGTGGTTAGGAAATGCCACCTTCTCATCCCCTCTACTAGATCTGCTTATTGATTCCTGCTGGATGAAAAAACAGAGCTAATGCCTTCAGCTGAAGCAATAAAGCAGGACTCTCCATTCCTATCAAAAAGACTTAAACCTCTAGATTACAGGGGATGGCTCCTTTTCCCTGCTTCCTGTTAAGCCTCACTTATTGAATTCTTGACTATCTGTAATCCATCATCAAGAGACAAGATGAAGGGTTCACTGTGTAAATCAGCCTGTGTTTCTATGGTTGGGGTACTTCCCTAGCAGGCAGGCAACAGGAAGCTGAATCCAGGCTTACAGAGCACTGAACCTGGTCTTTCATTCCCAGGAAAATGCTAAATCACTACTGAACTCCACAGCTATCACAGAGCAGTTATAGTAGCTCTTTCACACATTACTAGTATAAGCATTATTGTTTGGACCATAAGTCTTCTGAGGACAGCAAGTCCTCTCTTGCAGCTACAACTTAAATCCCTCAGCCCAAAAGGTGAGAACAAACCAAGAGCAGCCCTGTGCCAAGGTGTTCTTTCTTGGTTAACTCTAGGCAGCTTCCCGATGAGCCCACACAGCATTTGGTGCTTTATCTGAGGCGCCCAGTACTCTGTGCACTGCTTACGTGTAAGTGCAGCATCATGAATTCCATTTTGAAGACCAGAGAATCTACATGTAGCAACACTTGACTTGTAAATAGCCACCTCTTACACATGATGCGGCCTGAAGCATCTCAGGCAAAACTGAGCATCCTCATTCAACTGTTTCAAGTATCCCATTTTTGCAAAAGCTTCACAAAATGACCAGAAACCTTGCTTTACCAAGACAAATGGATTAGCAAAAAGCATCTTACAATGACTTGCAACTATTCACAGGAGGCAATAGTGCCAGTTATTGAAATGGCCATCACATATAACAGCTTTAGATTTATTCCTTAAAAACTCAGAATCTAAATACCACTCTATCTTGATCTGTTTAGATGGAGAGATGTAGTTATATTACAGAAGAGGAGAGCTGGCTCATTCACCTCTGAGGCAAACCAAGGACTAGGTGAGAAAGTCTGGAGAACACAGTGTACAACATTTGTCTCAGGTTACTCTTTTTTTACTAATTGTCAGCTGCAATGTCAGCCACTGGATACAGGAAAATTAATGAGCTCAAGGAATGTTATAATAATAAGAACTCCTAGTCATCAGTCACTGTCCTAATTTTTCTTCTGTGCGGGAAGTTAAATTAGCTGACTGTTTAAAATGCTAATACTTGCCCTTTACAAATATTATACAGAAAGAAAAGGAAAAAAATCACAACACAGAGCTTTTCAAGTACATGCTTGGCATAATTAGAAAGAGAATCTTAGACTCTGGGTAATCCTTGAGACTTTCCTGTGCAACATTAATATTTAATATTTAACACAGTACAACTTTCCCCCTTGCTTTCCAGATAGTGGTAAAACAACTGAAGAGACATACATCACTTTCTTTAGTCTATTGTATTTTAAAGATCACTTCCAGAAAGATGATATTCATTTCAACTGTATCTGAGCAGATGGCCAAAACTTCAGCCTGCTTGGGAAAAAAAATTATTGTAATCGAGCATTTCAAACAAACACCATTCTCCTTGAACAGTAAGAAACAAGGAAGCTGCTCTTGGTTTTGATAGTTTTACTTGGACCTATTCAATTTATGCCTCCTTGTTTGGATGAAAGGATGGTAGAGAAGCAAATGCTTAAGCCAAAAAACCAGTTGTCACTGCAATTCCAAAACCAAACATATATGTCTGTTCTGTGACTCTATGGACATGTCACTGCTCTCAGAACAGTGAGTTTCAAAACTTGTAGCAAGGAACTTTTTTCAGTTGTAAGAAAAAAATTGCCTGTAATGCAGAAGGAAAACACAGGCATGGCTCAGAAAGTTCTCCTCTGGCCTAAAAACAAGCCACAGATAAGAAGCATAAGCCATATTTCTGCTCTCCACTATAGAGGTTCCAATAGAGGCTGAATTTTTGTATGCAACATACATCCCCCCCCCAGAGATGTATATAGAAGCACATACACACAAACAACTCCAAAGAATAGTATATTGCTGTGGAAGACAAGTTAAGTAAAACTAATTAATCTGAAAAAGACCGTGGTACTTCAAAACAGTACTATGGATCAATGTGTAAAACTTTCATGTTTTGAAAAAAATTTACTCTTTTTCCTTTTTTTCCCCAAATCTGTGTTCATAAAGTTTTATGCATTTTAACTAAATTGAATTCAGGACTTGTATCAACAATTAAAAAAATTATAGGCTTTTTGCATTTTGATAGCAATCAATTACCTTGCAGTGATTACTGAGACATGTCTTATTAATGATTACATATGAGTCTTTTGAAAAAACAATGGAATAAGAGGCAAATCATAATACCTAGCTTCTGGAATTAAGCCTCCTTATGATTTAATGGTGTCTTCTCCCAAGCTTGCTAATGATTTTTTTTCATTCCTGTAGGAAGTCTAACATACTTCACACAAGGCAGTTCAAAGATATTAAATTATTCTTACTGACTGTGTCAGATATTCATCTCCGAATACTCAAACTTATAGTTTCCTACATGTACATTCTCCTATAATATACAGGATACAATTTTTAGATTAATGCATTCACAAAGACAGAATAAGGGAAGCAGTCAATCTCAGAAAGAAAACAAATAGGTGATTATCACTTTTGAAACAGAAAAAGGGTCAAAGCAAGCTATACCAAAACCTCGGTACAAATGTCCAATCTACATATGATCAGTAAATACAATGTATAACCTGCATCCTCCAAAGAGGCAGGCAGAGACCCGATGCATCAAATACATCTGAAATGGTACTAAACATCTCTGTGTGGGTACCTTAAATCCACCCCCGCAGGCCTGATGTTTCTGTTTTCAACAATGTATCAAATGCATCTCTTAATTTTAGTGAAAGAGTAGCTTTAGTGTCAGCTGACTTTTGCAGCAGTGGGAGTTGTTCAGGCCCTTTCAGCAGAGAATGTGTAAGACTCACGTGCTAAATTACTCTCACTTGTTTCCAAGCAAGCTCCAGATAACAGATAATGTTATCTAAGAAGTACCTTCTTTATTTTCAGATGTTTGAATAAATAGTTATTCCTATGTTCCATCTACTTCCAGTGCGTTAGCTAGCACTGCAGCTTGCAGCGTTCATCAAGTTCATCCAGGAGGCAGAAATCAATTATTTTAGCAGCACCTAGCCTCAAGTCCACATTAGGATGTACAGTTTACTCTACACATTAGCATAGTCTAGTGCAATCTTCATTTTCCCAACGGGATTTCAAAAGGACTTCCTTCTAGGGATTGACTGAGGGAAAATCTATTTATATTTTCCTATTTTAAAGAGATAAAACATTGAGGTAAAGAGATCAATAATGACTGAAATTATACTGTACAAGTGTTTGTCTGAGTTTTCTATCATGGACATTGGGAGCTTATGTTACTGCCTCAGGTCTTTCACATCAGTTTCCTTGTGGTCTAAGAAATTTATATTTTATTTGTGTATAGCCCACATTCCATGTAAATTTTAAGATGTCATTTTCATTGCTTTTATAGCCAAACCAACTTCTTTATAATGACTTTTTAATAAAGGAAATGTATTTGAATAAAAAATGAATTCTTTTACAAAAGGAAAAGACAAAAAAAAAGTTGTCCTACAATTGAAAGTAGATTTACAGTTCACAAAATCACAGAATGAACTAGATTGGAAAATACCTCTGAGATCACTGAGTCCAACCTGTGACCTAACACCACCTTGTCTTGTAGACCATGGCACCAAGTGCCACATCCAGCCTCTTAAATACCTCCAGGGACTGTGACTCCACCACCTCCCTGGGCAGCTCATTCCAACGTCTGATCATTCTCTCTGTAAAAAATTTCTTCCTAATATCCAACCTAAACCTGCCCTGGCAGAGCTCAAGACCATGCCCTCTTGTCCTGTCACTGGTTGCCTGAGAGAAGAGACCAAGCCCCATCTCGCTCCAACCTCCTTTCAGGCAGTTGTAGTGAGTGATGAGGTCCCCCCTGAGCCTTCTCTTCTCCAGGCTAAACAACCCCAGCTCCCTCAGCCTCTCCTCATAGGACTTGTGCTCCAGACCCCCCCAGCCTCCCAAGAAAGTTCCCAGGAGTCCCTTACATGGCATTAAGTAACCCTAATTACATTCATATATTTGGATTGTCTGGTTAGGCTGACCTAACTGAGAATGGGAGGAAAATGGCCATGACACTACCTGGTCCCTAAGTACTTTGGAAGACGAAAAACGTAAGTTAGAGCATTCCTAATATTGCTCCATGAATATGTCATCATCTACCCAGTGTATCAAAGATCTGATCAGTCAGCTGTAGGCAGAGCTAACTAACTATTCTGGAAGGAAATACGGTGGGGGGTTCACAAGCATAAACTGTTACTCCAGCCAAAATGAAGCAAAGTATCCAGGATGCAGTACTTACCCATTTCTTTGAGCTCATACTTATCAAGTAGGACCACTGAAAGCATTTTAAAAAAATACGCTCAAAGCATATTTCCTTTATTTTCCAGCATCTCAAAGTATTTATGCATATCCTGGTAGTTTTTGCAGGGCTTTCATCATTTTAATGTGTTCATCTTCTATGCTTTAGATGGCAAGAGTTACTGCTTCTACTAAACTCCATCAGCCAATACCCAAACAGCTCTCAGGGCTATTGGTGAGTAAATAAACACTTATTATAATTCCTAAAATATCTTCTATTTTAATTATTGCATTTCAAAGTTACTTAATCTCAAATTTAATACTTGGTTACTTCTATGAGTTTCACTTAGCATGGAAACAAAGAATGTCATGCTCACCACCAGCAGTTTTTATTTCTGCACAGCAAATAACTACGCTGTTATATACTTTGTGCACCAAGCATCACTTGCATTTGTGTACCATTTTTATGCGACATCAAGAAACAGAGGGTCAGAAGTCTGGAACTTGCAAGATTTACTCAAATAAGACTTAATGTATAAGTGAAAACCTGTTTGATGAACTGCCCACAAATGAACTGCCCCCAAAGAAAATAAAAAAGGACAAAAATAATTTTAGGAAAGCTTTTCCCTTATAATTACTTAAAAAGTATAAGGCAAACTTTCTGCACAGACATATTTCCAGCAGTAGATCAAAAATATTATAATATATTTTAAGAGTCTACCTCAGAAAAACAAACCACTACATTCAAACAACTGTATTCCTGTAAATGAGTCAGCTTGTACAGAGCAGTACTTCAAGAATTGTTCCTTAGGAACACTATTTCCTTCAGCACCTGCTGGTCCATGTACAAAGTACAAACTTGAGTTCCTCATCTGCAGGCAGCTCAGGGTAAATTTACCTGGGTTAGTGTACAGGTGACTTTCTACAGTTTTTCCAATGCTCTGCAGTTTAACAGCTTGAAGGGACTCATCCCCATGCATGACTGTTGGCAAGCTGCCCAGAGCATCGTGAACCAAATTTGCCACTTCTCTTACATCAAAGAGCTTCAAAAGTTCAGAGTACACCGATGGGAATGAGCTGAGAAACACAGCCTAGAGGAACAGGGCAAAAATGGACAGTCAGATATTGCAGAATACTTTTGACATGTACAGAATTTAAATAACTATAGAAATTAAAGTAACTGTAGAAAACCAGCTGGTTTTATACTTCCAGGGTAGGTAGTAGCTTTAAAAATGGTCATATTTTCGTAAGAAATATCCTCACATTCATTAACGGGCTTATACTTGTGACTATTTCCCTTAAGCATTATATAAAAACTGTTACTTTTTCCCAGGACAAAGTGAAAGTGAAAAGTTCAGCTTAGAACAAAACTATTTATACTTTAAATACACTTATCTCTGTGTGTGACAAAATTTTTAAAAGGATAGCAAAATGTGGCTGATATTATACAAAAAATATTTGCGTGGAGTTTGCTTTGTTTAAAGATAAAGAATATAAAATCCTTCATATCTTCCATTTTTCAAATAATGAACATTTTTATTTTGGAGTGAGATAGCACTGGTAGTCTTGGTTTACTTCAAGAATCCTAAAATTGGATTAGAAATTCGTTGATAAATATAAAAACAAAACACCATCAAAGTAAGGAGGACAATGTCAGAGAAAAGACGCTAGAACTGACATTGCCTCCTTCCTCTCCAAATCCCCTGACCGAGAAAACCTACTTATACCTGAGCCCTTCTTCACACTGGTGGCAGAACAGATGACAAAGGTTAAAAATACTGAAGAATATTTCTAAATGTAGTTGTTTATATTATTTTGCTATTGTCTTTTCACTCCAGCTGCTTACATGACATGAGATGGAAGCACTACCTCTCTACTCTGTTTTCTTTAATTTGCCATTCTCTTGGCAGAAGAGTTTTCTACAGAGCTTTAAAAATTAATAATTCTTAACAGGATCTTAAACACTTTTGGTTACAGAAATATGAGAAGAGGACAGTACATTTACGAGCTGTAGGAGCTGGTAAATCTCTGGCACTTAATGTAGAGAGCTGTCTCCTGTGTGTTTTGCCTCTGCACTTTAGCACTAGCTAATTTTATTAATCTTAATTGAAATAAAGATATTAGCTTATCTAGTTCATCAAGACTTAAAAGTTCTCTGGCAAACATGAAAACCGTGATAGTAGTCTTTTGTACAGCTCAAATTCTTCAGTGCTAATGCAGTTAAACTAAGATGTAAAATGCCCAAACCAGAGAAATTTCTTTATTTGTATCCATCAATATAATTATTATAATTCAAAATGAAGTATCGTATTTAGGATTATGTATTCCAAGCATACTTAAAAGCTGCTGGTATGAAAATTTCACATTGCAGGATAAAAAGCTGAAAATGCCACTTTGCTCTAGCAAAAGCACATTTTCTTTTCTGGACAGGCATATATTTTTTACACTGGATGTGGAAAATGCCAAGAAGCAAGGCACACTTGAAAACTTACTTGTAGTTGGGATAAAGCACTAGCTCCTTTGGTCTCTTGAGAAAGAAAGAAGCGTACTGACATAAGAAGCTCTTGAATACAGCAGCGAAATTCCTCCTCATTTTGTCCACCAGTAGCAATAGAGAATAACCTTCGAGACTGAACTATGTATTTAAAGATATATTCCTGTGCCTATACATGTCAAAATCAGAGATAAATCATATTAAGACACTCCTCTTTAAACAGAACACACATACAATGCTTATATAATTCAAATAAAGACAAGGGTCTGAAACAGGACCCCACAGTACTTAATTTTGGCAAATCTTTCTATTGAAATACTAGCAACATTTCAAAAGCACATACTCAGTGCTGCTCTTCCCTTGCCTTTCATAATCTCCATAAATCAGGGAACACTATTTTTTAACCAGATAATACAAAAAAACCCCACCACCAAACCAACCAAACAACAAAACAACATCCCCACCAGCAAAAACAAGATTAGATTAAGTTGCAAATTAAAAATACAGTCCTTCCTTATCAACAAGACACCAAAGTTCACAGCAGCATGCTAAAACACAGAAGGGTACCACATTAATCTTTTCCTTCCAGACTGTAGCACCTGCCCCAAATGGGATTACTGTGTTGTATAACTCAGCCTAATGCACACTGTGATCTGTTGATAGTACAAGCCAGAGCAACAAGAACAACCAAACCCACCACCTTTCAGTAGAATTCCCCGGTGTCAGGACTGAACAACTAGGTCAGCATGCACGTCTGCCATTTAGATTCAGTTTTGTGATGGATATTAACACCAGAAGTGCAATCTATATTTGAATCCTTTGCCTCATACAGTAAGCAATGAATACATCATTCAAACATATAACTGTCTTCAACGATTCTCATTACCTTTAGGACTTCCTGTATGTGCTCATGAAGCTCCACCTCAGTGACTCGATCAATGTGCCACTTCAGTACTTTTATAAGATCTCTAGAATAGCACATCAGAAAGTGTTATAACACCAAGGTGGGGAAAGGGTTAATTTTGCACATAAAATGCATACCAACAGCTGTCACATGAGAAATACTGACAAAATAAAAAATATAAGACTAGATTTCACTGATCACTAAAGGCCCAATGTTACATTTAGTTTTCAGTCTCCTGAAGGCCACTTAGTTGATCTCTAATGGACAGGTAATAATGCCAGCTGTAATATGCAGTAGAATTATTTTAAACAGGGATACACCATTTCTTTAACCTAATGATTGATTCTGCTTAGTTTAGGAATAAATGTCAGTATTCAAATCAGATAGAAAAAGCACAGACTTCACCTGTATGCAAGTGCTCCTGCAAAATGACTTTCAATGTAAGTGTCCATTACTGGCTTAAAGTGGTGAAACTTGCTGTCCTGCAGCAAATTTATTATGTGAACCTAAATGTGAGAGAAAAAGAAAAAAACCCCAAACCTTTTTTTTTTTGTTTTATTTAATTCTTAAGTAGTGTCAATCATCATCACAAAATGAAACTTACCAAACAATCAAATACTTTTGATCCATATTTTTGAGAGTTTTCATCTAAAATTCCAAATAAAGTGTCTAGTGTATCTTGAAGAAACTGATGGGAGAGAATATAAGACAGTTTGTGTTTAAATAGTTATTTCTGTGACATGGAAATACATTATTTTCCTCATATTATCTAAAAGGATAGAAAGGTATATACCTTCACTATTTCTGAACCATCAATTTCTTTTAATTTTGAGAGGCAACCTGCAATTTTGTCTGGGTGGGTTCTCCATTTCAGCAGGTCAAGCATATCTCCTGCAAAAACAAAATGCAAGATTCAAATTGGAAGCAAAGCATTTCAGATTTTAAATTTGACTATTACAGTCCACTCAGCAAAATTTGGCATTATTAAATCAAAGAAAACATCTTCAGATTTGCTGTTATATGATCTTCCCATCAACTGATTTTCATTCCATTCCATAATTGTTCCACCAATACAAACATAAGAACATGGTACTGGGTCACTAAAATCAGTCTCTTGTGGCAACTGTATCATACAATCTTCAGATATTTTTCAACCACCATCTTAAGAAAAGTAATTATTTTGCTCTCTCTCATCCCATTGAAGGATGCCTTCCAGAATTGTCCTCTGACAGCTAGAAATAGTCTCCTAATTACTATTTTGAATCTTTCTATGTCTTTTTAGAGAACAAACACAATGCCTCTAAGATCCTGCTTTATTAAAAAGCAACACAATCTGTTCTGGAAGATAAACTATTCTGAGCTAAAAGATAGCCAAGTGTCTTCAAACTTCCTCCAGTTTTAATTCGTTATCCTTCACCTTTCTTGACCAAAATGGTAACTACATTACAGATAAGATTACATCACTGCTTTCTATATCATTAGCAAGTTAATAAGTCCACTCTAAACACCTGACATCTGTTTTCTAGAATTCGAGAGCCTTTTAGATATATTATATTGGTGACACAAATATGTGTTTCTCCTGTTTAATACTGTTCAGCTTCCTGGGTATAGTAGAATCTCCAGGAGTCTCCACCAGTGTATGATCCTGACTTTTCGACTATTAGATTCAATATAATTTCTACTTCTTATTATTATTTATTTAAGTCAAAGTTACCTTGCTTTGCTGTATCATATTTTGAATTAGTCTCTCAATTGATGAGACCTTTCAATGACGTATTAGCAGCAAATTGTCTCAGATTTTAGTGAAGTCACTCCCATCCCCACCCCCTTCTGCTCCTTAAAACAGAGATCAATCCCAGAGATTTCTTCAGATCTAGTAGTATTTTCCTTCTGCTCAGGAAGAAAATTCCTTTTAACTTTTATTTGCCAGTTTCAAAATTCATATTTTAATCTGTATCTTTTCTAATTTCCCATGTGGTGTGTTCAAATTGAACTGCTATGCTTCTTCTTCTGCATAGTAACTAAAAAAACTTTGAAAAGAAAGATTAAGAAGTTTATATTGGCATGATATGTCTTTGATAAACTCGTCTTATAGCACATTCCAGTTAACCTACATTTTGATTTTTTCATCCATGATTTCTTGTTAATACTTGCATAAAATTCATCAGGGGTGATGGCCCAGTTAACATATCTGCCCTTCCACCTGTCTTAAATCCAAGTTCTACATTTAATAGTGTTTGAACATATGTTACTGCTTGCAGCTTCAGAAATGTACTAAAAAAAACACCTTGCTCTAAGATTCTGAATTTCATGTTCCATACCATTTAATATCCCAAAATAGTTTTGCAGACTTGGCTTGGCTTTTCAGCAGTTTCTCCCCCTGAACGGACACGTCTGCAGTGGTGCTTTCCATTTGTATTCAGTAAAAGTTGCACATATTTTTGAGCCGTTGAATTATATAAATCCCAAAGCCACTTTATATTCAAGTTTACAACTTCCACGTTTCACTAACCAGCTTTTCAGAAATTCCTAATGCCTGGTTGTTTGAAGCAGAAAACCCTAATCACCATCAAACCCTTCCATCAGTTTAAGCTGAACTATAATCTAGTTAATCACTGCCCAGCATTGTCTGAGAAGCACCCAGTGCTTCTGAAGAGTTCTCAGTACTTATCAAACTAAGATGTGAATAGCAAGTTTTCCTCTCAGTTCAGCATTTCTTTGGGTGCTTTCTACCACAGACTGTTTTCAAATTCAAGTAATATTTGACCAAAATCCATCTTTGTGTCATCTCTTTCACAGTTGCTTCAGGGAAGCTCCTCTCTCCCACAAGAAATGAAGTAATATTTTTTACTTTATTAGCATTAAATAAGTCTCCCCCTATACTCATATCTTGCCAGGGGTGTTAATGGCAAATGACCTACATAAGATTCCACAAATGTTTTGCTACCTTAATTGCTTTTGATAGGCACAAATGTTTTGATGCATTTATATGTTATTTTTTTCTTATTTTGCTCCAATGCTGTGCTAGCACAGAAAAAAAGAGATACTTGAGTTGTGGTAAGAGTGATGAAGGGTTCCACACATGCATCAGAGACACATCTCAAAGAACAACGACAAATGAGAGGTCTTATTATTCTTTCTGGAATTTTTAAGAAACAAGAATTACTAATCCAGTGAATTGCATTTGTCTTTTGGATCATTAAATGTATTTCTCCACTTTATTCTGTTTAAGACTCAGCTCAAATCTGAGGGGCAGCAAGATGAGCTGAAGCTGTCAGTTCATAGCAGGAAAAAACACTTTACAGGTTTGCTGGAGGAACTTGGTGGAAGATAGTTGACACTCAATACTAGGGATTTGTTGGGGGATTAAAAAGAAAGAGAAAGCAAATGTAAGACACTCACTTCAAAGCACTTATTTCAAGGGAAGTGCTAAGGAGGGAAGACACTGCTGAGATAACATTAGTGAATAGCCCAAGAATAAATGACACAAATAGAAAATCTGACATGTGAATCATAAGGAGAATGGATAGCAATGTGTTATCTATTAAAAGAAATGAGAATAACAAAATTGTACCCAGAAATAGGCCCACTAGGAAGACACAGTTTTGGAAAAGGGGAAAAGTCACTGCTCCTGATTAATTTGCTAAAGAAGAAAAATATTTTCAATGCAGTTTCTTAATAATAATCAAGGTCTGTATATTTAAAGTAGGCTACACGACTCACCATGCCTACTAAACAAAACACATCCCTTCTCAAAGTATATAATTTAAATCCAAAGCACTAGGTTTAATAAAAGGTTTAGAATCACATGTTTACGAAGTGGTTGACGATGTTTTTCCATCTCTTTCATATAAATCTTGAGATATCAGAAACTGGCTTGTTGTAACACTAGTGCACTCCAAGAGGAAAAAATCCAAGTTCCAGAACTGGCAGTCAGCGTGCCTCTTTCCAAAAGGATGCTTTTGTGGTTGCCAATACTCCCTTCAAACTAGGGTCACTCTGGAAAGCTTCCCAGTATTGCTTTTGTTTTATTGATCACTGGTTTGGCTTTTCTAAAATGCAGCTAGATGGATTACACCTCTGCCTTGCAACTGCCATGCTGTACGGCATGTTGCTCTGCAGCTGAACAGCTGCTGACCAGGGATGTGACGATCAGTGCTGAGAAATGAGTGGATGCCAACTTGCTAAAATATTCTGACTTGTTGGAAGGATCCTGAGTCTTTTGCAGGGAGAGACCACTCCTATATGTCAAAAACTAACTAAAACTAAGTAAGACAAAACAACTAAGTTGTTTTGACAACTACTCAGTAGAAAAATACGATATTCTCTCTTGATCTTCTGGGTTTTTTTTAGGATAATGAAATGTAACAGCCCAGCTAAGAATGTAATACATAAAAGCTGGTATGCTCTTTTTGCTAACATTAACTCATTAACTATTCATGACCAAAGGGAAAGACAAAGAAAAAACTAACTGGCTGACAGATTAGATAAGGATGCATTCTTAGCAATATGTTGATGCATACACACACTCCCCTGGTTAGAAAGTCTCTAAAAATTGTTTGGAAATAATCATAATTATCCCTCCAAATTACCAAGGGTAAAGAAGTTATGGATCCCAACAACTAAGAGTCAGCCTCCTTCCCCCAGTCCCCACAGTCCTAATACGCGTGAGAGCTGATGGCATGTGGGAACAATCAATGAGAGAATGACAGCTGAGTAAAATTTCTCAGCAAGCCAGTAAAGCTGTGGCCTAATTCAGTCACACCCTTTAAAGTCTGGGTTTGGGCTCCTCCCCCACCCCATTGCCAGACAACAGCATAATTTTCAATTCATTTTCAAGCTGGACATTGTTGTTTGTAAACACAGGCAAATCTCTGAGAAGTTCAGAAAAATCTCCAAACTTAAAAAGAGATTAAAAAATAATCAGCAATTTTAAAAAATACCAATACAAATGTTTATTTAAAAAATTAAACACATAGATCTTTCAATCCCGTATTTTTTAATACATATGCTACATTCTCTCAGGGATAACTGAAGTAATGCTCACATGACCAAATATCCACATGCTTTGCTCTATGTTCTTTTTCTGAGCATGCAACAGACTTTGGCAAATTTTTGTTTAAAAGAATGGGGATTTGGAAACTCACCAAGATGAACTTCCCAAAGAAGATCCTTGGAGAAAATATGAGCCTGTCTACTGAAAATATTTCCACCCTCTGAAGTACTGCTGAAATAATTGTTAACTCTTTCAGAGCTGAAAAGGGGATCAATATTATTCAGATATTCTATACCCTCTTACTCAGAATATGGTTAAAAAAAGAAAAAGGAGGAAATTTTATGTCCTATGTCACACTCATATTTATATTATGTATAAAATAACTCCTGCACTGTGAACAAGAAATAGTATCATAAACCCAGACAATAAGGCAACTATTTATCAGAGAGACAAGTTCCGGGCAGCACTTTCAAGCATGTGTAAGTATCAGTGGATTCATGTGATTTCCTAAATCAAGGCCTCTAACTCAAGCAAATTCAGTCTCTGATTCCCTACTAGCAACCTTTGGGAAAGTCTTTTATTGGGTAATTTTGATTATTTTGAAGGTAATTGCTATAACAATACAAAATGGATGTGCACAAGGAAACAAAACATTGTTTGCACACAGGTCTATTTTGGACACTTGCTACTAAAGGGTAAAAATTAAGATGATTATTTCAATTTAAAAAGTTGCTCTAGTTTTGTTAAACACCTATAATCAATTTGCACACAATTAGCAATTTTATCATCATACACAGAAGAAAGGTAAAGTCACAGATATTCCTACACAAGAGAGAGCTAAGCAAGATCTTAAAACTGTGATAAACATCCTAGAAAAAAAAATAAAACTGTGGGTATATCAAAAAAGAGGTCAGAAACATATTACCAAGCAAATACACAATATTTAGAAATTTGTGGAAAACTCTTCCACAAACAGTTTTTTGTTTCAGTTACAACCTGTAATTAGTATGCCAAGTAAAAAAGAACCTTAAGAATTTTATACAGAGCACTGGTAAAGAGTGTAAACATATGTATTTCTATCTGCTGCTCCTTATATCCAGTGTATAAGACTATTTTAAGTAGTAGTAAATGTTTGTTAGTTTAAAGTAAAAGAAAAAATACACTAAAAAAAGCAAAACAAACTGCTACAGCCTAAAGCTGACAAAAAGTATTTCATAAAAACTCTACAACAAACACATTAAGAGGTTTTCTAAAGCAGCTGGGTTTTGATAGTTGATTCCAAAAGTGCTGAATTTGATTCCAATATCATGTTAATCTAAAAAGCATTCTTGAACTACTTAAAAATAGTTTTTTATCATACTGCACTTGTTTCCATCTGGATATTAAAAAAAAATATGAAAAAACCCAGTTTATAAAATAGATAGAAGCAAGCTATTTTTGTACATCCATGACTGCTTGACATGGCAAAGGCTAGCTATCACACTCATTTGAATTCATCACGTTTTAAATAATCAACATATCCTACCATTTTGTGTGAGTTTAGTGGAGCAGAGAAAGGATGTAATCCAGAAGGACTCTTTCGTGGTTTTTACTGCTTGGCTGTTGTTTCCTAGAGATATTCCCTTTGAAAAGGGGAGTTTGAGGTAGCGACCAGAGTCCTGAAGGTTTGTGTTTTCTTCACACTGTGAAAACAAACCAGTTAAAACAACTGAATGGCACAAAAAAACCCTGACCAAATCTCTAAATTAAATGAATCATTATTATTTCTCTGCCAAAAACTGAAGAATTTTCACTATGCCTGTTGCAAACTTTGGTTTTAGATCATAGCTTCATATATTGACATTGAAACCTAACAAATTTGCACTGGTTATGTCAAATGAACAGCTACAAATTTTTGCATTAAAATTGAAAATTTATCTCTGAGCATATCAAATCCTCTGAATGAAGAGACAACTCTTAAATGAGGAAACAAGAATTCCACAAAACTGAAATATCTCTAAAAATTATAATATTGAGTAGATGAATGAGCTTGTCTGATTTTCCAACTTGAGGAATTAAGTAACAGGGTTCACTTCGTGTGCTTTAATTGAACTTACCTTTGTGAAATCCATTATAAATACAATGTGATATAATAGTAAGACTTAGGAAAACCAGTACACTGAAACACATACCTAGATTCAAATGCAGTTCATATCAAGAAGGTTGATATTAAACAATCAGCAATGGATATTTTAATGATGACAAGATTATGACTCATTTGGTAATCAATACAGACTTTCTCAACTTCACATCTCTGGACATTTAAATTATGTTCCAGAGGAATCATTACAGCTAATGACTGCTAATTCAAATTACCTTGTGTACAATGAGTTCATGAGTGCCATCTGGCAGAGTTCTCCCATTTTCCTGCATCAGGGGCACGAAAGAAAAGCCAAACAACTTCTTCTCACCCTTTTCTTTTGCTGAAATGCGTATATGAATAGCAGCACTTAAAGTTAATAGTACACATTTTAGACAAAGTAAATATATGTAATACAACATAGGAAAGTATACTGGAAGCTATTTGCAGCTAATCAGATAAAGATTATCTTGAATTTCTGTTCAGATTTGCACATTGTCTTCTGTAATGTTTTCTTTGATCTCACTTTAAGCCAGAAAGGAGTATTTTGGAATGATTTAGTGTTTAGTAACAACAAATAATGTAAGCCACCAAATATGCAATCTTAGCAACACATAGAAGTTTATCCACCCCTAAGAATGCTGTCTCTCATGCCTTGGAATTCAGAATGTGCATCCAGTCATCAATTTTTACCTCAAAATCATCACTAAAATTTTTCAGAATGTTTAAAAGAATTTGGAATTTTATAAGTAAAAAAAAGCACTACAGAGTAAGTTCATGCAGCTGTCTTTTTCCTGAGGTGTTATAGAAACTTGTGTGCTTACTGCAGCTGTAAGAGAGAGGACTTGCAGAAGTCATGAACAGCACTTACTGGAACAGTGCCGGAATTCACAGCGGATGTGAGCTCCTCTGAATTTATCCACAGGAATAGGAAGTTTCAGCAGCTCAGCCCATCTGGGACCATTGTTATGATAAAGCACAAAAGAATGGTACTCGCTGGCTGGTGGCTCTCCAGAGCCAAATGAGATAAAATCCTAACGAAGAAAAAATATGATTAGAGTAGTGCATTGGTAAAATGTCATCAAGGACTGGACTTCATGGAAGACTATTAATATTTACATTCGTATTATAAATGCCAAATGTGGTACAGTGTTCAGTATCTTAAAACCCTCAAAAATAGTAGCACTTGGTTAGTATTTGCCAATTAGAAAATTAGAAATGGCAAGAATCACTCGCATCAATCGGAATTGAAGTGTTTAATGGGAGTACCTGGCTGAGCAGGGAGGCTTAAGCAATGAATGTGTTGTGGAGCCCCATGACACCATATGGTCTAGCCAGTGTTTTGTCCAAACAACAAACAAGATTGGAACTGAGACCAGAACAGCCTGGGCTCAAGATCTTCAGTCCTCTGAAATAAGCCTGTAACCTTCTGTTATCAGTGACATCTCCCATCTTTAAAAAATAAACCTGGATTCCATGATCAGAAAGAAGCAAAGTGTTCGTTGCCTTTGCAAGACCCATGATGGTTTCTCCATAACAAGGTAGATAAATCAATTTGTCTAATTCCTGACCTATGGATACCTGTCAATTCTCTGTAAGAAAGGGGGTGATTTATTCATCAAGGATCCCCAATTTATTAAAATCAGACATAAAACTGAAAATTACCAAATAATGTTGTAACAGAAGGAATTGCAGCATTATTATTATTATTATTATTATTATTATTATTATTATTATTATTATTATAAGAAGAATTATTATTAAATAAAAAATTCTCCAGAACTTGATCTTGCTTAAAAATTTTCCAGCATCTTAATGGAATCATTAATTATTTGGTTGGCAATTACAGGCATTTATCAACATCATAATTGATCACAGAAATAAAACAAACATTTATAGAGGTTTATAAAGGCAATTATAGAGGTTTTAAGCAAAGTGGAAAATCTCTGAATACCTTAAGAGAGCAGAAGGTAAACATGTCCTTTCCAAAGCATTTTTTTACTCTTCAATCAATGCCACAAAAATTACATTTAAAAATGTGTATCAAAATTAACTACAACAAGTAAAACAACAAAGATACCTTTAAAATTTGTCCACTGCTGTCCACCACATGCATTGTCACTTCCACATTTCTGGCCACACTTTTTCCTCCTTTCTCAAATTCTCCTCTTTCTACAGTAATATATAAATCATTCCTCATTTCACCTATCAAAAAGAAACCAAATAAAACACAAGGTGTCCAAAAGTCAGTCCAATTTGCTTACTTCTTGCTTTTAGTACTTAAGTGGATTTTCATCATACCCACAATTTACCAGTATTTTTGATTTTAAATAATTGCTTTCAGAAACGAAGAAAACCCACATATCTTCATACCTCTCAAAACCCAAAGATTATCTGCCCTACTAAACCCATTCTAGGAGCTTTTACTCATCTGTAAGGTCTGTTTGGTCTTAACAGTGGCATCTCCAGCTATACTGAAGCTGGTGTCTAGCTCCACCTCATTTAATTCTTCTCTTAAGGCAATATTAATGTACTTTCTTTCATTTGTAATCATTACAGTTCCCTGTTTAACTGATTTCAACTTTTTTCCACTTAACCTCAAAATAAAGTGTATTATTTTGAAAAGGAAAACCCAAGAAGTTGGTCTTCTTTCCAATAGAAGGGCAGTCTTCCCAGATTGTGAGCATTCAAACTTGTCTTAGTAATCCAAAAGATCAACATATTTTTCATTAATAGGGTGTTCCAAAGCTTACTAGCAAAAAGTTAGCTTAGTTAGCTTATTTTTTACTTATTGGGAAGGCTTCTGAGAAATTAAAATCTTCATCAGGACATTCAAACTTCAAATCCAATACAGGCACTACCTAAGTGCTACATGGTATGTACAAGTTATTAAATACTGCTAGCATATTTAAATTGAAATTCTTTGCACATTCATGCAGTATCAGGTTAAACATTCTGTTCGAACATAAACAGATCTTATGGATAAGATCAATGGTAATTTTTATTTTAATTTCAGCTGACACAAACTGCAAAGTTTATCTTTGACGGAAGGAAGAAAGAGTGGTTGAAGAGAGAATAGGACGGGGGAAAGCTACTGATTGTGACTAGAGTGCAGTGGTAGGGAAGTTCCCTTTTTGTTTGAAGATGCTAAATCTATTTCTAAAAAGTGTAAACTAATCTAGCTCTGGACAAGCATTACCAGAACTGCTTTGAAACAATTGGACTTTTCCAGTGAAAGGTAGAACAAGGAAGGATGAACAGCATCATAATCAGGAGCATCTTCTAAAATTCCTATTTCTGGATTTGGTAGAAAGAGAAATTAAGAATATATGCTTTCATATAAAGAATGGAAGCCTGGTGAAAAGGGAATATCATCTTTTAACAAAGCAGATTTTCACTCAGCACTGGTGAAAAGAAATCAAGTATGCTTATTTAGTATATTTATAGATGTGCCAATTAGAAGGCAACCACAAGATGTGTATTTTCACTGTTGGTAAAATTAATTAAAAGATATGTAACTTATAAATAATTAGTACATCTTCAATTTGCAGCTTCATTTTAATTTGCAAGCAGAATTTGACTTGCTTGAACTTTTCATGGTACTCTCATGTTTCACATTCCTTCCATTTATTTCACTGCATGAAACTCTTCAGGGATTTTTAAGTACCAGAAACAATGATCTTTCTATAGTTTTCTAGTATTTTTATAACATTATTTCATCACTGTGTTCAAAGTAATTAAATGGTTCCTCCAAAGCACAATCTAAACAATAAAAAAAAGTAAAAGAAGAAACTGCTATATTATCAAGCCCTTGAGATCCATGCCCATAAAAAAGGGGTGGAAATCTGCTATTGTGTTAGCTTATTATCAGCTACCTTCTGAAACAACTATGGACCAAGGCTAGGACACAGCTAGACAGAATCAACAGAAAAAATACCAGATGGTATTCACTTAAGAGTTTTGTGTGAAGTCAAGGATGAAAGAGCTGAATTACTAGTAAGTGTGTGCAACCACTAAATCAGTTTCTGGTTCCTGGTGGGAAACAGGTTCAAAATAAGCAAAAGTGGTGGCTATTCAGGTCATAGACGGCAAGACTTTTTTAAAAAAACAATAACAAACAAACCAAAACAACCAAAAAAGACCACAAAAGCAAAATCAAAGCAAAACCCAAACACAAGTCAAAACCTTTCCAAAGGTTTTGTGGATGTAAGAAATGTATACATGAAAGGAAAGGATGGCAAAACCATGGAATAAAGATCAACTACAGGATATGAATAAGGTAATCGCAAGCACTCAGGAAACCCCTAAAGTTGATAATAGCTGGAGGCTGGGAGAGCATCATGGGGTAATTACCATACTTGCATATGTGCATACACAGTTTTTACTCTTCCTTAGGTGTCACTTACAACACTCAGCTAGATGGGCCCTTGATCTGAATGTGTAAAGCTGTTCTTATACTTATTCAAGTCATAAAATTACCCTTAAAACTGCTAGATTCTGTTTATTCCTACATTGCAGTAATATTTGACTATAAAGATTTTAGAAGCTAATACAGGATGGTTACCAAAGAGCTTACAGCATGTTGGGTCCTTGCTTAGCATATGATTATACTAGGCTTGGTTCTAGTTAGTGCCAGCTGTTGGCCACTTTCAAGTATTTTATATTCCAAAAAAATGACTACACACAGCAATCAAAAAAAAAGAAGCTTTGTTATAAAGCTGATTTTAGCAAATGACTTGTAGTTGCAGCAATTTCTCTTTAAAAAGAATTTGAATCCTATGTGCATTTGTGCTACATTCAGTTATTATTTTCAATTATCAGCATGGATTTATTTCAGTTTTCCATGGGGTCTTCACAGAAACATAACCATAACTGAATAACCATTTCCACCACAAATTTCATGACCTAGCCCAGCTGAAACTCAGTGAAAATCATATTTTTTCCTTTTTAAACAGAGTAAACTGTACAGGATTTAAATGCAAATGACAGTGGAATGGGATGTCCTATCACTGGAAGTGTTCAAGGCCAGATTGGAAATAGCTTTGAGCAATCTGACCCAGTGAAAGATGTTCCTGCCCATGGGGGTGGCAGGGATGATCATTAAAGGTCCCTTCCAACTCAAACCAGTCTATGATTTTATGCAAAAAATAAAAGCATTTAAAAAAGAAGTAACTGGAGCTTCAGAGAAGTTAAGCAGGCTTTCAAAAATAGTGTTTCATTGCATTTTAAATTTTTTTAAAAATCCAAACCTGTTGTGTTTTACCTTTTTAATTGCCAGAAGAAATCAAATAAGTTGTCTCTTGGAAAAACAGAACCGCAAGGATCAAAGAGTGTATCTGGGGAAGCTGTTTATTCTTATTTTGGACAATAATGCAATGTGCTGAAAAAGGTATTCTGTGCTAGTTACAGAAGTGATGCAATAACCCCAACACTTTGGCACTACTTAGTTAGCATCCTTTTATCTCACCTATCTGGCTAATCAAAAGTAGACTGACAAACTCCTACAAGAGTTTCTAATATGAAGTGAAGGCTAAAGCTATATGGAAACTGAAATTCCATAGAATTTAAGAAAAAAAAGAAAAATAAAGCTGTAGTGATGTGGATGATTACACTGTCCGAACTTTCCAATGCAGCTCAAGTTTTCAGTGCACATCCTGCAGGGATATTTACCCTGGTATGTGAATTTAATTGTAAGTGAAAGGTGCTGAATTGAAATGTCTGGTTTGCTAAATCAAAATGTGTACAGCACAGCATTGGCAGTACCTGCCTCTTCATATGGTCCTGCCCATACACTGCAGGATTTGACCTGGGCAAAAATATCTTGAAAGCGCTTTTCAAGGCCTGGGAGAAGATAAACTCCAAACCCTTCTACAGCCCCAGCTGTAGCTGCTAACCAGGTACATTAGAGATCAAGGTTTCTGACCTATGAAAACACAGAAGCTTCATGACTTCAATCCATTTAGTAATGACTTGTTCGAGGGCTGACTGGAAATGGGGGACAGAGACCTAATCATCATTACATGTAAAAGTCTATTATAAGGAACAGGTGGAAAAGCCAATTAAAGTAAAAAAACAGCCACAAGACAGACTGCTGGAGGATGCACTTACTTAATGGAGGTCAGCCTTCCCAAACCTGCCAACTATAAATCACAAATTTTAAATAACCAGTAAAGACAAAAAGCCAGGAGTAATTTCTAAGCTGAGATAACAATGCATGCTCAGGGGTTCTGTTATGCCCACCACACAGTTTCATTATGGGATGGCTCTGCAGACTCCCTTTCCTTCACAGGTTGAAAGCTGCCTCATCACTACTGAGGACCTACATACAAACACTGATCTGCTGCTGCTCACAAGCAGACCCCAGCTGTGGGACCTGCATGTAAGCTGCCCCCAGCTCTGAGAGGTTTGAATGCTATCACCAAACCTCAGGTGACAGGAACAACACAGCTGATGACTAGTAAGGAGATGGTCAGATCAGTACAAGTGTCAGAACATTTGTACAAATGTACTGTTTGTACTTTTATTTTTCTAGAAACACTTGTACCTAACCTAAGCATCCTTTATCACAAAACTGTTTACACTGAGGACACTGTGAGTTGCAACTACAACACAAATTTATAGCAAGACTTTTCTCATATTCCAAACACATTTAGAACTGTAGAATCTCTTGTAGCATATTAATATGGAATAAGGTTGCAAGCTGAAGATAGCTGTCAAAGCTCAAAGGTAGCTTCTTCATTAAAAGAAAAGAGTTTGGTTTGTCAGCTAGCCTCAAAAAGCTTTCTAGTGAAACAAATTTCAATTTGATTATTTAGTCGTGTGAAAAAACACAGCATGACTGTATTTGAACAAGCACCTCTGATAGTTATAGCTGTCCTGACAGCAGTCACTAATTTAAAAATAATTACACAGAAGTCACTAGGAGCTCTTGTTAGGAACTGCTTTTTTGAAAGCTTTGCTCAGAATTATAGGTCCTTTAGAACCATGAACTGAAAAAGAGAAAAAACCTATTTTGTTTAGATAAAGTTCCTGTTAATTTACATCTCTGTAAAATACAAGCTAATAAGATGCTTTGTTTTATACTCTAAAATGACTTGAGCAGATCTTAAAACAATTTCAGTTGTAGGGACTGAAAATCTCTGGATGTGGCACAGACAAAATGGTATTACCCAGAAGGTAAATCTTGTGGATGCAAAACATTTTTGAGAAAAGATCTTTAAAATACTTTGTAGAATGGGAAAAGAGCTTTGTAGCAACTGCAAGTGGGAGGATCTAAAAAAACCCCAAACAAAAGGTGATTTTAACTAGAGGGCTAAGGAACATTAGTACACCTTGCCTCCTACTCTTCAAATCAATCCATGCTATGCCTTTTACCAGCTAGGATGTTCTATGACATCCATGTTGATATACTGACAATAACAAGCAAAACTGGAAGATAAAAGAAAAGGACAGGAAATCTTCCACTCCCTTTTTAGCCCAGTAAACTCAGAACTGGCATTGCTTAAGTTACAGTAAGAGCAAGCAGTTCACAGAAGTACAGGGAACAAGACAGAAGAGCTCAGTTCAAAAGCAGGTGGCCCCATGTCTGGCTGATGCAGCACATAGCATCAGAATGTAGTCTAAATTTCAACAAGTTACATTACAAGCCGATGATATTTGCAGTAGTCACAACCTGGAGGTTGTAAATCCTCTAAATATAAAAATACATATATATATTTGGGGGTGGCTCTGGGAAGAAAAGATTAAGTCCTGGAATACTGCAGAAATTCTGAACTCTTGCTAATCCCTTTCTGGAAGTTGATCTCAATGATTTCATAGATTCATAGAATGATTTGGATTGGAAGGGAACTTTGAAGCTCATCTAGTCCAACTTCTGTGCAATGAGCTGGGATACCTTCAACTAGATCTGGTTGCTCAGAGTCCTGACCAATCAGAATTTCCTCGGGACCTTAGGATGCATCTGATCAGGTCCCATAGACTTATGTATGTTCAGATTCCTCAGGTGGCTTCTCTTTTAGTGGGAGAAACTTTACTCCAGTCCCTGCCTTGAGGTTCATCGACTTGAGAGGTGGGGGAAGAGAGATTGACAATGAAGACAAAGGTAAAATGTTGTTGAGTATCTCAGCCTTCTTTCCTTGTCATCTGTTGAGACTAGTTTACCAGTCGTGTTCATCAGAGGGATTATGCTTTTCTTGACCTTTCTTTTCTGGTTGAAATACCTTCTTATTCTTTGCATCACCAGTCAATTTCAGCTCCAGCTTTGCCTTGGCTTTCCTGACCCCATCACTGGACAACTTCCTGACTGCATCACTGGACAACATTTCTGTACTCTTCCCAGGGTACCTGTCCTTACTTCCACTTGCCTGTGCATTTCCCCCTTGCACTTCAGTGTGACCAGCATGTCTTTACTCAGCCATGCCATTCTCTTGCCTTCCCTTTCTGACTTCTTAAACATTTTATTTAATGTAAAAAAAAATTCAATTAAAAAAATTCAAGTTGAGCAATCTGAGATCATTTGTGAAAACTGTAATACAAGAAGGATGTTATCTGAGAGAAGGGCATTCTTAAGGAGAGCAGCTCATGAAGACACACAAGCAATGCTGCATTTCACGAAGAATTTCATCACTGTAGGAAGTGAAATCCCATTACTGAAACAATTTCCCTTTTGTTTCGCATTTTAGAAGATACTGAAATACTGGCTGGTTGCTTATCAGGGAATATATTCAGCACTTTTAGAAAAAGGAGCAAATCTCACTGACATTCTTGAAGCTGCCAGTAAAAGTGTTTGAGATTTAAAGACTCTGACAAGCACCAGTCAGCTGTCCATTCACTGCTTTCTCCTCATAGAGCAATACCTTGACTTCTCCATTATTGTGGCAAAGAACTACCTTCCTATTTGCAAGAAAATTTTACACAGACTCACTTAGTATTTATGGGTAATATTCACACACAACTCAAGAATGAGAAAATGCTGTACTTGGTGCTTAAATAAATACATACAAAGAAAAGGTCTGAGATTGGGACCTTCTGCGTGATACTTGACAAAAACTTATTTGGGGCAGGATGTGTGTTTGCATTTAAGTATATGACAGGGCATGGGCAGCAAAAAATAAGACCATTTCTATTATTTATATACTGGTAGCTAGTTTATATATTATCTTTGATATTCTTGTTTATATATGGCAAACATTAAAACAACTCTGCATGTGTTAGGATTTTGGGGGCACTGATGACTTCGGTAATACTATTGCCTTTTTGCTGTTGGATTAAGTAAGCTTGGACATTCAAATCAAGGAAAAAAGATCAATAAACTGATTCACTTGGTAACTTTTCTCAGTTACTCTAGTTTCATTTTTTTAATAGAACATTAACTGCATTTTCAGCTTTATTACAGAAACTTTCAACAAACCCTAAGAAACACTCACAAGAAAACAGCAAATGAAATGCCCTTCTGAGGGATTCTCAAACTGCAATACTTTCAGTTTTCAATTGTATTGTAGATCTATCATATAACAACCAATTGCTCTGTGACTTATTTTTCTTTTCTTTTTAACAAGGAGATGTAAAACAAGTTGTTTTGAACAAATGGGGAATAAAAGACTTAAAAGCCTTTTTAACAGAAAACTTTGACCTGTTGACTTTGTAGAGCTATAAAATAAAGAAAACATTCCCAATACAATTTTGAAAGACCAACCAGTTATTTTTACAGAGCTAAAGCATTCACTTGTTAGTTGCTAATGCTCCTTACCTGGTTTATTGAAGAAAGACTTCCAAGCCATAACTATCCTTATATACACTTCCCATGCATCACTGCTATTTATTCTAAACTCAATAGAAAGCCAGCTTATTCTTCCAAATACTGTAAACTGCAGAAGACCCTTTTCCCCATTCTCCACTTCCAGAGATTTTAAATTAAGGGAAGTCCAGTTAAATTCTGGTTTGTCTTCCCTTTCCATAGTTTTCTTCTATTTTTTTCTTTCAGTTCCTAAGGAACCAAGAAAATAAGACAAAGGAGATGGAAAGGAGAAGGAAAACAATATACAAGTTCCTTGAAATTGTCTTACCAAATATGTAGCCACATATTAGTATTTTGGTTTTCTCCAGTGACTTATAGAAATGATAATTCCTTTGATCAAAGCTTTTAAAAAGTATTAAAATAGTATTTGAAAAGCAGAGGGTATTCCCCATAGTCTACTACAGTTTTGTGAAAGGTCAAAATTCAGGGTGTCTTTACTCCACAATATTGCTTAAACATATTTTGTGTAACTAATATATCCAGGCAATATTACTTTCAGTAATTAAAAATACGTATTTCTGGGTTCTTGGAAATCAGAAGAGCAAACAGTGGCAGGTGTTAAATTTAGACTGTTTATACTTCATACAGGATAAAGAAGTTTGGAAAAATTCATTCCACTGCTCAAGGGAGAAAAAATGTTTAAGTGTGTTAGACACATATTTCTTCCAGAATCAACAGCTCTTTACTAAGTCCAAGATTAGCTGGACTTGCAGAGACACCACAATGAAGAGAACATATTCCATAGTTTTCTTTACATTTCTGCTCTCCAGACTCTTACTCTATGCTTTGAAAGAATGAATATGCATCTAGTCAAAAATCACATAATTGAAAAGTGCATGTTATCACAAAGATAGCATTTAGTGAGATCATTTGTATAAAAAGACAAAGATTCTAGTTCTAGCTTCATTTCAAAAGCTTCTGAAAAGAGTAAGAAAGGTGAGTGTGTTCCTGCACATGAAAAGAATAAAAGACCTTTTAACAATTCAGATGAAAGAGTAAATAGTAAATTCAGTAGCTTTGAAATACAAGATTCTGATGTGATTTAACTGATTAAGGATATCTAACAGAGTTAAAAGGTGACAAATGTAAAGCAATGCAAATGTGATGGTAAAAAACTTCAGTTACTTTTCTTAAATTAAGCAAATGAAAGCTTAATATTGGAAACTTAAAAGCATAACAACATCCAGGGTACCTCATTCTACTTGCTGAATGAGCAGAAACTGTAAAAAAAACAAAACACCAATATTAAGAAACAAAATATGATTTTTAATCTTGGACAAACAAGCTTGAAAGAATGAAAATTCCACTACAGAAATTAATACTGCAGCTTCATGTAGAGTCTTCAGCAATGCTACATGTAAAAATTATTGCCAGAATTAGCAAAGGACCATAAAATTCTGGGCAAAGGATTACAAGTCAAGACTTTTCCAGTCAGGACTGACTAGCTCAGCTACAGACACCAGTATTAGAGACACTCTAAACTCAGGTACAAGGTAAACAATGGCTAATGTAAAACCATTGCAGTGGCTTGCCAATTCTTTAACTTCTAATATCATAAGAGTTTAATCATTTTGGTGGACAGAAATAAATATTAACTCTTATCGTTAAGTCAAAGCACGTGATGATCAGATCCCAGCAGTGGTATGGCACCAGGTCCAATCATAATCTGAAAAAAACATGACTATAACTAAGTGATATAGACCTATGCAAGCCTTTTGAGATGTCAGCCAACAGGCCAGTTGTTTATACACTGCAGGACATTTTATGGACTAAGACATTTTGATTCAAGCTGCAGTTCTCTATAAGACACAGAGTCTTTCAAAATGAAATCTATGGTCGTTTTAAATAACAACTGTCTTATTTTATTACTATAGACATGCATAGAGAAAGTTTGTAGATAAAGTTCCAGGAAGTAAGGCTCGGACCTAACTGAATTACTTAGTGAGAAAAGTACTCTACAGGAAAACATGTGAGTACTTTACTTTGTGTGTTAGTGTCTCACACTGAATGGATTTTGGCTTTGAATGTACTGAGTAGTTAAGATGACATCTACCAGTAAACTACCCGTAATATACTTTGCATTATTAAGGACAGTATAGCTTACCACACAATAGTTTAGAGTTTATTTACAACTGGCAGGCATGGCAGGGAGCTGTGGGTCCCTCAGTTAAGTCCCCGTACAGACAAACAGCTGTGCAAGGGTTTATTCCAATCTTAAAAATCCCAGACAACACAAACTAGTGATCAGGCTTAATTATGGAATCAGGTATCTTCCACAAAGATGCAAAAGAATATGCTTGTGCATGTGTTCTAGAACACATGAACATATGTAGCACTGAAGTTACACACTGATATAGATGCCCTAAGTTGAATATGGAAACAGAGTCCGTAAGAGTGCACCACATAAAATAGCCAAAAAGTTGGGAACAGCATATAAGGCAAAAAAAAAAAAAAAAGGTTTTTACATTCCATTCCTATTACATATATTAACGTAAAGTGCTCCTCGAAAGTATAATACATTTGTAAATATCAAATGCTAAATTTTATATACTAAGTAATGATGTGGTCATCTGACCTTTTACGAAATGGTGAACGCAGAAACTCAGTGTGCAAGCACAGTTGTCCTTTAATGTTGTACAAAGCCTTCTGAGAATACTGGCTTGTGTATTTTCAGACTACCACACCAGAACGTTGGAATGGATTTTACTAGCGGTCACATAAAGTCTGCCTTGAAATCCTCATCAAACCCAGAAAATGCATATAGATTAGACTCAGAAGATGACACTTTCACTTCCTGTCCTTCTTCTGTTGGCTAGAATAAAGTGAGTTATCTATTTCACAGCCTTTCTGAATCATTGCCATCTACTTTTTTCCAGTCATCTACTTCATTTCCTAAAACACTTGGAGTTCTTCATTAAAAAATTCCAGGGGTCCTGGATAGTGCACTCTGTGGCTTCCC
Organism: Pseudotriccus pelzelni; assembly: GCA_035584735.1. Classification (NCBI taxonomy): domain Eukaryota; kingdom Metazoa; phylum Chordata; class Aves; order Passeriformes; family Tyrannidae; genus Pseudotriccus; species Pseudotriccus pelzelni. Next base: position 25,651,540 of record JAWMRA010000041.1, on the reverse strand, counting down.
CCTGTCAAGCTGTAGTGACACAAAAATCATTACTCTATAAAAACATGCATTATTATTGTCAACAAAATTCTGGTTTGGCATGTATGCTGATCCTAGTTACTTTTAACAGCATAACCTCCACAGAGAAAACGATTGATATGACAAAAAATGAAGGTCAGAGAGAGTTTAAATACACCAGAATAGCAGAGAAACTTAATACATGGCATTTATAAAAGAGATACCTCAGCTTAGCAGCATGAAGTATTTCTTATTGAATAATTCAAGACAGTGTCGCTCAGAACACTAACCTAAGTGCTAATTAGCCACTTCTAGTGGCAAAAGATGAAATTCTCTAATTTATCTCTGAAAAAAAAGACAGTAGAAGAGAAACAAAATTAAAGAGGAGCTTTAAAATAAAAAAGCATTTCAAAGGCTAGGTTCCTGCAGGCATTTCAGTGCCTAGGGCATACTGCTCTGGTTAGCCCTTGAAACTCATCATCACACAAATGAGATGATTATTTCTCTTTAGGAAAAATCCCTTCTATGCCAGTAAACACAGAATAGAAGTTGAACATTATTTATACTGAGCTATGCATACGATTGGACTGAGAAAGAAGCATATCAGAACCCATCTACTATTTTTCAAACTAAAAAAGGGACTAACTGAGCCTGCACAACTCTGAAACTGAGTCAAGAAACTCCTCCACCAACTGATTACACAGTACTCTGGTATAACATATTTTTTGCAGTTTAATACATTATTTCTCAATTAGAAAGTGAGGGGATACGTAAGCTATTTATAGAACTTAGAAAATTTGATAACACAGAGCAGGAGGCCACTAAATCATAGATAAATGGAGAAAGGATTCTTAATGGGAGTTACAGTGTGCTCAGTAAAGCTGCTTCCACTGTTATCAGCCACATTATCTACAACACCCATTTGCTTCACATTACAAATCTAACTGTAATACAACAAACAAACCCTAGCTAATAAGCCATAAAATTTCAATTGAATGCTTCCATTAAGCGTACATATATAAACCAACTTCAAATTAAATGGTGCCCGACTCATGCATTTTATTGTTCTAAATATTGCAGTCCCACCAGCAGAGTATTTTCATAGTAATTTTAAAATTGTTTTATTAACCTGTGTTATGTGCATATTTTAAGTGATCAGTAGTGCTGATCAAGGACACAGAAGGACAGATGTTTAATTGGCAGTAAGAACACAAGAGTGAATTCTCAGTTGTCAAGTTTCAGGCAGAAGTTCAAGAGAAATACATGCCCACAGCTAAAGCTGAGTCTCATTACTGAGTTTGAAATGCCTATTTAAGACCTCCTCAATTAGTGAAGCATTGAAGCTTATTTATCCTTGCCTCAGAACCTTAGTTTACTTCTGATTTAGGTCCAGAGGAATGCAAAGACAGAGCTTTATATGAAGAAGACAGTCTCTATTAAAAATCCACATGTCATGAGGATGATTTACATTTGAGAGAGTCAAGACTGCGAGTGTAGACTCAGCTGACACAGTGAGCTCCTCCCTGCAGCATTTGTCAGCAACAACGTAACACCATAATCATGCCAAACTGGTCTGCTTGCAAGCATGCTTTTCATTTAAAGAGACATTTGTCTTTTAATTTCCACAAACCCATTAAACTTTTTAAACATTTCATTTCAGGAATGGAGCTATAAATCGTTCTACGATCTTCTTCCTGTATTTGCTTCTTCACATACATACTGACACAGTCTTTCTACCTTCCTTAGCATCTGCTTAAGCATTTGCATATTTTGTCATACAAATAAGCAAACTGAAGTCTCTGCATCTGTATTAGTATCTATTTCCAGTCGTTTTCCAGTATTGGAGGCACAAACCTTGTGAAAACAGAAGGTGTACAGTACCAGCAAAATTCTCTGAGTCTTTATTTAGAAAGCTACCAGCTCCTAAGAACATAATGTTCCACTGGTTATCTTTTTCCCTGCATAAAGCTCAGCAGTCTTGCATTCAGACATGTTCACTTCTATATAATGAGGTTCCATCTCTCAAGATAGGCTACTATGGCCATATGCCCATTTGACACTGGCATAGTAACTATACAATGTATAATGTAATGTGGCCACTGGGACACAGTTTTCTTCTAACTTTATGAAAAAATACTAACATAAAAGTCTCTGGAACTGTTTCAGAATACAGTAGTGGATTTGGAAAAAACAGCTGAAAATCAAGTAATTGCTCATTAATTCTTTCTTTTACTGCTTATTGAGGTATTTTTCTCTTACCAGGCATTATGATATTGGAAAAACCTAGTTTCCTCGTTATGGATACTCCGTGGGTAAATCTGGATGTATACTCTCTCCTAATTTGTTCTATGTCTCCATGAAGTAACTGAAGAGAAACTGCCAGACCTGAGAATGAAGAGAAAAACAATGAAAGATAAGACACTCAAACAGATTATGGACATCACTACTTCTTAAAAATTTCATATACTTGCAAGTACATATGCATTCCTGAGAAAACAGAAAATTCAGAAGAACTTCAGTTATACTCAGACAACCCACTTCAATTTTTAAATGTATTTGGGAAAGGTTCCAACATTCAAAAATCAATAACGACTTGAAAAACGACTACCCAAAAAAAAGCATTAGCAAATTATTACTAATTTGTAACTGAGCTATAATGACATATATCAAAATTATCTCAGTAGGGATGGACTGAGGCCTTAACTAAAAAAAAAGAACTACAAAAAGAAAAAAGAACTACAAAAAGGTAAATTTAGAGAAACTTCAATCAGTAATATTTGATACCACTTCAATTTTCCACATCCTTCAACACAATCCTGCCTTCACTGATATCAAGAAAAAGTGCACATAAAATGGTGCTAAACTATGGGCGAAACGCAGAAGTCTCATTACAGTGCACCAATTAACCTGATAAAAAGTTATACAATTTATTCATCCAAAATCTGAAGAAACAAATTCTAATAAACTAATACAGCATAATCAGTAATTTTTCCTTAGGAACAGTATTTTCATAATGACTGAAATTACTATCTTTTCTCAATATTCATCAGATTTCATCAATCATACTCCTTCTTATGTTTGCTAGATGCAAAATGCAAAGGTGGCCATATTTTCCAACATTTATTCCTTTAGAATCAAGGAAGTATAACTTCATCTACTACATCTGTCGTATACAAATAAATTGCAAAGAGCAATTCATTACAGCTGAGATTAACAAAAACAACAGGCATGCCTTTTGGTTATTTCAAATATAGTCACTGAGGCAAGCGTCTTCCCTGACCTTCAACAATACTACAGCATATCACGTATCAACACACAGATCAAGGAGAAGATAAGAGCAAAGTCTTCATTTATGCTGAATAACTGAAGATAAACAGACAACTCTGAAGAGTCATAACGAACTTGGGATTAAGCTAAAGCAAATAACATGTACCCACAAACTGAACAACAAGGTCATCAGTCCTTTCAGCTTTGAAAGAAATTTCCCCTACAACCATGTAACTATTTAGCTGAATAAATTTGCTTGAAGTTTGATGGTTCCTAAAATCAGAGCTTGAAAAATCTGTACTAAGTACTGCCAGCTCAGGCTACTGCAGATCAGATATCTGATTACCATGACAACTTTTATATTTTTCCTCTTACCTACACTTACATTCTATTATTTTGCCAACTCCAGATAACATGATACTCTGAGTAAACTTTCCCTCTCATCAAAAACAGCTCGCCTACACATATCCAACTGGGTACATAAACAAATCTTACAAGGAAAAACCTTCAGTGAAGTCTATTCTATTTTATGGACTCTATTTAACGCCATGGACATTAATTATTTTTGTAGGAAAATTTGTTCTGTGGTTATCCAGTTAAAAATATCCAGTTAAAAAATTTTAGAAAGTAGTGAAAATCATTATTGGTATAGGTGAGAAAACAAGCTGCACCGTGGCTACCTGGTGGTACACAAGTTTGATACAAAGTTATACAGGCAAAATTCAGGCCCTCTTAGACCAGGTGAAAGGCTTTTCACTGCTGTATGGGAAGATCTAGGCTGGGTATAGCTCAGCTATAAATATGGATATTTAGCCCACCTCCAATCTTGCCTCTTTTATATTTTAAGAAACTGCTATACATACATATGTATAATCATACCCCCATATGCCCCCATTGCACTGTTTCCTTGGAAACCTAAAAAAAACTCCTTCTGCAGATCACATCAACCACAACAGCATTAATCAGATATTGTACACCGCCTGGTGTTGAGCAAAGTTATTGTGTTTTCTAAACAAAAGTTGAAGACCCCAAATCAAATTTTATTTAAGTACAAATTTCCCTGAAGAATTTTATTTAGCTCAAAAACAAGATGTCAAAAAAACTCATCAGTGGCAAAACTGGTTTAACTTGAGAAAAAAAGTTGTCAAGATTTGAAGTACATGCTCATGCAAGGCGAGAAAAAATAGTAGAACTCTGTATTTCATAGCATTCATTGTTAGAAAATGAAGAGTCATCTCTATGCATCCAAAAGCATCAAGAAAATCTCTCAGTGAACACACTTGAAACATGGGTTAGTCATTTTACCTATAGTTTAAATACATCTTTGGAATATAAATGGTATGCATTCTCTAGCTCTTCAGAATAATGAAGAACACTAGATTACAGATAGCAAAATCACTTAAAAGTGTTATATGTTGTAATGAGAGCACTAAATAGGAAAGAGTGAAAATAAACCGGAATGGAAGCAGGGAAAAGATGCACAGGAAAGGAAGTTTGAAGAAACTCTGAAAATCAAGGTTCAAGTTAACAATTTTGGCACTGAGGATCCAGGGGTTTTTTTTGTTTTACTGAACAAAAGAGAATTGACAAGAAAGGAAGTGGAACTGATAAATCTGGTAAGAGTGCTAATGTAAGGAGCACACAGACTTTACACAATCAATGAAAAGAAGACAATTCCCAGTTAAGTGAATCGGATTGCTCCGTCAGAGCTCCACTAATTTTGCAAGGAAACCAGGCTCCCCTGCATTAAGGACCTAAAATCATAAGAGGCATACTGTTACTGAGCTGTGATAGCCAAGTTACAGAACAGGTTGTTTGAATTCCCAGTGACTTGTCACATTCAGGATGCTGAGATAGGCAAAAGGTATGTACTGTACATGAAAAGTCAGGAATTTATTTATACTCCTAATGAAACCTATAACAGTCTAATGAAAGAGTTACCATTAGTCCATTAACAATGGTACTAACACACTCCAAACCAAATACCATTAAAATTACAAATATACACAATCTTTCCAGTATCTACCCCTTGTTCACCCTTCCACTGACCCTCTGGGTTCAATGGTTTCAACCTGTGTAGGTGCGGTATGGTGACTGAGTTATCAGCATCCCAAATCCTTTGCCATGAGAAGTAAGATGTTGCCTGTTTCTTCCTTCTCTCTTTCTAGGCTCCTCTTGGACTAATTTTTATGCCTGCTAATGTGCTTTACATCTTATTATTTCTTCACTAGTCTACAGTTCCTCACTACATCTTAACTGATCATATATGATGGGTCTTATATATGTCACATATCTGTTTTTTCTTCTTTTCCCTTAAAACTGGTTTTATTCTGCTCTCAAGGTCGCAGTATTTGATGACCACTAACTGACCACTGGTGAGCTGTTCACAGGTCTGAGGCCTCTAGTATCATGCCATGCCAGTACCTTCAAGGTGTCAGTTATGGTCACATGTCTTTACTCTTTTATGTTCCATTTTAGTCTAGGGTTACAGACAGTTAACTCTACACAGAGTAACTAGTTCTTCAATACAAAGCATACCTACCAAGATGGGTTACACCACACAACTGCACAAAGCTAAGCTATAGCAAGAGCTATAATAAAGCTTATAGAATTTATTATTCTTTCATTAGATATATGTTTTTACAAGTCAGACCAAATCTCCAGGCAGCCTACAACAAGTCCAGCCAGCCAAAGCCAGATACACAATGTGGACCTTGCTGTCAGCTAAACACAAAGCCTGTGGCCAGTTGCAAGCCACAGCAATCCCATATTTATGGGTCTATAGAAATACAATACACTTGCCGAAGAAAGTAGACACCCATCATGACTGAGGAAACATGCATTTGCAATAAAAATCATGAGGGAGAGAATACTGTACTGTGGGGCGAGTGAGGCACTGGAACAAACTGCCTAGAGAAATTGTGGATGTCCCATTCCTGGAAGTGTTCAAAACCAAGGTGCATGGGGCCCTGGACAATCCGATCCAGTCGGTCACATCCCTGCCAATGGCAGGGGGGCTGGAACTAGATGACCTTTATGGTCCCTTCCAACCCAACCCAACCCAACCCAACCTATTCTATGATTCCAAGATTCTTCATCAAAATGTTACCAGAATTTTGCATACTATAACAGGCAGAAGGTCACTGAACTCAATTTACAAAGTGATTAAAGATATTGCTGTGAAGAAGAAAGTGGTAGAGGGGAAATATTACTGCTTCTAGAAAGGAAGCTTAATCGCCAGACACAAATGAGACAGGATTAAGGTAGAGAAGGCTTCCAAAGAATTTGGTAAGCAGTCAGTCTGGGAGAGATGGAGAAGACACTCACAGAAAATGAATACAATCAAAAGAATGCAGAGATAGTCTTTTGGTACATGGGCACAGAAAATAATTCAGTAACAATTCTCTTATGGACAATTCTCTTTTCTGTCATTTAACAAAGGTAATACCCTATAGTTTTAATTTATTCCACTCTGATGATGTATATCTACATCAGTTCTTTCTCATCTCTTTTCATACACACAATAAAATCATCAGTCTTGGACAAAATGAAAGCATCTTGTGATGCACAGAGCAAAGTAGAGAACTGCAACATGCCACCATACACTGCATCTGACTGTGGTTTACAGGATCATCACATCACCGTGGATAAACGCTAGGTGTCATAAACTTTATAACTATACATTTTCCATTTCTAGAACAGTAGGGGCTAAAACATAACAATGAAAATGATTATCCAGTCTCTGAAGGACTGGCACATTTTCTTTAATTAGGTACATAGTGTAGCTTTGTCCCCTCAGAAAAAATTTCAATTACCTCCCTGGTGGTAATTAAAGCCTCTTGTGTTAGCTATTATTCTTTATTTACCCCAGTTCTGAAAATACTACTACAATACTCTGTATGAAACTGCAAAAATATCTGCTTTTATTTCTTTTGCAAGCTAATGAAATTTCTCACTATTAACTTGTACTAAAGTTCAATACAGATTATTTTTATCAATCAGATGAAAGAGAATGCAGAAAATTGACAAGCTGCTGAATAAACATCCCAGACTTTTGTTAGATTTGTCATTTTACCTTCAAACAGCTTTTGTACTGCATTATTGATTTCTGCATTTAGTTATAATGAAAAGCAACTGTTCATTATGCTTATAGACCCTTTATTTGCATTTGACCTTCAGGAGGGAGGGGAAAGCATTTACATTCAGCTTCTATCTACTGGCAGCAGAGCATCCTAGATAATATTAAGAAATTAAGAATTAAGAAAATGCCAAGCAGCTGCTCAGGAAACTGATAAAAAAACGCCCAATCCTCAAACAGAATGTTATTCAGCACTGTTTGTATTTTAGGAAAGGTAATAAAATAAGGCATCTGTCCAAATAAAGCTGCGTAAGGGTATTAAAAGTATTCTGAGGGCACACAGGTGTTCCTAGCAGTGTTTTCTGGTAGTGTTTCAAGTGCAAAGGTAAAAAGGTAAAAGGTAAAACCAGTCAATGCTATTGGCAAAAAATGATTTATAGATTTAATGTGATCTGGGACAAACAATCGTATAAATCTTTGCCACGGCAAAATCCACATAGTAAATCCCACAAATTACACTCTGGGAATAAAAGAGATAAAAAAGGAGAGGTAGATTCATTCCTTGATAGTCATTTTGAAGACTGCATGAATGCCATTGCAACATTTTGACAACTTTCTTGGAGCTCCTGTACCCATGACTTTTGTCAGAAATGCCTTTAAGTGCGGAAAGTAAGGGGTTTTTTTCCTTCTTCAAATAGAACATAAACACTTAAATGCAAACAACATTTAACTGTCACAGGAAAACTGGCTTGGAATTTCTTTACAGAGTAGATGGTGGAGTCTCAAATATTTCTTGCCAGAATCACCACAGGACAAAGGATAAAGGACCAAAAGGCTAAATTACTATTATAAGCACCTAGTCTAACCTCCATATACAAACAATAAAGGCTTGAGAAATAATTGCTTCCATTCTTACCTTATTAAGCCCATCGCTGCCCTTCACTATGAACAATATGCATGGCATGTTAACACCCATTTCCACACTACACTGTTAGATTGCAAAGGTGAATCATCTTGTGCAAAAATTTTTAAAATTACATTTTTGCATACTGTTTTGTTAGCTAGAATATTAAGGAGTGTGCAAAATACACATTTTTACAATTATAAGTGTTTTATATTCCTTCTAGTGCAAATAACAGACAAAAGGTTCCAAGGAAGCACTTGTTGCTCTCTTCTTCACGAAGTGTAGCTCTGTCATGCAAACAGAATTGTATCAGAAATTTAGCTATTTTACTTCAAATAAAGAAACAGACAATGTTTAACTGGTACTTAAACAAAATGTTAAAAAGCAAATCATAAAAACCTAGGTGACAATTGTAAAGCATTTCTAAATATAACTCTTGAAGGAGCTAAAATCATGCATACATGATCTATAACTTATTATCTGAAATAGTGTTAAGACTTTTTACTCTTTTAGTACATAGAAGGAAGTCAACATTATTCAACAGTAACAAACAGAATGAATTTCTGGAAACGGTTTATAAAAACCTCAATACTAAAACATAACCCAACTCCAAGATGAAAATATGAACCAGCTATTATCATTACGTAGCCTTACCTAGGAATTTCTGGGTTTAAATTGGGTGCCATTTCAATCACGTGCAGAAATGGCATGGCCAGCAGGACAGGGCAGGGATCTACCCCCAGTACTCAGCACTGGTGGGGCTGCACCTCAAATCCTGTGTTCAGTTTTGTGCTCCTCACTACAAGAAATACATTGAGGTGCTGGAGCATGTCCAGAGAAGGGCAAAAAAACTGGTGAGGGTTCTGGAGCATAAGTTTTATGAAGATCAGCTGAGGGAGCTGGGGTTGTTTAATCTGGAGATGAGGTAGCTCAGAGGAGGTATTATTGCTCTCTACAGCTACCTGAAAGGAGGTTGCAGTGAGATAGGGGCGGGTGTCTACTCTCAAGGTTATAACTGATAAGAGCAAACTGCCTCCAGTTCTACCAGTGAAGGCTTAGATTGGATATTGAGAAAAAAGTCTTCATGGAAAGGGTTGTCAAGCATTAGAAAGGGCTGCCCAGAGAAGTGGTTGAGTCACCATGCCTGGAGATATCTAAAAGATATCTTAGGGACAGGGTTTAGTGGTGGACTCGGCAGTGCTGGGTTAACACTTGGCCTCAGTGATCTTAAAGGTCTTTCCCAACCTAAATGATTCTATGATCCTGTAATTGCGGTACTGAGATGAAAAACAAGTCAAAGCTTCTACTGGATATAAGATCTCTCTGACAGTATCACAATGGCACATTTTTCATTCTTTTCTAAAACAAACCTTTTAGCAATACCCAAGAGAACAATATGAATTTAATTTTATTGGAGTCCTTATCTCCAGCACAGTCTACAAGTCATGCTTTATGAAGAACGCTTGCAGATAACTACACTAAAAATCTACCTTGAACTTGCTTTTGAAGTCCTTATTGTAAAGTCAGAAAATTCACAAGCAATATCAGAAGCTTAAACTGCTACAAAAATGTACAAAATTACTGACTGGTCTGACTGGTCTATAAGTCTGCCACCTTTAAGGATTTATATATTTTCTAAAAAATTCCATAATCAATATTACATGTTTGATTAGGCTACCCATGAGTTTGGGAAATGGGTTTTAGGGAAGATTGCTGAACATTATCCATCTTGTAAAAAGTACATGAAAAAGTAAAGTTCCACAAATCCTTGTCTAAAAACCTGTTCTAAAACAGGCTTTTTTATATGTTGAGGTTGTCATTAAGGGCCAAATTATCTCGGAACAATTTATGTGCTAAATTCTCTATATGTTTAATCGTCCAGCTTTAGCATTTGTTGAGAACAAAAAGGAATGCCTTAATTCCTTGTGTACTTAGTGAAGCATATATAAGCACTATTCTTATTTTAAGTGTATTTCAAATAGCAACCTGCAGTGACAACTAGTTCTTAAACATATCAAACTGGAATACACATAATCTCCTTGTCACAAAATGTAACGAAGATTAAAACTGACAGATTTATAAATTGCCCTAGAACTATAGCAATTAAACAAATGCACTTCCTGTTTAAATATTAGTGATGAGTAGATAAAAAATACATTTCAAAGCACCTCTGACATCTGAGAACCCTGCTGATAAAATACAAACATCAGAAAACTTTTCTGTGATTAATTATATGCTCAGGAGTGACTTAAAAGTTAGGTACTTCATTCTGTTTTATCTTCTCTGTCAAGTATATGTTACTACTCCTGCTATCATTCCTCCTCATTTTTTCCCAGTCACTGCTCCAGTCAATTGTCCACTGTGAGCTCGTGCTTCATTTTCATGGCTAAAACCCATAGCTGCTCCCAGCAGGGAATGCACATTTTGTTTCCCATCCAACATTTCTTGCACTGATTCACAGGAAAAAAGCTCTCCTTGCAAGAACTCTGAGTATGGTAATGCTGTGAACTGCTGGGGCAGTGTCATGCAAACACAGTCACGCTACTTCTGGTATCTAGAAAATACTTTACAGTTACCATAGCTCTGTTCCTAGAAATATTGTACTCAAAACTTATACTGAGCTACCAAATCCCTGCTGTATTTGAACTCTTGCATTTTTCATCTTACCAAGTGTGAAAAAATTATGCTACTTGGTTAAGAGGCCTCTGCAGTTTCTCTACTGCAAGGTAAATAGTGACCCTAACAGGCTTCCTCCTCCAAATCAAGGAATTTGTAAGTCAAAGCTCACTTTAAAATAGGAGATCAAAGTGTATCTTTCTTTAAATTTCTCAGTGTTCAACAGTAACCATGGAGAAATTATATTATTAGACTGCCAAGCAGCTGCTGAATGCAGGTAAATAGGCATGAGAAGGCATATAATGCCCCAAAGCACATACCACTGTTTCTATCCAACTGTCTCCATCGCCATACTTGTCTCAGAACTTGAACCTTGTCAGATGAGTTCATGCACTGGGCTTGTCTACCTTACTTTGGATTTGTTGAATTAAAATGACAGCCATGTAATGAAATTTGCCTTTGAGTGAGCAACCTCCCTGAACTTCAAAAAAGTTAGATCTCACTTTGAAGTTGTTTCCTCTTTGAGCTGGTGTTGGACCACGTAACCTCCTGAGGACCCTTCCATACTAACTTACTGTATGATCTGATGAATAACTTTCCACCTTGAGATGACAGATTGCCTTATCTCATGATGGCATTCTTAGCAAACATCTGTCAACGTGCGGGATTCAAGTCTCCCATGCTTCCATCAGGGCACTGTGCTGTTGCCCATTTACTGACCAGTCTCCTTTTGTTAGGCAGCATCACCTTGGATAACCCTCTGCCTGCAGATGTTTGCACAGGTACATGGAAGCAGGTCTGAATTTAATGCAGACAGTAAACTATTAATTTGAAAAAGTAAATTGTGCGTCTTTCTCTTTTAAAGAAAGAAATTAACAGTTTGCGACTGACAGACTTAAGACCATCTTTTACAAATCAAATCACAACCTGAATTTGTCTTAAAAACAGTCTCCCTTTTCAGGTCTTGCCTTCATCATACTTAAAAATTCATATTCCTGCCAACTTATAGATACAATATAGTCATTTCTGACTTTATTCTTTTTATGACCTAAACTGAATGCATGAGGATATGATTCATGTAGATTATTCAAGAGATGCATTTTGACCCTTTAAGCAACAGCTAAAAAATTAATGCTGCTGTATCTTTAAAAAAAAAAAAAAAAGGAGGAAATCATTCTTGAGCCAAGAGTGGCAAGAGAGGCCAGAGAAATCCCACCATTTTGAATGTGTTTCCTCTAAAGCTTTAGGCACTCCCATCAATTAATGTATAATTAACAGTGTTTCCAGTGGAGTTGCAAAGTAAATTTGGCATTGCTACCAGAGGATACCCCACACTGAGAAGTTCAGTAAACGTGCAATTAGGTCACATTACTCCTGTCCAGTTAATCAGAACATTCCAAGATAATGGCACAGGAAAACACTTTCCCACTACATTAGCTATTTTTGTGGAATCCATGCAAGAATTCAAAGCTACATAGTAGCTAGATATGTTTATAATTTCTTACATCAGTAATTTAATCTCTGTAAGATTTGAAAGAATTTTCCCCTCCTTTGCAGTAACAACTGAAAATCACATGTATTCTTGTATCAGCTCTCAAGAATTACTGCATCAGGTATATGCAGTTTTTCAAGATTTGTGATAAGGAAATCTAAATCGGAGCTTACACATGAGACTATTAGGAGCCTAAAGTAAAAAGCAGAGAAAAACTTGCATCCCCCTGAAACTAAGCTATAGTCTTTCTTCTCAAAGGAACATAAAGCAAAAGAAATTTGCAGTGCATTTTTCATTGATTTTTAAATACGATTTTTATAAGGTAACTCACTGGAGGGAATATTCACATGTAACATCAGACTCAGGTTTAAATTCCTTCTCTATAGGATTTGCTAAGAGGACATGAATACAGATTACACTTTAAAAAAATCATGCATTACTTGGCAGGCTTTAGAGCCACTTCAACTTCCCCCATGGTATAATGAATATTTTCAGATCATATACAAAGTTGAATAGTTCCTGAAGGGAAGTCGGAGAAGCCAAGCAATTAGCATGCTCATCTGGGACATGCGAGACAGACTGAAATTCCTTTTCCAAATCAGAATCTCTGGTCTTACAGATACAAAAATAGAAATGTGCTATTTTCCTCACAAGACTGATATAATTAGGTGTGATGTCTATGCAGCAATATTAATTTTTCCACTGCTTTTTGCCTTTTAAAACAAAGCTTGTAATTCTAAAAAAAAAATATTATAGGAAAAATACATTTTATAGTCAGCTCTGCTCCAGATATTACTGAAACCTGGTTTGTTTAATAATTACAAAATCACCTAGATCTAGTAGTATTTATTCTACAAATACTAAGAACTCAGTGTAAGAAATAACAGTGCTACTAAATGCAGCAACGACTGTACAATTTGGCCTTTGCAGTAACAGTCTGATCTCCTACATCAGGCAACCAGGTGGTTTCCCATGAGCTGATACCTCACACCAGCTGCAAAGACTAGTGGTGAATGGTAATTGCATCCACTCCCTGCTACTCCAGTCTCTGTTATACTGGAAGCTCATGCAGAAAACACATTCCAGTTCCCACCTCAGCAAAGAATACTAAATTATTCACGAGACTGAATCCCTTCCATTCCTGCACCACTGAGAAGAGGAAAGGGGACAAACATCTGTCCTCTGCTCTTTTCTGGGATTTATTAAGTGACAGTGATTTGATCCTTTTAAGACACAAGCTGAGAATAAAATGAAAGAGGATTCTGTACTTAAGAACTGTCATGAGTTGAAGCAGAAAAAGTAGTTTTTGGGCAGTAGGGGTTTGAGTGCTAAATACAAATGCTATAGTCTGTCACTATGTGTTTTACATGCAAGACATTCAAAGTACATTTTAAGTTCCTTTTTAGTTTGATACAAAAAACTGGAAGAAATTTTTTTTTCCTGAAGAATATTATGAACTATCTGATAAACTATTTCAGTAGTGAAACACAACAATTTGTGGACACTAAAGACTTTGTGTCAAATCTCTTGAGCTGAAAAGAAACTGTACAGGACAGAAGATGAAGAGGGAACAAGCCTAGAGGATAAGACAATAGTCTGAAGCATCTCTGCTGTTGTTTGCTTACTGCATTTCCTTTTCTAAGTCTTTTCTAAGTCTTTCAAGGTGATTTTAAAAGGGCAAGTGTGATATAAGCCAAAAATTTTCCTACATTTGGCTTACACCTACAACAGTTCCTAAGGGAGAGAAAAGACATGTCTCTTGTAATGCAAGGTTTTCTCCTTTTCTGACAAGGTGACAAACAAAGCTAATGAGGCTTCAGAACCAGTCACTCAATATTATTACAAAAAAAGACAGCAAATGAAAAATAAAAAGTAGTGTAACAACAGTATTTTCCATGAGGTGTCAGCAGAAGTATCTGAACATATTGCTAAAACCTTGCAGAGCTTTTTCAGGCTGCTAAGGAGTTGCAGAAGAATGAATTTCATGTGTGCAATATAAAAAACCTTTCACAGTTTATCTTTATTTGCTCAGTACTCAGAGTGACATTACCACTCACTACCTCTTTCCCTTTCCAATCTTCACATGCACTACTGGAATTCTGTGCTGCTCTTCCCTCACCCTAACCGGCCTTTTCAAAATGTTAGTGATCTTCCATTTGCTAGGTTTAGTTTCCAGCCCCCTGCAACCTGGAAAAAAAATCATGTCCCACAGGTCTTCTGTGTTGAACATTGTTATGAGAGAAAAATAGGAGAAGTAGTATATCACAGTGTAAGCACGTATTGCATGGACAGTCAGAATGATCCAAGAGGAAGTTTGTTCTTCATTAATACAATTAACATATTTAAGAAGCCCAATATTATACTTACACTTGGTAACGTGCCCTTCTATTTTCTCTACATGATTTTTTTATATTTATTGTCCAATAAGATTCATGATATTCTAAAACTTAAATATATATCAGAAATGGTTAAATATATAACTTCAGTCTTGATAAATAACATGAGCTTTTATGTGCTTCTTGGTTATCCACTAAAGATTGTTAAATATACATTTTCAAGATAAACATTATGAATGAAATCAAGTTAAAGAAGCATGAAGTCTACTATATGAAAGGGATTACAAATGCAGCATACTGGAACCTGGAAAATGAGATTTTTCTATACTCATATATCAACTAATTAACATTTCACAGGGACAAAACAATATTTGAATACAAGGAAAACAGACTTATAAGCCTCCATTTCAGGTTTCATTTCAAGTTTGACTCCATGTTTGGATGACAGAATTGAGAAAAAGTTCGCAAGTTGATATTGAAAAAGAAAACAAGAAAAACTGTAAATTCAGTATCTCCTATGGGCCAAGCCACCATCTCACAATAACAAAGGTCAGTTGCCTCCCATTCCTTAAGTCTCACACACAAACTTATTTCAATGACAATTCCAGAAACATAAAGCTGACTGTGGAAGACTACTGCTAAGTTCCTAAATAATGACCCGCATCTTGCTCATCCGGAATGCAGAGCTACCAGAAGGAACGCAGATTGTACTGATAGCTCCCAGTTAATTTTAATTTTTTTTAAGTTTAATATTTAATTGTCCTGAGTTTGGTGAGGACAGAATTAATTTTTCCACAGTAGCCATAAGGGAGTGGGGTCTGGAGAAGTGTGGAAGTGTCTAGGTTGTTCTGTACCACCTCATGTCACAAGTGAGGGACTCTCACTCCCATGAGGGAAGGTATGGCTTTGGGTCAGCATGGGAGGGGGAAACCTGTCCACCATTGTTCTTTGTCATCTGGGGTCCTCCTAAACGCTTTTGTTATGAATATTCTTGCTTTTACTGTTTATTTCCCATATCTCATTTCTGTTTCCAGTAAATTGTTCTTATTTCAACCTGTAATCTCTGCCTTTTGTCTCTCATTGGAGGCGGGGGAGTGTCCCATCATTTTCTTTTTAGTGGGAGTACTAAATACCATTCCTAAACCACGACAATAATGTCACTGGCAAATTTGATATTCCTGATGAATATGTGAAGCAGAAATGTCAAGCAATATGGATCAATAATTTGATCAGCCCTGTGTGAACAGAACTCCAGCAAACTGTAGCTCCTCACCACAGAATAATAGTTTATATTACATAGTTCCTTGAAGAAAATTCAGTGACTTTTTTTCTTACATGTGCACATGAACAGCAGTATTGTACATTTTCATCTATTTTATGTTTCTTTCATACGCATTAATCCTTCTGAATTAGAGCTACTTCATTTGCAAACTAAGAAACCCCTAAGAATGCAAACAGAAAGGTGGCTAATTACTCACCTGCATTGGAGCCTGTCAAATTGTAACGTGCATTCAGCTTTTTAATGATATTTTCATGGATCTGATACCAGTCACTCTCCGTGTTGCACCTAGAAAAATTATAACTTTCTTAATTCCGAAATGGGAACACGTTTATCAGATCAGCTTCACAACATCTCCCTAAATAAATCCTCTTTAGTTCATGAAACAAAAATGCAATAGGAGCTAACAAAGCCCCACAAAACTGCCTGTCCCAATGGAAGAAGTAAGAGTGCTCTTATCATTTGAGAAAGGCACCATGAAATACTTGCTTCATGTAAGGATGGGAGAAAGACAGGAGCAATTATGCTGAGCAACTCAGCCGTGACCAAGTTCATTTCTGTATAGATCTATCCTTTAGAGCTAAACCATACAGAAATCTATCTGGTGACACTCAGAGGGAGACACAGGGCTCAGAGGTGATCTTAGACAGAAAATTCTGTGTTGTACACTTCAAAGTTATTTAAAATAGGATGTGATCTTCAGGAGGTAGTCAGCAAAAGAGCAAATTACATTTCAGTATACATTTAGGAAATAGCTGGTTTTCCATAAGGAAAACCTGATGATGTTCTAGTGATCACTCTTCAAAGTTTAGACTGAAATTAGCCTTAGCACCAAATATGATCTTGAGTGATATTTCTTCCATTCTTTTTGTTTTTTCAAAACGAACAGGCAAAAATAAAAAAAAATTAAAAAAAATCAACAACAACAGAAATCCATTATAATAAATAGACAAACCTAACAACTTTTTAACCAACAGTGAACATTTATCTGACTTCAGTGTCCTAGGTGTCTAAATCAGAGCCAGCCCACATTTTACACTATATTGCTTTTCTGCAGCACTGGTCCCAGGAGTTCTAATTCAACACAGATACAGAGGAAAGCACAAAGTCTGCCCAAAAGAATTCCAAGCCTTCAAGATTTGAGTGCAAACCCTATGAGGGGCAGAACTTTCTCATGTGCATGACAATATGTGTCCCAAGTACGTATACTTAGAATAGACCACTCCACAAAACAGTTCTTATTATAATGTCCAAGATCACCAGGAAATTACATGCATTGTGTTGCTACTAGAAAATTGAACTTTCTTCCAATTACTATCAGCCAAAATCCACTATTTAACCAACCATTTTTAAATCTACTTTTGATTTTTCATTCTCCAGCACTAAATGTCTTTTATACTTTTGTTATTCCCATTATATAATTGCTTCATTTCACAAAAAGATATTCTGCCTGCTTTTTTCTGTAGTTAAAAAGTCCTTCCATTAGCTGCCTAGAAAGCACAAGGCAATTAAATAAGTCCTAAAAGCACTTTATGTCACCATAAAAAAGAGAGCTCCAGAAGGATGTGAAAAATGCTGAAAGATACACAAATATCTAAAAGGATGTAACCTTTAATATTATCCCACTACATAAACACATCAGTAGAACTAGCCAAAATTTCCACACTGTGACATTAAAAATAAATAAGCTACTACTACATGTTTTTGGAACAGAAAGGAGCTATAGCTATTTACTCACACTGCACTTAACACCACTGCTTCTGATGCAGACTGACGCTAAGGCACCTCCAAAAATTACTAAAAAAGCACTACTTACATGTAGACTTTCAAGACAAGGTCATCCTTTGAATCTCCTGCCAGCAAATCTGCAATACTGAGGACTGCACAGCCAAAGGGCCGTCTATACTGGACATTGCAGGCATTTTTCTTTTCTCCAGCTCCCATTCGTCCTGCCAAACAAAACACATATTTGATGTGTAATCCATGGAACTGTCTCTCTTCAAATCACAGAAGGGAGGCAGCAAGCATCTAAGCAGCCAATGCCAAGTGTACTCATTGGGAACCTGGTCCATCTTTATACTGCATTCAGACAACAAATGGTATAGGATGTCCACCACATATGTGGTGATCTTGAAACGTCTTAGACCAGAGGTTCTGCTCGTCCTCTCATGACCTCCACTCAACAAACAATACTCTCTGATACCCAGTGATAGCCAGCTCATGACACTACCAAATTAAATGCAGAGTTCAGACATGACAGACTGTTCAACATGTGATGTCTGCGAAGAATTATTTTACTATGATTGTTGTTGCATGTGAGAGGTGTTGTGATTGAGCCATTACAAATTAGTAATCAAATGCTGTCTCCAAATAGGCAACTAGCAGGCAATGGGATAACTGACCAGCTGCAGAAAAATCAGGTAGAGATGAAACACGGGGAGAAAAGATGACAAAGGGCTGAAGAACAAATTCTGATAAAGAAGGAAAGAAGGCAGTCATGGGAAGGAGATTTGAAACAAAATATTTTTCCTAGCCTTTTCTATTTGATTTAAATACAATTGATCAATCTCCTCAATGTGTTCCTGGCATTTGAAACTGCCATCTTTCTAGCCATTTTATTCAATTGTGCACTGGCAGCTATGTATCTTTCCCACCAAGTCTTAATTTCTGATAAAAAACCCCTATGGTTGCAGTTGCTGCAGGGCAATGTCTCCTCCAAATATTCCTATGCATCACAGCAGCTTGAAGAGTAATTGCTCATTTTCACACCATGCAGCATATAAATGTTATTTTAACTTTTTAATATTTCAGTCATTCATTTATAAACTTGACTGAGAATATATTTGAAAATTATACAATCAGAAAAATTCTACTGACTACTGTTTTTTAAAACATTTATTCTTAACAAATATACTTACATCAGAGTTTACCATATCTTTTTTGAATCCTTGCCAATAAAAACAAAACACAATATTTTGATGACATTCCAAACCAGTATGAAAATTCAAGGAAAAATTATTCCTCAAAGCTGTAAATTAACATTAACTTTGTAACAAGTTGTTTCTGAACTCAGCACAAGTTAGAGTGACCTATATTTCAAGCCAAAATATCTTTCAAAAATAGGAAGAGAAGTTATATTTAGTACTGCACTGATGCAACTACAGACAGTTTACAAAGAAAACAATATATCTAAGAGGTCAAAAGTAGACCCAAAGATTAGTGCTTCACATCAGTACAGCCCAGAGGATAACTAAAATAAATACCTAACACAAATGTACACTTTTCTTCTCCTCCACTTTGTTCTAGAAGACTTGATATCTGTCTATGGCATCAGGGATTAAAATTATTATGAAACATAGTCCATTTCTTTCCCTCTCCGGTCAGAGAGAAGACAAAATTCATCTGAACCATTTCAGATTTACATCAGCTACCATACATCAATTAGGTACATTAAATGTCTGGGCACATTTTCCTTTGAACAAAGGATGCTTGAAATTACACTTGGGAACAAGAATTGACTCAATGACAAGTCCATCATCTTAACACCATTCATATTTGACACTTTCATTTTGTTTTGTGATAGTAACAAAGTATCCTGCATCTAAACTCAGTGAGCAGTACACTCTATAAATACTGTAAGACAATGCTGAGAAATCCAAAGCAATTTTTCTATCAAAATCCAGGCATTTTCATTTCCAAAAAATTATTCAAAGGTCTAGCGAATATAACAAATCCCAAAGCTGACTCCAAGCAGTTTTCTTCTATTTACTGTCATATGTCTAACAAATATAAGATCATACCTACCTATTCGTATAATGTGCACAGTGATATAGATGTCCTTCCTGAGTTCACTGCTACCCAAATCCTGCACAAGATCAGAACCTCGTTATTTCTGACTTGCAATTAAAATGCGACATTTAAAGAGATTTGTACATACTGCTTTCACTGCCAGTGAAAGTGATAAATGAACAGTGAGTTCATTTATACAGCATTAACAAATTATCCCTTCAACACTTTAAATTGGTGGTCATGCACTCAAAATGACTGTCCTAAAATATCACGGTTAGAATTTACTGTTATATGACAAAATCAGAAGGACACAAGAGACTTGCTGTGTGCTTTGAATGGCAGCAATGCATTTCTGCAATTCCAAATATTCCAAAAGTACAGAGAGTGCTGCAAAAACAATTGTTTAAATGTAAAAAGCACAAGGAGAAAAAATAACTGGTCTTTGTTGCAGGGACAGACTGGTACATATGCCTACGTGGAAGTTTAGATGAGTGTCCATAAACTGCCAGAAAATATTCAAATTGGGAGTTCAGCAATACCCTGCAACTCCTCAATCCAGCCTTTAGAGCTGATCTTCATAACAATGTACAAGCTTAGGGAGCAGTTCTGAGTCAACCACAGAATAACAATTTAATCCAACTTCTATTTTCAATACCCAAAAAAGAAAAAAGCACAAAAAAAAAGATTGAGAACAGGAAGAACTCACCACAAAGAGAGAACAGTGTCTTTCAGGCTTTTCTGGACACTTTGGCAAACCATTTCTATTCAGTCTTAAAAAAAATCTTTCACTATAAGAAAACAAATATGACAGATATGTTGAACACTACAGCAAAAGTAGACCTCATTTTGGTATTATTTCCACATGCAACCTTCCTCAAGATACAAATGAATGAAATAGTTTCTTTCTGAAAGTCTCAGCTGTATCAATAAAAAATCACAATCACTACACTAGTGAAGGGTGGTGATTAACTTAATCATCTAACAAAAGTACTAAAAATTCAATACAAAATAGATGACTGATTGTCATTTGGAAGAATAATATTGTACGTCCTAGTACACAGAGAAACACTAGCAATAAAATCCATTCATCCCAGAACTAAAATTAGATGTGTAGTAGTTGGTATTGATTCTTGCTAAACAAATGTCAACACTGCCATGCTTGTATTCAAACAATATTCTTTTCCACAGATAGGAAGATGATGATAGAGGACATTTTTCCTACTTAACTCTATCAAAATCTCTCACTAGAGTACATTGATTTTAACAGTCTTGTAAGAGACTTGGAAGATCCAGCAGTGCCAATTTTATTTTTTAAATCCTGTTTCGCAATCCACTGTGGGGTGTTGAATACTGAAGTTGATGTAAGTACTAATACTGCTAGTAGGGAGATACAGAGAATTCTTATTTCCAAATAGAAGAGGGCACAAGACTCCATTGAAAGAGAAATCACTTTTTGAAACATTCCCATTTGATAGTAAGTCCATTATGGATAAACTCTGAGCAAACTTGGCAATTCATACATGGGAAGATTATGAAAAAGCAAATTTTCCATGCTTTAGATAATTTTCTCCAAGACTCAGCCTCGTAAGAAATGTAACAATCATATTTCTGTAGTGAGAGAAGTAGAAGATGGAAAAACCAAAAGAAATCAGAAGCACTTTATTTCCCTTCACCCTTAGCCCCAGCTGGCCAGACACATGAGTCTAGATGTCCTGTAATGCTCAAATCAGAAATAAAATTTCTCAAGTGCAACTAGTTTTTTTCTCGGCTGCATCCACATCTTCTGCTTATTCCAGAGGCTAAACACAGTTTACTACTGCTCTATGTCATACATAGCTTTTCAAAATGCAGCTGGAAAATCACTAGGAACATGTTGGATAAGATCCAGCTCAGTAGAGACTAATTAAATCTTTATTGCACCAGCATTTGCCTTGTAGGAAATCTGCATTGATCATTCACAGAATTAGTCATTCACGTTGAAAGGGACCTCAAAGGGCCTCTACGTCCAACCTCCTGCTCAAAGCAGGGTCAGCTATCAGGTCAGATTAGCTTGCTCAGAGCTTTAGCCAGTTGAGTCATGAAAACCTTAAGCTATGGAGGCCACAAAGCCACTCTAAAAAACCTGTTTCAGTGTCTGGCTGAACTGACTTTATTCTTTACATCCAAATGAACATTCTCGTTAAAGTCTATATCCCTTTTCTCTCATTGTCCCACCATGCATTGTTAATGTTATTGATCTTGTAGGTAAATAGGGGCAAACTTTTTAGCAGGGCCCGTCGACGCCCTGCTAAAGCACCAGGACTAATGGTTATTAACTAAAAGAGGGTCTATTCAGACTAGATATAAGAAAGACATTTACAATGACAGTGGTAAAACACTGGGACAGGTTTCCCAGTGAGGTGATAGATATCCCATCCCATCAAACATTCATGGTCAGTTTGGACAGGGTTCTGACCAGCAAGACTTCAGGATTCGGTGATCTTGGAGGTCTTTTCCAACCTGAATGATTCTGTGATCGTGTCCCAGCTCACTGAAGAGGGGTTGGCATAGACAATGTTTAAATGGTCCCTTCTGACCCAAACCATTCCATGATTCTATGATTCTATGGCTTAGCTCCCCTCAAAACTGCTTCCTCTCCAGGCAGAACAAGCCCCACTGCCTCAAACTGACCTCTCAAGGCAGGAGCTCCTGTCCACAAACAATGTGAGTTGCCCTGCTGAGCTCACTTCATCTCACTAATATTGGTCTTGTACTGAAAGGCCACAAAATTTGCATCACATAAACCAAAGCTGAGCAGGGAACGATCACTTCCCATAAGCAACTGGCTATGTTCTTGTTGACACAACCTAGGATGCTGTTACTCTCAAGAGCACATTTCTTAACAGCTATGTCTGGAGACTACTTTATGTTTTTATGTGCCAGCTAACCAGGCTGAGCTTGCAAACACTTAGACTTTTTAGTTGTGACTACTTGAAAACTGTTGTGTGATCCTCAGCTCTACAGCTTTTATATCAGACATCATAAAAGGCAAAACCGAAGAAATAGTAGAGCTGAACTCAAACATCTTGAAGTGCATGAAAATGTTATTTCCTCAGAAAATGGTTTTTTTCTCATTTATGTTTTAAAATACGGTGAACTTTTGTAGCTTAGATCTCCATGCAAACTTTAAATTTCAGTTTTAAAGACTGTTCATGTGAGTGTATGTTTACCGAAAAGCAAGTTGGTATTTTGCTGTTGATTTACAAATGGTTTTCAAAATAATTCTGCCCTTTCATTTGGATTTAGTTCATTTGCAATACTGGAAAATACAGTTAAAAAAGTGCACAGCTCTGTTTACAGGTCTCATACAAAGTTATTGTACATTGAGCAAGAATTATTAATTATATTACCAAAGCAGTTAAAGTTTTAGGACCCCATTATGTGTGGCACCATGCAAAATTGAATAAAAATAAAAAAGCCTCTGTTTCAGCAGTAACAATACAGCTTCTGTGCACTGAAGCCTGAAGTGCACTGGTATGCATCAATACAAATTTGGCCAATACGAGATGATTTTGAATTTCACCACTTTATCTTCAGTCTGTAGAACTATTTAAAAGACATACATACATACATACACACCACACTTCGCTACATTTTTGTCTTTAAACTCTAGATTTGTCGGTTCAAAGAAAAATACCATTCATAAGCTATCTTCACAGTTTACCTGGCAAATAGGAAATTTAATTGGGAGTGTATTCTATATTTAATGAAGCTTACATTCTCCACAAAGGCACATATTTTGAAAACTTCCATCTCACTATCCACTACAATACAAAATTTTCAAGCTCTGTTTATACTCACAGACCATGAGATTATGATTCACAACACAATGAAAAGCCAAAGACTTTTGTGATGCCACAAAGAAATACACCCATTGCAAAAGATATGTAATGGTTATGCAAATCTAACTTCCTTATTTGAATTTGAAATTTTGTTTCACTGAAACACAGGACCCAGTGGCGATGCAAAAAGCAAACTGAAAACAACAAGGAAAAGAAATCTTAATCCTTGTTTGATGCTTTATGATACCTTTTTTTTACTAGAAACATATGACAGTACCAGTTACTGCTCAGATTAAAATGGTTATCTTTGAACATTTTCAGAGAGTAAATGCAAGCAGTTAGGCTTGTAAGATGACAAGACAGAAATGGCAACGTGATATCTAAGTGCAGAGAGCATGTGCATTTATATACTATTTCAAAGGATTTATATAGAGACAAACAGGTTAGAAAAAGCGCTAAGGAAAGTAAACAGTCTTCATAAAACAAAGTAAAGACACAATTCCCAAGATCTGAAAGCTTGGCTTCAAACAACAGCAAAAACTTCAGAGCTAGTGTCATATGGCACAGCAGTTTTCTCAACAGTCAGCTACACATCCATAGATGCAGCAAACACACACAGCAGTACCCCAAACCAGAAATACCGCTCCTTTGTATTAAGATTATTTGATTCTAGTTTAAATTTTAATGAATTTTTTTATGAGCACCAATCTCACCATTTAAACATGTTGTACACATTTAAACTCAGCTGTCTTCCCACTGAAAATAAGGAAATAACTAATGTTGGAGAGATTAATTTAAGAAGGTCAACAAGGGATTTTTGTACCATAACTTCCCGTGTATAAGCAGACTAACAATGTGTTCCAAATCTGCAGGCTTAACATTTGCATTTTAAAGAAACACAGCTAAAAATTGTTCTATTTTCATATGTGACCCCTATTTTCTTAGTATTAGCAGGAAAATATTACCAGTCACATGGTACCAGTCTAGACAGATTGCTTGCTCTATGATTTATAAACACACATCAAAAAAGAACCAGCCAGATTTATACCACATGGCATATTCCTGTGGCAAGGCTATGGCATCAAATAGTCATAGTTCTCAGTATAGCTCCATTTTCAGACATCTTTATAGATGCTCTGTGTTTAAATGTAGCTTAACAGTGATTTCTAAAGTAAATAATGAGAGGCAATACAAGAATACTGCCTCATAATTCACCAGCTCAAGTTTATCACGTTCCAGAACACTGTTAATGGATGGTCATTAGGAACTTGAGTCTGAACTGACTTCATTTACAGATAAAGGCTCAGTGACTTCATAAAACCCAGATCAGATACAAAATGTTACCCTCATACTTAGTAGTGAAATGCAGAGAAATGTGATACAACATATCAAAAGTTACTGAAAGACCATAGTCTTAAAATATATCCTTAATCAGAGAATAACTGAATGATAAATGTATCAACGTGACTTAGCAGTACCAGCTAATTCACAGTAAGTCAGTCCCTGTATTTTACCTGTTATGCACTTAAAAAACCATACCCACTGTTGGAGGTCTAAGAGTGTAAGGTATGATGTGAGTAATCCACACAGCAGTATGTAGGCCTCAGTTAGGTCTGGCTCTGACATAGCCAGAACTTTCTTGCAGTCTGTGGGAAAGTACAGAGGGTATGCTGATAGCAGGCTCTGTAGCTAAAAACAAGGAGTATCTTGTGCCAGAATTAAGGAAGAGCTTTAGGAAAAAATAGTGTTACCTGTGTTAATCCAATAGAAAGCGTGTTAGTACTGCATGTTTAATTCATGGTTTCTTATCTGTAACCAATAATACTAAAGTGATCACGCACCGAAGGGTAGTGGAAGTGTATAAAAGACCAGGTAATGTAAATAAAACTGGACGACTGCGTAAATCATATTGATTTGTCTGTGTGCAAGTGTGTACCCAGAGCTCCTCCGCCAACACTGTGGTGCCCAAAACTGCGCACAATATTCAGAGTGAGGCTGCCCCAGTGCAGAGCAGAGTGGGATGATCCCCTCCCTCAACCATCTGGTGACACAGTTGGCCCTCCTGGCTGCCAGGGCAATTCTGACTCAGATTCAACTTGCCATGAACCAGGACCCCCAGGTCCCTTTCCATGGCACTGCCTGCCAGCATCTCATTCCCCAGTCTGTCTGTATATCCAGGGCTGCTCCAGCCAGTCTGTCTGTATGTCCAGCGCAGAATCTGGCACTTCTCTTTGTTAAATTTCATACAGTTGGCATGCATGCCC
This sequence comes from Pseudotriccus pelzelni, assembly GCA_035584735.1. Taxonomy (NCBI): domain Eukaryota; kingdom Metazoa; phylum Chordata; class Aves; order Passeriformes; family Tyrannidae; genus Pseudotriccus; species Pseudotriccus pelzelni. The sequence goes on along the minus strand of JAWMRA010000041.1, from coordinate 25,625,697 downwards.
CTGTTAGAACTGTATTTACATAATACAGGAATAAAAATTCAGGTGCTTGAGTCTTATTAACTATGATCCCAAGGAGGCTCTCTCTGAAGCACATCAGAAAACAAACATACGCCAAAGAATGAAAATTAAATGTTTCATAAACTAGCAGGTCAGACTGAGTCAGCATAAATTTATGTCAGTCTCCTACAGAAGGAGGAGTCAGAGAAATAGAAGTAAAAGCAGGTTTTCTGCTGAAATTGTATTTACATCTACATTAAGACTTGCTGACAAAAACATGCTTCCAAAAAGATCAAACACTGAACATGTTTCCAACATTGCTATCTGTACAAATAACAGGGTCTCAGAAGACCTAGATAAGATTGACTGCAATCTCTTGCCCTATTTTTGGCCCACTCCATCTGCAAAACCGAGATTACATTACCTTTACCCATCTTTCATTTAATGATAAAAGTATGACATGACACAGGAGTATTGTTATTCCTGTGCAACGACAACATAATTCACAGAACGTTTAAGAGACTATCCTCACCCATCATGCAAGAAAATTGAAATTTATTTCTCCTTATAATATGGTGTCAAACTGTAGTAAAATGGTGAAAGAAGTCTTTGTCATTGTCTAATTGTTGGGGAAGATATTTCAAAAGCAGAGGAAAAAAAAGTAACTGACAATTTAGAGCCTGGAAGACCTTGGCTCCAAACTTGAAAGTTCATCTGCAGTCCCAAGACGTCACTGCATTCTCTCCAAGCAGTAACTGGCGCCTCTATAATTTAAGATTTCTGTGCGAACTTAAAAAAAAAACCTAAGTCCAGCTGGAAAAGACAAGATGATTCAATGAGATTATTCTTCCTGCACTAAGAAAACACAACAGTCCACCACTGACTTAAAGGAGGAGGAAGGGGAGAAAAAACCCAACGATGTCAGCTTTGCTGGCTGCACCGAGTGCCTGTATAATGTAACCCTGCTGGCATGCAAGGGAATTCCCAGTTTCTACAACCTGTTCCTAATCAAATCATAGCACATTCTTTCTAGTAGGTACCTTTTGTTGCTTTTTTGTCCTTCAAAAAAAAAAAAAAAAAAAAACCCAAAAATACTACTGGGGGGGGGGGGGGAAGCATAGGTTGATCCAGAGAATAACAACAAAATAGCACTTACATGGCTTCTTCGGACATTTCTGGCATTTGTTAAAACCCCAGGAAGTACCCACAGTTCCACAGCAGTCTTCTTGCTTGGAAAGGCCAGGAAGTGCTTTGCCACACTGGAATAGTCAGGTAAAGAATACTCTGGTTAGTGATACCATAAAATGCTCATTTCTAGTACAATGTTTTCTCAGTCATCTTGGGTCAATCTCTTCCTAAGACACTGAAGATTCACTGAAGCTCTTAGCTGAGCTTAAATGGTGCCTATTGCAAAGGTCCTCTATACAGGCATGACTCTATTAGGGGACATTATTATCTTCTCCTGTGTCAACTTGAAAAGAAGAAGAAAGAAACAGAAGGAAACAATATGCCCCAAGAATGAGTGAGTATGTTTCTAAGGTAGTAACTTACCACTGGCACCTATCCCCTACCTTTTTCCTCATCAAAACATCCTTGTCCACCTTTTCAGAAGCTATATAAATTATGTCAAACATCTAATTACACTCTTAGAGAAAGACAAAAAGTATGACTATGGTTTTTATGTTATTTCCTACTAAATAGCTTCAACTTACTGTCAACTTACATTTAATGTTTACAATCAGTTGCTGATAACTGCCAAATTTAACGATTCTGCTGCTCAGACACTGAAGATAACACAAGTAAGATGACTGAAGTTGAAATTAGTGATGCCTGTGTTATTCCAAAGAACTCCCTCCCTCCCCGTGCAAATATTCAAATTAATCATGCAATAATTTCTGAGGTCAATTGTCATTCCCCCATCAATAATATACTTATGATTCTTATTAATAAGAATACTAATTTTTTAGAACTTAAAAGGTATTAGTTATGTTCTTGACTTTTGCAATTTTCTTCCATTTCTCATGGTAAAGAAAGCACAAATTTATTTCAGATGCAGATGTTAAAAAACCCAAAACATCAAAACCTGCCAATGAAGTATAAAATGGAACGTACAGGAGAAGTTCACAAAGCTGCCCCTAGTAATACTTTCAAAGCAAATACTGATATAAATAAGCACTGCAGCAAACTATTCAAATGGGCCAAAGTGTGAATCCTCAGTACGGAGTGAACACACTTTCTCTAATCTAAATCTTCTTTCTGACAGCATATAAACCTCTGACCACTGCCACTTAGCTTTCAGTTCAAGACAGCTGTGGCCTTGTGGTTGCTTTCACTTCAGCTGGTAACCTGGTCACTCTGCAGTGCAGATCATGCTGAATGCACGGGCACTGACAGCTTCCTCCAGCTTTTCTAAAATTTTACCAGTGTGCTCTGGATCATATGGACACACATGAGCCAATGATATTTCTGAAGCAGAGCTACTCTGTGTAGCTTCATAGTGTGAGTAGTAACAGGATAGCAAGCTATGCCACATCAGAGTTCTGATTCAGCAGAGGGTCCTGTCTGCCTGGGGACGGCCAGCAAGGGATCATCCCAGACACCTTCTCTATCCCTTTCTCACAAATACTTCCCCCGGGCACCTCCTGAAATATCTCCGCAACAAAGCAGCCCCAGTACACTGTTTAAACATCAAACTGCAATGTGCAGCCTGCAGCAGCTCAGCACTTAATGCACGTGCAGTTTAGACATCTGTCAAGGGACGAGTGAGAAGCTGGAAGCATCCTCCATTCCAGTGACAGCCACACACGTCAAAGTTTTTGGCACTAGGGCAACTCAGCACAGTTACGGTGTGCCTCTGCACACTACCCACATACAGGGTACCAGCACTTGTGCTTCGAGCCTCGTTTTAGGGTGACACATGAAAAGCAAAAAAGAACAGAGTGGCCAAAAAGATACAGAAAGACTGCTCAGTTATTGTGCAACTTTATGAGTCTATTTTCAATTGCTGTCTGCAGAGGGTCTGGTGACAAATTTTCCTATGTTGCAAGGGGTGCAACATAGGAAATACCATCCTTGCCTGGATGGTGTTTGGCTGTGTTAAAGCAGCAAAGTATCTAAGCAAGTCTCAGCTTTCAGATACTGGCCCAGGCTTACATTATGTGAACACATCTTTCAGCTGTCTTGCACTAGACTGACCGTTCCTGACCAGTCTGTACAGGACTGACCGTCCTGTACCAGCCTGGTACTTCACAAAGACCATCAAGATGCACAAATGGGGAATTCTGCACAACCCCCTCTGCTGTAGCAGCTTGGCTGTTTCCAAAACTGGAACTAGCTCTTCCAACTGCCCCTAGCTAGATGATATACAGATTGTGTTGCAGTTCCCAGAAGTGTAAAATTCTTTCAGCCGGAGAATACTCAAAATGCTTCCTCCAAGTGGCTACACTAAAATCTTAGAGAATTGATGTTACATCCTTAAACAATGCTGGTTTTCTCAACCTGTGTCCCAGGTGAGCACACTCCAGGAAGGTCCACTTTACACTATAACCGTAGCTATTCAGTTTTACTTTATAATTACAGGTGTTTAACCTTTTTCCTAGAACTGAGACTGCTTTTTCAAAGGCAAAGAAGACACTTATTGAAGTCGTACACTATGGTTGTCATCAAGAGTCAGCTAAAGCACATTGCACTCAACTCTTCTTCCCTCAGTATATCTTGCTTTTACAACTCTCCTCTTTCTGAAAAGAAGTAGAAGGAATCAAGGTTGGTGCTGCACCTCCCCTTATGATCTCAGAAGTGGAGCATTTGGGCAGTGAGGCACATTACTTAAAATCCAGTGTTTCTATTCAAGGTCAAAAGCCTCAAGGACACATTCCAGCAGCTCACATGTGTCAAGGCAAGATTCCACTAACCTGAAAGCCAACATGCCATCATGAACAGGCCCTTCCCTCCCCCAGAAGAGAAAAGCTGTCATTTAATAGTAATAAATTAAAAACATAAAAAGCAAAGAAGAAGAAGAAGGAAGGGAGAAAAATAAAGTAGTGGAGGAGGAGGAGGAAGATGAACTGAAGCCCACTTGTAGTTTAGGTGTGGTGCTACAGCATTTGCACTCTACTGAAAATCATGATCTCTGTGGTCATAACTTTTTTCAAATTTCCATATAAAAACCATGAGCAGAAATAAGGATGCCAAAGTCTGAGTCATCTGGCAATTGTAGTTTGTAGTCCTGTCAGTAAAAGCTGGCAATGATTAAAGCTGCTGCTCCCACTGCCTCTATGGTGAATTAAAGCTTGAAGAATCAATGATAATTTGGTTAACATCCAGATCATTGTAGAAACTGGCCAGTGAGAAAAAGCAACTGCCACATGGGGCTCCCAGTGCTGTAAGATCTGTGTAATTTTGGAGCTATGTATCAGAAAACATGACTGCTCTGCAAAGTCCTAATCCAAGCAGAAACAGAGAGTTCTTCTACGCCTAGTAAACCCTGATTTTTCTGATACATCTAATTGTGCTTCAGATACTCTCAACACTCATGGCACTCCACAAACTGTTTCCTAGCCTGCTGCATGTTCTTAAGATACTCCCTCCTTTCACAACCCTTAAGCAAAGCATCTATGAACTGAAGCTCTGTTTCTACAGGTCTCAAAAACTTTTATAGGTAATTTCTATCCAGTCAGAAAGTCTTACCCATTTCCTATTACCAAGAAGAACTCATTAGTTCTTCAGCCAGTCTTTTCCAGTCTCTGAGTCACAAATGACTGGAAACATCGCTTAGGGGAATTCACAACTCTTTTTTAGTTTATCTGACTATTCAACACAACTCCAACACACACATAAAAGCATAAAAGAAGCAGGAAAGCTAAACAGGCATACAGCTTGACTGTCCATGAAGATAATGCCATTCCCTAAGGTCAGGTTTACACTTTTCTATCCATTATCTACATATATTTTAAACTAATCCAGTCTGTATTCCTGAGGGCTCCTGGAAAAGAGAACAGATTTTCATGAATGATATCTCTGTCACAAGCTTGGGATTTGGAAATCACTCTTACTGGATCAGAAGGCAAAGAAGTCATGAAGGTTTTGTATAAAAGAGCCCAACTGTGCTGAAAGAGGCTCAGCAGTAGCAGCAGTATGATGCACACATGGTACTGCTATAAAACAAAGTTCTTCCTGGGTAAAGCACTCACAGACACTGAAAGTATTGTTTCGAATCCACATATTTTTCCCCATGCGTGCCTGGGCTTCTATGCCAATATTTTATATAACTGAAGGAAGTACTGAATATTCCCACTGGAAGACTGAAATTCTGGCTGACCCTGTGCTGGTGCACAAAGGCCACCCCAAGCCACATCACCTCTTTGTTACTCTGTCCAGACTCCAGCTTCTGCCCCATCTCCACAGTCTTGGAGTGCTAAGTTGTGCACTGCCACCAGGGTTTCATGTGTTTTCCAAGGCCAAGGGAAAAGGAAGGATTATATCCTTGAAATCCCTCTGTTAAGGCAGTAGAGGAAATTTATTCTGTAAAGTGCAGTAGGGAGTCCAGTCTGGCAATTAGTCTCAGGGCAACCACAGAGGATTTTGGCCAGGGGACCACAACATTTCCTGGGACTCAGACACCTGCGTGACCCATCCACAAATCTCTGCCACAAGCTGTTAGTTAAAACCACAATACAGGCCTAAATAAAGGGCTGTCACATGATTAACTATGATTGAAATTGATAGGTGCTTTGCCTGAGTTAGTAGCTAATGACTCCGGGATTCAGCTCAAAAGACTGTATTTCACATACCACAATAGCAGAAGTGAATGGATACACTGTTTAACTTTCTGTAAACTATTCAACAGGCACAGACCTTGGATTGTTGCTGCCTTTTTTTTTTTCCCTATAGGCACGACAAACAGAGTAAGAAACCTCAAACTTAGTAAACTGCGTTACTGAAACAATTAACAAACACACTTAATTAGCTTACTGACCAGCTGAATGACAGGTAGTTACAAATGAAGAGTATTATCCCATGTAGCACTGGCTCACTAACAGGCATTGTCTCATAAGCAGAGGAGAGAAACTTAAATATTTCCAGACTTTCTAGAAGAACTGGTAAAGAATTTGTTTTGGCTTAAACAGAACATTCTTCACGGGCAAGTAAAAATTATCCAGCTTCCTTCTATTTGAGTAATTAAAACAATGTTTTGAGTTTTTTGGTATCTGATACATCTTTAATCTTCTGATATTTCAGAGTATTGATCTTGCAAAGAAACTGTTGCGAATGAAGCATTAATCCTGGAAATGAATCCACACCAATTTCTGACAGTCTATTTGTTTAAGAACTTCAGAAGCCAAACCATGAGCTTCAAGGAATTCCAGACAGTTATTTTATTTTATGAGATGGTATTTTTGAGACTATTCTAAAGAAAAAAGGTTTTAAAAGTGCTCTAAGAGAACAAGTACCAGTATGAAGTACAAAACTGTATCACTTTTCCTGCCCAAAGAATATAAATAGGAAAGTTCATTTCATACAGCTGTCACAAAATGAAAATACCTGAAATTTACCTCCATAGGAAACGTTTTGTTAAATCTGAAGTTCAACAGGAATACTTTGTATTCAACAGGAATATACGGTCGAACGAATAACTTCAACTGGCATATTACTAACGTAATCACCTCTACAGTACATATATTATGATCGTATTGCATACAGCAGTATAAACATGTTAGGTTAGGCATTAAGAGCTATCAACACATTTTGCTCTTCTGATTTGTAACTCAAAAACTTTGCTGCCTTTGTTTAATATTTCCCATTTGAAAAACTCATCAATTATCTAAGCCCAGTTCCTAAACACTTTACGTATATTCTCAAAGTTAAGTACCCAATCAGTGTATGCCCTTGTCTGAATAAGGTTAAGTAAATGCTTAATGATTTGCAGTCAGAATCTTTACCATGATACAAGTTGATAATTTCTGACCTTTTCCAGCTGCCACCAGTCACTTGGTTTATTTTGTATTCTACCAAATCTGACAGCAGACAGAAGTGTGTTGCTCAAACAAACAACAATTGTTTCCTGTAAAAGACACTACTGAAACACAGTATTAAATAAACTATTTCCATAGAAATTTATCCCACTTGAGATGTTGATTAACTAACATCTGTTGATCAGGAATACTAAGCAGCATTTGAAACACATTTGAACACATATGTGCACTGAAAAATGGACAGCCCTTGTCATTTTCAATAAAGTCTTTCCTAGTGTTCACCATTAACATTATTTAGCTTAATTAAAACAATCTCTCAAGATGTGCTTCTATTGTCTGCTATAGGTGACACATTGTGATAGGAAAACATAGGAAAACACATGAATATACTTAGTTAACACTTCAAAGCTGTCTTAAGGGGTGAAAAAAGTAGTGCTTAACTATCTTTAGATGAAGTTTAACAGATAATAGGCATCTGCATTCTTTTCTTGATTTAAATGCAAAGTCACCATACGCAAAATGAGCAGGACTCAAGAATACCAACACAATCTTTACTAGATACACCACTGATGCTATATAAGTATTTTGGGAAATTAAGATATTCTGTGCCATAAGGCATTTTTATTAGAATTAAAATTAAAATCAGCACAAAAAGGAGGCATTAAAGAAGAGAAACATAATCTCCCTTATTTACTTGCTTTTAAATAGGACCTAGAGAATCAGTGGCCTAAGATGACCTACTCCTTGGATTTCAGAAATAAAGGACTACATGGATGTAAAATATGTTTCAGGACAAGTTCCCATGTCCAGTTTCCAGCTTTTGAAGGCACCTTAACATATAGTGCTCTCCAGAAATTTACTGTTTTCTATCTTAAGTGGGATTTTTGTCCTACTGCTTCCACTGTGTTCATTTCCCAACTTCAAGTCTCTATGTTCTCTGTATTATTTTCTATATAACAAGGTGCAAGTTCAGGTAAAGGTTTGTTTCCTATATCTTTATGACAACAGAAAGTTTCTGGCCTGCCACTTAACTGTTAGTTTACGATATAACCTTGCAAAAATATTTGTGGCACTAGGAGAGCCATACTTTTGTATGCGAGATATCATAGTAAGCTATCGTGTGACGTGATAAGCTACCCTGGAGCAATCACCATTAACATCTTCCAGAGGAAAAATAATTGCTAAGCATTTCACTCAGAGAAAAGAGAGGCAACCAGGAAAAGTGAATTGACTTAAGTACAAAAGAGAACCATCCAAACCACTTTTTTTTTCCTATATTACTTTTTAAAAATTCCAATATTAGCATTACTTTTATAGTTCTCTTTCCACTTTATTTCCCATTGCTGAGGACACTTCAGAAAAATAGTCACAATTAAGCAACACCTACATACATGTGTATATGTATTTATGAAAACATGTGTCTTTATCTATTCTAATCAAACTAGGAAATTTCATTCCTCTAGCCCCTTTCTGCCCTCTAAGCTTGTAGACTGACAACTTTTCACACATTTTTACTAGTCTCTTCTCACCACTGCTGCCTTTGGTTAATGTCACTTCCGATACTACAGACAGCTAAGCGCATAGAAGGTCTAAAAGAATTCCTATGTCAGTAATTAAAAGTCATCGGAGGCCTGATAATATGACCAGATTCTTTAACCGTCTGTACCATAACGTCCTGTGAGCCTCAGTTCAAGGTGGCTCCAGTTGCTCACTTTAACAGTATGCATTCAGTTGGAAATTCACTGCAGAAAACACAGTCCTGGAATTTAAGTATAGCAACTATCCTACTGGCTTTGAATGAGATACAGTAAGGGAATTTAACTAAGGTGGGGTGAGAAAGAATGTACTGGGAGATGAAAAATATTCCACGGAAGCTTGTGAGAAAAACCTCAGAGCACTAGAATCAAAGGACCTGTAACTGAAGAGCAGCTGAAATTCAAGGAAGAAGGAGAGAACAAGAGATGGAGAGAAATATATAACGGCAGAGGTTACACATCCACACAAAACCACAAAAGAAATTCTGAGACTTTTTTAACCTTGTGCTTTTAGCCTGGACCAAAGTCCTTACTAACTTAGTTGCTTTGCTTACAAGAGGCCACACACATATCCTTTCATCAATCTGCTCTATACACACTAAATTCATCTCTGATCCCAGGATATTTAATAAAACATTTCTGAAGCCAAGTACACTATCCACCCTGCAAAAAAATGTATTAAAACTGATGATTGTTTAACAAAGTATGGATATCAAAATTATCCAGCATCAACTCCAGAAAGGATTTGCAGCACATTGCTCCTAACAGGGAAAGCTCAATTTAGTATCTCATCTGAACAGATAAAGAGAACCCTCAAATATAGCAAAGCAAATATGAAGAAAACAAAAAACCTAATTCTTTTAGAATAGATCTATTTAAAAGTTTTAAAAAAAATTAAGTGTTTTTACAAGTTCAAGGTATATTTAACATACAAATAAATAATATGCATTGCCTGAGTGCAGGAAAAAACATTTCAGATTCAAATTTGAACAGTCAACAAGTCACTTAAATCTATATTTATGGCAAGGTCTTAAATGAATGCTTTACAAAATGCCATGCTAGAACTCCAATTCTAAATTGAACCATTAAATTATATAACAAAAGGCATATTTGAAATCCTTACTGTGCTCTTCTTCAAACTGACACTGACAGGATCAATGAAATTTGTAAAAAAAATGAGAACATGCACTATTCTAATGTAAGAAGCACTACCCTTTCTTGAGAGCACTGCAAAGACACCTTTTTCCAGGGGAATACTGAAGAAAGAATTATCAAAATTGGAGACTAAGCATTTAGTAGGATTCCAAGTCAGACATGAGGGCAATGCAAGCATATTTTCCCTTTTCTCCTCTTTTAAAAGGAGCATGCTACTGTCTTCCAGAGAGTGATGAGTAAACTTTAGTTTTAAAACCATTGTAATGTGAGGGGCATGCATAGGACACAAAGTTTTGGTATGTCATTCAAACTGCCTCGCTCATGCATGCCACAGAAAAAACGCACAGGAAATGATTAAGCATGAGAGATAGGAGATAAAAGGCAGAGCACCCACTGACAAGTCTAAGATCAAGGAAGGACTTTTGGATTCCTCTATATATGAGTACAAATAGATACCTTACAATTATTAATTATCATAATTATTTCCAGATTTTTATGATTGTGCATCATAATGCCATGTTTGTTAGATTGCTCATTCTTAGGAAACAGAGAGAAATGGTTGTTTGACACAGGCCCTGCTTCGTTTTGTCATGTAAAATTCATGAACTTTCTTTTGAACATGTGGTTCAACAGTTGCCAACAAAAAAAATTGAAGGTTTTACTATTCTTTAAACAGACAAGCACAAAGAGCTCATCTGTGTAAATTAATTGTAGATGCCAAATCAAGTGTTCATGAATTAGTGAATACCAGTCTATAACGTTCCATACTCAGACTTAACTCTGGTATTTCAGAAACATTTTCAGTGCATGAGGACATTTAAGTTTACTTCTTCCACGGCATTTTTCAGAATTAATTATTCTTAATCACCCTCATGAGATGGTCTAGCATGGTCTAGTGGGGGCCATTGGGACTAGATGATCTTTAAGGTCCCTTCCAATTCCTTAACATCCTATGATTCCCGAAGGAAACTGCTATCACTACTTATGGTCTGACAACTACATCACCATCACCCAGATCTGACTGAATCCTGCTTCTACATCTGTCTGTTCCCCCTTACTGCTTCTTTCCAAAGCCCCTTCCTTGCCTATATGTGAGTGAGGGAGTGAGGTCTCTTCTCCCCTTTTTTTTTTTTTTTTTTTTAATTTTTAATTGGGGGCCAGGGATTGCACGCTGTTTAAGAGCCTTTAAAAAATTTCACTGACAGCTCAAAGAAACAGCTAGAAGATATACTTGTAAAGGGCACTTTACTCCACTCCTGCATTTCAGGGAAGATGGGTGCCATCCCTCTGAGGGGAAGGCAGGCTATGGTGAAGTTTTTGGATAATTTTGCTGCCAACATCTAACAAATGTTTGTGGAATATACCGAAAATAGATATAATTTTAGATGTTTGAAAATTGGCTAACTTTAGGTACATATTACTGGAAGGACTGAAAGCAGAGTGGCATTCGGGACAAATTTAAAATTCAAATCTTCAGTGATAAAGTCATAAAGTATTTTTTTAGCCTGAGAAAAACAACATATTCATTCTTTAACATTGCCTCCAAAACAAGTGATTTTTCTGAAACCTCACACAAAATTTCAGTCTGAGGCACACATTCAGCTTAAAAACTCTGGATCTGAAAAGTTAGATTTCAGCAAGGTAATCAGATTAGCAATAAATAACTGGATTTACTAACTTTTGAACAATCTCTTCACATATCCTTATCATCTCAGTGTATATTTAAATATATATGCAAAAATTAAAAACTTTATTTCTTACGAAAATGCTTTCAGGAGTTGAAAGAAGATACACAGTTTTGGATAGTCATACATAAAACCTGATGTAAAAAATTATTTTTAAGTGAACTAAGGTTTTTCTACTCCATTGAATGGTCACATATCAACAGATTCAAAACATTAGCCTACAATACTGTAAAACACATAAAGATGCTGAATAGGAATTTCCATGAAAATGGCAACTCCTTAAAAAATACTGGCTGTTGAGATACACATGCAAAAAGACTCAATAAACCAAAGGACAGCACAAACTGTTGAAAAGGGTGTAACAGTGTAAACTTAGTTTTTTAATCAGGAAAGTTAGACAGAATTTAAGTTGTGGGGTTTTTTAAATTTGAGAAATAGCTTATAAATGGAAAAATTGTAGCTAGAATAACTGAAATCAAAATGTCAGGAATCCAAGTCTGTTGAAAATAAAGACAGTAGCTTGAAGGAGAAAGAGGTTCAGAAAGAAATTTTATAAGAATTTTCCATTCTCAAAATAATTTTCTTTCAGAAAACAATGTCAAATGTGTCCTTTCCCAGCAATTGATGAAATTTTTTATTTCATTCTTTTATAGTATTATTTTAAAACTACCTGTCTTAAAAGCCTTAGCAAACATTTCTTACCTGTGTCCCAACAGTCTCCTGAAAGCAGCGCCCAAGCTGAGTTTTAACTGAAACAGGAAACATATGAGGAATGGGTTGTTGATTTGTGTAAGTTGTATGTCCTTTCTGGGTCTTCTGATATGGAAGACCTTGGTAAGAGACCTGTGGATGTACTGGCTGAGGTACTTTCGCTTTTTGTCCTGTTGATGTGCTGTCAATTCTTGAAACTTGATGGATCTGAACTGAGGCTTCAGGGGGATGTTTCACATGGATATTCACTATGTTAGGAGGGAACTTCACTAAAATAATTGAAGGAAAAACATATCAAAAAATTGGTAATAAAATATGTGAAAAGTATTTCTTAGGCACCTCTAAGACATTTCTTTTTTGTATATCAGAATTTTTACAGAGTGCCTTAAAGCAACTGAAATATAAATGAAGCCCAAATTTGGGGGTTAGAGGGAAGGCCGAAAGAATGCATAGAGCCTCACTAACAAAGCAAGAAAATGAAAACTCTTCACATAGGAAAGAACAACATTATAAGATTGTAAAGACTGCTATATAAATGTGGATGTCCAAATTGGCTGGTATGACACTAATATTTGTGGTCATACTGTGTAATAAGAATCCCATTCAAAGTTCCAGAATTCAAACTCTACTGGGTTATTTTTGGATATATAGTAAGCTTTATTTTCTTTTCAGATCCATCATCTTTCTCTGGAACACAGAAGAAGCTTCAGATTTCAACCCTTCACCTTTATATACCTGCCAAGTCCCAAGATTGCCCCTGCAAGAGTTGCCAGCATCTGAACCATCTAAAATTACCACTCCCTTTGTTGAACTTTGAATTCAGGGTTTGGCAGATAAAGATGGAGGAAATTATTTTCATATACTTCCGTTTTTAAATACGGTTGTAGTTTTAAGTCTGGGTATGTAGACTGAGACCCTCCAGTCAATGTAATCAGCAGAGAGGTGCTTATGACCCTCAGGTCTCTTTTCACTGCAGCACAAAATGCCCTTTAAAGATGTAACTCAAATTATTACTGGAGTAGGGTGGTGAGAAGAGGTGTGTAAAAAGTTTTGTAGTTTGTAAGCTGCATAACAAAGTTTGCATTTCCTGTGTCTGGCTCCATCTCCCAATTCATACATTTTTATGTATGAAGAGGACTAGTTTCTCTAGCTGCTAAATCTAAAAAATATCTTAGTCCTCAAAAGAAATCACTAATTGCTCTACTTGAATCCATCAATCCAACCAGAGATATTCAGATGCTGAAAAACATCAAATTTAGGCTGGGTCCTCTCATGCAATATTATTATCACAATCCTCTTCAGGTCTTGGATCACTGCCCAGATGTGCTGATTTTTATTTCTGCCAGCCATTTCAGGATTAATTGTTTTATTATTTCCTTTAAAGATATGAAATATTCTTCTCTCAATAATCCAACATTCTCATTTGTGCATAGAAAGAGAAGAAAAGGTATTGTGACTGCTAATGGTTCCTATGAGGACTTGAAGGCCAGGAAAAAATTATTCAAGAGATCAGACTCTTTAGCAACGAGAAACCTATTGTGCATTTTAAGAGAGGAACTCTAGATCTGAAAAACAGCTATGTCTCAAAAATTTGGTTTTTACGGTCCACCATATTGTCTAAAATTATTTCTTCTGTAATTACGTAGACACAGAAAAATATTGCTGCTCTGCTAAATGTTTAGGTAATTATAGTCTCTTCTTCTGACTGAGTAGATACTCAAAAGTACTTGTAAAATATTGTGTGTCCAGGATACTGTCAACACTCCCTTCACAGCTATGTCACTTTCTGAAAACAGAATTACTACATTAGATTATATTTATCATTAAAAAGAGTTTGGCTTGTTTTAGCAAAGTTATTCAGGAAGCAGTTGCCAACAACTGAGCCTCCTCACCTCTTTACCTATTTATTTTGCTTTTATTCAGAGGTACCAACCTTGGAGAGCTGATTACCCTTGATTAAAAAAAAAAAAAAAAAAAAAGTAGGAAAAAAATCAAGCTGACTATTCAGACAAACAAACAAAATTCACATTAATTCATATGTTGTCAATCTGAGTTTCAGGAGTCACTCCATATAGACAGGATCCCACCCAGGTAAAATGCTACCTAGTGTCATAGGACACACAAGAGACAAATTCAACACTTCTCTTCAAAGTTATCAGAATCTGTCACCTCACTGAGAAAGTACTAAGGAAAGCAGAATCTGAAGGTGAATGAACTTTCTTTGGTCAATATTTGATTAGCATGACAGATTTCCTTGTTTCTTATCTTCTGCCTTCTTCACAGCATCAGCAGCATGAAAACCTCATCCTTTTTTAAATAATATTTTTCTTTGACCTGGAAAGAATGTTCTATTTAACCAAATCATAGCAAGGCCTACCTACACTAAAAAGTTCACCAAAAAATTAACTTATAGGACTCTACCAAATTATATAAGACTAACACAGATGGTATTTTTAGTTTTACATTAGATTTAAATTTATATTATATTGAAAAGCATCATGTCTTCCCTCCATTAGTAACTATGGAATGACCTGCAACTCTCTGTCTAGGCATACTGCAATTTATGGACTCTGTTCAGCCACAATGTTATCTTTTTGAACAGGTCTACACTTCTGGAAGAAACCCCCTGCATTATCCCTTGACTCTGCAATCTGTACTAAATTGCACCATAAGGCAAAGTAAATTTACTTAAAAACTCTTTTCAATACCACTATTACCTCTTAACACTTCAGTCACTGAGCAAAATACGTTCCAGCCATTCCGGTGACCTCATGATTTAAGCTGTGGTGTTAGTCTTCAATACATGTAGGTATATCACCGTTGTTACTGGCTGAATACCCAAAATTAGTTAAAGGAAAAAATATTTATCAAGGAAGAAGTTACCTTTTACACCTTGTTGTCCAGACATCGTCAGTGGTAAAGTATGAGTAGAATGGATAACTTGTGATCCTACAGCCTTGTTCGCTTGTTGCGGGCGATGGTAGTGTTTCGGAGAACTGGCAGTCTGCACAGGGATCTGACAAAGTTTACCAGTGTAATTAGGAGGGCACTGGCATTTGTCTCTAGAACTACACTGGCCTCCATTCATGCATGGAAGATGGCAAATCACTGAAATGAAAGCAGAAAGAAAAATTTTGTTAGTGAGTAACTTTAGTGTTATCTGATCGCATTATCACACAAAAGTTGAGGAGGAAAGAAATAGGGCTGGAGGCCTTCGTTCCTCTGACATCTGAGGCATGACTATCCATTTTTTAATTGCCTTGTGGTAGAACCACTTCCCTTCCCCTCCTTGAGACTTCTGTCTGGTTCTCACTTTCCTTCCATGACAAACCCTCCTTTCGAACCCTGCCTTCTTCGCACCTTCTTTGTATGTCAAGGCATGTTCTTCCCTTAGCTATTCCAGATATTTTATTTCATTATGCTATTAAGCAAGACACTAATTAATATTCACCTCTTATTCACACTTCAGTACAGGTATTCTTACTTTGTCCATCTCCCATTTCTGAAAGTCCTGGACCACTTACATTTGCCTGGAAGACTGGGGAAAAACTCATCAGAGCATAGACAGTACTGGGGACAAATATCCCATTTTCACTTTAAGCCTCAGTTTTCTCTACAAAACTCTTTATCTGAATTTTTGTTTAACATTCCCCTCTCAGATAAAAGAAGCTAATTTGCATCCACCCATGAAGATCATAAAAATATCAAGAGATTCTACTCAAATTATTTCAGAAAAAAAATCCAAAGTATTAAAATATAAAGACTCCAATATAAAGACAAGGGTTATTACTTCTGTGCCAGCTAAGCACTTGCACATCTACACCAATATAAATTATGAGATGAAACATGAAAAATGTCAACATCAAATGAAAACTACTTCTTAACTAAGAGATACAAACAGTAATAGGCATGGTTCAGTACTTTCTAAAAATATGATGTAGGACTTTATAATGAATCACAATCTAGCTAAGCTGTCAGCATTTTCAAGAACTAAATGATGTGAAAATAACAGGAAAAATATTGTAAGTTTTTGGTCAGGACAAAGTAAGGTCATTTTTTCAGAAGTCAAATATATTTTGAAAAACAACATACAGTATCCATCTGTCAGATTTAAGACAAATTCTGACTTTTGAAAATAAATTAATTAAAATATTTACAGTAATCATGGCATGGCATTTTTCTGGGTTGGTATTGCTCGGTCTATAATGAATTATGACAAAAATGAGAAACTGTAGATAATGCAAGGTAATTAAGAACCTAGCACTCATTATTCCAAGTGCTGCAACATCTGGATAACCACAGACTATTACTAGTAAGAATACCATAGAAGGTAAGTATTGGAAAAGAACCTGTGTGTGGAGTGTCACAAGAAGACAAAGTAAGACACTCAGCAGCCCAAGGAGTTCCAACCTAGCTGCGTAATTCCCTTGGCCCAGGAAGGGTGCTCAAGAAACAGCACAATCAACCTGGCCTGTCACAGATGGTGCCTGATTGCCAGATAGGGCCACCAACAAATGTAAACAGTCAGAATTGTTTTTCCAATGTGCTCTGCAAATGTATATTTAATATTTTTCTTCTCTTATCTCCTATTTTAAATTCATATAAACTGACTGAAAGTACTTCAAGCTGTAGGACTGTTTTCGCTGGCCTAGTTGATGCTGGAAGGCTGTCCGCGCCAGTGCAAGCCTCGCTTTTTTGGGTCCCAATCCGTGTTGGGACTTTATCTAAGAGTATAAAAGACGTCCTTACATAACTGCTGTTACTTCAGGACAAAATGAAAGGGGTCAACCCCAGAAGTAACTACAGCATGACAGCTATCTCTCTCTCTCTGGTACCGTTTCTTCCTGAGCAGCCACAAACAAGCAGGTGCACCGTAGTGGAGACAACATAAAAAGAATTTCAGTACTTTTAAAGATGTGCCTGAGCAAGGTTGAACACTAAGGTGTTTTTTCTGCAAAAGTAACATCACATAATGAAACAGTGCACAATAGCATTAAGAGGGAACAGTTTGGTGTTTGAATGAAGTACAGTAAAACAAAGGCAACCAAAAATAGTCTCACTGTGGAATTCATTAAGTGCAAAAAGTCTAACCCATAGATTTTCTTCCCACGCTCTCCAGCCTCAAGGCAAGAAGGTAACATGCAAAATGCACCTTTTAAACAATATAAATACACCCAGTATTTCTACCAAAAATAAATTAGTTTCTTCTGACCTCCTGTTCCTATAAAGCAGTTGGTATCTAGAAGGCCAAGTTGTGTGGGTATCTCTGCATTACAGGGCACTCTTCAGTCGTTCCTCTCCTGCAGGAGTCCACTGGGTACTGAATGAATGGACATGTGAAAAGCTTTGCCTAAAGCAGAAAGTTTGTGCTAAAAGTACTGAGAAGGCAGATGCCAATAGAAAAGAGTGTATTCATTCTCTTTTCATAACTGGCAAACAGTTGTGTGGGTATTCACACAAATAACTTGTGCAAAGAAGTGCAAACAAATGACTCTAAAAGGTCTAGCATGAGGTAAGTATTAAAGAATTTTTAATGCCTCAATATTTACACATAACAGGAAATACAAATTCCAAGCTGCCCACATTAATATGTGGTGCAAATCACTCAGTCAACTGATACTGATTTACATCTCTTGAAGGTCTAGCCTGTACGACGAACGAACTTTCAATGCGAATACATGAAATCTATTCTGAGAATACAAAATTCTGTAATAAAAATTTTAAATTCTGAAATATACAATTTTAAGTTAAACTCAGCCATGTAACAACAAATAGGATGTAATATCCAGGCTAAACTCAAAACTTGACAATTTCAAATGGCAAATATTACAAGAATGTTAAAAAAAAAGCTAATCAAAACACAACACCCCCCCAAGCGAACAAACAAACAAACACTATCCACACTGAAATAAAATTTCTGCTAATTTTATACAGGTGTAAGCAAAACACACACTTCTTGTGTTATTTCCCCAGGGTTTATGGCCAGGAGAAGGGGCTACATACTGGTGCTGGAAGTCACAGGAATGCAACTTCACTAGAGCTGGAATTACATACAGATCATTTGAGAAAAGCGAGTTGGAGGAGGGTAAGCCTCCGAAAAGGCAAAGGAAGAAAACTCTACTAAACTGAGGTTCCCAGAGGCTTGTCAATCAAAAGTAAAGACCAAGAAGCCCCGGGAAAAGGACCATTTAAGATAGGAACAGTCTATAAATCCAGGGTATGTCTGAACAGCTCAACCTCTGATGTGAGATTTTGCTTTGTTTTGTCTTGTCATTGAGGTTAAAGAACTTAAAAGGAATGGTAGAATACCGCCAGAGGCATAGGGGACATTCCCAACAAAAACCAGACCCATGTGCTGGGAGAGACCATTAGAAGATGTCGGGTTTGCACATATGTTCACAACTGGCATTCAGACAAAGTGCACTGGTTCTTACTTGGCTGTTGTCATTTCCTCTGAAAAGCTAAAAAAGAAGAAATAAAAATACCCATTATGGTGCAAAAAACTCTAGTTGCTTACAGCCTGATAAAAATGTGAAAATAGGTCACATAAGATGAGAAGAAATATTAGGTCACGTGTGGGTATCTTACAGACAAAGCAACGAAAGTGCTAATGGACCTAAGAAAGGCAACAAATTCCTCATTTGGGTCTACTGTAAGTTCAGTCTCCCAATGCTCTCTTAAGGAGCAGCCAATATATGATTGAACAAAATTATTTTTTACCAGAAACGAACATATATCCTTTAGAAACGTGGAGACAGGTTTAAAGAAATACAAACATTTTAAGTGTTCTTCCCATTATTGGGAATTTAATTGGCAAGCTTTGATTTCTCTGGCATCCAAAAGCCTTAGCTCTTTTCAGTCTGGCACAGCTTGGTGGGTATCACTGTTTGAAACGAGCCAAGCAGAGAAGGTGCATCAAGAAGCCCCCACAGGGAGTCTCTGAAAGGCTCAAGGCAGAGAAAAAGAACATTTGCAAGATGAATCCCAGTAAAGCCGCCACAGCTACAGGTTGAAAACACAAGAACAGGGCATGATATCATCAACAAAGCAGCTAAGAAACCACTGATACACAGTTTGTCCATGTAATTACATAATCTAATTTGTTTTCAAGATTTAAACAACCTTGAACAGCTCCAGATAAATTAATTTAATCAAGTTCAAATGTTTTCATTTAATCAAAACAATGTGTAACCAAACAAATTCCAAGCACCTAAATCCTCCTAATTCTTAATAAATAGCCCATGCTTACCCAAACAAGCCCTTAGGATGGATGGAAACTCCCTTCTTATAACAGTGTTTGAGAAAGTTAAGAAAGGGTTTTGAAATGTTCCTCATCTGACTCTCCAAATTCCTTTTCTTTTACACCTCAGGGAACACAAAAGTTTCTGTCCCACTTTCCCTCACCACTCTTTTTGCCTTTTCTACTTACATGCTATCAACTATTCAAGTGTAAGCACTATTCACAATTACGTCAACAGGCTCTCCAAGGAAAACCCTGAACTGCTCATTTATATTACAGTATTTCCACTGGATGCATCACAAAGAGCAGATTAATTTTGTCTCTGAGTACTACACAGTTATCCAGCATTACTACAAGCCCCGCAGCTGTTTGGGCATCTTTCATCCATCCTGTTACTTAGTACACAGAAAATGCAGGGACTAGTACACAGTTCTACCCGACACAAATTTTCACAGGAAAGCAGGGATGGCATTCGCTGAGGGGAAGCAATATCCTTGTAAATACAGCGCTTCTAAACACCACTGATTTTAAGTAAAAGTTGAAAACCAGAGGTGCTACACATAGGTCTGTGTAATCGCTCTAAACTTAGTTCTTTCTAGTCGCAGAAACTCTAACAAGAACTCACAAAAGGCACAGAGGCATGAACTACACTAATGATGGTATCCTCAAGTTTAGACTCTTCCCTACATCTCACCTGTTGTCCCTTAACTTTCTAACTAATTCATCCTAAATAGTTTTCCCTTCATATTCATAGTTGTAATTCAGAAGTGTTATGTAAAGATGTGGCAAAAAAAAAAAATCATTATTTGCTTATTTTAGTAACATTAAGATAATCTTGATATTATAAACTTGTGCTTAGGGAAGTAAAGGGAAAAAGAAAACTTTAAGTGGCCTTAATAGTATTATATCTCTACATTCACCTCTGAATTCATCCTACTGTTTGTATTTTGACAACTTCTAACATAAACATTCTATTGCAATAACAAAACACAATTTTAAAAAGTAAATCTGATGGCAAGGGCTCCAGCAGCAGGCTCAGAGAAAATCAAGAGAGTTAGCCACAAAGAACAGTCTTGAAAAAAGCTTAGCACTTCTAAAATACAATCAAGCTTTTCTGCATGTAAATGTTGTTTTCTGTATGCAAAATTATTTTCTTACATTTGCACTGTCAATATTATTTTTTTTTAAAATGACAAATCCAGAGGTAAAAATGCAGAACGATGACATCTGTCAGGAACATATATAAACACTTATTATTAACATCTTTCACTCACACAAAACAGTATTAATGCTAAGCTGCATTTCAGGGGTCATTTTGCTGGCTTGCAATTGAGTGCACATGACATTTCAAGAGTGTTAACATTAAAGACGTAAGCAAACATCAGAGTCCAAGTATGAACTCAACAATGAACTCCTGAGCAAGAGACTGAATTGCATTCAAGCAATCATAACTGTCTTTGCTCTAACCCAACCACAAACCACATTTGACCCTGTCAAGAGGACCAATGCAGCAGGTTGCCTCTAAAAATCCCAGAGTAAGGAGATGACTGTACACGACACATACAGATGCACACACCGTCCTTTATATTATATTTATCCTTTTCTTTATCTAGAAACTACTGTCAAGGATACAAAAAACATCCAAAGACTCGAGTATCTTTTTTCTGCAAAGAGCACCCTAAACTTCTACACATGATGAGAATATGGTGCTTTTTAAAATGTATTGCTTAAGGGAGAACGTAAAATGTCCTACAAATGCATCGCTCATATTATGGCACAACAGATGAAATACCCAATTTCAGTGTGAGGAATCCAGGCAAAACAATTAAGGGAGAAAGAATCTTAGCCTCAGTCTCTTGCCAGTGGTGTAACACAGCATTTGCTTGCAGTCATATTGTTTTACAAAACTTTCTACACCTTTTTTATAGACAAACATGCTTTTTTTTTTTTTTTTGCCCTACACACATTAAAAACACAGTTCCAAAACCACAAACTACATAATTTTAAAAAAATTTCTCTTACAGATTTAGAATGATACTAATACACTAAAAACCTAATAAAACACTAGAAGGAAACACTTGAGGAACTGTTAGAATGCAGTCTAGTTATTTTCTCAATATTTTCACTGTTGTTCTCACAATTTTGGAAGATACAACTCTTCAAATGTAACTGTACTTCACTAGTTCTTTTCCAACTCCTCCATGTACCACTATCAGCACCAAGTTTTAACAAAGCATGTAAGCATCTTAAATCCTAATTGAAGGAATGTCTGTGATGCTACCTAATGCAGTACTACACAGAAATTACCAAGTAGAAGAATGCATCACAAACTCAGATCACCTACATCTTCAGGAATCTTACATTTGATGTCTCCCAATAGCAAACTTTCACTTTAAAATTCATTCTCTAACTCAGCTGGTAAGTACAGGCTGTGCTTTTGGCAAGATCATTATCTCCATGAGTAATTGAGCTTTATGTGATCTGCTGAAAGGCTGTCTAATCATTATCTTAATGGCAGTGTCAATTCACTGTAAATAAGGCGCAGTGAGCCTAGAAAAGAATAACTGTCTACTTAAGAAAAAGGGGGAGGGATGCGGTCCTCACCAACAGTGGAAAGCTGTGAGATCCCACACAAGGAAAAACAGAATCAAATAGGTTTTACCTTAGTTCTCTGTGTCTGATTACAGCAAGTTGACCAAATTTCTAAATCTCCATTGCCTGTAACATAAGTTTCAACATACATGCTAACATTTTAGCTGTCTCTGTCTACACGCACATCCCACTATGTCCCAGTTTTTCAGTATAAAACAATACCAACAGCAGGGGATCATTCATTCTGTAATGGACACGACACTGTCAGCTATGGGAGATCCCAATACTGAAAATAGGAGACCAAGTTCAGATCATAAAGGCTGCAATACAGTTTAGAGAAATATATATTTGTTAAGTGAGTATCATGATCAGCAAGAAATCCGGAATGCAGATGGACAAGATAATTTCACTGTACTACTTACCCGTCTTCCTCAGTTTTAATCTCAGTACTTTAAGAGACCTCAGAAAGAAAAGTTGTGTTGGCAACTTGAAGATGTACACAAAGTCAACCAAGAGACATTCACATGGCCCCATACCTCATTGTGGGTTTCAAGGGGATGGGAGTCTCACAGGACCTGTATCACATCCTTCCAAACTCATGTGATAGGCCATCTATCCACAGACATGCCAAACGCAACCATAGGCCTGTGTGTAGGTGACTGAAATAGCATCATCTGACCAATAGCAGCCAAAAAACCTCTTATAGTGTGGAAAGAATAGGATAGCTGAAAAACAGTCTTAGAATATTCAACCACTATCAGAAAAATAAAATGCATGCTCTGGCATATAAAATGGCCTAAAGCTGCGGTTACTCAATATAGAAAGGGTATAGCAAAAATTATGGTAGTTGCAAAGTGACTGACAGGAGGATTCTGACTCAGTAACAGGCACGATGCTCAGTCCCTCTTTGCTTAATCTGTGTCTAATATTCTTGACATCAGAGATGATTCCGACACTATTTTTACAGGCAAGAAGACAGAGTGTTAAGGAGTCATCTGACTCACTCCTACCCTAATCATAGTTGGCAAATCTATTATTTTATTAGAGCTGACCCTGATATACTGAGTATAACACAACAGTTAGGCTTAGAATCAGCATACTAAGAAAAAACCCCAACCCACCCAGTTACTGTTTATCAGGAAATAAGGCATTATAAATGGCCAACATAATTATTGGTAATTATACTAACACATATAGAAAAGCTACTTCAGATGTTTCTTCACATTTCTGGTGTATTGATATTAATTTTCCTCTTTGTGCAAGACAAATGCAACTGAATAAGTAACTAGGGAAAGCTGGCTTTGAAAGTGTAACAAATTAGCACACTTGTTTAAAACAATTCCCTGCAGAATACAAAACAAATAGATTGCAAAATACCATGCTGCAGTATAAGGACTTTATAGGTATCACTTTAAGCAGTCCTGAATAACTTATGAATTGCCATTGTGAAAGTGGGAACACTGAAATCAAGGTGCCCAGTGTCTGATGAAACTAATACTTCCTATGTTCCCAGGGCTTTCAAGACTTACTCTTTTTGTGTTTTAGGTGCTTGAGCATGTGTAATACTAACAAGTATTAGTTATTTTTGTAACATACCCATTTCCAATAAAACAAGATTTCAACAGAAGGACAGGTAACAATGAAGAGCAGGGATCTTTATTGCTACAGGATCCTTCCAGACTCTACTCTGTCCTTCAGGTGTTAACTAAGCAGCATTACCCACCTTAAAGGACAACAGGATTCATGAGTAACTTGACCATAATGACACTAGGCTGTCATTGCTCATGCACTGTTAACATCTGACGAAGTCATTGATTCTCTGCTCTGACACCATTCTCCTATTAGGCTGTTTCCAAAAAACGTGCTGGACTTTTGCATGGAGTAACACCCAGTAGAGTAAGGCAGAGAAAAGAGCTGCTCCTCGACATCTAACTACTTGATTACCATCAGAAATATATAATAAATAGAAATAAAATAGAAAAATGTTCTGAGAAACATTTAAGCAATTGGGCATGCCTCTGCCATGCAAAGGCTCTGAAGACCACAGAAACAGCAAAGTTGACACTGGCCAGGGACATCAGCACCCTCACCATTTCTGGCAACTGAATAACAGATATTTAAGCTGATGTGCTGGTTTGGGCTTCACAGTGGCTAGTGTGGGACTAGGTTTCGGATTTCTGTTGAACACACTGTTGATAACATAGAGATGGTGTTGTTACTGCTGATTAGTGCTTACACAGAGCCAAGGCCTTTTTTGCTTTTTATACTTCCACACTGTCAAGAGGACTGAGGGTGCATAGAAAACTGGAAGTAGACACAGCTGGGACAGATGACCCAAACTGACTGAAAGCATAGTCCATATCATGGTGACATCATGCAACATTATGCTCAGTATTTAAAGTGGGGGAAAGAAGGAGGAAATGGGGGGACATTTGGAGTGACAGTATTTATCTTCCCAAGTAACCATTACATGTGATAGGGCCCTGACCTCCTGAAGACAGACCTGCCTGCCCATGGGAAGCAGTGAATTAATTTCTTGTTTTACTTCACAACTTTTGCTTGTGTGCATGACTGTCTTCATCTCAACCCATGAGTTTTCCATCTTTTACCCTTCCAATTCTCTCCCTGATCCTGCTGGTGAGGGAGGGAGTGCATGGCTGCATGGTAATTGGTTGCTGGCTGGGGTTAATCCACAACTGCTGAGATTCATCACATTTGACCTTTTGTGCCTTTATATAAGTTAGAGTAGGAAACCTCAAGTAGGGAGAGAGGTTAGCCCAGCAGGCCATTCAGGATACCCATAGGCCAACCTGCCACACAGGTGGAATTTCTCATGTGTCTTATCACCAGCTACTAGGTTCCTAACTGAGGTACATCAGTATGATTTGGTGAGTGAGATGAAATCCCAAACTTAGATCCAAATGGTCTATAAACACTGATCCACTGCATGCCGCCACACCACATGACATCCTCCAATAACAGATTTATGTTTAGAATAGAAAAAGCCACAAAAACTACAGTCATCACAAAAATTTCCAAACATCAGGAGACTGCTCTCTGATTACTGTGATATTACCACAGTGCTCATTTCGGTGTGAAAAAGTTTACAAGTAGAATAAAGTAGGAATAGACTCTTTCAAGCGGATATTCATTAACAAATAATAGCTCATAATCCAGACCACCCTGGAATAGTTAAAAAACTTGAAAAACATAGGCTATCTATGACTTTCTGGCACTGGTTACATCACAAGCAATTGGAAAGTTTTCTAGGGAGTTGACAGAATATGAGGATTGGGGAGGATATTATTCAGAGTTTGAGTAATAAATTAGATCATCGGAGACCAATGAAATGCAAGAGACTCAAATCCTGGAGTTCTGAAGAAGGAAAGGAGCAGAGTCACTGCTTGTGAGTAGGAAGGATAAAGGTTACTCTGTAAAGAACGTACAGTTGGAAATCCATTAAAAACCGCAAAATTTCACCACTCATGGCAGTTCTTATAACACACAATAGCTGTATAAATTGTTGCACAAGCTGAGTAAACCTAAAATACAGTCAAATGCTCTGCCTGCTCATGTCCATTTCCAAGCAATTTAACCCGGCACCCTACTCCCCTGAGCTGTGTACAACCTCACTGACAAGCTTCACACCATAGTGTTGTACCCAGCCCTGTCTGCTGAAATGGGTGCAAGTACAAAAAAAATACCTTTCCCCCCTTGCCACAACAGGCTTCCTATGTAACTGATTAGACAGAAAAAGGTGTTCTAGCACCTACATATATAACATTGTGCTGCTTTTGGCTGCGGTAGAGTTAACTTTCTTTACAGTGGCTAGTATGGGGCTGTGTTTTGGATTTGTGCTGAACACAGGGTTGATAATACAGAGATGTTTTTGTTATTGCTGAGCAGGGCTTACACAGAGCCAAGGCCTTTTCTGCTTTTTGTACTGCTATGCTGTCAAGGAAGTTGGGGGTGCATAGGAAGTTGTGAGGAGGCACAACTAGGACAGGTGACCCCAACTGAGCAAAGGGCTATTCCAGATCATATGACATCATGACATCAGAAGGAGGAAGGGGGAAAGGTTTGGAATGATGAAGTTTATTCCCAAGTAACTGTTATGCATGATGGGACCCTGTTCTCCTGGAGATGGCTGAAAACCTGCCTGCCCACAGGAAGCAGTGAATTAATTCCTCATTTTGCTTTGCTTGTTTGTGTGACTTTTGCTTTTCCTATTAACCTGTTTTATTTCAACCCATAAAAGTTTTCTAGTTTGCACCCCTATGATTCTCTCCCCAGTCCTGCTTGTGGGGGAGTGAGCAAGTGGCTGTGTGGGGCTTGGCTGCTGGCTGGGGTTAAACCACGACATGCATCTAACATAACAGGCTGCATTTAATGTAATCAAACAATAAGTTAGAGAGACATGATGGACCATACCAACTGTAAAAAGGTAATACTACAGCTTATGCTATGAAGCTGGTCTCTCCTAGTTACCTATACCAGCAGTTTCCAAAGCAGGGTGTGCTCACCCCAGACAGCGTGCAAGACAATCTATCTGGATGCTGGAAAAAAATACGTTTTGTACCATTAATAAATTTTTGAAACTGTTTACTTATCTTTCTCTCATCCATTTTACTTTCTATTTTGTATATGGTTTATAATGTAGATGATATAGAGATCACATAGAGATGATACATACAGTATTAGATTTACAGAATTTAGAAATATACATATATTAGGGGTGTATGTTTAAAAACAATGAAAAAAAATTTGGAGACCTCTGCCCTATACAACCTATGGACAGAGGCAGTCCCTCTCAGGGAGAAGTCAAAGAACTCATTCCTAAATTATGAGATGAAAAGTTGTTGAAAGTTATCCTAAACTTGAAATATCAGAATAATATCAAATATAGAAATTTGATTTAATAGCTCAGTTTATAATCTTTAAATTAAACTGAAAATGTAACCAACATGGCAAATCAACAAAGTATTTGACTGAATAAAACACAGATGAGAAATACTCTGACTCAGTTTCTTAAAACTGAACCCTCTTCCTGTGCAATCAGCAAATATCAAATTTTCCTTTTATTTATTGAATGTCCCTAAAGATTTTGTATGAAGTTTGTTAAAAACAAACAAACAAAAAAGTTTATATTTCCCATGGACTTTAACATGATTCCCATTAATAAAACCCTGGTTGAAAATTCATAGTTCCCCGTTTTTAACAGTCCGGATATTTTATGGATATATAGAAAACTCGAAGAACTTAAATGTATGCAAAATGAAGATAGAGTCCAAGTTCCAAAATAAGGATCCAGAAATCTCAAGGCCTTTACACTAAGAAATAAGCCTCTCAATTTACAGTGATGCTCAAATCCAAGAACCAATTATAGGTGGAATGAATAGATGAAAGTTATATGGGCTACATGGTACAGAGACAGGGGAATTATCTGGAGCAGAATACACAAAACAAGAAGAAACAGTAGAGAGGCTGAACAGGTAAAGACTGTGATCAGTAGAGCAGCTTGCTTCCTTCTAATTGTGCTATGTCCAGAAGGACACATTAAACACAACGCATTTGCTAAGAAATGTATCCACGATAAATTTCGTATTTTAAACAGTAGAGAAATTTTTCAGACTCTTTCTTCTGTACTTGCATAATTCAAAGGCAACTTTCCTTTCTTAAGCCAAAGTTGGCATATACTTGGTCTTCAGTGAGGTATGTGCAAAGACATTTAGTTCAGCAATAACAAAATTATAGCTGTACAAGGCAGTGTATTTGAATATGCAACAATGTAATCACTCAAATAAATGCACTCTTAGTTCTCTTTTTACAGTACTTCAAGTCAGATGTACATAAACTAATCCCTATAAATTAAAACCATATACAGTAAAATAAAACATTATGCATTTTAACTTTGTGTTCTGTTTTGCTTTAACTTTGAGGGAAACATACTCCATGTGTTTTTGAATGGCTGCAGGTGTGGATTTTGTACCACTTCCATTTGTGGTTTTTCCTATGACTGCACATCCAAAAACTGTGTTCTCTGTAATATATAGTTTGGGGAGCACTTTGAGAGCAGATGGACTTTTGCTTCACAGTGATGGCCTGAAGCCCATAAGGTGAGCAAGGGAGTGGAAATGAGCTGCTAACAGGCTTGTCTAAGTTCAACCTCATTAAAATCATCTGACAGAACAATCCCTTGTCTTTAAATTATCATCTGGCCCCCATTAGAATCAGAGGCAAAGATGTCAATTTAGAATAATTATTTTAAGATTATGAAGAAGAAAGAGCTAACAGATGCTGTAAGCATCTATGGTAGAAACCAGAACAATTTGTTGATGAGAAGTATCAATAAATACAAGGGGGAAAGAAATCATTCCTCAGGAACAGATGCAGATATCAACGGCAACAAAATCGTTAAAGTACAGTTTTTCTTTGTAATTTGAATATTGATGGCCCGGCCCATAACTGAAAATGCATTAAAACCCTGAGTGTTGCTCAGACTACAGAATGGTATGTTTATATTACAGGGTGGAATTTTAGTTCACTAGTAGTTCAAATTCGGAAAGCCTATACTAAACTACCTGGACTGTAAGTACATTATTAATTCATTCTGCTGTGTGTTCAAGTTTATTTATAGAACAAAGGGAGACTGGAAAAAAAGGAATGCCTTTTAAACTGATGCTCATAAGTGGTTTCTCCAAAATCATTTTGCATAGGCTCTTGAAGCTGGGAAATACCTTTTTTTCCCAGTATCTTCTATAAGGCAGAGGAAAATTCATAATAATAGTCCCACCATTATTTGTCCTTCTTTCAATTGTAGCCCCTCAGTTCACTGTCTGAGGAAAAATACTTGGCCTTCATTTTGCTACAGCTGTTACAATGCTGCTGTACACATAAATACTTCTAGCATGGTCATCATTTATACAGATTAAGTGTCAAATTACCAGATAAAGCAGTGGATAAATTCTAATGTCCTGATCCTTTTCTTTCTTAGTTTTTTTTCTCTGAGACACGCATACTCTGACAGACTGACCAACTTCCTTGACTACTGTTTCAGGAAGTTTAAAAAGTTACTCTTTTAGCCAAGTTGTCCAAGAATTCTGAAATTTTCAAGTGTCTGCCAGTGTCTGTAAAAAAAAAACAATATTTCATCTGGCAGCAAAAAAACCCATAAACCAACAAAGCCTGACAGGGCACAAATTATAACTACTGCAGGAACAGTAGAAACAAAGCTTTTACCAAATAAGGCTACAAGGTAGCCACCACAGAGACAGTAAAAGGACAAAACTGATAACACTGAACGAATTGCAAAGTTCTTACATCAGAACTTCTTCAGACTGACAAGTTCAAGTGCAAAACTCAAGGACATTTCAAAGTAGCCACAGAGAATACACTACTAAAAACAGACTATGAATTATCATATGCTGCTCTTGAGCTAAGTAGTTATTCCAGAAATAAGCTTCTCATCAATTACATTGTCTGATGGAAACATAATCAAGATGAAAACAAAAGCATTAAAAAGAAAAATCAGTTCTCAGTTATGTTACCAAAATGAATCAAAAAAATCTCTGCACAACATTTGTTACCAATTATTTTTAATCCTCCATTTGAGAAGCTACATATACATCTGCTAAGTCTCAGATGAAGCCATAGGAATAGTTTTGCTGGGGCACGAGTTACATAGGTCACACATGATGGGTTATCGACTCAGGCTGACACCATTCATCAAGTAGCAAACACTACTTCAAAAGGGAAATAACAGCATCTCTTCTAACATGTTGCCATTCTAGCAACTCTTAGTAAACCCAGTATAACAAAACAAAGAGTAAAATACAATGAGTAGAAAACTGAACAGTGTATACCTTGCAAGCTGCCAAGAGACTGTTACTGTAAATTCTCAAAAATCCACAGAAATACTTCTACGAGCTGTTGGTTTTTTATATGCCTTCACATGTCATCAAATTCGCCTTCAAATACCATTTACAAGATGTCTTTTCATCATAATGATACTGAAAAATCTTCCTCAAATGTCATAGTCTTAGAGTTCCTCTTTGATGTAGTGGGATATGTGTAGTACATATTACTTGGAGCAAGAAAACCAACAATTTATTACATACCAAATTGTAGCAAGAAAACACTATTCATTGCCCTTGTCATGTTTCCTTGTCATTCATTTCCTGTCATATGCAAACTAAACCAAAATGTAGTTGGATGGCTTGGCAACAGGCTGGCTTGCTTACAGGTAATTGCCATTTTTAACCAACACAACTCTTTGATAAGACCTAAAAAGTGCTTGAATAAAAAGAAATGTTAACTCCTACAGCACTGATAGTAATTCATGATCAAGTCTCAATAAAGCTCAGAAAATCAACTTTTGGTGAGACAACTGCTTTAAATTTTCACAGTTCTAAATAATTATTGCTCTCTAGACCCTCTCCTAGATAGGAAATTCCTCTAGAATAGAAGTTACATAGTGAGCCATTTTACTAAGTTTCCTTTGAATAACCTATTGTTTTTAAACATATTTGTCAAATTTTCTTTCATTACTTTCAACAGAAGTCCAAATAAAATTTGAGCAAAATGTTTCTGCTGCTTCTTGGAAGTTTCTGTCTACACATAAATGGAAATTTCTGAACAACCTCAATTATCTAAAAATATTTATACAGAGTCAACACAGTAAAATGGGGGGAAAAATCTGATAGAAAATTACAATAGGAGAAGTGTCAAAATTCAAGAAGCAAAATAATTTTGGGCATTATTGAAACAGCATATGCAGATCACTGTGATCTGTGCTGAAAGTTCCAAAATTTATGACTAAATATGAAGGACCAGATACACCATGTTCACTTGGAGAAGGAGAAGGCTCTGGGGAGACCTTATAGCAACCTTCCAGCATCTTAAAGGGGCCTACAAGAGAGGTGAAGAGGGTTTTTTTACAAGGGCATGTAGTGATAGGACAGGGGGGAATGGCTCTAAACTGACAGAGGGCAGGTTTAGACTTGATATTAGACAGAAAGTCTTTACTGTCACAGTGGGGAGATGCTGGAATGGGCTGCCCAGAGCTGTGGATGCCCCATCCCTGGCAATGTTCAAGGCCAGGCTGCATGGGGCTTTGAGCAACCTGGTCTAGTGGAAGGAGTCCCTGGACCATGGCAGGGGGGTTGGAATTCGATGATCCCTAAGGTCATTTACAACCCAAGCCATTCTGTAATTCTGTGATTCTGTTTCCTTGTTTGACACAGACACTGCCAAGTGCTCAGACACAAAATTCCTACAGAAAGATATGCACTTTCATTGAATAATATGCAACTTGAACTTCTCATTTAACTTCTCAATTTGAATGAACTGGTTTAAATGAGATGCAGGGTTGCAAATGAACAGTGAATATAAACATAAGTATTAAATGACTGCTTCCTTTACTAAGTTCTGTCATTCCTGTTCAATGAATGAGGCAGGGATCCTATGGAAAAAATAGAATGTAAATCTCTAATTAAATACACATACACAATAGTGAAAAAATAGAAGAGCATGAAAACATTACTTTGGGCATTTACTAATCCCTTACTGCTTCATTTTACAGTTAGAAATTAGTCACTGTCCTCCCACTCCTTACAGAAAGAAAATTCATTTCAAAATTGGAATGTAGAATAATTTTGAGGAGAAACAGGACACATCACTGAGTAACTTCAACTGTAAAAAAGACAGAAACCGCATGTATTATTCTACTTGCAGCCTCTCCTATGCACACATATCAACTCTGTTTTACAAGCCTCTGTAGATATATCAGGACTGAAATACCATACAAACTGCACGTGCATCAATCCAATAGAATAACAAGAATCATCTATTCAGCAGAAGTTTTCACTCAGATTAAATGCTTTCATTCTCTAAGCCAATGAAATATCGGAGGTTGGTTAGTTTAGCTGTGCAACATATCCCATTCACAAAATGGCAAAAAGCTCCAAAGTTTCACTGAAGCAGCCTGGCAATCAAGGAGATCCTTCCTTTTAAATACCAAGCTTTCATCACCTTTAATTGCAATGCTAGGAGATACCCTTCACAAGAGCCAAAAATCTCAGCTACCTGAAAAGCAGCATTTCCCCCAATCTGCCCCTTGTTGTGGTTTTTTGGTTTTAATGGCTTATCCTCATCTTAAATTTTTCAGGAAACTGGATTTGTTCCTTGCCTGAATTCACTGGTAGAAAGCTTCAGTTGAAATTACAAACTCAGCACATTTTAAAAATCTGAAATAGCCCACGGAAAACCTTGAGGATCTTCAGTACAGGTATTACAACTTATTTTTCTCAGAAAATAAAAGGAAGTGTTCACAAAGTTCAGCACAAAGTTCTTTTTAAGCAAAAAAATTCACTCCTGTTCATTAATAGAAATAATAGATTAAGAACAAAGCAAAGTGAAGTCTAACTTAATCTGTCATCAGAGAAGCTATATTCAGTCTTGTATATTAGCATGCTGTTCCTGCTACAGGAATTCCTTTAAAACTAGAAAACCTAAAGCAGTTTCTTAATTTCCCCACTCACAGTAGGTATCTATTATTAGTAATAGCAGTTAGTTTTCCAAATAGGGCATGTGACTATCTTTTCTGGTTTTAGGAAGAACAATAGTTTTTAAAAAGCGTACTGAAAAAGTGCTGTCCATTGCTCTAAATATGCATTTTCTGACATGACATTCTGTTTCATGGTTGCACTTTTAAATGTCACATGATCCAAATAAGAATTTCCATGCATTTTGGATAAACAGTAAATAAAGAAGTTTAGAACAGAGACTTAAAAGCAAAAAGCACAAGTAAAGTATAATACAGATGTTAAATATATAACCAAAGTTAAGTATCTGCAAAGACCCAAATTACTTCTGCTTCATGTATCAGAAGACATGTTCACTAGGACAAGCCTAAGCTAATGAGAAGTACTAGTTAGAGAGCAGATATAAAAAATTATTCCAGTAGTATATATATTAATCCTTGATTCAATAACTCTTGAAAAATCCGTGAACAGTGAAAGAACCCAATCTACTGGTGTAGGATCTCTTCTCCAGCTATTATGATGTTACACAGCATTTTTAACTGGAGAGTCTTGAAGTCTTAGCTCAGACATCTTTCTTATTCTTCTGTGAAAATGGCAACACTTAGAACTGTGGTGAACCCTTTTTGTCTTTTAAAGATAATAGGGAAGACAGATGGCTGCAGGCAGATTAAAAATCCTTATCCTTTTGTAGCAGCTTGCTTTTATACATTTTTAAACATAACACTCCCTTATCCTTTCACTGAATACAGTTATGGACTGCTTTTGTTGAGTATTTCTAGCAGCCCACTGTACACAGTGCATCACGAGCTGCATGGCCTGAGGCCAGGCAGGAAGGTGTGGAACACGTCTTCACAGGTCCATTTCCACTCTCCAAGTTTTCAAGTATTTGAGAGAGGGTCATGTTACAGCACAGATTTACATAGCAGACAAATTACATGACTGCCTGTTCTCAGCATTTCATAATTTCAACAGAAAAAATTAGGTCAAATGAAAAGGGGGAAGAATAACTCTATCCTTTCACAGTAGTCAGAAAATTAAACAAAAAACTTACTTACCTGTTGTTCTTGCCAAAACAGGTAAAAATTCTGTATTGGCAGTAAACACAACTTTAGAGTGTTTGATTTACCATTCCGTTACAAAATCCTTTTCTTTTTTAATGCCTCCAAACAACCATAAACAGAACCAAAAATTTGCTGTATTGCTGTTTAAAACACTGCTTTTACTATTAGTCCAAAACATGCATCCTTTTACATATATGCATATTATCAAGGAATGCATTAGTAAGTTCAAGGGTTTCACACACAGTCTGGCTGTCTAGTAGGAGCGTTAAAAGAGGGAACTGCTCTTTGTATCAACTGTCTGGATGAAAAGAATAATAATTTGGAACGGCTTCCCCACCACCACCCTCAGAGCATAAAATTTAGTGCACTTTAAAAAGGGCAATATTGGCCAGCCTCAGCGCTGCCTGCACATTATGTTTATACTAGACAGAGACTAAAATTACAATGTTCATATTTTCAGGATAACTACAAAATACCTTCCAAGAACAGTCAATGATAATGTAAAACAACAAATTTAGCAGTGCTTAGGTTTGTATCCAAATATCTGTATTTCCCTTAGCTTACAAGACTAATACTTGTACACAAATTCCTATGTAGTGTACAGTTAAAATATACTAATCATTACCCCAGATAGCTTTCAGGATTTGTTTCAACACAGTCAAGCAGTTATAGGGTTTAGTTTGGCATACTGTTGATACTCTTCTTGAGCAAGCAGAAAGAATAAACATTAACTAAGAAATTACTGGCTTCAGTAACTTTAATTAGACTTAACATTATTTCAGTTTCTAAAAATGCCAAGTATGAAATCTGATTTACTTTCAGCAGAAAGAGAAAGTTCTAAGCTGATGCATAGTTAAAAAGGACTGTAGTTTTAAGGAATAGCTGAACAAATTTTTGAAGACAAATTCACTGTGTTAGCTAGATTTTACGTGCATTTGATACCTATTAAACAAGTAAAAAAGAGGAAACAACTTTTCGTGGAACCTGTCATTTTCTCTATTTACTAACACAAACTCTGAGGGATGAATTTTACCAAAAGCTTCAGCTTAGCATATTGCAGCCCTGCAGCTGAAAATTCAGATGAAAAAATATGGGAGCTTTTTTTCTTCTGAGACAAAAGGAACTTTTGGGAACATTTCCGAAGGATACCAGAAAGCTTGTCTAACATACAATGGCTCCTACTCAGCACAGCCCTCCAAACAAAGAGTAACAGATGCACAACTGGTATTAATAACAAAACATCTCCTCCCTCTGTTAGTCAAGAGAGGACAGCTAAGGACAAATACAGTTTCAGAGTACTTACCTACTCGGAAGTTAGTGGCTGTCAGAGTGTCAGCAGCGTGGCCGTTTTCACTGATGAGGGTGGTTGTATTTCCCTTCTCACAGTTGTTCTGACAGTTGCCTTTGGTGCAAGTTACTTTACAGATGCTGGGTGTAAAGACCACCTTGATGCGACCAGTGTGATTTCCCACTGTCAGCGGAGGCAAAGAAAAAAGAAAAAGTAAACAGATCACTTTGGTATCCATTGATTTCCTTCAAAAAGTTTTCGGGAAAAAAAAAAAAGCGCGGGGGGGGGAAAGGCGACAGGTCTACAGGAGGAGGGCAGACTGCAGTGCTCTCTCTCATAGATCTCCAGTGGTGTCTCTGAAACAGGAGTAGGAAGCTTAGCAAACAGAACTCCGGGATCCGCTCCAAAACCACATTTAAAGTCAAGTCACTGGAGTGGGATTAGTAATCACAATGCTGCACTTTATTCACAGGCAGACAAAGAGCAATACCAAGGGCATGACAGCTTAAATAGCCAACCCTGACAGGCAGATGTAATGTAAAGAGGCTGGCTGTGCACCTAGAGGTGAATAAACTCTTGTGTACTCCTACATACTTTTCCTGTTTCTGCACATATTAAGTCACTATTTGTAGCTCGACCCCTGGAAATGTTTTAGGCATGCGGCATGTCTGAAAACATCTGTCTCAAATCTCCTGGCACCCCAGCCCGAAGTGGTCAAACCTTGTGACGCAGCTGCCTGGACCCATTTTTTTCTTCACAGTTTTTTGGCACTATTTTTCCACGAGGATTTACATACTATAGAC
The DNA here is from genome assembly GCA_035584735.1 of Pseudotriccus pelzelni. Taxonomy (NCBI): domain Eukaryota; kingdom Metazoa; phylum Chordata; class Aves; order Passeriformes; family Tyrannidae; genus Pseudotriccus; species Pseudotriccus pelzelni. The sequence goes on along the minus strand of JAWMRA010000041.1, from coordinate 25,590,118 downwards.
TGAGATTTGCTGTCAGCCTTTGTTTAAGTAATAAATAGCTCAGAGAAAAGGGTGAGGAAGTATCAGTGCTTTAAAATACTGAGCTGAAAGATAAAAAGAGAATCTAGCCATTTTTACATATACTTCCTCACAGTCCTTTTAAAAACTTGAATGCAATAAAGACTGCACAAACACTAACTTTTAAATTAAGCTAATTAGAAGAATTTCTTGTTACAGAATTATATTTAAAACCAGATGTATTTCATTTACATCTAACAGCTGAAGACAAAAAAGATATTAAAACTGCTTGTTAGGAAAATTAGGAAAAAGAACAGATTCCATTTGCAATTATTTAAAAAGAAAATAGTTTGTCCTCTACACACTTCCTAATAAATTCAACAAGTTCTTGTACATATATCATAGCATCTTTGTGGAAACTATTAATAAATACTTTCATATCAAACGTAACAATGCCAAGAAATGATGCAGAGAAAGAAAAGAATCTCCTTCCTCATGTCATAGAAATAAAAAAGTTGCTGGATAGTTGCCTGACCTAGTTTATGAAATACCCTCTGGACAAACATTTTTTGAAAAATCTCAAGAAAATTAAGAAAATCTTCCCACTTCAAAAGAATATAAAGCCTTCTTACTTTTGGCTCTTCATAAACAAATAAATTAAAGCAATTGTGCCAACTGTTTTGTCTACAGTAAAGGCATTCCTCTATTTGAACAGCAGCTGTAGTACATATGGTCCCACCTTATTCTCCCTTAACAATGGTTAGAAAAACCAGAGCCCAGACAGACACAGGAATAAAATATTTCAATTAAAGGTTAATATTGTGATTTTAGTGGATTTAGAAGATACCTTGGTTTCTTCCATGCCAAGCATTTCTTAAAAAAATTATATGCTTTTTCCAATAAACAGATATAAGTGACCTGTGAACTGCTGAGGGCAGTACTTCTAAGCTTTGCTTTTGTTCAGCACAGCTTCACAAGCAACATTGCCGTCTTTGCATTTTATTTGCAAAGTTTTATATATATATTTTTTCCAAGAAAAGAGTCCATTTTATATTTTATATTTTCAGATGTTTTAGCAATATTTTTCCTTTAGGATGTGATCTAATTAAAAAAACATGGTTAGTTGAGTCACAAAAGTCAGTCCTGCCTGCACTGTAGAAACCAGTATTGAGGGACCTCGACAAGTTTTCCAGCTTAGCTAAAAACAAAGTAATTTGGCTTTGTCAGTGCTGGAAGTGAAGAAAATGCAGAGCTCAATATGTGAGCAAATACTGAAACCGGATGGAGGCCACGTGCTTTGTGTTGCCGCGGTATCGGGGAGGAACGCTGAGGCCGCGTGGTCTCGTTCTTCTACCTGACACCCAGAAGTGTTTTGTACAAACCACAAAGAACAGAAGGCTTGACCACAGTCCCACCCACAGCACTTTGCACAGTAGTGGTTAATAAGGTATAAAAAGCATCCCAATTTTCTGTCTTAACTAGGGGACGACAATTCGACATGGAAATGCAGGTACAGATCAACAGGTTAGTTGTCCCCACCCTCCCCAGAAGGGACATCTTTTGGCAAGCCTTGCATCCTCAGCTATGCTAAGTGTTGACACAGGATATTAAGCTTGTGAATGCAATGGTATTGTTAGTGCTATATACAGGTACCATGAGGTAAATGCATTTATCACCAGCAATCCAAAAGAACCATCTGCAAGTGTTGCATTCAATAAATCGGACTATTCATGAACTCAACCGACCCTTTTAAATGCGACTGGACCTACAGTGCAAAGACCACTCATGCACCCGGTGTCCAGCCCCAGTTAAGTTTTTGAAAGAGTCAGTAAGTCAGTATAGGTGAAACTAAACAATGACTTCATTCTCCTCCACAGTATTCTGTACTATGGTGTTGAGTGCCGAGCTGCAGCAAGTCTTGGGTATAATGTTCATAACAACAACAACAACAATTATCACAGTTTAGATTTTTCCAGAAAAACCTGTGCCACAGTTATTTTAGTGGAAGAGATGTCTTAGTATGAGACTCAATGGAAATTGTAAAGTTTGCCTTTCTATCCTTTTGGATGAGAAAATGTTAGTATCTAAGTTTGGGAGTAACTGCAGTGGAACTGTAGTTTCAAAAACACGTATCAGTATCTGAAGAGCTAAAAAATAACCATGAAAGAATACTTAAGTGCAAATTTTCAGGAAATAAGTCTTAACAAAGAACATGGTGCAAGCCCTAGTCAATACAAATATTCAATCATTATTAAGCAAATTTTTTTAACAGGATACACGAAGATAGAGTCCAACTCCTGACCCTGCAAAGGATGACCCCAAGAATCACACCATGTGCCTAAGGGCATTGTCCAAACACTTCGTGAACTCTGTCAGGCTGTGATCACTTCCCTGGGGTGCCTGTTCCAGTGCCCTCTGGGTGAAAAATCTCTTTCTAATATCCAACCTAAACCTCCCCTGACACAACTTCAGGCCATTCCCTCGGGCCCTGTCACTCGTTACCACAGAGAAGAGTCAGTGCATGCCCCTCCTCCTCACAAGAAAACTGTAGACAGCAATGAGGTCTCCCCTCAGACTCCTCTTCTCCAGGCTGAACAGACCAAGTGACCTCAGCCACTCCTCGCACGGCTTCCCCTCAAGGCCCTTCACTATCTTCATTGCCCTCCTTTGGATGGTCTCACATACTTTTATAGGTTTCTTATATTGTGGCACCCAAAACTGCATTGAAGAGAACTGGCCCTAGAATGGAGCTCTATAGATATCCAGTTGCCAGCTTGATGTAATCCCATTTACTATAATGCTTTGTGCCCAACCTGTCAGCCAGTTTTTCATCCATCACATGAGATATGCTACTTATTTTGCTATAAAATACATTTAATCCTCAGATATTTCAGTTTTGGTTGTTGAAAAGCGATAAAATAAGACAGCTTCATATTCTTTAGACGTGGGAAGATTTTTTTCAGTCTTCTAGGTTTACGAAAACTCTAATACACTTATTTTCTTCTCCTCAGCTAGCAGGCCACATCTTTTAACTTCAGTTCTTCTGGAGACATTTAGGAAGGATACAAAGCCAGTGATGGCCCCTGAAGTGAAAACTGACCAGTGTATGAACTGATGTTATTATCATTCTTCTCTGCATTGCACCTAAGTTGACAATACTATCCTCACAAATTCTGAGGTTTAGGGACCTTAACAGTGAACTTAATACAATCAAATTTAAACTGAAAACAGACCACAAACCCTTTTCCTGAAAGGAAGCTTTTAGCAGAAACTGCAAGTTTAGACTCTTGGACTTCCTTGAGCCTTCTCCCTTTCTTCCCTTCTGTATTTGGGGGTTTTTTTCTCCCTCTTCTCCAAAGGGGAAAATTTAATTCTAAAGGAGAAATTATATCTTTCAATATCTCTTAGCTGATTTTGCAGTATTAATGTTAAAACCCACAATTTTGTGCTAGAAAAAGAGCATGACTGCTATAGCCTTGACCTTGTTTGACTTTGGACTAGCTCATATTAAAGGACAGTGTAATTTTAAGGAAGCATAAAGATAATTTTCCTCTTTAAACTCCAGAACCTTTACTGATGATGCCACTCTGACGTAGACATGACAAAATGTACAACTTAGATTATCTCAAATTCATTTCTGGAAAAAAATTATGGTGCTACAGCAACACAGCTGGGATAATTATTAGAGAGAGAGAAAGAGAGGAAAAGAGAGAGAGACAGAGAGAGAGAAATTTATCATAAACTCTTCAAGACCAATTTTAAACATGTGGAAAAACCTCACTGTGCTCTTAAGTATAACATCAGACTGAAGAAATACAAAAGTAAGAGCAGATAAATAAATAAGCCTGATGAAAGCACACAAAAGTAGAAGACACAAGCACTAAATAAATGGCAAAGCTACTGAAAAAAATGGTAGAACTGGAGATAAACTCAGGCTGTTGTTTTAATAAAGACAGGATAAACAAGATTGTTAATACTGGATAAAGCTTCATCCCTAAGCTAAGCAGCAAACACACAATGAAGATACTCAGCCAACAGCGCCATCACCCTGCCTCATAGTCCAGACTCACTTAAGTTTAAGAGTTCCATGATACATTTGTCAAAAGAGATCAGCGGAAGAATGCACCCATAATTTCCAAAATCTCTAAAACTCTTGAGCCAGATGAAAAAAAGAAAGATGTCTGGCTAAAGTGATGAGATTTTAGTTGAAAGTTGGCACCATACATATGTGATTTTCTTTCCATCTCCATAAGTCACTATGATATAATATCATGAACACAGCAAACTCCTGCTGTGATAAATTTATGATTTAGCAACAACTGCAGGAGAAATGGAAAATACGAGCAACAGCATTTCTTCATAGAGTCTCTTCTGCCCCCACTGTCCATTATGACAAACTGGGGTTTTTTTTCCTGCATTAGCAGAAAAGGTGGATGAGTTAAGACACAGCAGGTGGCAGGTTTTACGTCCAGGTGGTCACAATGGCTCACACAGCCGTGCCTGGACAGAGTTGTATAAGGGAAGAATTCCTCCTCAACCTCCTGTGTCCCTGTATAATGCAACTCAGACTTTGTTTCCTTCTAGAAGAATTTCTATAAACACTATTTTTTCTTGAGTTTATGGCTGCCCTCACAGCTCCAACATTCTGACAGCATTCAATAGCTGTAGTGGAGCTCAGATGATTTATGGCATGTCCCTGTTTTGTGGGAAGACAATGGGCTAGCAACACCAGTGAAAGCAGAGCTGGTATTCAGTTAAAAAGATGACTACATAGGTCAAGTGGGGCAAAGGGAATAAAATATTTTCACATGTCAAAAAATATTGATGGTAATGTGTGCATGACAGTTTTGTGCTTCATAGTGATCTAATCAAAATGATTCACAATTAAAAAAAAATAAAAATCACAAGCAGTGGCTTCTACCAGCCAAGTACACAGTATAGCTTACACATATATATCCCATAATCCTTGAACAAAAGTTTCTGAAGCTACTTTAAGAGGGGTTATGGGTATTTGGTGAGGTTTTTTGGGGGTTTAGTTGTTGCTGTTTGCTGCGGTTTGCGGGTTTATTTTAATACCTTCACTTATGACAAATGTAAGGCAAATCTTTATCCTGAGGTAAATCTCCTGAGGAAACAGAACTACTAGAACTGTAGGCTTTCCATTAGTACCTGCAGGAATGATATAGACTACTCTCTTTTCATGACACTCTACTCCTGCACTGAATCCAGTATGTTTTCATATGTTTATCTACACAATGTCATTGGACCTGAAGATTCTATCTTAAAATTACATTCTCTTCCCAATGAGGGTACATTATTTCAGTCTATTTCATGTTTTCAAATTATTAACATGATGCACGAGGAGAGCTTTGAAATGAAATCTTCTCAAATCAAAGCAAATTGGCTTTTAAACAGCTAATAGAGTTAACATTTTAAATTCTCAGATGACCAACACCCTCTTTTTTCTTAGTTAAATGATGACAGAAAAAAAAAAAGGAAAGAAGCAGAAGGAAATTACTCATTTCCTAAAGCAGGTGTCTCCCAGTTATTTCACCAGTCCACCTGGCTTAGTCCTTACTGCTACATATGCTTGTTCAGCCAGAAGGAAGGATGACATTGTATAAAAATCAACCACGTAAGTAAAATAGTTAAGCTCTCAGAATTTTTGTCAAATTACCTTTTTCCACTTGTGACAACATATGAGGAAGTTCTGTCTTGTCACCACTTAGTCATCAATTTGAAAAAAATGAAAAATATAAATAAATAAAAACCTAGTTCCCAAAGATGAAAACAAATTGAATTTGGCTATCATATATTTTAGGAATACCATCATCTGAAGATTTCTAGCACTAGAAGCTAAAGAAGAAGGAAAAAAAACAATCAGGAAAAAGAAAACAAAAAAGAGAGACAGACAATTCCTCGAGGGTAAGGAAGAAGATAACTGAAAAGAGGATGTGCAGAAAAGTCTTTTCCTTTCTGATTATCACAGGGATACAATCTCTTGCTTGCTCTCTGTCACAGAACAGAATAGAGAGAATTCTGCTGTCTTCCTTATCACCACTCCCACCACCCTTCAAAAGACACTAAAATACAGCAAAATTTATGAGATATTCTAAGAGAGGCAAGTACCCACTCTTCCATCCTCTTTATCTCAGTTTAAGATAAATGTAAACAGTGTACTGTTTGAAGTAATTTATTACAGCAACACTTGCTTCATTCAAGTAGGTTTCCTTCATTAATTTTGACAAACTCTCTGCTGTCTACAACACAGGTCTCCTGTGTTTTATATGGATGGCTGTCACTTAAAAGTAGCAAAAGAGCACAAGTACCAAGATTGTTTAGAAAGACATTCATAATTCAGTTTACGTGCCAGCAGAAATCCCTTGCTGATAAAAAGGCTGCATCAGTGAGAGAATTTAAGAGCAAGTCAGAAGACTTTACAGAAATTACCATCCTTTTTGTCCTGTGCAAACACATAAGCATAGATTTGAAATCTGGGATCTCTGTCAGCAGGTTTTATGAATCCCCTTTTGTCTTCCTTGTCCTTTTTACCACTACAAATATTCTCTATATGCAATACTCAGGCAATGAACACCCTATCTTAAACTACAGCCATGCTTTCTGTTTAAAGCATTGTTAAGAACTCTAATCAATAGTTCTCAATTGTGAGAAACATAACTATCATTTCCCTTCACATAGTTCAGAATGATCCAGAAAAAGATACCAAGCCAAATAAATTAGACACTGCTAAGTAGTTTGATGTCTGATAGAATGGCCTTAACTCTATTCAACTGAACTTATTGGGTAATAATTATTTTAATCTATTCAGTTTAAAGGTATCCATAAATGGATATAATGCTAAGGAGCTAATTTTAAGCCTCAAGTTATACAGCGAATCAGTCCTAGGTTTCTTTTCCAAGGGACAAGAAAAGTTAATTGCATGGAGCAAGCAGCCTAACCAGCACACTGAGCAGAATGTGCCCAACCCATGAAAAAGAAAATGCTGAGGACCTAAGACTGCTTAGTTCAGATCCATTTAGGGCTCAAACACATTTCTTTGAAGATCTAGCTGGATTCCAGACATCACTATGACTAAGCTATAGCACTGTTTATGGAGCTTAATCCTGCAGGAGAGTTTAGTTGACTGGCCCTCTAAGGACAGGCAGGCAGTCAAGTTCTTCAGCTGCAGCTTCAAGTATGAACTCTAAAATATTAGAACCCAAATAACTTGTCTTATCATGAAACAGAACTTCAAGCTCTTCAAGAGTCTCATGCTTGAAAGTTCACATCCATGCTTCAGGTTTGGGGCTGGATACAACTCCAGCTGTAAGCAAACCAGCACAGCATTCAGGTGTACAAGTGTTTTTAGTTTCCATTCAAGTTATTCAGCTTCTTAGGCACCTAAGCACCCAGAAGGCTGTCACTGGAAGTATATGGAAACAAAAGCCAAACAGCCACATTTAAACACAGGCATACCTCTAAGGCACAAAGTAATTTCTACACAATCCCTGTCTCAGCTGTAATGAAGCAGCAGTGACTTCACAGGCCACTACAAGCAACTTACTGCTGGAAGCTACTACAGATAGTGAACATCTTTACACACAAACTCACAGCCATACAGGAGCTAAATACAATGCCACTGTCCACTTTATCAACTGGACTCTTTCAAGAAGGTCTGAATTCAGCCTTTATATGCTGAGAATAAGAGTCATTCCCACCTGATCTCACTCATTTAAAATTATGGATTTTGCCTAAGGTAATTATTTAGGCTTCTTTCACAACAGTAATACAAATAGTACACAATAAGTTGGAATAAGTCTTAAGTTGGAAGAGCATTGTTTCTCGAGAAAATAACTTCTTGAGACAGACAGTTTCCCCCTCCCAACATAAGCAATTCCCTTAAATGAGAAAAGAAGTCTAAAGTGCAACAATCAATATTTATCATTTCTATGAAGAATACTGAATAAAAACTAAAGTAATATTACCTTACTAAGTGTATCCACTTAACATTCCATTTCCTGAAAGGAAACAACCCAACAGCACTAAGGAAGTCAACAAACTGTAAACACTGACAAAGGACAGGACGTCATGGAATTAAGTTATAAATTAACACAGCCACCTCTGCATGCTGAATCACCATTAAAAATCTGCTCTCTTGGCACTGCATGAAGACAAGATCTTTTTCCCCTTTAATTTTCTGAGGAGGAAAAAAATGACAACAGAAATAAGGGTGCCACCAATTCTGAAATCTCAGATTCACTGGGTAGTAAAGGACCTTCTTCTTGCAGTACTTTTTTTGTCAATATTTGGTCATTCCTTGTGGCATAGGCAACAGCAGTGATAGAGAAGAGTACCATTACATCTCCTGTGAAGAAAACCAGACTCAGCTGCTTGAAACAACCAGAATCAGTTCTTGGTACCAAAGATTTGTATCACAGCAACTCTGCAGTTACCCTGGCTAAGGGAGTTTTCATGTTTGTGTGGGTTCAATCAGTCTCTATATGCACCTAAATTAACATTTTTCAAACATATCATAGAGCTTTTCCCTCAGAATTTTCTGGAAAATCTCTTCTTTTTTTTCTTCTTGAGAAATTTTTGGGTTTGGATCCAATTCTCTTTCATTGCAGTAGTTGAGATACATTTGTCTCAGTCTGTGTTTTCCCCCAGTTACAGCATGCTTTGAACTGATTTTAATTCTGTTTGCCAGATCACCAATCTGATTTTCCAACATTTTTCCTCATGGTGCTGTATACTAGTCTCTGTCTCCATGTTTTAAAGCATAAAGATGATAATTCATTTTTGGGTGAATGCAGCATTTAAAATCATTTCTATAAAAGCACCATCAGCCTTTGCCTGTCACACAAACATTCAACTGGTGAGCTCAGGACCATAAAAATCTTTTCAGAGTCCAAAGAGAAAAATACAGTACTTTTTGGGGGATGCTCATTTACTGGCCTCCTCAATTGTGAGCCCTTCATGGATACACAAACAATCATGAAGACAGTTTAGAAAGGGTATTGTTAAAATGCTTGCAGCTATAGTATATTAAATGAAACAGTTTGTATTTATACAGAGCTATTCTGACTCCAAAGTCTTCAAAGAACTCCATAGCCTTTTATAATTGCTAAATAAATGACATTCATTTGTTAAAGTTATTTTTTCAGAATTTGTCACTCTATTTTTGAAGCAAAAGCCAAGTAAATGTGCTGCTTGCTTTGATAGAGTTAGCTGCATTAGTGTGAATCTAGTTAAGCCACTTGAGCCTATTGTTTCCAAGTCCTGCTGGAATCAAAAGTAAACTTTAAATGGCTGCTATGAATTGCCATGCCGTTCCACAGAACGATGGATAATGCTCTTAAATGGGAGAAAGGAAAAGGATGCTTCACTAAACTTGTCCTGGTTTTGTTCTCAAAAAAAACATAGTGCTGTTTGACCCTGATGCTGACAGCATCAGATTTTTTCCTGAAACTTTACAGAACGTCCCTGAAAAATCCACCCTGACTCTCGAACAGGAGGAAAAGCCTTGAACGCACATACAAATGTTTTGCATTTGAGAACACAAAACAAAAAAGTCCACAACATTTCTACACCTACTATTTCTAACCCTATTTTTCCTTGTATTTGATTATGTACAACTTTAGTAGCAAGACATGAATGTCAGTTCCCATGAGTGACTGAAGTGGATTTGACTCTGCACTCCCTCCAAATACACTATGTTGTGATTTTTCAGTTTTTGCTTCTTGTTAGTCTTCTAACTGTTCATTCTCTTTTTACCCACCCTATCCTGCTGGCTATACCTTGTTCAGAGTATAGCTTTAACATCCTCCCTTGCCTCCAAATTTCCCTAAACTTTGTTAGGAAAGTTTCCACTGTTTAACATCCATAAATCCACTGATAAGCAGAAGTTACAAGGATCTAGTTAAGATGAACCAGTGACAGAATTACTTTGTTTATGCAGAATGGTTCCACAAACAAATATCAAAAGAAGAGTGGAAAGAATATCTGACCCAGTGAAGACCAGAGGGAGACTTTTCTCTAAAGTCAACTCTGAACTCGGGTAGAATGTCAAATCATACAGATGAATTTATGGAACAAATGTTGTATCTCTCTGTGCACTTTTTTAAAGAGTAAAACACATACATCTTTTACAGATGTTAACCCATACTTCCTGGTGGGGAAACACTATCATCATGAAGCAAGTGTCACTTAATGACGTCAGAATAATGCAATTCCACAAAAATAGCTTAAATTGGAATTTCAAAGTGATACCGGTTTTTGCTCAAATCAACCCATAAAGTTCTCATTGAGACCAGATTGTGCAAATTATGAATGAGCTTAAAGAAGAGCTTCTCTAAGTTATCAGTGCATTATGCTTCCAGTAGTAGGAAAGCCACTGTTATGCCAAACTCGTAACAGGGTATTCTGCACATCACAACATCACATGTAAGTACTGGGACATTTTCTTCCACATTAATCTTATTTCATGTAAATAAACACATGTAAAATTATGTTGTGAAATCTGAGGCAATGTAACATACCCACAGTTGGAAGAGTTGTATGACTTTCATGTTGTTTCAGTTTCATCTTTACACAGGAATTCAAGTGTTGCCCACAGAATCAAGTGCAGATCCCGGGAGTCTAATATCCATACAGGCATACTAGTCCAACCTCTAGCCACAACACACACAGGTAAGCCACAGGGTGTTGCAAGCCCAATTTCACTAAAAACATTATCTAACCTGTACTACTTACATTCAAGACATGTTTTCACTTACTACCTAAAATGGAGGCAAGTTTCTTTAATGCATTTTATAAGAAATTTCGGTGAAGACCAAAAAAACCTCCATCTACTTAAAAGAAGGGGGAAAAGTCTGCCATAGCATTTAATTTTATCAACCTAATACACAACTTCAATTGCAAAATTCACATACTTATCCTATTGTCTTCCTGAACAGAGAGATTAGTCTCATTTTCTTTCTTATCCTCCCTTCTTCCTTTGGATAACTTCATTATATAAACACATGCTTTATTTACTTCACATGATAACATTCTAATTGTGGTAAAGTACTTCGGGTAGGGTATTCTTGAGTTTTTCTTCTGCTTTTAGTACATTCTGTGGTCACCTCAGGCACTAATTAACATATTTTCTTGACATGCCTCTAAGACAGAGAAGTAGTGGCATCATCATTGTATTCATGTGGAACTGTAGCCTGGTGTACAAAGTTGTCCTACATATGCAGGCAACTGATTTCAGAAGCAGAAATTTCACTCTTTTCAGCTCGATGGGAAAAATGCACAATGCCACTAAAAACTGGCCCTCAACCTTCTCTGACTGGAAAATGAAGCCTATATTTCACTGCATTTTCTGAAGAACCATTTGGCACCAAAAGTGGATAGAGTGAAAATAAGAACTTCCCAGCCCCTTACCACTGTAATGAGCAATTCTCACAAAAACTAGGTTGAAAGGAACTCCAGAAAGAGTATGTTCAGTTTAGAATTTTATTATCATATACTTATACATTTTAGACCAATAGAAAAAGCACAGAATTCCTTTAACTAATTTTCTTCAGCATTGCCTTTATAAAGTCAGAGAGGATAAGCACCGATTAAATATTTAGAGGATCCAGTCACTCAGCTGACTAGTAATTACTATTTAACAGTGTCATCAAGAGAGTAGTAGGAAATGTCTGAGGTGGATGTACCTGAATTACTAAAAATATCTTCCTCCTGTTTTATAGGCTACTAGGTTGCAAATAGAATTTTACAGTTGAAATTTCTATGCTGCTGCCATTGCTACTGTTAGAGGATTTCTAACTCTGAGGTTCTAAATATTTAGGCAGATTACAGGTCAAGTGTGACAGGATGTATTTTTAAGCAAGTAATGCATCTCTTGAGAATTACATAAGCTCACCATGAATTGAGTAAGACATATTGGTTTTTAAGACTTATATTTGGCTGGCCTCACCTACATATTAAGGTATTTTTGATATTTACATTACAAGTGTTGAGATCCACACGATGGATCAGTTTTTATTTGCTGATCATATCAACTGCACTGCAAGCTAATTTTTATCACTATATATTCAGTCTCCCTACTGGTGCAAAACCATGTTTATACTTTCTCTGCAGCTGTCAGACTATTCAACATAAGCAGTTTTTATTTGTTTGAGAAGGCTCTGAATTTCCAAAGCCTTAACCTTAAATATTTGCTAATTCAACACAAAGATATCTGATGATTAATTTGTGAGAGCTTAAATATAACAGTGTAATGATTAAATAGAATTTGATCAATGCTTCATAGTGTAGTGCCTCTTACAAATTATTTAGAAGCATGTAAGCAGAATAGCATTTCATATCTAAAAACAAGCACTTGAAAATTATACACCACCTTACTTATGGGTCCTGATTTTTCTCTCCTTCTATACTGAATGTAGTATAAACCCTTCGAAAAAAGCAATAAACAGCCATATAAATTAAACTGCATTACAATACAACACTGTTTTCACCAGTAGGACAGGTGGCCCTCATGACAACTGGCCTCTGGAGCTGGTAGACAGGGACAGGAAGCTGAATAG
>JAWMRA010000041.1:25556926-25577446 GCA_035584735.1 Pseudotriccus pelzelni | reverse complement strand
TAAAAGACCAGGTAATGTAAATAAAAGTGGACCACTGCGTAAATCATATTGATTTGTCTGTGTGCAAGTGTGTACCCAGAGCTCCTCTGCCAACAACCCACAATTGTAAACTGCAAGGCAAAGAGCAAAGGGGGACAGAAAAGGAAGAATGAGTACTATAAAAATAAGATATCAGCCAATTTCAGATAAAGATCAAAGCATTAACACTAAAAAAAAACAACAAAAAACAAAAAACCAATCTTACGATGTTTCATCAAAGCTTATCTTCTGGTCCCCTAGCCATGCTGACAACATCGGGGAAGAAGAAAAAAATACTGAAGTGCTCGCTTTATGCAGTGAATTTTCATTGGTTAGCTGTACAGCTAACAAGGAGAAAAAGGAAAAGAGAAAGTGAGACTGGAGGAAAAGAAAAACAGACTTACATAGCTGAATCAAACTTCTCCTCTCATATTCCTTTACCTCTTTATTAACTGAAGACAGCCTTGAGAAATTGATTTCTATTACAGTTTTTAAGAACAGACCGTACATTATTTTATATATTTCCACCTGTATTTTAACTAAAAGAGGGCATCACACATTTCTTGAAAAGAGTTAGGAAGCCATAATTTTAAATTATTTTTTATGAGAGACTATGAGCCAGAGGAAGATGATGCAGTTTAAAAACAGAATACTGGAATGTATCAGCAGGTATTTACAACTAATGAAAAAACATACACACCAGAAGCTGCAGCTTTCAGTGAGCTTAGTCTGCCACCACAGATAAACATTTTGCAGCACAGCATTACTAGATCCTTTAAGCTGAATTACAGTCTTGATTATTATACTAGTCCCTGACTGAGGTAACAGCATCGATACAAGAAGATTTGCAGTATCTTTCACCAAAGATGGAAATTAAACCTGAAGAGAAGGGGAGGAATGGGTAAAGTGAAGGGAAGCAATAACATTTAGGAAAATTCCCCTCCTTCCAACACCACCTGGCCCCCTATGTTTTCATCACCATTTGGGGATTTACAAGCAGTATGTCTGTATTTTTGTGCTAACCCTAACATGCCTTTTGCTGGTAGTCAGGGCAATTGTAACATGTTCTTAGTGAGATGATCTGTAAACTAACCATAATACCATTGATGTTCAATGGTTACCTAAATCTGGCTCAAGCATGCCATGGCTGGTGCATATATTCCTAACACATTCATTTCTGAATGTAACTAATTCTTTAAGCTCCACCAGCTACATGACAGGCCATCTCTTCTAGTTTTTTCATCATCAGATTTTAAAACAATTATTTCTGCTGTCAGTTTTTTAATTTTTAAAATATAATCAGTAAGAAGATTATTTGTTAATGTATATGAGAGACATGACCAATACCACAGGTTTCTCTTGCTTGGGTGGATTTGTCTGCTCTAAAAATGCATCTATCTACACAAGGTCAGATCAAAGATCTGTATAAGCTAGCACCCTTACTCCAACCACAGCAAGCAGAAGGTATTCAAGGAAGAATCTTAGAACAGGAGATAAGTAGGTAGATTTGTTTCACTGAATATGGCTCTTCCTGAGAGGAATTGATCTACATCATGAAATACAACTAATTTCTAGCACACCCTTATACCTGAGAATAACACTTCTGATTTGAGGGCTGTATGGTCTGGCTGAGCTGGAGTTCATTTCCCCATAGCAACTCTCACAGTGCTGTGCTTTGCACTGGTAGCCAAAAGAGTGTTGATAACACACTGGTGTTTTGGCTACTGCTGAGCAGGGCAAGTGGAACTAGTGGTCTTTTTGGATTTCTTCTAACCCAACCCATTCCATGATTCTATCCAACGCTAAAAAAATTTAAAACATTAATAGGTACAAAGGAGAAACAGGATAGACTATAGAAACCTAGCATGCCAACTCTGATTTTGACATTTCTCATTGGTCCTGGTATGTTCTTGTCAAAAGTTCCTAAACACAAAGCAGTTCTCAGGTCAAAACCAGACTCAGGGAATGGAAAAAAAAAAAAAATCCTCACACAATAAGGTAAGCAGCTTGAACACCGATGGGGTACCTAAGACAGTGCAATGAATAGGGCACACTGACTGACTGGGCCAGCACTTCAGGGTTCTTGCCACTAACATGGAAGAACTCCACAGCAGGCAGTTCAAGACACCATCCTCAAGCAAAATGTACTATTCACTTGAGGCACATCCCTCACATCCCAGTCTGACTGGGACCAAGAAACTGTCTTTTGCTAATCTCCACTAATCCAAAATTTCTCCTCATCTAGGATTCAAGTAGAAAGACTTTTACTACTGCACTACTGCCAAGAAAAGGCTGACTGACTATATATGCCCCAACTATATTTCTGCACATAGGAATCTTTCTGCTCACAATGAGTAACCGGAAAAAATTATGCACATTTTCTGAAGGGAAGCTTTTGAAGTTTCTGGAACTTCAGGCTTCTCTCTTAAGCTGCTTTTTATAAGCCTGTATTTACTTACAATTACAGACACATCAAATACATTTTTGTCCACAAGGGCAAATTACCACAAGTCTTCCACAAAGCCAACAATGAAATAACTAAGTCTGCTCATATATTGAGTGTGTGTATGTGTGTATATATATATATCAATCAATATGTAGGATTTCTTTTTTTTAAATTAGCAACCACATTCACAAATGCACATGCCAAGTTAGCCACCTAAAGAGGTATTTTTATTCCCTATGCATAAAGTGCTGTGGTAAAAGAGCAGCTCTCCAGCTAAAGTGGCCTTTACATATCCTTTGAGATGTGTCAACCCTCCTGCTAAAATCAGGACTATCTCTTGAATGAGCAAGAAGTAAATAAAACCAGGCTGGCTTTGTTTTATCTTGCTTCTAAGGAGGGACAAACTTGAGTAGTAAGTGGCTAAACTAGAATGGAGGACTCCTTTAAGAGTCTGCTAGCAAGAAAAAACAAGATGCTTCATCTCTCCTGCATCTATGAGGTACAGATATATATATGCACTGATTCTTTTTAAGTCACTATAGCACAGTCTTAATACAGTTCAAGATTAGATATTTTTGTGGACACTGCACAGGAAATCGAAAATAACACTGAGCTACTCTATCCTGTGATCCAGTAAAAGTGCAATTATGCTTTTGTGGAAATACTATAATGGAAAAGTAGCCCTGAGCTGGTTCATTGCTTCTGGTTCCCATGGGTTGCTACCTTTATCAGAAATGCTGCTAGCTCCTTTAGCTTAAATCCCTGTCCTGCTTAGCAGGCAGGAGAAAGTCAGGATCCAAGAACACTTCAAGACAAAAAGCATCCATGGATAATGTGGAGGTATCTGACCAATAATTCTGAAGGAACAGTATTAGCAAAGTGAAGGTTACACATGCCAAAAGTATTGTTTTAATGGGAAAAGCCAGAGTAGCCCTATTACCTAATGATAGATTAAAAGTTATAAGGAGCACCTAGCTTACACAACAGTTATAAACACACATCTGGTGTGTTTACATAGCATATGATATGGCACTGTAATGGGCACAGATTCACCTACATGAGTTTTCATACAGAAAAAGAAGTTACATTGCTGAAAAAGTACAACAAAGTCCAGTCCAAACTCTGTGTTTCTAGTCAGTGTTCACACTCCCTAGAAGTTCTGTGCTTGTGGTACCAGGTGACTATGTCTGACACACTTCAAACATATCCTTCAACAACTGGAAAACACCACATCCACTTTTTTCCCCAGAATGATATTAATTCTTATAGACAATGGTAGAAACAAACTCCGCTTTTTATGCAGGGTTATTTATTAATAGAGACTCTGAATTTCCATAACATTCAGAAACACAAAACTTCATTATCAAACGATCAGATATAGAAGAAAAAAACATGTACAGGAACAGAAAATCTGAATGTCAGCTGATGTGCTCATGCATGTATGTTCACATATGATAAATTATTTCTCCCTCTCTCTCCAGCTTCTGTATTTGAGATACATTGCATCATCTAAAATTATTCCCAAATCTGGATTTAAAGTGCCTTTCCCATCATTTCCCAAACCTAATTTGTTCTCTTCTCTGATGTTAGAATAAAACAAAGAATTAAGTGTCTGAAAAGAAGATGGAAAGGAACAACCGATTCACACATTGTAGACCTGTATGTCCTGGTGGACACCAAGTTGAACATGAGCCAGAAATGTGCTCTTGTGGCACAGGCGGCCAATGTTATCCTGGCGTGCATTAGGCAAAGTATTGCCAGCAGGATGAGGGAAGTGATCCTTCTACTCAGCACTGGTTATACCACACCTGAACATGATTAAGGAACTAGATAGAAAGGCTGTAAAAGCCAGGACTGTTTAGCTTGGAGAAGAGAAGGCTCAGAGGCGATCTTCTTAATATATCTGAAGGGATGGTGCAAAGAAGACAATCAGGCACTTTTCACTTTGCCCAGTGAGGCAAGGACATAAAGTGAAGCATAGGAGGTTCCCCCTAAGGATCAGGAAACAACTGAGGGTGTCTGAGCGCCGGCACAGGTTGCCCAGGGAGGCTGTGGAATCTCCATTCTTGGAGAAACTTAAAAGCCATCTGGACATGTTCCCAGGCAACCAGCTCCAGACCAGTTAGACCAGATGACTTCTGAACTTCCCTTTCAGCTTCAACCACTCCATGATTTTGTGATTATGTGTAAGTACCACATAAAGGCAGAACAGATATACAACTGGGTCATTTGGGTGTTTGTGGAAATATGGTTCTTAACAACATTCTTTTCCATCTTTCACCTCTGCAAGTTAGTAACTGCCATGATGCAAAATTTTACCACCTGTTTACTTGCCCTAAAGTTTCAAATGACTGTAATTAATGAACTATCCTTCACAGCAACATGTGACTTATTCTTCATGAGCCAGATGGCCAGGGTTCTTCTCCTGTACCTTTTTAGTAACTTCTGTAGCCTTTCACTGAGTATACACCCTAGAGCTTCACCAATATATTCTCCATCTCCTTTGGGGTGTAGTGCTCAGCACGACTTAGAAGCAGTGAAGAACTGAACTATTCGAGCCTCCTGCTTTTAGAGTGCTGATGTCTGGAGTATCGATCCTAAGTAAACTAGATACTGAAATTCAAGTGTAACACACTTAAAATAATATTGAACCTTTGAGATCTTGCTCAAAAGAGGCCATAAGGACACCTTTGAAGAAAGACATCCTGTTTGGACAGTAGTGAAACTTCTGCATAGAGGAACTGTATTATCACCTTGATTAAAGAGACATCCAAGCCCTTCCTTGCTGCTGTTAACAGCAGTAGTCAGTTGGGTAAACTTTCAGAGGGATGACTAAAAGTCAGGGTCTTTGACCTGTGCTAGAACAGAGCAGGTTTGAAGATGCTGATGGAGGTTGAAAAAACATGTCTTTACACATTCACTTACTATACCAAAATCCTTTAAGATTGTTGTAGAATAAAGGAGGGACAGAGCTTGTTCCTTAAAGGGAAAAAACCTGACAGCATTATTTTTTCAAAAATTTAAAAATTAGAACACTGAATAGTAAATATTTTGACAAACAAAATGTGGATTTCAGCTTTTGGCAAACGATTTAACTGAATTAAAGTACCAGCAAGACTGAAAGAAGAAAGGCATAAAAAGATTGATGATGCGTACGTCACTAAAAAGGTGAGACAAAGTACAGCAAAGAAAGGGCAATATTTTTATTCTTTGGTATGGTCTGGAGTTTACACAATCATTAAGGATATAATTAAAAGCTCACAGAAAAGAAAATGCAGTTGGATTTCATTGGTCTTGGATAAACAGCCTATTCCTCTCTGTGCTGTTTAAGAATCTGTGTTCATTTGACAGCCATACGATAGTTACAAACAAGGTTGTTCAAGGTGATAGAAAAAGGAGGATTAGCATGCCAACTTATCTCCGTTCCTCAGACAAATGGGGCCAGAGGCATCAATCATTTCTGATAAGATATTTATATCATATTGACACAGACACAAAGTGTATATCAATGAAAGGAAATCTTAACACACTCTATCTTTCTGAAGCATTGCCTTGAAATTTTCCCATTAATAGCACTGCTACATGGAAAAAAATATAACTTTAAAAAATTGGTTTAGAAAAGACAATGCTACATAAAAACTGTGTGTCATATTGCAGATTTAAGAATTTCTATAGCAGTATGCTGGCATAACACAGATGCACAAATTCTACATAAATGTAAAGGTCAGCAGAGCAACTGGGACTGTGAGCAGAAGATGATGCAGTATTTTTACACAAACTCCTCAATGCCAAGAACAGTCTGCAGTCTGAATTGAACAAATGTAGGTAGCAGTCTAATACCCTCCATTCCATTTTTCATAACACACTACCCATTGTTGCTAGTGTTGGCAAAATTCTCTTTAAAAAACCTGGTCAAGATCTCTCGATGGTAATGTGCTACAAATATCAATACAGTCTTACAGGATCTACACTGGAAAGGTAAGCATTTCAGAGGATATTGGGATAACATGATTTCTTGAACACAGTCACCTGGTAAATATTTTCTTAGTTTTTTGGGGGTTTTTTTGTAGCAGCAGAGTATTCTTATAGCAAGAAATAAAGTTAACAGAGCCTCAGTGAATAATACACACTGTCTGGAAAATAGCTAAGCTGTTACTTTGTCCCTTGCAACTTGTTAAACGGATTCTATTAAAAGCTAATAAGTGAGATCTTTCCAGGATCTGATAAAAAAAAAATCAATACATTTTTCATTAAAGGATTGGTATTCTTAGAGCTCCATTGTAAATGGGCCCCCTGGCTATACTAAGGTCATCACTGCTGCAACAAACTGCTGTATTGGGTAAATTATATTAGTACATGTAGCGGGAAAGCACGTACTCTCATCTCTATTTCTCTAAAATCTGCCACTACAAAACTGGTAACTGTGTAATCTCTTGAACTACCTATTATTAGCTTTTTCAGTGTGATACAACTGCAGAAAGAGAAGTTTGTTTCATTAACTTCTGCGCTGGTAAGAGAAAAAGACATCCCCAAAGCCAACAATCATCACCACTCATACACTTCAGTACTCTAAATATTGGGAATCTAAGTGTCTTTATATTCCAAGGAACAGAAAAATCTCAAAAACTTCACAAATCTGATAAATGTGCACACACAACAACTGATTCAAAAAGGAGCTAATAAAGAGCATCAGAATGCAGGATTTTTGCAGTGTGCTCAAGTGTTCCAAACAGACTTTTCCAGTCTTCCTTTGGAGCTGCAACAATGGCCTATCTCTCACCTAAAGTCCATGTGATCATGGACCTCTTTCATTTTCCAGCTAGAGTAGTAACACCACTTTACAACTGTGTGTGATAAAATGTTTTCATCAGGATCCTAATAGTGAAATTAGTTCTAAAAATTAAAAGTGTCATCAAGAGAGCTTTTTATTTTCCTAAAGAACAAAAAACCCAAGGAATACACAAACAGGGCTTGTGACCTTAACAGAAATAAGAGAAGAAGAGGAATGTAAGGCTCAAGGACATAAGAGTGCATAAAACAAAGAATTTTATTGGGACAAGTCATATGGCTGTCCCATGTTAAAGCAGCGCCATTCACAAGTTGGTCTACACTCCACTTAGGGGTCATTACTGTTCTAGGAAAAGAAACTGCAGAGTAGAAAGAGGGGGAGGCAAATGGAACATGATACCAGAACACACCAGGGAAAACTCTAGGAATCATCAGGGGCTGACTTCAGCTCTTTATTGTTAATTTAGGTGATAGCAAAAATCATTCCTAGCAGCTGTTTAGCCAGAAAACATGGATATAAACATATGCATACATATCAAGTGAAATTAGCATGCACCAGTTAAGTAGGAAATTTATGTCTTGCAACTGCAGTCTTAATGCATCAAGTGCACAAGCATGTCATGACTCAGATTTAAATACTTGACTGAAATACTACCAGTTTGCTTGCTTCCACACAAGTTAAAAAAAAAGCCTTTTAAAGTGGGAAGAGACTTATTAGACAATCATATCAATATAGAAACTGTCTGAAAAGAGTAATTATTTTTACTGTTTATTAACAACAATAATAAAGTCATAAATAAACCTGTATTTTATTATTATCTCTAAGTTAGTACAACAGAACTGATGTTACTGTGGATACCAACATATTGAGAAATAGTTATTTTTAACTGCAATTTCCAGCAACAAAAAGAAGTCTGGAGAAAAAAGTACAGTCCCGTACTATTCCCCAAAAATGGAAAGTGATCTCAAAAGCGTATTTACCTCCAGCTTAGTAAAGTTGATAGAAAAACATCCCTATTGCCAAAGTGCGTGCTGATTGCACTAAGTCAGGTGCAAGCTGCTACCAATCCAGAGAAACCTTTAGTTAGGAATTCTGAAGGTCAAAAGGAACCCTAAGCATCACTGATTTTTTTGTCACTATCTGACATTACGTTTCTTCTCTGCGAAAGTCACTGTGAAATGCAGTTCAACACCAGTTTTTCACATCTCAACAGAAAACATATTATTATCTAATTCTTAGTACATGTTGGAAAAATTAAGAGCATTTATACATGTGATAAAGATCAAAAAGTATTTAATTTAGAATATAGCGATGATTTATTCAAAACACTAGTAGAATACTAAGACCAGAATAATTGTTTAATGCTTTTATGGCTTTAATATCCATCTCTTACTTATAGTAAAAAGTGCTATCCTAGAAATGCACTGGTAGGTCACACAATGAGAACACCAATTTATATTAAATTAGAAGAATACTTAAAGATATATATTGCCTACTACAACATAATAACAAAAGGGATAATACACCATGTATTCTATTTTAACATATATACTGAAGCAACAATAGGAAATTTGTACATATATTTATTACTTTTGATCTATCTACCCTAAATCCTTTACAAATATTTTAAGAGCAAATTCAGAATGCTTTTTCTTATGGATTCTCTTAAGGGTCACCGTCAAAAAGTCAGATAACTAATATTGAGAATTTATATCTTTTATGACTTTAGTACCAACTCTTTCTGAACTTTAAGCCTGAAACTTTATTAAGATCTAAAGCAGTGAAACAGAAAACAAAAAAGAAATAGGATAAATTCAAATCAAAATTGTTTCAGGGTATGCTGAGCAGCTCTTTAATCAATACAAACTACAGATTCTAAGGAGCCATCCAAAATGCCCTAAAGAAGACGCAGACATTTTGTCAGCTGAACTGCTTTCTAGGTTTTGCTGACTATAACTAGGTCTCTACAGACAGTAACAGAAGCCTAGAGATGCAATTCACACAAAGATCTTAAGTTTAGATGTCTTCAGAGCTGGATTGCAATCCTAAAGTCCACTGATTCACCATGAAACCTTCTGAAATTAGACCAAAAGGAAATGCTAAGCATTAGCATATGCCTTAATCCTGGCATCTTACTCATGACTGCAGAAAGGTACCTCCATCCACACAGATTCCAGAGCTGATGATGTGTCCACTCCTCCCCCTGCCACCCACCTAAGGACATACATGTATTTTCTTTCAGGACTAATTCTTGTCTAATAACTACACAGAGAATAAAAGCTGACGAAGAGAAGGAAATGCTAAATTTAAATACAAAGCACTTTGAATTGTTTTTAAATTTATTTTTTAAATAAAGAGGAACAACAATGCAGTATAGTTGAAGAATATTGGTAGGTTGGGTTTTTCTTTAAGAAAACAAAGATCCTTGACCAATTACTCTGCCTTTGAATATTTAAACTAACATTTCCTATCTTCCAAAGAATCTGGGACTATCTCCTAAGTGACAGCAATCGTCATTGTATAAAGAGTAAAAAGAACAAAAATTACTGCTATTCTCCTTTTCCTCCTCTGGTTGTCATTACAAGGACAAACAACGGCTAACCTTGCGTCATATTAGAATCCAGTCTTGCCAAGAATACTTACTGAACTTAATTCTTGTGGTAAAACACATGGGTCACAACTATTAGAGAAAAGTTTGGGGCTGACATTCAGGGTCATAGTTTTCAATTTGATGTCTAATTTTTTTTCCATTCCACACACTTATATTCTTTTAATCTGTTCTTAGCATGTAATGATGTTATATTTTCTTATTAGACACTCAGTTCTAGTCCCACTAAGTCAAATGCAAGAACTGTTAACACACTGGGTTTTCTGCTCATAACTTGGTTTGTCTCAATTGCTATGACACCTTTTTTTCAGACAGAATCTGTAACTGTACAACAACAAGTTTCACTAGCTTTCATTGCTCAGTGACTATTCTCTTAGTCCAATCAGTTCTTGACGTTGCCTGAGAAAACTATAGTTTTACAATGGCCTGAGGACAATCTTATTCTTGCACTTTAACAGCAATCTCAGCTCTCAGACCATATATTCCCTATTATGAAGTACCTTCTTTTTTCCTTGTTTTTCCAAAATACAGACTTTTCCACATGGTAACATGCTATTCACATAACAGACATTTTCAAAACAAAGGAACAGAAACATCAAACCCTTTCAAAGTATTTGACACTATAGTTGATCAGAAAAATCAGTAACTGCAAATTTGCCAAGTCACTGTCACCGAATGAATTATTTTCTGCATGCTAG
This sequence comes from Pseudotriccus pelzelni, assembly GCA_035584735.1. NCBI lineage: Eukaryota > Metazoa > Chordata > Aves > Passeriformes > Tyrannidae > Pseudotriccus > Pseudotriccus pelzelni. The sequence goes on along the minus strand of JAWMRA010000041.1, from coordinate 25,566,887 downwards.
TAAAAATTACATCCTCTCATCACTTACGTATAAATACTCAAAATTTAATGAACATACTCTGTATAAACTCTGTTACAATATAGATTTATGCGAATACATAAAAAAAAAATCTCACTAGGAAAAACGCCACAAAATATCCTTTATACACTGTGCTTCTTGCAGGCCAGTATCGTGAAGAAGCCAGGTGAACTGTGAGCTCAAACATACTACGATTCCTTCTGAATCACTTTGGATCAGAGTATCCCACCCAGAGAACGCTTTTTCTTGCACTAGTCTGGAGTAAAACTACTATCTCTTTTTGTAGATACTTGCCCCAACTCAGCATCTACAATTGCAATTCAGTTTAACCGCAATACTTCAACAAATATGTCTGTTCAAACAGTGGAATGCAGGAAACTGATAAAACAAAACCACCACAACAACAAAAAAACCAAAACCAAACAAAAGGTGGTGGAAAAAGATATCCAATCATTTAAAAAAAAACCAGATAATGTTGTTTTTAGTCCTCCAACAATCTTTTAAAGCTGCTATTTTGATTGCACCGATATGTACTAACAAAAATTATACATTGTACCATACTGTTGTGCACCAAGACCAATTAGCTTTGGTTTAACTCTGTGAGATAAACTGATTAAGTCAGTTCCAGGTCTAGACCAGACAGACCACATAAATCTCCAGCCTGGACACCTCTGAATTCCAGAGTTCAGTCAGTGATACAGGTATACCTTGCATTTCATTTGTTACTTTGAAAACTCTCTTGGGTTTAGCTTTTTCAACATGTTGAGAGGTTTCTGTTTGTTTCTTGAAAGGGTTTTTTGTTGTGGAGTTCTATCTTTGTTTGATTTGCACGTTTGCAAACTACCATCACAAAGCTTATCCTGTCATTCCACCCATGTACTAGAAGGCAGTTTGGATTTGTAACAACACTCTTCTTCAAGGTTTGCCAGTAATGGGATGAGGAAGTTCACACACAGTAAGCAGCTGCAAACAGACACTGGAGTCAGGAATCAATAACTAAAGGTCAGATCACAGCAAGCATGTGAGAAACAGCTCTAGAATTGGTGCTTTCATGCAACGTGAAATCCAGTCCATTTGCTTGCATACCACCACCACTGCCTTAACCTTGTTCTCAGCAATCCATATCACCCCAAATTGTTGTCTGTCAAAGTCTGCAGCTCTCTCCTAAATCTATCACCTGCTGTGACATTCACTGAAGTGAACAAAAATGATGTGTCTTCATGCACATTTAGTCTTCAGAAATGACAGTGACTACCATCTAGATTACAGGCCAGAATGAAATGTCAGTATTTAGCAGCTAACACTGTAACAATAGCTGTGTATACATGATCTCACTAATAGCAAAAATTATTGTACTCACTATACCCTTCCTTCAAAGCACTGATTAGTTATCTTGCCTGCGCTGCAAAGCACAGACAGAATTTTGTCAAATTCAGCCCAACTTTCACATGGTTCCCCAGATTCTTACTGCCACATGTAAGACAACAACCTGTGGGAAGGACTCACATAGGAGATGTTCAGGGAGAACTTTCTCCTGTGGGAGGGACCTCACCCTGGAGCAGGGGAGGAATGTGAGTCCTCCCCCTGAGCAGGAGGAGTGGCAGACACAACTTGTGATGAACTGACTGCAGCCCCTGTTCTCTGTTCCCCTACACTGCTGCGGGGGTGGGTGATGGAGAGAAAATCAGGAATGAAGTTGAGCACAGAAAGAAGGGAGGGGTGGGGAGAAAGATCTTTTAAGTTTTGGGCTTATTTCTCATTATCCCACACTGATATGATTGGCAATATTAATTTTCCCCTAGTAAAGTCTGTTTTTCTTGTGATAGTAATCAGTGAATGATTTCTCCCTGTCCTTATCTTGACCCATGAGCCTTTTGTTCTGTTTTCTCTCCCCTGTCCAGCTGAGGAGAGGAGTGACAGAACAGCTGTGGTTGGCTGGAGATCAGGGTCAACCCACCACACCCATCACCCCTGCACAACCACTTAGTGGTTCAGACTTCCTGGCATATTTTTTAAATAGAACTTATCAGGTTCTTGCACTAACTGTGGTCTCCTCCTCCTATGCTCTTACTTATTAAGTGCATAGCAGTTTCACTACTGATCACTCCCATGTTTTCTCTCTTGGCCAATATTCTGTTGAAAGTAGAAATAAATACCGAATATTTAAAAAACCAAAGGTTATCAAGACTCTCACATAATTTAGGCTCTAGGACTAAAAGAAAAAGAATGGTTCAGCTCTCAGCTGAAAAAACTGGCCAAACAAACCCAAAGTGGGTGTGAGATTGGGTTTCACTGTTTCATTGAAGAGCCAGCACCTTTTCATTGAAGGCTCCTTTTAAAAGAATTTTCTTAATTCACTGACTAAGGGCAGCCTTCCAGGCCTGTGTACCAAAGAGACGTCATCTCACAAACACGACAGAGGCAAGCAACAGTTTAAACATCTGAATGTGCACTGACTAAGACAGAGGAAAATAGATACTGAAAAATGACCTTTACATCCCAGCACTAACATTCATTCTGTATGCATACATGTATATATATTCCTAGACAAACAAAAACAACTGAAAACTGAAATAGATAAACAAAACAGCAAAATATACATTTTTTAAACCTAAAATGATGCTACAAATTATTACACATAACAACTGAATTTCAGAAAGAAACAAAAAATTCTCCATAATCAAGATTATCTTCTTCTCACTTCTTAATGTGCAATTTGTTACCTGGATCAAAACATACAGTATATATTGTAAAACTTAGGTAAAATCAGTATTTGAGTAAAAACCGTATGGTACCTGATGGGTCGATTTTCTTTACTATCAAAGAGTGAGAAGATTACTTCCAGTTCCTCTCCCAGATTGGAGCACATTAAACTCTTCATCTGAACAAAAAGATGGTGGCTGCTAGCAGGTACTGGTGTGTCTTTTTTTCGATGACGATGTTCCATCTAAAAATCCCACAAACAGAGAGGACAGTTTGAATTAAAATCTCAAAATAAAAAAGAGGTAAAAAATGTAATACAGAGCTACTTTCTTAATCCAAATTATTATTTTTTATTCAGTATTTATTTGTAATAAGGTTTTTTCCTTTTTTTTTTTATCTGAGAAGAAGAACACAAGGAAGTTACTTTCCCAGTGTTGCACTGCATCATAGTTATCTTTAGGAGAAAAAGAGTAACCTCTAGAAGTTCACCTTTTTCCTACTCTGAAAATTCTCAGACACTTTAAAGCTTTGTGCTGTAACAATATGGTATTTCATAGCCGGTTTAAACAGTTAATGATCTGATATTCTAGTTTTCAAACACATAAAAAATGCTTTTGCAGAAGACTAAATACCAGTCTTTCAAAATGGAAAAAGCAATCACATCCATATTTTACAACCTTTGGCAAACTGCTATATAGAAGCTAATAAATTATCTTGACTTCACAGTTCATACCTTCAGCATTTTAATCACCCATTAAGAGCAGGACAATATTAAGCTGTACTACTTCTCTCTTATATCATACCAAAAAAATAATTTTAAACTGCAATGTTTCTAAGCTACTTAGCCTTAATACCAAGGTTATCTTTTTCCCCCTTTTTATTTTTCAAAGTAGAATCCATGAGTTCCATTATTAGTGTTCTGGACTATTTTTCCTCTGTATGTTTCTTCTTAGGTTTAATGGTTCCTCACTGTATTTCATTTAGTGCTTCAACAGGATTCTGTAATATTGCATAGGACTTTGAAACTACTCAAAGGTATACTGATTCTAGCATGAAGATTTTACTATTAGGCTTGACATTACAAGTTATCAACACAAGTAGTTAAAAATTATAAAAAATATATTATCATTTCAACTCCACAAAAAAAAAAAAAATTAAATTTAGTTTAAATGAAAGCTTAAGTCTTAAGCACGTAAGGCTCTGAAATTTGTACCTGTAACAGCTGCAGTAGCTAAATATGAGCCAAAGCCTACATAAGTGAACTGGCAAGTTTTCTTAGACCTCACTGGAGATTTCATCAGAATAAGAAATATCAGTGCTGGTTTTAGTAAATCAAGATGGGCTTTCATACCCAAAGGACATCTTTCCTATGCAATTTAACTGCTATTTACATTAATATATTAGAAAAGACCAAGAGCCCAGTGTGATTAATTGTGACAATACTTGTACCACGAGAATACTATTATATTTCCACAAATCTTGTCTAAACGGACTCATGGGCCAGGTAAAGCTCTAATGAAAAAGAACCTCCTAAGCTTTTATTGATGATTAAATTGACATCAACAGTCTCAATTTTAATGATCTATCAGGAAACAAAACTCTTAACAAATAACATGTAAAATAAGTACATGTGCCCACACAAATTTGATATTGAATCAAAGTATCTCATATAGATGTAGGGATGACATAGGTGTTCAAAAAATATTTCTTTCCTCATAGTAAAACTCACTGTGAGTTTATGAAACACAAGTTTATTGAATCAGACAAGGTACTTCTGGTTAAGTAGAAGAGAGCTGCCATCAAACCAGGAGTATGTAATTCAATAGCACTGAGTATTACATTCACATACCAGCCTGTAGAGCTCTGTAATGCTGATCTCTTCAGGGTCCACCATAGCATATTCTTTTCTTGGAACTAAGTCAAGTCCCAGCTGTCTGTATGAGAAATGGAATAACAGTAAGTAATTTCTATATTCAAGAGAAACAAATTAACTCTGCTTCTGATTATTTTTTATTCCAATAAACAATGTTCATGTTAATTGGTACTCTACAGTTGACTTTGGTTTTGGTTTCATGTATTTTGGTTGTATTTACCATTCACATATACTCCTCCCCTTACTCCACTTTGCAACATTAATAGAATATGCTTTTTCACAATTTTTAAATCTGTTTCACATTGTGGACAATGTACAATGGATATTTCCTTTGTACCAAGGTGAACACGGTACAGTGTGAGTGCACTAGTACCATCAATCTGAATGACAACCAAGGAGAAGAAGACAAAAAGAAAATCCATCAAATGCCAAAACACCAGCTTATTCTTAATTTGGACTGGATGGTACCAAAGATGCTTGCTTGTATCTCCTGAACAAAATAAGGAAATGAGCTTGAATCATATCAGGAATAAAATTTATTTTCAGCACATCAGCAAACAATAAAAATTAAGAACACAAAAGAGGCAGTCATGCTGAATATAGAAAAATCTGAAATATTAGAAAGCTTTTCAAAAATACGTTTTAGAGAGCAGGAACCGACCACTTCAAAAACCTTCACAATTCCAGTCAGCACAAATTCTAAGAAGACAGGTAATCATTCACATTTAGTCACAACCTTTTCACTATCTTAGGTATTAGGTGTCAGATAGCTGTAGAATCCCCTGAAATTCTACTAATCTAACAATATTCTACTATTGAATATTGTTACATTTTGCCATGGTTTAACTGTATAAACACAGGCTAAAAAAAAGACTTTGGAAACAGCACCTAAATGCCAAAAGGTGCTTTCTTGCTAAAAAAAAAAAAAAAAAAAAAAAGTGTAAAATAATACAATTTGTGTTAGCTTATATTAGTTCTTCAGAAAAAGGAAAGATGTAGAGTATAGTAGCATGACATATGTTACAGATACCCAAGTAGGAACTAAATTGTGTGACTCAAGCTAAAAAAGAAGCCATGTCAGCCAATATAGTTTCAGTTAAGGCATACAGCTATGCTAAATGCATCATACAGGCCAACAGCCATGCATGTTTTAAAATTATCTAAAAGGCTGCTGATATACACTGATATAAAAAAAGGCAAAATAAAACAATCTTATTTTTCACTGTTAAAATAGTGGACAGAAAAACAATCAAAGCCCATTAAAGAAAAGATAACACTTGTTAGAAAATTGTTCCTTATTTCAGCATTCTACAAATCAGCCTAAAGTGGTGTCCTTCAAATTTTATTACATTATTTTCATTTATTGTTATATTTACTCACTCATTGCCCCAATCCAGACGAGCAGTGATGTGTCGCTTGACATCCTTCATTCGATCATGGGTGAGATGGCCAACAAGGACCTGCCTTCGCAGGTCTAGGATTTCATTCATTATATGCCACAGCCGATGAAAGAGATCTCCCTCATTTCTCTGTAAGATAAAAATATAATTGCATCTACATCACCTGTCTAAGGTGACAATCCTAATAAATACAGATATGGTGAGGAAATGAAGAAAACCCTTTCTTGCCCCTACTTAGTCTTCTTTTCCCCCACAGTACTGTGACCATTTTACCTGCATGTTTCTGTGTGTGCAAATAAAATCATTTCAGAGCTAACCACATACCCTGTCTCTGCATCACACTCATTCCAGTATTTCAATCCAACTCCTTAAGTCTGATGTTAACAGACTCTAATCCACACGACAGATATGACAAAAATTCAACAAAAAAGTTTTTTCAGTTGCTTATTCCAAGACCATGTTCATTTTGTGCTGCCGTGTCATCCAAATCGAATATGTGATCTGTAATTCAAGACTATTTGAACTCATGCACCAAATGGGTAGAAAAGACAATAGCTCTGAGCATTCAAACTCTGAACCACAGATTGTTAAAGTTCTTTTAACTTTTTCTTGCACTGATATAAGTGTACACACAACCATCTAACCCTAAATAAACAGTATCACGCAGACAGAATCTTGTCCAGGCAGCCTTCTTCATCCAATTGTGAAGTAGGAGAAATTATGTGAATATGATTGCTTTAAAACCACATCCTCCTACTCTAATTATATACCAGCTAAGGGCATAAACAATTTCCCATAAAAGAACTTCTGTTTGCGAAGAATCTGTAGCTTTTCCTTCACCAATTCTAATTTTACTTGATATAGTTTTTCTGAGAACCTTTAGCTTAAGGAAATTATTACAACCTCCATTTATGTGATGCATCACAGAAAGTTGAAAAAATACTCATATTCAGATTTGTTCTGTTAATTCTTGCAATAAACCCTAAGCCCATTTCCTTTTTCCTTGTTGCTAAGAATAAAATGCATTAAAAACAAGGTTCAGCTCCTTCACCTGCATTATTGCTATGAAAAGCTAAAATTCACTTAGAAGGACCATTACTCTCCATCAATAACTTCTATATTCCAAGGGCTCTAAAAAATTGCCATTTGATAAATCTACTCTTTATTTCATGTTTCATTCACTTCATAAGCTCACTGAAATGGGCATTAATTTACTGTTTGTCTTGGCTTTCTGTCTGGAAAGAAAGCAAGCCAGGGCATTTTGAATGTGCAATAACAGCGGTGAAGAAAAATGCTGCCAAAAAGAAACAACTTCAGTAAGAACAGGGAGGGAAATATGAACGTTATAAGTAACAGAAAACCAAAGAAAAAAGATCCTACAAAGAGTCCTTGAATTAGAAGCAAGAGACAGAAAGGACTCTGGAGGAACATTACAGAGAACTAGACACACAGTACATTTTCACAATTTTCCATTAGACATGAGGATACAGACATTTCAATTCTACAGGTAAGAAAAACTGAATAAATAGTAATTCAGGTGCATCTTTGGTCTTGGTATCTAGCAATTAGCTCTACTGAAGTAAATTATGCATGTGAATACAGGAGACATGCTAATGTTTAAGAACAGTGTTAAGCTCAAAATAAAATTTTCAGGTATTAAAACAGTTAAAAAACTAACTGATTTTTTTCTGAAAGATACACTTCAACTAAGCTAGAGCATTTAAACAACAGCGTATATTTTGAGATGGCATTAAATCAAAGCAATATTATTCAGGATACTTGCCACATAGAGTTGCTTCCACATTGTTCCCCAGTCTCTTAAAGTTGATGTCATTTCTGTAATAACAGAATCTTCTGTTGGAATAACCATTTCAAATTGTCTGAAACATGCAGAAAAACACACGATATTACACAAGCATTATCAATGCCACTGAAGTTACTAATATGTAGACTTCCTCCTGCCAACAGTGATGTCTATCAACATCACTCCTTCAGACCATGACACTATCAATTTCATCCCCATAGAAAAACATCAGGTGAAAACAGTTTAATCCCCATGCAAAGTCTTAGTCCTAGAGAAGTCAAGGTGAGTTTTTTTGCTATGAGATAACCACATCAAAAAAGACTTTCACAGCATAACAATTCCCATTGTTTCCAAAGGGATCCTGCCACTTTAGCAAGTGCTTTTCATGCCTGGATTACTTTTTTCATGATACCTTGTCTCTCTTAGGAAATTAACATAACAGTGTGACAGCCCCTGGCCATGATGTGCATTAGGGTGTATGGCCTGAATGGGAAATATAAACTAACAAAGAAAATAGAGGCAACAAAGGTTGAACTCCCTGCAAGTACTGTCATGGTGTGCATTAAAAAAATTATTTCTCCTTTAAGCTTTATTTTATTGTGGTGGTTTATAATTTTATTTCACTGAACCTTCAGTTTTAGCTACAACCACTGTGTATGGAGAACGCATCCTAAGGCATAACAAACCACATGTGGCCTGAACGCCATAGCAAGCAACAGTGAGTTTAACAGTAACGTGTGGACACTTCCACATGTGGAAATGAGACTTTAAAAAATATTATTACAATCTTCACGATTACTTCTGCCCATCACGAATAACAGACCTTCTACTCACTTTTTCATGCTCTCAAAATAAAGGTTACATACAGTTAATGTTCAGACATCCATCTATTACAAGAACCGTTTTTACATAAACAAGTTTTAAACTGTTTTGTACCAGTTCTCTATTAATAAGTCCAAATAAAGGATACAATGTGAACACTCACAAATTAAGTAAAACTTTGGAAAAAATTGTTGAGCTAAGAACTGATAAAAGTTTTTTCAAAATTGATACCATGAGGATAAGTATTAAATTTAATTTTTATTAAATTTATTTATTAAATTTAATATTATTAAAACATTAAATTTCTTTTAGTCAGAGCACTTGATTTTCAAAACAAAATTTTAAAACTCATTTTAACCGATTATTCTGGTTTTTATGAACTCTTCTAAAAATGGCATCAGTTTTTGTCAAAAATAAATATTGGCTTTTCATCACCCGAAGAAAATAAGTAAAGGAAAAAAATCTCCATTAATTTACAGTTTCAGTGAAATCTTTTGCCATTAAAATGATACATTATTTCTGCCCTTTCAGAATACATCACTCCAGTCTTCTGACCATGACGAAGTATCAGGTTAGCTAAGGACTATCTGTGGCAGTAAGCTGAAGTTAAGATATCATTTCTTTATAACTAAAAGATCTTTGGTACAAGTAACTGATCACATTTAAATATTTGAAATCAGAACATCTCACCTACCCTTTGTTCTTAACACACGCATTCTTCAAATGAATGTAGTTAGATGGAAATATGCCCTGAAAAATAAAAGAGTAAGTCCCATTACATGAGTTCAGCATACCATTTAGTACCATTCAATATGCAAATGCATGCTGAATTAAAAGTCCTCCAAATAAGCAACAAAAAACACACACAAGGAAAGAATGCAATAAATACTCACAATAGTTCTAACAGAAACTAAAATGCTATATTCAGTAAAGTTTAAATCATAGAATCATAGAATCAACTGGGTTGGAAAGGACCTCCAAGATAATCAAGTCCAAGCCTTGATCCAACACGGCCGTGGTTCCTAGACCATAGCACTCAGTGCCACATCCACTCTCATCTCAAAAACCTCAAAAGGGACGGTGAATCCACCACCTCTCTGGGCAGCCCATTCCAATGTCTGATCACTCTCTCTGTAAAAAATGTCTTCCTAATACCCAACCTAAACCTTCCCTGTCACAGTTTAAGAATGTGCCCTCCTGTCCTGCTGCTGATTGCCTGGGAGAAGAGACCAACCCCCACCTGGCTACAACCTCCTTTCAGGGTGTTGTAGAGAGTGATGAGGTCTCCCCTGAACCTTCTCTTCTCCAGGCTGAACAACCCCAGCTCCCTCAGCCTCTCCT
>JAWMRA010000041.1:25522295-25556826 GCA_035584735.1 Pseudotriccus pelzelni | reverse complement strand
CACCACTGGTGACCGGCTGCCAGCTGGATGCAGCCCCGTTCACCAGCACTCTCTGGGCCTGGCCATCCAGCCAGTTCTTAACCCAGCAGAGAGTCCTTCAACACTTCAGAATATTAGAAGATAAACCCATGTAGAATATGTAGAAGGCTGAGAGCTCCCTTAGTCTAGATGGTTTTATTAATTATTTCCAGCTTGTTAAAAAACAGACAGCTGCTGGGGATAACGTCTTACCAAACACTTCTTAAAAAAAGGGAGTTTCAGAAAGGGATTTTCAAAATAAAGCAAAACAAATAAAGTTAATGAAGTTCAATAAAAATAAGGATAAGGTAATATAGGAAGTCAAAGTTTTATTTTGTGGCTACTCTGCCCTGCAGCACACAGGAAAGTTGTAGTAGATGCCTGTCAAAGAGCCTCAGTGTCCTGCAAGTCCTTTCTGATTGTTTAAGGGCTGCCCACTGTTCCTTGAACAGGCAGCGTTGCTGCAATGGTCATACTGCTCTTACAGCACACTGACCTTCAGAAATCAGAATAAGCAAAATAAAGCAAGTCAGCTTCAAGCTTCTGGCTGGGAACATAATACACTACAGCTCATGCAGTGAGGGAAAATACATGTATGTTCTCTTCACAATAAGTACAGCTGCATTCAGCTTTCCTTTGTGATGACGGTGTCCCATTTTCTTTTAACACAGGCGTTGGACCTTCGACAAAACCACATCTACTATGTAGAGGCAACTGCCCTTGTAAATGCTCTCACTCCTCTGTAATGAAAAGTAGTTCAGGAGAGCATCTCCCAAGGACAGTTAAGACATGCAGCCTTGCAGCTGTAACAATATGCCAGAAAAGAGGATGGCTGCATATGCACACTTACTGCAGACCAGCTGCCACAGGTAATTTCTTCGAGTGTCAAAGCTGGCAGAATAACAAGGCAGGAATCTTGACAGAGCAATACCAATAACAAGAGGAGTTACAAGGTACTCTTATTATTTTACTTTCAGAGAGACTCCCTTCAAAAATCCAATTCAGAAAACTGTTTGCATTCATACTAGGAAAGCAGAAAATATACATCTCATCTCTTCACACATCAAGTCATGTTTAGAAAACCTATTCATAACTTCTAGCGCACATTTGACAGACCACAAAGCAAGACTGACAGCAAGCATGTGGTAAGAATTGCAACAAAAGACACAGAAGATGCAATAACAAACCACAACTGCTCATGCCTTATAAATCAAATTGTAATATACATCAATGAGGTCAAAGTAACAAACATCAGATTAGGCTCAGTGGCTAAATTTATTTTCCACATCGACCTTCCATATAAAAGCAAGGAAATTTATGTGAGCAGAGACTGCAGGCCTTAGCACAAAAGGCCAATGACTTGATGTGAGCCCCAAGATACTTCTGAAATTAAAGTATATGTGCCTTATTTTGCTGCAGAGTCTTGGAAATGATGAAAGAAAAAGAAGAACAAAGCTTACAATGCAAGTTAAAGGATCAACAGATGATTTAAGATCTTTCTTTCCCGTGAAAAACAAAATCTTTATAGTTCCAGAGGTAAGACAACAGGACAAATTAAGAAAACAGAAAGACAAGTTAGACAGATAAAGCTTACAAACAGACACAAACAGACACCAAAATACAAATTTCCTAACTTTTTATATCTGAATGCAGAAAAATAAATCAGTGAAGTCTAGTTTAGAGTACTACCAGATATGCTACTATGGAAATCAAAGACTACACATCAAAAGAAAATAAAATGAACCATATATTTTACATGACAACACATATCTTTTATTCAATTGATACTCTATATGGGGCTCCTATAAACTAGCTGTCTCCACTGGCTGCTCTAAATTAATTCATAGCATTAAGAAGAACAGGCACAGTTTAACCAACTTCTCCAACAGTATTTACAATTTCTATTTTCTGTAGTCTTTTCCCTTCAACTTAACTTCCTTCGAGTTGAAAATCTAAAAATCAGAAAGGAAAGAAAAATCACCAGAGCATTGGACTTGTAAAGTGTATCATTCTAATACACAGAAGCATTTCAGAAGGGTAATCCATGTCCAAATCTAATTACAGCGATATCAATAATATACTTAACACTAAGCCCTAGTTTTCTCTTAAGAGTAAATATCATATACTTACATGCAGACTATAAACTCTTAAAAAGTAAATACACATTTTTGCTAAAGAATGCAAAACTGCAATTGACCTTTACCTTAATGTTCGGGTTTTTTAAGGCAAATCCTCTGTACCACCCTGAGAAGAAAGAACATTTTGCTTTTTAGAGTACACAAATCATTTCCATATGTAAAACAGATTTCATCTTTCCCTTTTGAACGGATATGACAATTCCACAGTGCTGTCAGACTGCACTCACCTAAAAGACTTTCCATACAGTGAAAGGTATTTCATTTAAACCACCTCATATTTGGATGACTTCATTCACACCATTTCAGGAATTACTGTTTAACTCTGTAAGCCTAAATGTTTCTAACAATGTAACCCAAGTATATTCTGCCTTGGACACCATACCACTCGAAACCAAAATGGTTTCATACTAGCTGTAAACATTTAGAAATAATTTTTGGACTTCATGTTCTAAATTTATCAACCACATTACTATACAAAATTTATAATACACCTGATTCAAAACAATAGATCCTATGCCTTCTAAAAGAACATTTCTTACAAGATTAACCATATATAATCCTGGTATGAAACAAAAAAATACCTATATAATCCGAAATGCTAAAAAAAATCAAATTGACAGACAAGACTTATGTGTTAAGGAGGCAGATTACAAAAAAAAAAATGCTACTTTATTTCTCTTACACTAGAAACAGACATTTGCTAAAATTATATTTGCATTCTCTACCTCAGAACAGATGCAAACTAGCTTTAAGATTTAAACTTGTGACTTTGAATTAATTTGATAGTCTTAATGACAGCCAGGCTTCCCTCAGAAATACCAAGAAAGCAGAAGAATCACAATGAGAACTCCTTGCTGTTATAACTCTTACCCTCTGTATGTTTATTAAATGGAGTGATTAAATAAAAATAAATGAATTGCAAATTAATTAGAGATTAGAGCTAACTGGAATTGTGAAAAAAAAATTAAGAGGCAAAAATGTGTTACATTACTTATATTACTGACTTTAAAATGTGTTAATTTAAGAAAATAAATTAATAGTAATGGGATTCAAACCATGAGTATATGAAACTTAATTATCCCTAGAATTCAAGCCTGTGAACTCACCATCGCATTTCTCTAATATTTGAACGGTGTCTCCAATCTCCAGTGATAGGCCATGTGGGACTGTCCCTCGAAAACCAGCTATTACTGAAAAACACGATAAGTTTCAATTATTCACAAAATTAAAATATAAATTATTATTCCTATTGTTAACAAAAATAGTATATTACTAGGGGAAGTTATGTGTTAGAACAAACAAGCTTACTGAAATTTAATAAGCTGTTGAAAGAATCGGGGGTTAAGCCACTTTTCTGAGAGGATGATTTAAAATTCAGGACTTGGGGGAAAAACGTAAACACTTAGAGCCCTACCATACACGAATGGAAAGCTTGTACTGGAGAACACTATTAGCTAGACCGTAAGAACCCCAAAGGACACAAAGGGTTTTATTCCAAATGCTTGCACTAACACGTGTCAGACCTCCGACTTTTGCAAGCTGAAAGTGCCAATATGTGCCAATATTTTTGTTCCCATCTATATCACTCACACACCATGAAAGAGAAAATCTTATTTCATATTCACTTAACGGATGCTATAGACCCAGCGCTCCATACCATACCGAATGTGAGGAAATAGCTAGGGAGTGGAGACCAGCAAAGCATGTTGTTCACTCCAATACGTTAAGTGCACACACAATTTCCCCTCCAGCCAGCGAAGGGAGGTCATGAGCTCAGGCTGGGACAAGAGCTACAGAAATGGCCTTCCTTTGCAGGAGATGAAACGTGCTTCAGAAACAAAGCATCCATCAGAGCAGTGATGTTCCCAAATTTCAAGTCTTATACTGTTAGTCCTAAAACAATAGCTATTTTTTTCACTCAGAATCAAAATAGAATACTCATAAGCCACTCAAAATGCTCATTCCTACAAATGCTAAAAATCCATTAACATGTGCTACAATCCATTGACCTTGGCTAGAACACCAGGTGCCCACCAAGCTGTTCCATCACTCCCCTTCCCAGCTGGACTGGGGAGAGAAAATAAAATGGAAAATGACTCAAAGGTTGAGATAAGGCAGTTTACTAAAGCAAAAGAAAAAGTTTGCACACGCACAAGTGAAGAGGAAAATTATAAAGTTTATTCTCTACTTCCCATTAGCAAGTGATGTTTGGCCACTTCCTGAGAAGTAGGGCTTCAGCAGTTGCTCAGAAGACAAACACTGCAAACAACTAATGCCCCCCTTTCTCCTCCTTTACTCAGCTTCTATATTTGAGCTGACATCATGTGGTATGGAATATCACTCTGGTTAGTTTGGGTCAGCTGGCCTCTTCCCTCCTCAAGCACATGTATTGAATCAATCTCTATTAATTTTGATGCTCCTCCTGCCATCCAAGTTATTTACGCAGAACTGAATACTCTGAAATAAGCACTATGCAATAAAAAGAGCTACTTTTGTTTCAACTCCATGACCAGACATACATTTTTAAGCAGGTTAGTTGCAAGACAGCATTTGTACATTGTTAAAGTTTGTCTAAGAGTTGAAAACCAAGAAATTTTCAATGACTTCTTATACAAAGACATGAAAATTAAAACAGTTTATTAACTAAGAACAGATGAAAATAAAAACAAAAGCCCCCAAATATCAATATATTGTATATCTGAATTCCACTGTGGTACTGGAATGACAGGAGTCATTCTAGTCACCTTTCTAGCTTGCAATCAGCAAAACTGGATAATGAAGCCTGCCAAAATAGCACCTACAGCCACTGAAATAAAATTAATGAATTAACTGAAGAAGTATGCAAAACCAAACCAAACCAAACCCAAAGTATATTTGTGAGATGTCTTATTCCTAAACTCCATGAGATAAAAAATACAGTAATTTTCTCCTTAAGAGCCAATATATCCTGTCATATTGTTATGATCTGACTTTGCTGTGACATTCAACTTTTATTACGTAGTTACTGAAGCTGTTAAAAATCTTTTCTCTTTTTTTTTTTTTTTTTTTAAGAAAAGTTTAAAAAATATTTTTAGGACAAAAAGAAGTTTGAAATCTGACACAGTGTAAAAAATAGATAGCAATTATTTTAGAACATGTATAGAAGAACAAAGTTATACCTTGAAATATCTTCTAGAAGGCTGGCCTGCAGAGTACCAAAAAAAGAAAGAAAGAAATAAGGGCATCACCTGTACATCTGCGCCAGCACATTCATCTGATACACTTGAAAAACTCTAGCTCGATCCTTGCAGAGGCCTTGCAGTAAGGTCAGGCTCAAAACAGGTAGCCTGTGGTCCTTAGCAACGTCACTCAAAGTAAAATCAAGAGCACTGCAGAGCACCAGAGAATTTCATGCAAAACACCAGAACCCACATATAAACTTATACCACACAGCTAACTTTGTATTAATCAAGTCATGCTACAGAACTGGGACCCTGACAGAAGGTGGCTATTACAGCAACTATTAGAACAACTGGTAACAGTGGATGAGAAAGCTGAGGTACTCAACGACTTTTTTGCCTCAGTCTTCAATGACAACCTCTCTTGCCACACGTCTTGAGGGAATAGGCAGGAGCATGAGGACTGGGGGAGCATGAGGACCGGGACTCCCACTGTAAGTAAAGACCACGTTTGGAACCTGAATGTCTACCAGACCCTAAAAGATTCATTCCGGAGTCCTGAGGGAATTGGCTGATGTAGTAATAAACTATTTACAAGGGCATACAGTGTTAGAACAAGGGGGAATGGCTTCAAATTGAAGGAGGGTAGATTTAGGTTAGATATTAGAAAAAAATTCTTTACTATGAGCATGGTGAGGCACTGGAACTGGTTGCCCAGAGAAACTGTGGATGCTCCATCCCTGAAAGTGATCCCTTTTTAGTTTATCTATGGTGTATATAAGTAGACTACAGGGACGATAACAAGAAAGTCATGGTGAGAGGTAGATGCAGTTCCACCAAAGAAGGTCCTAGGGTTCAGTGGTTCAGCTAGGACAGAGGCTTCTTAACCAAACCATGATACAGATTTCATGTACTGAACCTCTCATCCTTTTCTCCAATGACCACATTATTCTGCAACACTTTGCAGATGCTCCCTAATTCTTTTTTCTAGTAGTAGTTAAGTACATAATTAATCACTCTGTGGTGACTGTGGCTGAAGGTGTTCTCAACCTAACTTGAAAGCAGTACATATTTATCATACTCATAGAACTGGACTTTTTATATATACACCATTCATTGACCCATATGCATCATATATTGTTATTCTACAATTTCTTCAACAAAATAGCTGTTGTGATTATCACTTTCTCTCTCTTCCATTACAATTGGACACCAGTGACCTTAGAAAAGGAAGATGGACAAGGAGGAGAGAAATCCACTCAGAACACAGATCATCTACCAATACCTCCACTCTTTGCAGACGCACTGTACACATGCATGTCCCTACCAAGCTAAGTATCAAAAGACATCTAGATACATTTTTTGTTATTGTAGTACCTGAAGGTCATATAAATGTCCTTTTCAAGTGCAGGAACAGTGATTGTGATTACCTCTCAGCCACAGGAGAAATACGGAAACCCACAATAAAAGTTTGCAGCAGGATATGTCCTCAGATATATTTTAGAAACTGAGTTCAAATACTGTAGCCAGCTGGCATTATTAAATATTTCCTTTCTGCCAAAGGATAGTCAGAAAATAGGAAAGCCAAATAACAACACAGGACACAAAAACCTAGTCTACACAGAAAGTGAAATCACATGGTAAGAACTACAGTGACAAGCAACATTAAAGCACTTTTGGTTTTGGGTTGCTTTGCTCCTAAGTTCAGCTTATCAAAAGAAAATTCATCTTTGTGCTCTCATTCAAATCCGCGGCTGTACATGCTCACTGTTGGACAGTTTTACATATAAAAGTGACTGGTTAATAAAAAAGATCCATCCAAGCCCAAGGTCTTAATTAAAGCCTAAGCTAAGTGGGTTTTTTTGGTGCAGGAACTCACCTTCTGCTCACCTAGAGCACAGACAGCATTGTTGTTCTAAAAACTAAAACAAGATATTTTTCAACTTCCACCTAGTGCATTCAAGCATTACATGAGAGTTAGTATTAAAAAGATAATTTGAGCCTCACCAAGAGCAAGCTGGTTTCACCTCTGGCTTGACTTTTTGTGTATAAGATGAAAATATCTCCCCTTGTCTCAGGTTAAAAATTAAGGTCAACGCAACAAAAGGAGACACACGGTACATGCAGTTCTGGTTGAGTAGCAGGACACACACTCCCATATATAAAGTGATCAATTGAAGTAGTATCTACGGCAAAGTTCAAAAATAAGCAATTTTATCACAAAAGCAGACTTGGTTTTCACATAATAAAAATCAGTTCTTTTAACTGAAGACAGAGGAGGTGGGATAGGATATGAGGTAAAAGAACACTAATTACTTTAACAATTAATTATTGTTTGGCCATATGCCACATGCAAAATGCTTGAGTAAAAAATAGACTCCAGTTCAATACCTTCAGTCACGATTCCTCAACTACCAGAGGTGGCATAGGAACCACAAAGAAATGTGCTAAGTACACACTAGAAAATCAGATTTGCAAGGTGGAAACACCATGTCAGATGGACTGCTTTTGGCAGGGAACAAGATGCTCTGATAGAAAAGGAATTGATTAGCTGGTAACAGGAGTGGCTGGCCCATTTCAAAGTTTTGCTTGGGGTTATATTCTTAAAATTTTTATGCCTGAAATAACTGGAGATCTGCATATAAAAACTAATGAGGCAGACACTGTTGTTCTTTTCCTCCTAACAGATGACCAGAAGCTATTATTGATTCCAGATATTATCTACTATAATTGAAATCAGGTCCTCTCGGTCACAAAAGCAATTTTTAAAGTTTTTATTCGGGACTTAAAGTGCCGTTATTGCAACAGACTGAGACTTTCAGGTACAACTACTTCAAGAGGTTTTACTTCTATTCAACAGTTAAAAAAATAATCAAAAAAAAGCTGTAAGAAATGAAATCAGGACACTTCAAACATTATAAAGTTATATTAGTTAAAATAACCATTACTTTTGTATTTTGCCTTTGTGATGAAAAACTGAACTTGCTTTTATGCAGCTTTTTAGTTGATGAGTAATAACGTGTATATGTTACCTCTGAGGAAGGCTCCAATTCAGTGGTCTTTGCTGCAGAAATGTAAAAAACTATCCTTTGACATGGCCTGATGAATAGTAAATACAACAGAAACCTGGTACTGTAAGCAGCTGCAGAAAATGCAGCATCAGAGAAAGCATATCATCAGGACAATCATTATTAAAAAAAAAAAAGCCATCAGCAACTCTACCCAGGACATTCTTTGGAAACTCAAGTTTGAAGCTACTGACCAGTGGCAAGAAATGCAGCATCCAGTGGTACAGCTCTCAGCATTCTGTGGCACAGGAATCTCCTGAGCCAGAGATGGCATTCCTGTGTTCAACAACCACTGATATATGATAATTCTACGAATTTCCCTTACTAAGCTTTATATGCATCACAATGTCAGTGTCCACAAACTCACAGTAAGCTTTCTAGTTTAAATATGCTTCATGGAAGAAGAAAGTCTTCCTTTTGTTTCACAATGCCACTTAAAATTTATTTCATGCCTCCTGTTTTTTAGGGAAATTTGAATAAGCAATCTCTTGTCACCCTCTCTGCCCGTTAGCTGTACCTTTTCCAGGATGAAGTTTTTTCTCCTTAAAAGAAGCTGAAGAACCTATTCTGGTTTCTAAATAGGCAGAATTATTAGAAGCACAAACACACAGAGGCATACAACTTTGCTAATGCAGAATGGCTAGATTTTGCTGGAAACGTGGGGGCCCTTTACATACGAATTGATCTGGATGGAGTGGCATGGCAGCACAGCTACACGCTCGTGCTTCTAATACACGAGCTAATTCGGGCATCTGTTCATAATGCATTGTGCTGCCTACAGATACCCCAGGAGGCTTGCTGCAAACCAACAACAAGCTAATGAAGACAGCGAGAGAAAAGCAGGGAGGGGGTGAGGTAGGGAATCAATCTAATCTCCTTTCTATAAACACAATATATACAAATGTTAGTTTCAATAACAGAAGCGATCCTTAAATCTCCTGCAGATTACTGAGGATAAACACTCTCAAATTTCTATTGAAATAAAAGAATGTGGGTTCTCTCGCCTGTATATGTACACTGCAAGTAAAAGGATCAAATGCATAGCTCAGATGATGACAGTTCAGAACTCCTGAGCAACATGTGGCTTTTTAATATCTCAAGTCCTGCTCATGTGCAGCAGTCAGTTGTTCTTAAGAAGTGAGTGCTTGTATGGAATTTTCCTAACAAGAATATTTACTGAACAGCAATTTGTGAAAATACCGCAAGGCACATCAAATATAACCAAAAAAAGTTTGTATCAATGTCCAAGCTTTGAAAATACTATATAAAGTAGCATACATATAGAAAACTATTCACTTGTTTGTACAAAAAAACACATCTGGAATTCCTACTGCTAATAGCACCAGCTACCTGTACAGATAAGGCAAAGGCCAAGACTGAAATGCACAAAGGACAAGGAGCTGCAGCAGACTGTATTCCCTCCTGTGCTCAGCTCAACATTTGAATTCAGCAAGGTAATCACTTTCAAATCCCCGATTAAAATGCTGCCAAAAACCATGGGACAATTCTAACATAGATAATCAGTTTAGTGTGAATGTCTGAACATTTGTCAAGCTCTCTTCATCCTTCATCTCTGTTACAGCCAGGAATGTTATCATTTCTTGGGTAACAGCTTGATCAGTTCTCCCAATATCTGCAAACATTTTTGCTAACTTGTCCCTTTGGGTACCTTAGCTATTAGGCACTATATCTTAGAACAGAGCACTAAAAGTAACTTGTGATGATGGCACCTATTTTATGTTGAGAATGGCTGCCTGTCTAGAACACCAAAACTGGAATAATTTCTTCTTCTACGAAATAGCTAGTTCAGCTCTTTATATTTCTGGAACTCCTACTGAATCTTTTTATGTCTACATCTTGTCTCTGCTGAGAGAAATTTCTTGATTTGCATTAGTTCTGAAACAAGGAATTTAAAAGTAAAAAGAAAATGAACTGAAAAGTTCTTTACAAGTAGAAAATCCAGTACACCTTCGAGTCTATGAATAGATGAAAGAGCTCTTCCCCATGACTTTGCTCAGGAGTCTCCTCTACAGAGAAGGAATGCCAATGTAATACCATAAGAAGCATCATGATAGGAGGTGAGGTATAGATTTCATGCATTCAAATAAATTATAAGAAAATAACTAATCTGCACCCAGTTCAACCCAGTCTCACTTTAATTCTTTAATACAGAGCTACAGATGCAGTATCAATACACTAAAACTGCAATGTTGAACAGGAAGTATGGATTAAGTATGGATTTTCCTTCATTTGGAAACAGCAACAACTTAAAAATCCAGTTAGTAGAAAGAAGTAAGTGAAAAAAGTAGATTATGTTTAGATGACATTATCTATAAGAACAACCTAGTTAAAAGTAACTATGACTTTCGTTAAGACTAAGTGTTTCCAAAGTTCTAATAATTTCAATCTTTGTTAAGTAATTGCCGCAATTTTTAAAAGCATGATCAAGGAAAAGAGTTACTGCTATTTAACTTGAAAAAGTCTTTATGTTTCATTCATAGCCTTTGGGGAAACAAAGTCTTTGATTAAAACCAAATAAACCAACAGGGGGTTTTGTAACTTCCTGTGAGTGTCAAGTATCATAAGAATCGAGGATGAGAGGACACAGCCTCAAGCTGTGCCAGAGGAAGTTCAGGTTGGACATCAGGAGGAATTTCTTCATGGAAAGGGTTATTAAACACTAGACCAGGCTGCCCAGAGAGGTGGTGGAGTCACCATCCCTGGAGGTGTTCAGGAAACAACTGGACGCAGCAATTAGTGCTATGATCCAGCTGACAGGGTGGTGATCGATCCAAGGTTGGATTCGATGATTTTAGTGGTCCTTTCCAAGCGAAATGATTCTATGATTCTGCAATGTACTCACAGCACAAGTACATCATCTCAGGTCCACCAAGACCAAAAGAGCCGCAGATGCCAGAACTCATGCCCACTCTTCAGTGCATTTTGTACCCCATTAAAGCATGAAATGATGTCACCAAAACCTCCAAAAACCTATCTTAGGAGACAAAAAGTTCTACATTATTTCAAATCTGGAGCCATGGTGTAATTTCATATGTGCCAGAAAGTTTGTTGCCTACATGCCATATCCCTACAAACCAGCAGAAACTGAAGGAAAAAATTAAGAGCCTGATATGATTACAGACATAGGAGCTATCTTCCAGAAAGCACTTAAATTTTTCCAGAATAATAGAACTATGATTATTTCAAAGATGGCCTTGAATACATAAGTACATTCTTACATGCTGACTTAATGTCAGAAAACTGGGTATGGTCCACAGTCTAATAACCACACATTCTCTGTTCTCCTCTTTCCTCCCCAGAAGCATTATAACACAACAGACTTCTCTGAACTCAGGGAGCATAATTTCACAGCCTTTAACAAACTGTAAGTAGCACCACGCAAACCCAAGCTCAGAAGAGCTGCAGTCTTGTGGACTTCAAAGAAAAGACAACCGCTGTGCAAGCTGAAAGCACTGCACTTCAACTATGAGAGGCAGCGGGAACACAGGCAACAGTGCAATCGCTCAAAAACTCCATGTGTTTGTATCAAAGACTTTGGTAAACGAGTCTGGTTTCCCCTTAATATTAGCACTGTTTGCTACCTTTAAGTAATAACTAACATTCGAGGAAGCCAAGAAAAGCAGAGTATAAATTTTCTTCACTAATACAGAAGAGACAGAACACCCTTTTTCCAAAGCAAAGTCAGGTCCATCAGTTGACCATATAAATGAAATGTTGCCCACTTTTCTTGCATTTCCTTTGGAAGAGCAAGGTTTACTTCAGTATTTGACCTGCCATCAATGGAAGACAATTAAAAAAAAACCCTGGAAAATCACTAGAATTCAAACACACACAGACAAAGCAAAACACAAAACATAACAAAAAAAAAAATCAACACATTCTGTAATTTTCAGTGCCATTGCTTTTCAACTTGTCTGGTATCATTATATTTCAGATGAGTTGTAGTCTCCTGGTAATCTGTATTTCTCAGATATTCAACCATTTCATTATAAATTTATTTTAAGTGTTTTCATTTTACCAATAAGAGTTCTGTTTACTTTGACTTTAACCTTTCTCCAGTGTTCTCTATAGCATTTTATAACTCAGTAAATTATTCTGCTTTTGTAAGCTATGAGCCTTAACCACATTGCTTCTTACAAAGAACATTTATTAAATGTCAATTTTTTTGCTGCACATCAAAAATTACTGCAATATGGCATTTTTCAGAAATGAAAGAAAAACCCTACCAACTTATGCAATAAGCAAATTGTGCAATTCAGCTAACATGAAAAATAAACCATAATTGTGAGCTTCTGAAGCCTGTCTCACAGATTGGCCAATTCTCTGAGATACAAACTCAGTATCAGAAAACCACTTGAAAGACAGGACAGTTTGGCAAGATGTGGAATTAAGTGCAGCTGAGGAAGACAGCGATTATAAATCACTAACAAATACCCTGACACGTGGGGTTTTTTAACCTTAAATGAGTCAGGACTTTCTTGATCTAATGTAACTGAGAGGCATTTCAAATACACTGCAATACAGCTATCAGGACTAGTAATGCAAAACTACTTTCTCCTGCAAAAATCCTTAGAGACGGCTGAATGCAAGTTTAAACATCCCACTCTGGTTTTAAGCTGGTTTATTAGGTTTAATGGTTGGAAATAACCACTGCACTTTTCAGCCTGACTTGAACAGTTGTGCCAGCAGAATTCAATGTATTTAGCCCTGCAGGGTTTCATCATTAATCTGTAATCTCCATAAAGTTAAAACTTCAAGGACATTTAATGAAATACCACAATTACCTTAAAATGTATGACCAAATAGAAATGTAACAAGTGCATATGCTTTCTTTTTTATAATCAACTCTGAAAAATAATAATAATAATTTAAAAAACTACCTGGATGTATACTTTTAATAGTGTTTCTGTGGTACGATGCACTTTCAGAAATGCAAGTGTAGAACCTTCTTGAAAAGTCAGAACCTTCACATTCTGCTCATGCTTGCTTAAGAACAGTGCCTGTTACTCCCAAATCAAGGGTGAAGAGAGTTTAGCTTCGGTTGGCAACTGTTTATAAAAGCACAAAAGAGCATGAGAAAAATGTATCTGCAAAGTATAGGCAACCAATTAAGATAATAAAGATTGCTGATAAGGGGGCAATTGTTCTGTTTGATGTGATGAGGGGGAAGGAAGTGTCTTTGCTTTTTTAAATGTTTGTTACAACTCATTGCTGCATCTGAATCTTTATCTATTTATGTAAGAGTACTTCAAGAGACAAGATGATTCTTTTAGTTTTTAACACCTTGGAAGAGTCACTAAAAATCACAGAATTACAGAATACACTGAGTTGGAAGGGACCCACAAGGATCATCAAGTCCAATTCTTAGCCTTGCATAGGACCATCCCCAAGAGTGCCTGAGAGTATCATCCAAACCCTTCTTGAACTCTGTCAGGCTTGGTGCTGTGACCACTTCCCCCGGGGAGCCTGACACAACTTCAGGCCATTCCCTTGGGTCCTGCTACTGGTCACTACAGAGCAGAGATCAGTGCCTGCCTCTCCTCTTCCCCTCACGAGGAAGTTGCAGACTGCAAGGAGGTCTCCCCTCAGTCCAGGCTGAACACACCAGGTGATCTCACCCCCTCCTTCATATGGCTTTCCCCTCAAGGCCCTTCACCATCTTCATTGACTTCCTTTAGATGCTAAAAAAGAAGTCAAAGTCTTCTTTCATGGCAAGGGTGGGATTTGAACTCGCACTTGCACAGCACAAGGGATCAGCAGGCCACCTCCTTAACCACCTCGACACAACTTCTCGATTTGGCACAGAAGCCTAGGAATACATTTAAGATACCATGGGTCCAGGAAAACATGAAAAACACTGATGTAGTTCTAAGAAATTAGTACTTGGGGACACACATTATCATCTGAGACCATAAAATACCTCCTGAGTGAAACTAGTCAGGATTTGACAAGCAAATGCACAGTGTCACGCAACCCAGACATGGGGACTTGCCTTTTAGTATTAAGGAGTTTTACAATCCTTCTTCAGCTGAAAGAACCTACAAGACTCTTTCCTAATACTCTTACAAACAAAAACTCTATTTTATACATAAATAAAATTAGCAGAGACAGGTAAAAGGACTTTCGTGTCAGCCCAGTGTCTGCCAGCAGATCAGAAACAACACTGAAATGAAGGAACACAAATTAAGCAGATTTGTAATCTATCCACTTGGCCCCTATCCACGCTATTAAGCCACATGCCACGTGCTTGTTTTGCACTGAACCAAGATTCAAAACTCACAAGGTTAAAGGAACAGATGCTGCCAAACTTCACTTGAATGGGGCATGAACAAGACTGGGAATGATGGGAAGTGCAAGTCAAGGCAAAATTTACAGCAAAGAAGTGCAAAGCCTCCTCCCAAGAGGTTGCTGCCCCAGAAGGGACCACTCCCAGGGAGGGACAGCAAACAAACTGCATCTCCAGGGCTCTCCTTGGCCACAGTGCCACAGTTCATCAAGAGATTCATCACACCACATCAGACACAACTGACAGAATTATTACTCTAATTTAAAATAATTCATTCCTTAAATACTGTGGGTGTTTTTTCCCCAACAATTAATAGCCTCCTGAGGATCCAGATAAAATAACTAAGGCCTCACAGGATTTATCCAGCAGTAGAAAAAAGGAAAGAACAAAGTTGTATTTTTCTCCCATGCTTAAAAAGACCTTCTGAAAGCAGAATATGAAACTGAAGCAGAGACACCTGTGGCTTGATTCAACTTGACTGTTCTTCAGTTCTTGTACTCTACCAAGCAGTTTCTGATCTCAGCTCCAGCTTCAGCAGCAATATACAGGTGTTGAAAATTAGTAAGCTAGACAATCAATAGACTGCAAGATTGTTTTTAAAACTGAGTGAAACAAGCCCTTAGAACTGATAAGATGAACATCATATGGTATGTCTACTATACAGAGATTTCTTCTTTTTAAACAAAATACTGTCAAAGCCACTGAAAAAAAAAATCAGCTGCTGACTGCCAAGCCAAATGGCAAAACTGAAGATGGCTAAGCACAAACATACTTTAGAAATGGTAACTTTCCTTAGACATATCTGACTTTAGAACAACTGTGTGATTTAGCACTTCTGCATTAGTTGCTTCCCCTCTCTCAAAAAATCTTTTGCCTGAGAACTCTGCATTTAAGTAGTTGAGATATATAGAGAGAGAGACAGAGAGAGACTCAAATGTATAGACTCAAACACATATGGACTTGTGCACCTGAATGTGCACAAGTCCATAGGACACGATGAGATTCATCCCCGGGTCCTGAGGGAGCTGGCAGACAAAGTTGCTAAGCCACTATGCATTAATTTTAAAAAACTGTGGCAGTCTGGTGAAGTCCCTGATGACTGCAAAAAGGAAAATATAACCCCCATTTCTAGAAAGAAGAAGCGGAAGACTCAGGGACCTACAGACCAGCAGTCTCACCTCTGTGCCAGGCAAGATCATGGAACAAGTTCTCATGGAAACTGTGCTAAGGCACATGGAAAACAAAGAGGTGACTGGTAACCGCCAACATTGCTTTACAAAGGGGAAATCACGCCTGACAAATCTGATGACCTCCTATGACTGGGCTACAGCATTGCTGGATAGGGGCAGAGCAATTGATGTCATGTACCTGGACTTGTGCAAAGCATTTGACACTGTTCCACACAACATCCTTGTCTCCAAATTGGAGGGACATGGATTTGATGGATGGGCCACTTGGTGGATAAAGAACTGGATGGATGGCCTCATGCAAAGAGTTGTGGTCAACAGCTCATTGTCTACATAGAAACCAGTGACAAGTGTTGTTTATCCCTCAAGGGTTGGTACTGGGGCTGATACTGTTCAACATCTTTACCAGAGACAGGGACAAGTGCACCTTCAGTACATTTGCTGATGACATCAGGCTGTGTGGTGCAGCAGACACGCTGGAGGGAAGGGATGCCATCCAGAGGGACCTTGATGGTGTTGAAGGTGGGTGTTTGTGAACCTTATGAAGTTCAACAAAACAAAATGCCAGGTCCTAGACCTACATCATGGCAATCTTAGACACACCTACAGGCTGGGTGAAGTGACTGAGAGCAGCCTTGTGGAGAAAGACTTGGAGATCAGCATGAGCCAGCAGCGTCTGTTCATAGCCCAAAAGGCCGATTGAATCCTGGGCCGCATCAAAAGAATTGCGGCCAGCAGGTCAAAGGAGGTGATTCTCCCGCTCTACTCTGCTCTTGTGAGACTGCTGGAGCAGGACTGGAGCACATCCCCTAGGAAGACAGGCTGAGAAAGTGGAGGCTGTTAAGCCTGGAAAAGACGAGGCTGTGAGGAGACCTCACGGCAACATTGCAGTATCTGAAAGGGGCCTACAGGAAGCCAGAGAGGGACACTTCATCAGGAACTGTAGTGACAGGACAAGGAGTAATGCGTATAAATTGAAAGAGGGGAAACTTAGGTTAGATATTAGGAAGAAGTCTTTTACTGTGAGGGGTATGAGACACTGGTACAGGCTGCCCAGGGAAGTTGTGGATGCTCCAACCCTTGCAGTATTCAAGGCCAGGTTGGATAAGGCCTTGAGCAACCTGGTCTAATGGGAGATGCCCCTGACCATGGCAGGGGCCGTGAGGTCTAGATGATCTTCAAGGTCCATTTTAACGCCTTAATATTCTATGATTCAATTAAATATAGAATCTCTGGGAGCACCATACATGAAGAAACATTGTTTAGGATTTGCTTCAGCAGCCAGTTTTGATCCACGTCATAATCCTAATCACTAATTAAAACAAGGTGTGTATCTAATCAGTAAAACACTTAGCCTGTTATAGGTTTATTCTTCCTAACAGCAAATCGAAGGGACCAAATCAAAAGGAAAAAATGTCATTTTTCTTTGCAGGAAAAAGTAAGAGTAGAAAGATAGGAAAGTATTTGCATTGAAATACAGATAAAGTTGCAGAGGAAGAGGAAAGTAAGAGACACACTAAGGCTTGCAATTTGCTTCTAACTTTCTTAAACAATTTCAACTCACTTATTAAAAATATGCTGTTTATTAACTCTAAATTTACCATCCAAATTAAAAGGAATCCATTTTCCACTTCACTAGGATTTCTTGAACAGTCAGCCAACAATCACTGCTGGGCTTGAACTGAAATTCATTAGTTTCAACCAGCAGTAATGTTAATGGCTATGATAATCACACTCACTGGTGGTTTGGTTAGTTGTTGTGCCAGAAAGAGATACTACTATGTGACCAAGATAATCATACCTAATCCTTGAAGGTTTGCATATAAACCACAGAAATGTCACAGAAAGGAAATTATATACAAGCAAAATCAGTGAAGTGTTATGACTTTTCATATTTGTTTTCTAAAATGTATGGAAATTAGATGATTTAATGCTTTCTGTCTCCAAAAAGAATTGGAGATGTCAAGTGAGCCAAAACAGAATTTTTGTGCTCAAGTACATCTTGTGGAATTTGCAGTCTTTACATTTCCACTGGATTAGACATGAGAAGAAACAAACTGTAATTTTTATTTGGAAATACCTCTACCAACACTTCGCTTTTTCTGGGAGAGAAAAAAAAAAGAAAAAAGGCAGAGGTACTGATTATGAAATTAGATGTGTTTATTTTCATCTGCTCTGTCATTTCTATTTTACTGTTTGAATTCCTTACCCCCCTTTTGTCATTTTAAGGACTGAAACAACTGCCAACATTGACACATAGCAAGCAACAATCAGTGAGTGATCAAATAGTGACAGACAAATTATAATTAAAGATTAAACTGAAGAGATGTTTAATTTGTGTCCTTGCAAAAGAAGCGCAGTAGTACCCAGGACACAGAAAAGGCCTGACATTAAGTGTGAAGATTGGTTGCCATTACAAATACTAAATTGATCAATGAAGTATTGT
The DNA here is from genome assembly GCA_035584735.1 of Pseudotriccus pelzelni. NCBI lineage: Eukaryota > Metazoa > Chordata > Aves > Passeriformes > Tyrannidae > Pseudotriccus > Pseudotriccus pelzelni. The sequence goes on along the minus strand of JAWMRA010000041.1, from coordinate 25,538,504 downwards.
AACGTATGGCAAATACATGCCAAATCAAGACTAAAATATCATCTTAATGACTCAGCCTCACAACTTGCTTTGCCCAGGTTTTAAACCTCAGGACTAGGGATTTAGATTAAATATTCAGGGTTGACCTGGTTTCATCAATGTTAGTCCTATTTAAAACTTGTACGTCTAGGACTGAGAAGTGGAATTAGGTGAAAGGACAATGGTTTTCTGACTTTTCTGGTTTGGGGAAGGTTTTTTTCCTTGAATAATTCTTAAAATCTATTTGATTTATTCCCAAATTATTGAAAAAGTCTCTGGTTTTAATAACACTTAAGCTAACCAAGCTGTTATAGAACAAAAAATGTGATAATTCAGATAGATGCATTTTATCTCATGCCTCATGAATTTAGGGTAGAAGTAAATGACAAAGAAGCTTTCCAGTTTTGTCTCCCCCATTATTAAAAACCTTCTTCACAACTTTGGAAGCCTATCTTTTGCAAATCAGAACATCATAATTCCATTTTTTTAAACTATAAAATTACTAATGAACAGGAACTGGTAATTTATGCTTAACAAAACAATGAATTAATCATAAAACACAACACAGGACCCGTGTAGAACTACATATTCTGATTTCTACTGAAGTAGCTTGAAATAGCAGCACTAGTGGCAAAATAGCCACTACTACAATTGTAGGTTGGAAGGCACCCTTAGGATCAAATCCAACCATAAAACACCTCCATTATACTATACCATACTATACTACATTCATTTTTCAGCAGACTAATTAACTCCTGCCTACTAATGACAGAGAGGTATCTAATCTTAACTGTGGTATCCAAGAGAGGTCTTTCAGGGTCACTTTGGTGTTTCTGCAAGACACCGCATTCTGCCCTAAAGCCACGAATATCCAAGTGTCAGGGAGACCATGGTTCACAAGTGCAGGTTTTACTTTTCTTGTATTTCTAGTATAACTAAGATGAGATAAATAAAAACACTACCAGATGTTGACATAGCTGTGGTGACAGAAAGAATACTCTGGCAATGACCTACTACATTTTGGACAAATGTTTCCAGTCGAATTTGCCATGGAATTAATAAGATAAAGCTGATATTGGGATGGATGGTGCAAACCTGCAGCTGCTACATTTTGCCTGATATAACTGATAAACTTAAAACTATGAAAACAAGATAGTATTTTCTTACATAATAAACATTAAAAATAAAGAATAAACAACCCACAAACAACAACAAACAAAGAGAAAACAAGAATCACTAAAAGAAATGGGATCAAGGAATTCCCCAAAGGCTTATGATGACAACTGTGCATTATTCCCAGTAAAACAAAAAGTGAGAATGTAAACAAACACAAGTGCTGAAACTACTGCAGCCTGTAACAGAGAATTCACTGAAATTCCTAATCTCGTCATAAGACTCTAAAGTAGGTCACAGCAAGCTTAAAATTGGACAGAAAGCAAAGACTAAGGGGTAATAGTATGTAAATCACCTTACTTGCAAAGTTGATACTTCTTCCCCCTCCCCCCTTGATTCTGACAAAGCCTCAAATACAAAAGTATCCATTGTCTCTGCAAAGGGAGAAATATTTACGTACACACCTTTAAAAATACATAATTAGTGACAAACCATGTGCTTTTATACCATGTCTAATTGATCTAGAATTCCTTCAGTAATTATTTTTTCTTAATTAGCGATTTACATCTGGTCAGTATTACCGTAAATGCTATGATTAGAAGGTATTAAAAAAAAAACAAATACAGCATATAGCAATCCTGGTTCAAAATATACATATAATTATAAACACCTTTTTTTTCCCAAATCATACTTTCACAACTCAGGAGAATTTAATCTAAATTTTGCACAGAAGCATTTAGAACAAAATTCAATTAAATTATGTTCTCGTGAAAAGTTATTTCTTTGTGAGCAACATTTGTAAGTAAGCTTTGTGTAACCACATTTATCTTAATGTTCAGCACATCCTGAAAATTATGTTTATTGGTAAAACAAAGAAAAAATCACGAAGTATGAAAACGGCCTGCAAAGTGTCTGACTTATCTTACAAACCGTAATCATGACTTTCAGTACTTAATCTGTTTGACACTTAACATTTAACTTAACTTAAATAATTAAGCGAAATTTGTCTCTTGCCTATATTCAGTGCATTAACTTAGGCATTTAGGATACCAGAACCTTTGAAAGTCTTGTTTTGTTCTTCACTCTGAGTAAAATTCTTATAAGAGGCTCCCAAATCACATTCTTAAATCTGAAAGGCATGTTCTGATAGACAGCTATTGTAGCTAGAGATTTTGCTCAAAGTTTCAGATTTCACCCTGGGAATAAAGCATTGCACTCATGATACTATCAGTTAAAAGCAAAATGCTACTGCACCAACACTGCACTCAACATAGCATATTAATCTTATTCTAGGTTAGTATACAAGGGAAATAATCTAACTAACTCCTGCCAAACAGTGCTTTTTTTGTTCTTTTATTTCTTTACACCTTGTTTTAAAGACAAGAAGGTTTTTCAGACCTAACTACTGTAGACTTGGAGGGCTTTGACAGAAAAAGGAAAAAACAAAAATGGTTACGGTAGGAAAATTATACTGGATACCATACAGTGACAAGGTGAAACCTCTGTGTTAAATATTTGTGTTTTGTTCTCTAGATTTTAAGAGCTCCAGTACTATACTCACACTTCTTGACAATATACAGTCATCTTTGCAAATGTCTGTAATCAAGATGGCTGCACGTAAGGAAATCTTCCAAACTCATATCTTCCTTAAGGTGCCAGAACGGAACTTCATAACACCACATAATGAGATTTTACATACATGGTGAATCAACCACAACAGTTTAGAGTATCTGTCTCTCCACGCCCAGGTTATATCACAAGTGCTTTCTCTATTGGTAAGAGTTGCTGATGTGTGTCAGCCAACTGGCCTTTGGGTAGGGAGTGGGAATCAAGGATCATTAAACTATAATGACTTCTATCTGTGAAAACCAGACCAAGTCTATTGCAAAGGGAAAGAACTCCAATAATTTTTGTCAATTATTAATGCATATTCTTCTAAATCTTGGTCTCAGGTGGGTGGGGGTGGAGAGATTTGGAAGAAGCTGCAAAAGGAAATGGAAGAATTGAGGAATCTGTGGAAGCTGCCGAAAGGTTCTTCAGGAAAGAGAAAGGTGGAAGCTTATAAGAATGTTTCAAAGACTCCAAAGTAGGCAAAACAAAGCAAGAACCAGAGAAGTTAGAAAACTGAAGCAGGGAGTAAGAGTAAGTATATTTCACGTGTGAGAAATGGAAAATTCGGTGGAGAACTCTCCGAAACATATATATTCTTAAATATTTTTAGTATATTTTTAATAGGACATTTACCTAGATGGGTAACTGTAAACATTCAGTGCCAACCCCAACTTAATGCAAGGGCAGCGTACAGATAACCCAGACTAGGCAAGCGCAGCTGAAACACTGGATGAGTCTCCCATAATCTAAGAAATTCTAAGGCTATCATTCTGAAGTGACACACAATAATGCTAACACAAGCCTAGCAGCTCTCACACAACTGCATTTTGATAATATCCAGACAGAAGGTTAACCGCTGCCATAAACTAAACTACAAAGAATTTTAAATCCAAAAAGAAAGGAGAGGTGCTGAATTCAGAGATGCTGAAAAAAAGCATTGCGTTTTTAGCTTCTCAGACTTCTTTCTTCAAAGGAAATCAAGAAGTGTTGATGTTGGGTTTGGGTTTTTTTTTAGGATGTGGTCATTTGTTCTCAGAGCATGGAACCGAGACCAGAAGAATCATTTCATGTAAGCCGTTAAACAAGAAGCAGATTGCTACAATTTCTGGATTACACTGACCATTACAAAGCTGAATGCCCTTTCTCACTAGCCACCAGCATCCCTTCCAATTTTAAAGCATTATTTATGTCTCCTATTCAGGCACAGGCCAAAAAAAAATACAGTCAGCATTTAATATTTGACAGCTACAGACAGCAGTATGAAGTGACTTTATACAAATTACTGTGCATAAAAGCCCCAGTGCTGTAATTTATTACAACAAAAGCGTTGCAATAAACAAAAAATTGGGGATGGAGGGCCACCACAAATGTTTGTAACTGCTGATAGTCAATGAACTTGCTAGTTTACAGTTGTACTACAAAGCTAAAATTTAATAGGAAACAACATAGTGGCCTGAATTATCTGTATTTACACAAATAGATGAATTAAGAAGAGTAATTAACGTTATGATGTGTCAGGGAAAGTAAAGTGTCAAGACAAGTGCAGGGAAGAAAAAAACATTTAAAAAGTAAGAAATAATGTTTCTAGAAGAAAATTAATTAGCAGCTAATTAATCACACTGCAACTACCAACCAATTTAACATCCTGAGGGGGTTTCTGACAAGGTAGAAGGGGAAAATTAAAGAAATCCTCTGAAATAGATCTAGGGCACTATTCTAGGTCAGTATGCCGAGAGACACAGTACTGCAGAGGGCTGAGTAGCAGTGGCACTGCAGTCTCACAGCTGCCACTGTGTGTTGCTATGGGCACAAATCCCACAAAGGACTCATCCCCAAATCCCCAAAGATTCATCTTCTGGCTGTAATAAAAGTGTTCTTTTGGAGAAAAACTTACAGATTCTGTGACAAATGTGGACTTTTGTTCTGAAGAAAAGCTGTACCTGAGATTCTCTTCCCCATAAGCAGGAAAGTGCTTGTTAACTCCTGTGAAGCACTGCTTTTTAGCACATCTGAGACAATGCGGCCAACACTTCACTGTGTCCTGCTCTAACAGAAGTGGTGGGACTTAGCCATCTCCTTTCAGAACAGGCAATTATAAAATCAAGACAAATCAAGTATTCCAGAAAGACAACCAAGGTAACTTTTTTAGGATATATGGAGGGGAAAAATTAATATTAAAAAAAAAAAATCAGACAACTCCCCCCCAAAAAACCCACTACCAAAACCCAGCAATCAACACAACCCTCCCCACAAGATCTGCATCAGTATCTAAGTCCCAAAGGATGACAATGTATTTCTTCAATTACCTCCCACATACCCTTTTCTAAGCATGTGTTAAGTAAGTTTGTCACATTATACTATATTTTAAACTCAAGATGACTGAACCAATTACACTGCCATAAATATAACTGTCAAAGTTAGCTAGGCAATTCCAAACGGCTTTTTTTTCCCCAAACTAAAAAAAACCCTGCAACTTACCCTAGGGATCAGGCTAGACATGCCGGAGTAAATCACAAGTATCTACAGCCCAGAATAAATATTCCAGCAACATCCAAAAATAATTAACTACTTCATTTTAAGGGACTAAAACACATCAATATCTTTTTTATGCACAAAGATACTTATTACCACAATAAGCCTTCAGTTAAGACAAGCCCAAAGAAATGGCTCTTATATCTAGAAGGCCCTAGTCAATACCTCAATATGCATAGCACAGGAGTCAGAAGAGTTTTGGTTTTGTTTATAAAAATATACCTGAACAGCTTTAAAAGTTCAGGAAGAAAAAATAGGAATCTGAATCAAACTCAGGACCAACTGCTCATTAACGTAAAATGAGCTCAAGGTGTTTGCTTATCCTGAAATCCAGTATTTGAACAGCTAGGCAAAAATGTTATGTCTCTAAAATTAGTATTTTTTTTCATTCATCTGATAAACCTGCAAGAAAGCATCAGTCTTAGTTACTATACTTGGAACAAACAAAAGGCATGGTTACTACTGATGGAATTCATGTCCACAGTCAAAGCAGCCTTTGTGAGGCTGAAAGTAGCAAATGAATAAAGCATTTAATATCTTTAAATTAGTTTACCAGTATGTTTTGCTATAACTATCACTTAGGTATACATGATGTTGGTGGCTACAGCTTTTCACCCAGCTATATTGCTTTTGAACAAATGTTCTGGGAGTTTGCCAAATAATTTCATGTAAGAGACAGAAACATGAAGAAATCATAGGGAAAAAAAGTGATTTTGCTTCCAAATTTCCAGCTTTGGCATATTGTCAGTCTCTCAATTTAATTTTGATACCACACCCAGGACTAATCTTCCAAGTCTGGAGACTCAAGTGAAATACAGATAGTGAGCCTACACACAAATAAAGAGAAGTTTGCAAGTTACTTCCTTAAATCTTGTGTTGGTTTTGACTGGGACAAAGTTAATTTTCTTCATAGCAGCTGGTATGGGGCTGTGTTTCAGATTGGTGCTGAAAAGTGTGTGGATAACACAGGGATGTTTTAGCTATTGCTGAATAGAGCTTACAGAGTCAAAGCCTATTCTGCATTTCACCCCACCAGCGAGGAGGCTGGGCGTGCGCAAGGAGTTGGGAGGTGACACCGCTGGGACACCTGACCCCAACTGACCAAAGTAGGGGTCATGTCCCAGACCATATAGCATCGTGCTCAGCATATAAAGCTGGAGGAAAAAGAAGGAAGGATGTTCAGAGACGACGGCATTTGTCTTTCCAAGAAACCATTACATGTAATGGAGGTGTGCTTTCCTGAGAATGGTTGAACACATTTTCCCATGGGAAGTGGTGAATGAATTCCTTGTTTTGCTTTGCCTGTTTGCATGCTGTACCTGTTAAACTGTCTTTACCTCAACTCACGAGTTCTCTCACTTTTACCGTTCCATTTTTCTCCCCCATCCCACCAGGAGGAATGAGTAAGGGCTGTGTGGGGCAGAGATGCCAGCTGGGGTTAAACCAGGGCATATCTTTCAACAAAAACACAAGTGCATTCCACACTTTGTATTTCACAGCATATAAACAATAGGCATTAAATATAAGAATGCAGATGGACTTCTCTTCAAACTTCTCTTCTCTTATGCTTGTTGAAGATAGGAACCTGAATATAGTACACAGGCCTTTCCCTCTAAAAGGCCCAACTGCATTATTCACTTGCTCGGCACGCTTTGCATTGAAGCCACTGGTGCTCACATGTTGCAGAAGTAAAGCTTCCATAAACTGCAACTTAAAAAAAAAGCTGCTTTTTATTCTTCCTTGCTAAATTGCCATGAGTATTCCTGTCCAGTTCCTGCTTCAAACGCCTTACATATCCCATAGTTACTAATAAATAAGGGTGTAGTTATTGAGGTAACAATCTATTTAATGTTCTCGGGACTAAAGAAATGGAGAATCCCTCATGAAACACGAAGTTCCTCCAATGCGTAACAAAGTACCAAGAAGTCAAATAGGGTCTTCTCAGGTCTTGAAATCTCCCAGCTTCTCCAAGAAAACAGAGATTTGAGGTCTGGCGAGAGAACACCATTAAGAGTCACTACGTAGCATCATAGTTGCACAAAAATCAGCAACAGTGATGTATCCCGTAAACCATACACTTCACTACACATGCTGATCTTCATTACAGCAAGACCTACACAAACAGCTAGTACAAACACCTATTAAACACACCTTCGGTACTGAACAAACCTTCAGTAACAGCAAAGAGATATAACTGAGAGGTAGAAAGCAAGAGTTCAACAGTGGAAGATTAGACTGTGCAATTATTATAAACAATTAACAAAGGAACAAAAGCAGACATTGCCTATTCAAAACCCAAAAGTACAACAAAGTACAAAGGGACTTTCTTCACTTCTTAAAATTTATTAAAGGCTTCTGCAAAATAGCAATGAGGATAAGCATATTAGCTCAAACCTCAGAAACCACTGCAAACACAGCTCAATCCGTTACAAAACTAGAAATACAGAGCAGCAAATGCTTATCTACAGCTTAAACACACAAGTATCAGCCTCGAACAAAAGATTTCTCTTTTAAACATCTTGACACCTCCTCTTTCATTTTATTAAGTATGTCTAGGGTTGATAGGGCATGTTCTCCACTTACTACTCTGGCATTCTGATGGCAAATTTTTGCTATTCTAGAATTCAGTACTTTTTACTTCTTAAGCATGTTGAACACTTCTAATCATGCAATGTTATCTCTGAGATATCTTGAGCATAAATTTTAGTGTGAAAATTGTGAGAAAAGGATGAATATATATATTTCATATGCTAAGCATCAATGAAGCTGAAGATATCTGTCTCATACTTTTCTGCAAAACTGCCTAGCTCAGGTGACTCATGAAATTAAAAATTTTCCAAGTTAATTCCAAAGCTATCTTCATATTAAGAAAAAGTTTTTGTTTTTCTTTCCTTCAAACAAGTAAGCAAGACATCCTAATGTGCAACAACTAGATATTAATAAGAAATGGTATCATTTATACAGTTTCCAGTTGAGAATAACAAGTATTTTTACAAAGTTTTGGGCATTCACTTGACGTGTTCCCTTGAATGAGATTAAGTACCCTTCTCCCCATATATAAACACAGTAAAATTTAGCTTTTCATTCTCTTCTTCATAAGAGAGTTTTCCTGAACCATCCACTCATTTCCAGCAATCCATTATTGCGTGGTTTTCTTATTGTAAAAGGTACAGCACAGCATTTTAGATGCAGAATTTTCTGGTTCCTTTTTCCTTAGTTAGAAAATTTAAGATTCAATTCCAACTTATGTAACTAAAATTTAACTGTCACAGTGCATTTAATTTGCATATTCCAGATGACAAGAAGAATCTATGGTTACTCCAATTTTAATAAGCTATACATTGTCAGAAAAAAGATTTTTATATGTGTTTAATACTGTTACCAAAAAAAAAGCCTGGAGCTCTCATTCACTTTTTGTAGGTCACAGTTATCAAGAAAAGCACATTCATTCCTAGAAATGGCCTTTGCTCAGGATAAAAGAGCTTGAATGTAGCTATTCTTTATGCTGACAGATTTGCAGGAAAGAAAAAAGTAGAAAAGAAAAAATTATATTCATATAGCAAATTTATTCATAATTTTCGACACTATGAGGAAGACTGCAGGTAACTTACTATATTTGCCTTTTAAAAATCAGATACAATGATTTCCCCAGTGTATTAAATCACCTGGGAGCTGATTTGTTTTGAAGGACTTCTAAAATCTTTTAGTTCTTTCAATCACTTGTTGCAAGAAATTCAATTTATTCCCAGAGGTGAATGAGATTCAATGAACTGGTTTGCAATATTTTTTTTTAGATTTCTGGATAACCTTTGAATTTCAAGTTAGACAACATGTTGATCAAGTATCTTATCTAAAGCACCATCTAAACGTCTGGGTAACGAATCTGCCTTTCAGTTCCAAATTAGTTCTTGGCTTCTCTTCCATTTCACATTGTCCTAACAATAAAACTGTAAGCAACCATTTTAGCTTGATTTCTGACCCAGAACAGTTTAGATTCACTAATCTACCCTGCTTCAGTTTTAGTTGTTCATCAGAACTCTCATTAGAATTGAACACTACTCTGGCTGCAGGCAAATCACCATGCCAATGGATATTTTTTCCACAATTTTCCTACATTTTCAGAACAGCTGAAGAACTCTATTTGCTTTAGATTCCCCTTTTGAATAGAATGTGCTGTCACTAAACTGGCAAAATCTGCTATTATAATTCACCCAGTCTCCAAATGAGGAATCCGTAAGTCAAAATAGTGTATAAGTTTTGCTTTTTCTTAATACACTTACCAGTGCAAGGTAATTTATGTGTTTTCTGCCTGGCTCTACTGGCCTGAGACTCTGGCATTAATGCTTCACTGTGTTTTTATCCATGTGAATAGCAATGAGCTGTCTCCGTGTTGGGCCATATCACCTTACTTGTACAGCCTTTCACTACATCACAGATGAGAGCATGTAGTAACACTGACTGCAGCATTGTTCCCTTGAGACATCAACATATTGACTTTATGTCCAGAGGAACTCTCTCCTTATACCATACAACTGTTTTTTAAATTAATTACATTTTAGACGCAAAATCCATGCACAATTTTTTCAAGTCTTTCAAGGCAGATCTTTATCTTTTAATATTCAAGTAACGCACCGAATTCCATGTAGTCATCTGTTGAAACCTCTGTCAGCATACTTTGGTATTTTTCATTAGACTGATTCCTAATTTTACAATTATTCTAACAAGAAACATTATCTGTATTAGTAATTTCATAAAATATCCTCTAGGTGAAAAAGCAAGGTTCCGGTCTGAGATATTAGAAGAAAAAATACATTTTAACCAAAACTTAAATTACAAAAACATTAACCTACCAAAACTGAAAAAAAAAAAAAAATCAGAAATAACTGTATGCATGTTTTTAGGTTTTCCAACTGAAGAATTTAATAGAATACCGTATTTTAACATTTCTGGAAAAAATCATTACACTGTAGTTTCTGGTAGCATAATCTTTCTAATACACTTCTAACTCATGTTATGCTATTCTTAAACAGAAAAGGAAAACTACAAAATAACCATAGCGTATTCCTTTGTTTATCATTAGTACCAGCCTTTGAGTGTCCAAGAAGAAATATGTTTTTAAATATAATGCTACTAGTAAAGCATTCTTTGCCTTACTTTCCTTTTGTGCTTACTTTTGTCACCATCTTCACAAATTTTTAGAGTAGTGCTTGTACAAAATTCAAAGGATACAGATACATCACATCAGTGACGCTCAGAGAAGCAGGAGAGAGGAGGTTAAAATAGAAGCTAAAGAGGGGAAGGGTTACAAATGAGAAGAACAGAGGCAGGAAATGAGAAGATTCCTACTTCCTCTTCCTTCTGAAACCCTAGACTTTTTGTAGCTGGCTTCTGAGAGGTTATAAGGAAAAACTGTCACCATAAGACGGTCCAGCCATGAAAGAGGTTGCTCGGGAAGGTTGTGCAGTCCCCCAGACTACAAGTTTTTAAGGCTACCAACCAGATAAAGTGCTGAGTAACCTGGTCTCTTGTCACAACCGACCCTGATTCAAGTAGAAACTTAGACTACAGACTTTCTGAGGTCCTTTACACCCTGAGTATGCTGCGATTTATTGTGAGTTCTCAAGCTGTTCCGACTACAGTTCTGAATCATGCATGAAAAGGATAAAACAAACAAAAAAGCAAACTAGCAAGTAAATTCCGAAGAACCCTTTTACTATGTTTACAGCCTTCCTGCTTGTTGTCATGTTCAGAAGCGACATTAAGAGTAATCTGTTTGATCTTCAAGGAAGGAAGAAAAAATTATTATTCAGTATTCCCACAAAATCCTGTTTCCTTTAAAAGCTATGTAATTGAACATTTTGTACCCAACTCAGATGAGACTACAGTGAATACAAGCCTGCATTTAAATGAAGACGGACTTGTCTAGATAAAGCCTGAAGCTCTTGTGTTCTTCAGAATAGAGTCTTTTGCCTGAGCCCTGCTCTCAGAGGGAGAAAGGGGAATTTCTGATGAACAACTAGAATCAACAGCACTCCCTCATCTTGCTCAATTACATCTACCTGGGTTGTAGACACCACCATTGGTGGCAGTATTGGTATCCAAAATCACAAAGATATAACAACAGCCTAAAAACTGAAGGCTACCTAGGAAATCAGAATGCCCAAAAATACACACACACACACTCCTCGAGTAAAATCATAATATAACTGGTAGAAAGGTATTCTGTGAAATAAAAATGTTCAAGATGAAATACAAGCTATTTGGATCTGCACACACTGCAACAAAATATAGACATGCATTACACATCAAATTAGGAAGACATAAATAAAAATTATAATAATAAATGATGACAACTACATTTGTCAACTGAAACACAGTAGGATACACAATAGGTAAAAAAATCAAATAATGGGTGTCTCCAGAAAAATCTTTAAGATGCATTTAAAGAGAAGGGTAAGTAGAAGCTAAAGTTCCTAGAAAGTATGGGTACATCCTGCATTAGCGTAAAACAACCATAATCATAGGCTTATTGTGGAAAAAAGTAGTCCCTAAAAATCAGGGAGGTGGATAAAATCACTGCTGTATTGAAAGTAGAATGCTGAATGACAAATTCTGACAAGTAGAGCTAAAACCAAACATCTGGACTCCAGATTTCAGTTTTGCATGATAACTCAACAGAAGCACCTTTCAACTCACTGTATTATAGTTAAAAGTGAACTAAAATGAAAGTAACAAAGGGAGAGGCTGCACCTATTACCTTAAGGGGAGGATGGGAGAAAACACATTAAAAGAACGCCTATCACTTAAAAACCATCAACAGAAGTATCAAATATATACAATCTGCAAAAGGCAGAAGGTCTTTCACTTTTGCTCTTATAAGCTACATGTAAATATTTGTATTATTTTGGCAAAGGGCCAAGTCTAGGAAATTGAGAGATTAAGGAAACAAACCCATTCACTAGGAGACCAAGAAAAATTAGGCCCATTTACTGATACATTTCACTCAAGTTTAACTTCATTTAAAAAAAAAAAACACAAAAATGAAAAAAAAAAGAAAAAAAGAAAACCAATCTCCAACAATCCCACCACCAACATCACACAAAGCTGTATCTATGAAAACATACCTAAAAAACAAAAACAAAACAAAACAAACAACAACAACAAAAAAGGATAGTAGCAAGATCTTCACCAAAGAACTGGATGTTGAGGAGCTGAACCTGTTTGTTCGCATACAAAAAACTGTATATTTTAAATCCCTACTAACACAGTTCTACAAAGAGTGAGCTGTTACACAGACCAACAGTCAGGCTGGGGAAAAAAAAGCAAGTCTTGCTTTCTCTTTTACCCAAATTAATCCTCTGTGAAAAATTTACTTTCTCGATCTGCATTTTAAGTGAACAATAGTTAGGGAAAAAAGCTATCTATTGGGTCATTAATGAATTCGTCTACCATGAAAAATTATATCTTGCAGTACACAACAGAGTTTTATTCAGTCTAGTTAAGATACCAGTCAATAGCGCTTTCCAGGGATGACTGATAGCATATATCCCATTGGAAAGAGCTGTGCTGTTTCATCCAAATATTCTGTATTCCATTTCTAACCATCAGTGATCTCATCAGTGAGTTTTATTCTTTGATGTTTCTTCTTACTTCATGCTGCCAGTCATCTTCCAGCAACATTCACAATCCCTCAGGTGAAATTACGTCCCTCCAGTATTTTTTTCCTCACACAATGTATCCTGAGACAGGGCTGGTAAAACCTGCACAGTTCATGCAGTACTTTCCACTACAGCAGTCCTATCCATTATTGATTCAGTGCAGATAATCCAAAGCAAGAAGAGATTCTAGAGGCCATCACTTCATGGGACTCAGAAGTCTTTGAAGAGACTGGTAATACCAATTACAAGCAATTATGGGGAGAAAATAGGATAAGAAACTGAAATAACAAATAGCTCAGGAGGCTTCACAAGAAAGAAAAGACGAGATGATAAAATAAAATAGGGTTTACAGACAAAATTCACAACAAATCATGAAAAGGCTCATGTAAATATAGCTCAGCTAAATCCTACTTAAATCTTCTCCATACCTTCCACTCACAGGCTTACATTACCTGCACATCAAAACTTATGTGGCTGTGACAGGTTTTCATCAGAGTGCTCTTCATCATAAATCAAAGATATCTGTCAAACCACAAGCTCCAGACCCGCAGCAGACTCTACCTTAAACCCAGTTGACAGGGAAGGTAAACCTCAATTTTAACTTGCATTTTTGTTCCTGTAATGTCACTGCTTTCAACTGAACATTTATTGCAGGCCCCCACACATCAGTGTGTGATGAGCAATAGTGTTTACTTCACTTATGTGCTTGGTGGCACCTCCTAAGCAAATGGATTTCAGAGACAGTTGTCACCACACAAACTCCCTGCAGCATCTAGTGCTTAGCAGAATTGTAAAAAATAAACCAGATAACAAAACCCCAAATTGTCAGCTTGCTCAAAAAAGAACATATGCCCTTGAGATCAAGGTGAGGCATAAGCAGAGTAACAGACTTGTCCTATCCCTATCTTATGTTAAAACAATAAACCTAATTTACTAAGATTAATTTACTAAGATTAACCTTCAGAACAAACCCACACAGTTTAAACAAGACAGACAAACTTGGGAATATGAAAATTGATCCATTATGGAGTTAGCATAAAATCTGAGGGAGAAAAGCTATGAAACTTATGCTTTATCCGCATGCTGTCTTCCCTGGCAGGCAGAGAGAAAGGCCTCTTCAAATCATCATGAAACTCAGCATTATTAATGGCCACCCGCCTCAGAGACACTTCTGTGGAGAGGGTTTTCACAGCTAACATTAATATCTGTGCAGCAAATCATTTTTATTTCATTTTCCTAGTGCAGTAAACCCCAATGTCCCAATTACAACTGCTTCACCATATTGCAAGTCTTGTGTTCCCAGACATTATCTCATAGAAAAGAAATAAAAAAGTAAAGACAAGAGTGTGGAGAGGAAAGAGATTACTTACTGCAGTTATATATTTCTATGTGCTGTTACAGCATTTAGCTGAATGCAACTCGCATCTTTAACTGCTAATATAACACTAATACTGAAAGTCATAAAAGCACTCCTGTTCCTCTTGATCCTGTCTGAACAATTACCACAAACAAAAAATAGGTTTCTAGTATTAGAGACATTCATTTTTGGACTACCTAGTCTACCTTGCCTAAACTAAAAAGAAAAAGCGCTCTTACCTCTAACTTCATGCCCATGGATAGACTTGATAAAAAAAGTTTTCTCTCATAAGAAATACAGCATCTACCAAAAGTAATTTCTTGACATGGTAAGTCAAAGAAAAATAAGTCAGTGCTCCTCGGAACAGAGTCCCTTTCTATCCTCGTGACGTCAAAATTTTAGTAACACAGATTTCTTCAAAGGGGAGAGTGTGTGTCACTAAGTTCTGTGTTTTCAGCCATTAAACATATGCAGAGCAAGCAAGCTCTCTGCATTCCCAGGAAGCTTTCCCATGTCAGACAACCTAGCATGAAGGCCTGTATAACAGAGAGAGTAATTTACTTGCACTGTGGAAATTAAATAAAATGTTCAATTATTTCAGTCTCCAGAAAACAGAAATGGATAGACTTGCAGAATGCCTATGAAAACAGTAAACAGATAATTGGTATAGCATAGCAAATAAATGCATTGATTAGTAAGATTTAAACATGAAAATCTGTAGTTCATGTTAAAACACTATGAAGCATTCAACTGAAGGATCAAAGAACAACATTTAAAAACTGTGAGCCATATTGCTGAATATACTTCTAATTTTGCAAATAATGAAAAGCAATCAGGATTCTTTCTAGTAGATTGTTTCCTGCAGTTGAAGAATGGAAATCAAAATGAGTATGGGAAATATAGTACAGAAATGATATGGCTACCACTTTATCTCTCAATATTAAATAAAACTTTGAGACCTCAGGCACTTTTCTGATCTGTAAATGGGCCTCGGACATTGCAAACACACTTGATTCTGTTTAATGTGAAATTCCTCAGAGAAGAGGAGGCAAATGCAGTCAATAACTCAGTGGGAGAAATGATCTGCACGACTGAACTCTGTCCCACTTTCCAGCTCAAGTAGGTTAAATCAGCTGTCAGTGCCAAACCACTGGGCCCTTTTGGGGAGACCGCTCGGCACACACAGTGGTCCTCACTTGTCTTCAGCATTTAACAGCCAAGCCAAACTTCCATAAGTTATAGAAATTACTTACATAACATTAGTAACTTTAACACTATGGCTGACATTGCTACCATTTTATGAGAATACTTGGAAAGCATTTTTAAGTATCCTAACCATGAGTAGTAATATCAAATGCCAATGGGAAAGACCTAGTTGCACTAAATGTATTTATTTTTTATACATCATTAAAATAAATATTTTCAGAGACAAAAAGAGAAATTATTTATTTTAAAATCTAGAAATATGTTTGTATTATCAGAAAGCTTTTAGTGCAGTAGAAAACTGTAAACACTTGGGATGCTTACGAAGTGTCACCCCTCACAAGGTACTGGTGATAGCAAGCAGGTACAGCATTACACGCAGGTTGTGTGAGCGTTAATGCACTGTCTTCGATCAATCTTCAGATCTCACCCAGACTGAAATTCTGTTTACAATTCTGCTCACAAACAAACCAATCTGCATCTGTTTATATCAATCTCTAAAGGCAGGAATAAGACATGAAATACTTCATGTCACACGACGTTTGAGTCTTTCTAATAAGAGAAATAAGTTTCTTAATCCTAGGAAAATGGAAACAGCTGCAGTATAGACAGCAGGCCTGTTATTTGCTACTTGTCCTAATTAGAACAGCTGGGACCAATTCATCACTGGATGGGTGTAACCCAAACCTGTGTATTCTATAGCCTTCCATGCCATTT
>JAWMRA010000041.1:25494874-25522195 GCA_035584735.1 Pseudotriccus pelzelni | reverse complement strand
AAAAATCGTATGGAATACTGGGTACATGGTCACTTCCCTGGTTACAAGCTGGTCACCAGGAAGGCCTAGACCAAAACAATCACACTCCAACATAAAATGTGCACCCTGGAATACAAAAACAAACAGAAAAGCCCCATCATCTCTGTTTTCAGGGTAACAGACTCCTAGCTGATCTGCAACTGCTACAGCTCCCAAGTGGTGTGGTTGAATATGGGCCCTGGAAGGGTCTGTGGCATGGTGCCCCATTTCCCCTGGCAGCTACAGGCCCTGGGCCAGGTGTACGTCAGGTGCCACACACTCCTGTGCTCCTGACAGGCATCCTTATCACCCCACTGCCCCTTGCTGGGTGCAGCGTGCTGTTCTTGTGGGAGAGAAACGGCACATTTATCTGCTCAATGTCAGCCTCCTGCCAGCTCTCAGGGGGCAATGGGATGTGGCGTGATACATTCCACACCAGCCCATCCACTCTGCAGGACACATTTGGGCCCTTACTGACAGTGGCTCAAGCCTTCCTCTTAGTTCTTTTAGGGCTGAGGGGGTGTGCCTTTCCTTTCTTGTTTCTTTTCCTTCTTTTTTGACATATATGGAGCTTATCCAACAGTTGTAGCTGAATGTAATTTAAGTGTAGACTACAGACAAATTTGGGTCTTAATCCACGTAAAAGAGTTACTGAAGAGGCAGGTGAGAAAGACAAAGTTCCACTGCAGGCTCTAAGGAGATAAAGAGTTTGAGAAAATCCCTTAAGAAATTCAGTCAGGATCCTGAATGTCAGAAATCAGGCAGAAGCACCTCCAAGTTGCACAGAAATGAAATCCAGTTATCAGTACTTAAAACACAGGTATGGAGTAGTATGCTTCTAGGCTGAAAATATGCTAAGGTTTAATCCAAATTCTCCCATATCCCAGCTAATTATGACCTTTCTATCTGAAGTGCATGATAATTCCACATATAACAACATTGTTCCTGTTACAGCACCAGAGAAAAATCGTCTGCTGCTTAATTTTATTGTTAGGAAAAGTGCATCAAGTGTTGCAGAGTGTCTGGCCTAGCCTGTTGCACTGCTTTAAACAGAACCAGGGTGAAGGCAATCACCTTCTCCTTCTCCCCGGGTTTGTTATGTTCCATGACTTCTTACAGAAACTGCCAGGGCTATTGTCATTGGTCCCATATTATGAAAAAGCCCTCTAGGTTGCCTGCAATTAGCCACACAGAACTGAGTCTGTCATTCCACTGGGTGTTAGGTGGTTACCCATAAACTTGCTCACTGACACCAGAGGTAAATATGAATCATAAACTGTTATGTTTTACACAGAATTATTTAAACTGCTGCATTACTGTGGATTGTATTGCTTTCCAGGCACCATGTATATAAAGTTAGGAGAATTTTACTAGAATTTAACTGGAGCACAAATTGCCTTTGAAAAAACTTTTTGTGAGAATCTACACTCAAAAAATACTAACATCTGGTTTATATCAACAGCATATTTGAATTTTATGTGTTCATTTTTACCGGTAAGGGTAAAGACATATAATAAGCTTATGTGATGGAATGATTCTATGATTATGGTTTTATCTGAATAACTGTATCCGTTTCTTTTCATAGAAAGAAATTCTAGAACAGCAACAACAAGAGAGATGTGACACAAATTTTCATAGTATGTGTATGTTCTGCGATCAAGAATTCACAGGAAACAGGTTTGTTTATTGCCCTGTTTGCTGTTGGTGTATTTTTTTCATGTCTACTCAGCACCTTTGTTTATGGTTTTTGCGTCATCAAATCAATTACTGCCTAATGGTAGGACTCAGAAGATAGAATTAATTTTAAGGTATACTTGGAGTATTTTTTTCATCTGCAGTGCCATTTTAAATAGACCCTGTCATACTTCTCAATCATTTTTATTTATTCCAAAACAACTTGCCATACTACACAGTAAGGTGGAGTTGGGAACCAGCTGTTTTAAAGAGAGGCAGTTTTTTTGGCAATTGTTTTAGTGGCAAGGGGACCTGTTTAAGTCAGTATAATTGTTAAAAATATTTCTATCCAGTCGTACATTTTCCTATTTAAATCTCACCAAACCAGTGTGAATTTGAATATCAAATGAAAAAGAGGAGAGAAAAATTAGAGTGAGAATGGAGGACTTTGCAGCATCAGTCAAGTGCAAGCAAGAATTGCATTGAGATGCTTGCTCTAAGGAAACTTTGTTTGGTGGGTTGACCTTGGCTGGACGCCAGGGGCCCACCCAGCCACTCTATCACTCTTCTTGCCAGCTGGACAGGGGAGAGAAAAAAAGATGGAGAAAAACTCATAGACTGAGATAAAGCAGCTTACTAAAGCAGAAGAAAAAGTTTGCTTACACACAAGCAAAGAGAAAAAAAATTAGGTTTACTCTCTACTTCCCATCAGCAAGCAATGTTCAGCCACTTCCCTGGAACAGTGCTTCAACACATGTAGCACCTGCTCAGAAGGCAAACATTGTAAATAATGAATGCCCCACTCCTTCCTCCTCCCTTCCCTAGCTTCTATGTCTGAGCTGATGTCATATGGTATGGAAAATCTCCATTTCAGCCAGACCCAATACACTTTGTTTATGTAAATCAGTTTCAGCTAGAGAAGCTGAGTGTTTGCATGGTTAGGTCTGATACTCTGGAAGGGTAGGAGAGCCTGGGATCATATCCCTGCAGGTTGTCCTAGTTTTATGTGAATGTCCCCTTCACCGTTTGGTGAAGTTCACATCATCCCCCAAGAACTTCATCCTCTGATTACTCTTTGGTCCCACACATAGAATGCATGGATTGAAAAAAAGTGCTGGACTGTGGCAAAAGCAGGTATCAAAACTCACGTATTTCTGTAATCTCCAAAAGCAGAAGCTTAGGTATATAAAGAAGTTGAGCACCTAAGGAGTTAACCAGTATATCTCTATTAGAAAAATAGCTTATTTGAACATCCATTATGTTTGTGTGTACTTTTGAGTGCTGTTGTGTGTACTTTTGAGTGCTGTATGAAGCAATATGGATGTAAAAGCATATCACATCCAAGAATTTCTGCTCTTTTAACCAGCATAGAGAAAACTGACAAATGGCTTTTTAAAATGTTTCTCGATAGGGTTGTTTGAAATGTGATTTGCTTGTGCAAGTTAATAAATGAGCTTTTCTAACAATGAGAGTCAGAATAAACTATACTATAATTTTCATTTAAAGTATTATACTTTGTGCATGCAGAGTGACTGGTTGAAATGTTACTGAATGTTCAGTGGGGCTGAAAATGATAACTTCCTGTTTCAATAAAGTTGCATTCTTTTTTCCTAGCAGTGGCAGCAAGACTATTATTCTTTATTTATTGTTGGCTTTTATGCATTTTTAGAGCAATTGGTTTGTTTGAAATCACTAATTAAATAATTCTCATATTTATCCAAAAATATGTAATGTTCTATTTGAATGTCATTTCTAGATCTGTCCTTCTCAATCATATGGCAAGAGAGCATGCTTTTAACATTGGGCTGCCAGATAATATTGTGAATTGCTATGAGTTTTTGGCTGTATTACAGAGGAAGCTTGACAAGTAAGTAGTGTTTTGTTTGTTTATTTTTTCAATAAATGTGGGTCATATTTATTTTTACCTTGGAAATAGGTTAGGTTAAAATTAATTCAACTTTCCTAGTCAGTTAATAAGAAACAAAGACAGCATGTAAGTTTACTGTGAGTCGTCTTAGTCTTTTTTTTGACTTACTGAAAATTAATTCATAACAATTCCTAGTATGTGTTTGCTGGAAAAAGTCATGTGCAGTTCTTCAGTTGTTGTGTACTGCACAATTTCCATCAATAACAGCACATGCCTTTTTCTCATAACTGTTAGGTTAGTGTTCTTTCTCATCATACCAGTCTTTGTGCTAAACATCTCTTTAATCACTGAACACAGAGTTCTTGTGCCAGTGTTCATTCACCTCTGTGTATTGTGAATGTGGGATGTTTGGTTTCTCCCTTCTGTACTGCTTACAGAGTGCATCCCAGAGGGATAGATATATGTTAACTTTTTCCAGAAATGAAGATGTATTAACAATGCCTTTTCTTTTATCATTGGTCTTGCCTAATGCACTGAATTACCATGCTCACTGATAATTTGCAGCTTTCCAATTTACTGGTAGGACCCGAGGCTTTCAGTTAGATGGAATTTTCTCAAAGCCAGTCCTCTCTGTAGTTAATACACATGCTGAAATTGTGTCCAGAGTAGTGAAAGGCCACTCCTCCTACCTCTAAGAATAGACTTAATAGCTGTGCTGGTAGAATAGAACCTGAAAAAAAAACAAGAGGAGAAAAATCTTGTTTCAGGCAAATATAAGTACATTATGTATACTGAGGAAAAGCATTACATGCTTCTCCTGGGAATGTCCTTCTCAAGTAGAGCAAATGCTTTGCTGTTAGCAGGTTGAGCAAAGCAGATACTAAAATTCACAGATGCTGAGTTAAAGAGTTCACATGCTGACCAATCAGCGGCCTTCCCAGGCCAATTTTGAGCAATCAGACTTTTCTCTCACTTTGCATAGAGGGCAAACAGTAAACATTTTATTATCTATATTTTCATTTTATGTCATTGTTTTTTCTATGTTTGATTCTACCGTGATCTAAGATTATCTTGGTTTGGTTTTTTTTTCAAACAACTTTTATTTAGCTTGCTTTCACATGCTTAGGATTAATCTTACTGTACATAACTCCAGCTTATTAAAGGTTGTACTATTTTCCTTTTAACATATTGACCTGTTAACCTTTTTGTTGTAGTTTGCAGTGTTTATATTGTGAAAAAGTCTTCAGAGACAAAAGCACACTTAAAGATCACATGAGAAAGAAGCAGCATCGCAGAATCAATGCCAAAAACAAAGAATATGACAAATTTTATATCATTAATTACTTGGTAAGTAGTTCTATGAATAATTAGTAAATTGACTAAAAAGATACAGGCAATACCTAGTTAAAAGTGAGTAATTCCAAACCAGCAATTACTATAAAGGTCAAAAATCAAGTGAAGGGCTCTTCAGAAATTTGCTCATTTATGGTATGATATTCTGAATAATTGTCAAACTAAGCACTGGTAAACATTTGTGGTTGAGAATTGATTTTGAGAGATGCAAGAATGTAGCTTGAAGAGACACTAATCATCATGTCATTAGTGCTCAGTCTCTGCTTTAATAACTAGAAGGGAAAATGAGATCGAGCAATGAAGTAGATGGAGGTCTAACTGGGATGCTATTTGCTTTGAGCTCGTTTTCTACAAACCTGAAGCTGGAAGTGCTCTTCAGAGTATAAATTAAATGCAAAGAGAAGGAAAATGAAAGATACATAGATGAAAGAAAAACCATTCGTTTTTAGCCTCCAGGTAGGCGTGTGTTGCTAAATATTTTTGTATCTCAGACCTCTGAGAGTGTATACTTGTGTGTGTAGCAGATTTTCACCTGCTGCCTTCAACTTGTGAATTTAGGAGCTGCTTCAAAAGCTGCTGTGTTCTGTACCAGAAATAAATGTAGTTCGCCTGAAGTAATCTTTGTGCCTTCTACGTGTGCTAACATCCATCCATGTTATAAATAGGCATTACTCAGATTTTAATCTGTCCCATTTTGGATTAGGAAATTGATCCAGAAACACAGAGAAACAAGTACTACTTGAGAAATTTGAGAGACATACAGGGAGGTCATAACATCAGTACAGACACAGTGGCTGTGTCATGTTAATAAGCAGAATATGCCCAAGTAAATAAAACAGCAAGGCTGGTATTCATATACCTAATCTCTTTCCCCACTCTCTCCAGTTGCTGCAAAACTGGTGGCCTTATCCGTGCTGTCTGCTGAGGGTGATCTCAAGGGCCTGTATGCTTCCTGAACCCCATCCAAGCATGGTCTGCGTCATGCTGCTGACATGGCCACACAACATGCAAAATGTTTAATAGTCAGGGCCTTGATCCTCTTTACCTGGTATTCTGGCCAGGACTTTGCAGAGTGTCTTAGTCATTCAGAGACGTATTTTTTCAGGTCCTTGCAATTACAGTTGATAGTAAATATCATTCAAATAGGGTATGTCAAACCACCAAAATGTTTAAAATTGAGCAAGGAGGTCTTCACGTGCAAGATGTTTACCAGTGTGCTGTCAGTGCATCTTCTGGGAGATGCTTTGGATGATCACAATTCTATGTCTGGCTCTATGTGCTTTGCTACAACCATGTTTTCTTTCCACACATTTTCAGTTGTCATTCACTACCATCTACTCAGTGGAATGTTTCTACTCAGTCTTTGTCATCCTTCGAACTGTACCCACATCAGAAGTCTGACATTTCATCTTTTAAAGAAAGGATTTTATTTAAAAATAAAGGATTGAAAACAGACTAAAAACTGTGTTTTAAACTACCACTTATAAGGTAGTTCACTATAAAATGTGTATTTGCACACAGGAAATTTTTCGGAATGTTTTTATGTAGTGGAAAGTGTTTGCTTTCCAAACAGCTTTCGATAACCCCCTTTTTTTTTTTTTTTTTGCACAAATTTAAGAAGATTAAAATGAAAAACCTCAGTTTGTTCACTAGGAGTTCAGTAGATTGGCCTTTACATAGTAAGGAGAAAACATTCTGCGCATATATTGTCCAGAGTAGATTATATTAAATACAATAGAATGTTTTTTTCAAGACGAGTCTATATTCATTAAATTCTAGATGTTACACGGGGTCTGCTTTCTGTAATTACCTGATAGAGTGATTTTGCTTCCTCTCCCCTAGCACCTCACAGCTTACTAGAGGGTATTTTTGTAAGTGTGTATTGTGAAGCTTTACTGACTTACCAATGAGTTCTAAAGATCTGTGTTTCCCATTGCTCCTAATGTCCGGGGGAATTATACGATTTCACAGACACAGGCATGGTCTACATATCTGCAATGACAGATACAGTGTTTCAAAATTTTACTACAGAATTCACCTTAACCTAAAGATGTAGGCGTACAATTTAGCTACCTTTTGTATGTTTTTCACAGAAGTTTTAATTTTGACCTTTCTGTATTCCAGTTTGATCAAGGTTTTTTTTCATCAAAAAGAGACTATAAAACTAAGTAGGTCTCCAGTGATAAAAATCAGTATTGTCAGTCTTATACACTTTACCTTTAGGATGTGTACCATAAAGCAATTAGATCTTAAGCTATTTAATTTGATAGTTCTTTATTGCAACCATCTTACAGACATTACTGTCCTTTTTTTATAATATTCCATGACATCTTATTTTCACCAAGCACTGCATAAAATAGTCTTATTAAGCTGGAACTGGCAGTTTCCTTTATTTTGTGGCTTTTCTACCAAGAAGTTTTTTGTTCAGATGGCCTGAGAATGTCTGCTGAATTGCTTCATGATCTTTTGGCCAGTTCTTATTTGTCTGTTAAGCTGGTGGCAGAGCTCCCGTTGATTTCATTTAGAGCAGTACTCTTGCCTGCCTTCTACCTTTCTGTCCATTCTGCTTTTGACTTCACTCGTGTTTGTAGTGCAGATGTGAGAATCTGTTTTCATAACGTGAGTTACCTTTTCTGTCTGTGTGTTGGCAATTTTCTCCCCTAAATTTCTAATTTCGCATAGCAGTGAGTAACATAAGTGCATATTCCATTGTAAATATTTTGATATTCTGTGACTTTCTGTGACTTCTGTCGTGATCTACTTCCATGTAATTTATTTGTCTACCTCCGTATCATTGACATGTTCTGTTGCTCGCAGGTTAGTTAAATCACCTAAGTGATTTAACTAAGTAGAAGTGGAAGGGTTTTTTTGTCATGTGCATGGTAGATTTCTTTAATAAGCAGGTATCAAAATTTTATTATGAGATAGTTATACTGAATTACAGAGAGAGTTTTGCAATTATGCAAATTACTTGAAGGGCAGTGGGGTCACTTCCCCAGTGAATTTGGAGGTCTTTTGTCTCTATTGTCTAAGTGTGGAAGATTATACTAATCCTATACAGAAAGACTTGAAGTACAAATTGAAAGAGACAAACTGATAGTAGAGTGTAAAGAATGAGCAACAATGCATCCATGATATATATGTAGGTTATCTTATTTTTCCTTTTTCCAGAAAAAACTTCCAACCTAATTTTCTTGGTTCTCTGCCTGTGTTATCCTGTGACCTTATGACTCACCTTGCGCAAAGAGCCAAGTAAAAATGGAGAGGGACGAACTTTGTTGCGCCTGCTGGAGGCCTTAAAAGAACAAAAGGCAAAAACTTTCTTATTCCCAGCCTGAGAAACTGAAGCAGACCTAGACTGGCAAGGCCTTCCTTTCTGTATTCACCTGATTGTTACCAGCAGCACTTTAAGTATAGAATATCCTTTGTAGGAAGCACAGCTAAGCAGATGAAAAATGGTACCTACTACTTACTAGAAAACTCATTTCACAAAGCCTTTACTTTTCCTCAAAGACGAAAAGGTATTTTCTCCTTATTGCCAAGCCCTAGATCATCATTATCTGTTGGGAGCCAGGGGAAGAATGTGGTATTATGGGGGTTACTAGTTATATTTAGTCTGTTTTGACTTAAACAATGTTGTAAAGTAGTAGAGGGAAGTCAATCATCAGTCGCTGTTAGTTCAAGACTGAATAAAATCTCCCAAGTGGGGGAATGCTTCATACTGAAACTCATCCAATGTGTATTAACTAATGTTGGGAGAAGGCCATCTCTTCTACTTGATAGACCATCTCAAGTTCTGCAGCAGTAGAAAAAAACTCAGATGATCACAGCAAGACAGGTGAGAAGAAGGATGAGAGGAAATTTGCAGGGGGAAGCAGCATCTGTTCAGAGTTTCTGAGCTCCGCAGGCCTGGAACTCTATTTGCATGTATTTCAGCAACTGGTCTTCAGGGAAAACTGCTTGAGATACCAGCTGCTGTTTCTGGTTTCTCCCATCTCAGCACTTCTTTTCAAGCTGAGGTGTGTTGCCTCAGTGAGGCACACAGACTTTCTCCCCGTAGAACCTTTAAAATTGTATTCAAGGTAAATTGTCAGTGAGGCATTTCATCTCTGGATTTAGACTTCATTTTGGAAGAGAAAATAATCAAACCACACACATTTGCATGCTCTCCTTGCTTTTCTGTAGGATCATCCTCTCTGTGAGATACACAGTAAAAAATTGTTTTTTCTTGGATATATTGCAAGGCCTTCAGTTTTTTTAATTATGCATTTTCTACTGTTTGAACTATTAACAATGTCAAGTCTCATTTTTTCTCTGGTTTTGATAAGAATTTCTTGGGAATCTCAAGAGATGATTGCTGGGAACTCTTGCATCTTGGATGAAAGAGCAGAGAAAGTTGAATGCTTAACAAAGGCACCCTTGGTCCCAAATGCCCATCAAGCTGTAGAACTGAAAAAGGGTTTTTAAAAAAAAAACATGAAAAATTTAAAAAAGCCAAAACACCGAAAGAGTTTTTAGAATGTTTCAAAGAGTTCTTTTCCACCCAATTGCTCAGCTTCAGTCTCTTTGCACTTTTATCACAGTTTTCCTAGTTATCCATTTACCATGCAATTTTCCAGTGATACAAGACCTGATTAGCTTTTTCCTTTTACCTCTTTTTTTTTTTCTCCTCTGAATATAAATAGAGGGGGGAAACAGAGACCGCTTACAAGATCCCTCTCTGCCTTCTTTACAGAAACACCATAAAGAAACAGCAGCAATAATAAAGTTTGCGCTTGGTTTTTCCCTGCCACCTTTTAATTAAAGGTGAAACTTAATACTGGCTGTTGTTTTGAACGCAGTCTTTTGTGCTCATATACTTCAAGCTGGTAAGGGGAATAATTGTGAGCATTTTTCTTCTTTTTGCAGTGGTTGTGAGCCACTATCCACTCATTAAGGTGTTAACATTAGCAAAAATAGGAAACTAGTGTGCAGCTGGGAGAACATGTGGTGAGAGGTGTTAATGGCTTCATGTTATCTCACAGTAATGGTGACATTAATGAGTCTCCCCTCTAACTCAGAGAGTTTACACACTGCCGTGTAGCATCACTGAATTAATTACTGAATTTTCATTTTGTAATATCTGATGACATTAGGTTTAGAGCTGTCTAGAGACAATTGTTTATCATTTTCCTGATAGACACTAACAACTTTTAAAATTCTCATAAAATTGTTAAATGAGTAATATATTTTCCTTCTTTTTCCAAACAACCATAAAGGCAATAATAATACTTGTTACCTAGGATGTTATTAAATATATTTATTACAAAGAATATTTGAATAAAATTAGTTAAAGTATTATCTTTTCATTAGCTACCTTTTTTTTTAATGAGGAAAAGACCATCAACTATGATCTCTGTGAGTCCTTCACAGCCATCAAAAATATGAGTTCAAAAATACTATTCTGATTACTGGTTAGTTTGCTTGGGTTTATTTTTAAAGACAAGAAAAATCCAAGAAAAGAAAAACACTACCTGAAGATCATTGCTGGTATTTCAGTAGAGCGCTTCAGCTTTTTATTGCCTGTTATTTATATCTCAGTCATGCTGAGAGTGCTTGCTATTGTGCTGAATGCGGCACAAATGTGTTGTGATATACTTTGTGCTGAAGGTCTTGAAGATATAAATAAACAACACAAAAAGTAAAAGGAAGAACAGAACACCGTGAATAGATGTGCTCACATTCAGAAGGAGAGGATGGAAGACAGACTGGAGTCTAGCTCAGAGGTCTATGCCCTGGCTCATACTTTCTTTTTGGAGCACTCTGAAGCCAAGTTTATCATGTGTTTTTACTGACATAGCCTTGAACAAGGAAAAAGCACTGGCTGGTGTAGCTGTGCCAACAAAAGTCTCAGGTGTGACAGCTGCATTAAGCAGCATATGCTTGAGACAGTGATAACATAACCACCTCAGGAACATCTTCTAGTCTTGCAGTGCTCTACTGCCCTTGAGAACTCTGTGCCAGATCATCTTCTTTGAAGACATAGGGTGGGGAATGCCCCATTAAAAGATAAAAATAATTATTATTTTAAAAATTATTGCTAAAGCAGTGTTGTATGACTACCTCTAACTCACAGCAACACTGAAGTGATCCAAAGTAATTTATTGTGACTTCTGAGATGTTCATTCAGTTGAGTGAGAAAATGTGATGTGAATCGGGAAATGTTTTATTGTTTTCTTTTCTTTTTTCTCACCAGGAATTTGGAAAGTCCTGGGAGGAAGTGCAGTCAGAGGATGACCGGGAATTACTAGATAACCTAGAAGAGTAAGATTTGCCCATTACAAAGGCCTGCAAAACCATTATTTTTGAAAGTAGTTACAGGGAAAATGCTGCGTATAATTAGTGCACAGTTAAAATTCATCTAAGCCAATCAAATCAATTCCAAATTGTTCTCATTAAAAGCACGTCTCAGCAGTGAGGGCTGTAAAATTCATATTTCAACCACAAGCCTATTTTTGTTTTGGCTAGTGCTCAAACAAGAGCCTCCTGGGTTCGTAATGATGTAGACAAAATTTTTTCTTTTTTTTTTTTCACTTTCATACCAAAAAACCGAACAGGTTTTGCTCAAATTTAAGTATCAGGAGTAAGCATCAAAAATGCCAGCATGAGAAAGAAATTGTAGGAAAAAATCTGATAAAAAGGTAATAACTAGAGATTAAAGCAGGATTTCAAATGAAGCTTCTCAGCAGTGCTGAATGAGGGTAACGTCCATCTGAGCTGCATTCTTCTGTGGTCCAGGCCCTCAGATCACTGCAGAGGTGGTTTCCTTGCCTGTAGGAAATGGAATAAGCAGGAAGTAAATGGGTTTCAGGATCCCTGATCTTCCTGGTTCTCTCTGTGACTTGAGCTTTATTTTACTTGATTATAACTGGTTGCAGGAATATTTCTGTTTCTCAGCACTACTAGGGTTTTAAATGAATGTGTTGGTAAAGTATTCTCTTGTGCATGTCTAAATGTAGCATTAATGAGTATCTTAGGAATAATTAATATTTAATAAGTAAATAACAAGGTAAGCTCTGCCTGATGACTATGACTTTGGCTGATATATTGAAATATTAGAAGGGTATAAAATAATTTTAAAATACTTTTTATAAAAATATACAATGAAAGCAATATTTGATGACTTGTCAAACTGGATAGAAATTGAAGTGAATATCCTGTTTGTTAGTGCAAATAGTTTCAAGTAGGACTTAATGACTGTCTACACAGGAATTACCCAGTAGTAACTGCTCAGTTATTCTTGAATTTGTAATATTTTTTAGACTGTAAACCAGATTGTAATCATATATCCAGCTATAAATCCACACTGTCTTTTGCCCCCTTTAAAGTATTCAGTTTCCCTGTATTTAGTTCTAGTCCTGTAACTGCAGAATCTGAAGTGCCCTTTCACAAAATGTCTCTTCCCTTTTCCACAATTAAACGAATCTTTTTGACTTTTATTCATAAGAGACTGGTCTGACTGGGAAGAGCATCCTGTATGTGCAGTTTGCCTGTTCTGTGAACAACAAGCAGACAATACAGAAAAACTGTATCTTCACATGCAGGTAAGACTTGTTTTAAATAACAATTTTTTATCACTTTGGAATTAAAAATTGTGTTTGTAATGTCTTTGTTAAGATCAAATCAGCTGCTGCATTAGAATGCCCTCTTCAGTACAGAACTAAACTACTGCATGTGTCTCCAGCATCTGTTCTCTAAAATATGCAGAGGAGTCAAGTTTTACATTAAGAGTATGATTAGCTGTTATTTGTGAGTGTACAGACTGTTACTGACAGTGAATAAGTAGCATCTTTAATATCATAGTGGCTTGATGATTAAATGTATTTAATGGTTAGCATCTGTGTTTCAGTTTTAATAAACTAGTTAACAGGATCATTACAGTTTAACAAAATATCAAAGTTTCTGATGAAACAAAACTTTTGGGATTTGTTTCATGTATTAATGTTTGTATCTCTATATGCGTGTCTGTGTCAGTCTATGAAAAGCTAAGCTGTTTTTAACTTGAAATAGTAGAAGTAATGGAAATAGATTTTTTTTTCTTTTCTTTTTTTTTCCTCCAGAAATCACATGGATTTGACTTTCCTAAAATAAAGTCAGAGCATGGTGAGTAAGAGGTGTTGTAATTGTCAGTATTTGCCACTAGTGTGGAGAAAACCACATCATAAGAATAGAGGAAAACAACTGTATCAGTTTTAGTTTTGCATGAACATTTAATTTTTCCATTATGGAAACTGTTTCTGCCAGCTTGCTGAAGCAAGCCAAGGACACTTTATTTTTCTGGAACTGTTTTTAGTACCAAGGATGTGTGCTGTTTTCTTTAGAACCATTGGATTCTTTTGCAGAGTGGCTTCTACAGATACCTGTTCTATGAGTCCCAGGCCTGGCTGCTGGAGGCCTGGAAGTAGTACTGTTATTATGCCTGTTAATACTTGCTTGCAACTTAGAAGGCTGTACTCTAAGCTTTGTTTGACCAGTGTTGCTTTCTGCTGTAGAACAGAATCATTTAGGTTGGAAAAGACCTTTAAGATCGTCGAGTCCAACCATTAAAGCAGCACTGCCAAGTTCACCACTAAACTATGTCCCTGTATGTGCCACATCCACACATCTTTCCAGTATATCCAGGGGTGGTGACTCAACCACTTCTCTGAGCAGCCTGTTGCAGTGCTTGACAAGCCTTTCAGTGAAGAAATTTTTCCTAATAACGAACTTAAACCTCCCCCTTATTGCTTGTTACCTGGCAGAAGAGACCAACCCCCACCTGGCTACAACCTTCTTTCAGGTAGATGTAGAGAGTGATGAGGTCATCCCTGAGTCTCTTTTTCTCCAGGCAAAGCAGAGGGTCAGTCATTGCCCTAGTCTTGCTGGCCACACTATTTCTGATACAAGCCAGGATGCTATTGGCTTTCTGGGCCACCTTGGCACACTGCTGGCTCAGGTTCAGCTGGCTGTCAACCAGTGCCTCCAGGTCCTTTTCCATCAGGAAGCTTCCCCGAGCCTGCGACACTGCGTGGGGTTGTGTGTCCCAAGTGCAGGACTCAGCACTTCGCACTGTTGAACTGCCTCAGTTCATCATCTCTAGTGAGCCTGGGTTTATCCCTTTCCCCCTTCAAATCTAGTTTAAAGCTGTCTCAATGCGTCCTGCTAACTCTTTTGCAAAGATCCTTTTCCCTCTTTGAGACAGGTGTCTGTTGCCAGCAGGCCTGGGTAGTATTGACCAATCCATGATCAAAACTCTCAAATTCTTCCAGTGACACTGGGCTCAGAGCCAGGTATTGATCGGCTGGCTCTTCTTGTTTCTGCCCTCATTATTTCCTGCAACTGGAAGGACAGAGGAGAACAGCACTTGTGCTCCTGATCCCTTAACCAGTTGTCCCAAGGTCCTGAAGTCTCTTTTGATTGCCTTTGGACTTCTTATTGCAAGTTCATCGCACCCACCTGAAAACTCAAAAACCGAATAATTACCCATGAGGGTAGTAAGCTTTCTCATGACACCTTTAACCCGGGCCCCAAGGAGGCAGCAGACTTCCCCAGGAAGTGAGCCCGGTTGGCATATTGGGCCTTCTGTTCCCCCCTAAAGGGAACTTCGTATGACAATGATGTGTCTTTTTTTCTTTATGGAAGTGATTTTCATCCAGGGCATAGGCTGACTTAACCCCAGTGACACTTTCCTGCTGGATGAATCGTTGTCCTTGTCATTGTTGGGTTCCACTTGCAGAGGCTCACACCTATTACTCTGGGGAACCTGGGCAGATGGGGCACTCAGAAAGGAGACATGCCTGCCTCACAGGACAGGGACTTGTTGCCATTATCCTCTGTCCCTTAAGCCACTGTGCTCAGGCAGGCTGAGGGAGGGCAGGGAAACCTCCGTATCATGTATCCTGTCTGCTCGTTGGGCCTGTCCCAGGGAAGGCAGGATGTGATTCCAGTAGTCAGTCTCTTTCTCATTTGCAGATATTCCTCAACCTACTTGCCTCCCCCTGGAGTTCTGCCACGAAACTTAGAGACTTAGAGTTAGACTGAGAAGAAGCAAAGTGTTTGCAGTTTTTACACTGAAAGAAGGGTTAGTTTCCCTGCAGTAGGAAAAAGCATTTGTTCAGCTAATTTGCTAAGTTACAGCATTCAGGCAGTGCTGGTCTTCAGTAAACTCTTATCAATCTTTATGCTTAATCCAAGAAAGCATTTTTAAATTAAGTTTTACATTTCCCAAGTGCTTGTTTGCTACCATCTCTCCCAGGTCTGAACTTTTATCAGCGAGTAAAGCTAGTGAATTTCATCAGAAGAGAAATCCATCAGTGTCGTTGTTACAACTGCCAGGAGAAATTTCAGTCCAAAGCGGTATTGCTAAACCATATGGAAGAGACCAAACACATTGCATTCCTGCCAGCCAGATCTACATGGGATCAACCACAGTAAGGGCAAACATATTTCTTTCGGCATTTATACTTTTACTTGATAATACCTGTGAAACAGTAAGTTGAAAGTTTTGAGTTTTGCCAATATAACAGTGCCCTGAGGTCCCCAGCTGTACCAATATAAGTGTTCTCAAAAAAAAATAAATTAGAAATCTCTACAGCCTGAAGCTAAAATGAATGTGAGATACTGCTCTTCCAGATGCATTCAAGATGCACTGTCGCCATGTGTGGGATCTGCATTTTAAAGTCAGTATACTAAAGAAGTTTGTTGTTGCAAAATTGTTCTCAAACAACATCAAACCACTTCTTTTGCGTGTCTAATGTAGATGTATTCATGATGTCTACCTAACTTTAGGCATCAAAACAAGCTGGTTGTTTACCCATAGTTTTTTCCACAGAAAATAGAGAGAGCACGTAACAAAATGCTGGTTCAGATTCTTAAGTAGGCTGTTTAGGTCCAGGGGATAATGGTCTACTGGGTAGTAGAGCACAGGGAGTGTTCTAACTCAAACACCTCAGTTCAGCATTTGTTGTGGGACAAATCTGTATCTGCAGTTTCAGTTGTGACAACATAAGGGTGAAGAAAGAGGGGAAGGGCTTGTCTGTTGTCAGCTCTTCTCTATGACTGCTACATCGTACATACCAGTTGATTTTTTGGGTGTTCTGCATACTGTCATTCCAGACAACCAGACTTGCTCATTTTTCCTTTTTTAAAAATCTAGTCTTATTTAAAAATAGAATCTCAGTCTCCAACAAAATATGTGAATATCTTTTAATTATGTCTTGTTACTTTCAGGTATTATTTTCCTACCTATGAAAATGATACACTCCTGTGCACGCTGTCTGACAGTGAAGATGTGATATCTGAGGATCAAAGTGAAGAAGCCCCTGTTATAAGCGAAGATATATCCAGTCTAAAAGCTCTCAAACAGAGCAGTGTCTTAAACCAGCTCCTGTGTAAAGAGAGCAAGAGTCGGGAGAAATTTTGAAATACGGTTGCTGCTGACCTTCAGTTCTTCTTCTGCAAGACAAAAAAAGTCCATTCTTTCACTAATATCAGAATACAGTTTAATTCATAGCTATTATTATTACTGGACAAATATTAGGAATATTAACCCTAATGCTAAATAAAATTTCAGTGTTAACTTGGTTGATTTGTCTTCCTTTACATTTTAGCTTTACTTTAAAATTGAATGCTCGATTTTCTGCTTAGCTTGTCAAATACTCTTAGTATTATTTATAAATTTTTCATCTTTTTTTTAAATGAATAAATTAAAATCAGAATTCTATTCTAAGGCCATCTTGTGAAAGGCATGAACAATTGAGACAATGTGTCTTGATACGTGAGTGAATCTTCTATGTGTTATTGTTGTTAAAGAGCAAATGGAAAATTTAGTTCTTGGTCTGTTACGTAAAGCAAATTTTGCTATTTTTAACCTTAGACCTCCTGCAAAGGGAAAGCAGATCTGTGTATCTCAATTATTTATTATCAACATATAAAATATATGATGCCTGTTCTGAAAATTAGCTCAGAAACATTGCTAAAACTCTGTCTGGCTCATGGATATCTGACTGCATGGAAAGCTGCCAATCTGAAGCCTAAAAAAGCATAGGAACAGTTGCAGTAGTGTTTGCATCAAAAATCCAAAGAATTTAAAGTTGACCTCTTGTGTATGGTTGTGAACTGAGATGTAAAAGAATGACTTAGGGGATTGCAGACACATGAATCCAAATTAACTCCTCCTCAAAATCTCAAGTCCAGAAAAATTACCATATTTCCTTTAATACTGAACTTTAAAGTTCCCAGAGTAACAGAAGGTCTTCAGCATGTCCAGAAAGCACCTCAGACGTGACAGGGCAGAGCTGCTCAGAGCATAGGTCCTGCTGGGATAATCCAAACTAAATATTCCCGTCTCTTGCCTCTGAAATCTTAAGTAGCTTCAGAGTTCAGGTTTAGCTTTCCATAATATGTATAGCCACTTTCAAAACTGGAGTACATTCTTCTTTCTTCTGTAGGTCAGTGTTGGTGCACTTGCTGAAAATATGGGTGTCTCAGCTCAGTGCCCTTCCCTGACAAAGAAGATTCAGAACCATAGCTTTGCCTTTGCACAGCCCTCTTTACCTGAAATGTATTGCTGTAAATGAGAGTTGTTGTTGTTTGTCTTCATATGGTGATTGAGAATTGTAAAGCAGTCCCTGGGAGCAGGGGCTAAAGTGAAAATCTTTACCCATGTTCTGCTAAGCTTTCATGTCCTGCCTAATTCACCCTGCAATCTCTGTGCATCAGTTTCTTCTCAGTCACACTGAACTAGTTTTCTCCTGCCATTACACATCATCTTCTAGCACCTCACTTTGCTTCCCCTTTCTTATTTTCTCTTGTGCCCAGGTGCTCTGGAGATAAGAACAACAAGATGCTGCAAATGTACTGAGTAAGACAGATCAGCCAGGTAACTGTACAGTGAAACAGGAACAGAAGGAATATCTGACTCTCTCAAGAGGAAATAGGATAGAAGTAGTTCAGCAGCTGCTGAGAATACAGACAAAGAAAAGGGGACACATGTAGTCATACGTTTGCATTGGTACAAAAATTTAGGAGGAACAACTCCAATATTTTAGAACTAGAATGTCTGGCCATCATAAAGCTGTAGTCTGTACTTCTTACATTTGTAATATTCTTAATTTCACACAGTAATTGCAGCAGCTGTTGCTGCTTTTTTTTCCCCTTCAAAAGTAATTTTTGCCCAAGCATTTATTTTCTTCCCTAACTTACAAATTGATTTCAGTCTTTGCTTTTCAGTCAGATTCTTAGCTGAGATGGGAGTAAGAGTTAATGGGGTTTACATTAACGATAAGTGTGTTGGGCAATGGAAAAATCAGCGCAAAACTATGGCAGCAGCACATGAATGAGTTTTATGGCAAGCCCATCTCAGAAGGGCACAATAAGGGAAAGATAAAGTTTTATTGATATATCATAAAGTGAAATTACGAAACATTTCCTAATGGTAAAGACTGTGATGCTGAGTCACATCCCTACAAAATGAGAACAATGCCAGCAATATGAAACAACTGCTGTTCCTGGTTCTAAGAGAAATTTGAAACAGCATTTTTTCCATATAGAATTAAGAGAATGTCTAAAGAGAAATTGTATGAATAACAGGGAACAGTTGTCTGGTTTAAGAGAAAAAGGGACTTAGGAAAAATTTATCAGCAGTGTATAACTGTTCACTGAATAAGAAGTATGAGAAATCAGATTAGGGTAGAGCTTGTTACTTCAGATAGGAACAGCAGGCAACAAAGTAGGTTTAAGTCTTTGTAAGTTTGCAGAGAGGATTTGGTATGGTTTCTAGAGTAAAATCGAGCATTTTCATTAGCACAATGCTTCTAATTGACATTTTGCTGGAGCATACTTGTTTGTTTATATAATACCCACAGTTTTCCCTGGACATTCTTGTCCTCTTATCTGTTTTAAAACTGAAATTATCTTCTTGTCACAAGTAGAGGACCTGGTAATGACTTCATACAGTGTACAGGCTCAGCTGTTATGTGAGCAAATACGGTCTTCTAACAAAAAAGCATTTCTGGAAGCATTACCAGAAAAATAATAATGCCATAAGTCATGGAGTGGACAAAGTTTGGGTAGGCAAAGGCTCTTGGTAGAATCAGATTAGAAAAATGGGTGCTCCTGATTGGTATGAAAAAATCTATGCTGTTTTAAGTCCAGTGCACATTTCTTAAAATAATATTTCCTCCTGGCCTAGACCTTGACTCCTTATACACATTCACTTTGCTGTATCTAAAGCCATGGCCATGTTTAGAAGAACCTGGGTTAAAGGAGGAAAAACGCTTGTGTCCCAGTGACTTTTACAAATATCTTAATAATGTCTGTGATACTTCTCTACACTCAATTTAGTCTGGCAATTCTGTGCAGAATCTGACTTAAGGAGTTAATGGTTGATGACTTTCATTTAAGACTTCCTGTGTTCAGTTTCTGTATACATTTGCCTGGCATGCTGTGAGAGCTGTCAGTGGCTTCTTGCAGCTGGTTAAATGGTAACTGATGTGCCAAACACCAAAGTAAGTCCCTGAAGAGTCTCTCTGCTGTTGTCATTTCTCAGTGCCATCTCTGCCTCTGAATTCCAGTCAGATCTCTACTAGTGAGTCAGGTGTTTGGTACAGCCTCCCTGTCTTTCTTCCACTTTAGAGTGGTTGACACAGATCTGATTGAAGAAACTAAACTGTAAGAAAAAGTACACAAGGTTTCCAGTATCCATGCTCAAATTCAAGTCCAAAGCAGACGCTGGACATAGGGCTTGGCAGCATCTATTGTCCACTGCCAATGAACAGCAGCAAATCTCACAGCTTTGCGCGGGACTTGATGCTGTATTAAATGTTCTTGCATTATTTGCATTTTACTTATACATATATAGGGGCCAAAGAGAATCAAAGATGCCTAGAGAAAAGCTGTATTTTGCAGAGGCAACATGAAAAATACCTTGTTTTCACAAAGATTTTGTTAAGTCACAGTGCTTTCTGAGTCTTAGCTACAATACAACAACTGCAGTGTCTGTTGGTCAAATTATGCCTTCACCTATCTCTGCCAGGTGTGTCAAATTTAGTTAGATAACAACTGTCACATGGAACAGGTAATTTGTAACCCTAGAATGAATTACTGTTTCCATGTGATATTCATTAAAATCAGCTGCATAGAAATACTACATGCAGCAGTGGTTGCATGTAAAATCAATTCCTTTTCTCCACGAGTTGGGTTTTTTTTCCTTTCTTTTGAATATTTTCTGCTGCTAAGGCATGCTCAATTTCATTTTTTTCTCCAGTGAAATTTTTAGTTGCTTCTTGAATTTGATTTTGCATCTTTTGGCAAAATTCTTGCTCATGAAGATACAGTCAAAGATTACTATGTAAGCCCTTAGTTGAAGTCACATTTTATATTTTACATCCCTGATAAATTCACTCCGTCCCTAAGAAGAGCAGGGGAATTTAGGATATTTGCAACTAAAAATACACCAGTTGTGTTTTAACAGATTTAGATAGAAGTAATAGTATTTTTCTTCCACAAATGTTCCTTGGAACACAGTTCTCTCCATCTGCTTTACTATCCTGAGACCGAAAAGCTGACTGTATGTAGATTACATATGAGTCTAATGTCTAACCTTTCGTTATAATCAATAAATGTAGCTTACCTTAAAAAAGTGCCAGTGCCAGATTTGTAGTATTACTGCTGAGTACCTGAACAGTGGTAAGCTGCAAACGTGATTCTTTAGTATGAACAAATGACTCAAAATTTCGAATTCTAGGGGAGTCGGACAATGCATTTGTGTGTCACATCACATGAGACTGTAGTGAACTCCCTCAGAATAATTACAGGCAGACTTCTGCCACAACCTTCAGCCACACCTTCACTGAGTGGTAGGTGACTTTTTATTTCTATGGTGTCTGGAAATACCAGAACAATATAGGAATAAATAATGCAGGAATTGCTCTAATTGCTCATTAGAGAGTCTCTCTTTGTACACTGCCTGCACAGCTTGGCAGAGCCAAGCACTGCTTTAATCTAGGTGGTTTTAGCCTTAAACTCCCAGTTGTATTGAGGTCATTTTGTTATTTTCTTTTGCTATAAATCTTCATAAATATTTGACTTGTTTTAATAAACTGATATTTTTGTTTGAATCTAGGTGAAATAAAGAGCAAATAAGCAAGGATAGAGCTTGGCATTTGTGAAGAAGGATCATGAATGTGTGACAATGCTGGCCTCCTATAGTTTTACAGACAGTGACTTGCCATGCAACCTTTGGCAAATATTGCTACTTCCCTCTGCCTCGGTTTCCTAAACAGCAAGACTCTGATTATATAATAACAACTGCCAGGAAAAAAGTTGCATAGAAGATAGGATTGCAATGTATGCATACAGCTTATCTGCATTAGTCGGGCTTTCATATTTAAAATATGTAGTTCAAAAGGTGACTAGATCAATCACAGTCAAAAGAGTTACTCGTGCAAGAAGAAGAAACTTAATTTTGGAATTAAATTCCCGTAAGGAAACAAAAGTTAAATATTTTGAAAATTATATTTTTCGCAAAGAAGGGCTAACTTCTGAATCAGATTTTCCGAATACATCTGATTTGCCCTCACCTGAGGTTTTCAAGTAGGAAATTAATTGTAAAAATCCTCTGCTTTCAATCACATTACAGATCTTCCAACTGTTCAGTTGCATACTAAGGAAGATTGTTTTTCTGTAAAAAAATATCTCTGCATAGCAGAGAGTAGCCATGGCTCACACAGATCAGGGAAGTTCACATTAGTCTGTTCTAGTCTTGAAACGTATGAACCCATGAGTTTGCTGAGATGAAAAAAAATATATTGCAAAATCCTGTGCATCCCTTAATTCATTTAGTTGTTCCATTGCCTTATAAATGGTCTCTAGTTAAAATCCTAGCTCTCTAAGGACTTTTAAAGTGAAGGTTTAATACTTTTTTCATACAGTATACACATGTGAGGTAGATAAGATTTGTCAGTACTCCCTAAGCTTGTGTTATTGCACGTACCTTGCCTTTCCTTCAGTGTAGGAAAGTTTCTGATCAAGACAGGACTTTTTTTTTTTGCTCTTAGAGGTGGAGTTCCTGCTGCCTCCAAGTAGACTCTGATGACACTGGGAAAGTTGTCTAAATGCCCCTGATGACTGGTTTCAAGCCAGTTAGATAGCATTCGAATCAATATCTAAAAATGAAAGTCACCATCCTGTCAGGCAAAGATTTTCTCCTATTTAGTTTTATTTCTGCCTGAAAAAAAGAATTGCTTAACATGTATAACAGTGTTTATCCACTAAATTTCTTTTGGGCTTTGTGCTGATTAAAAATAGTACAGTCCTAGACTCTGCCCTCTCCTGCTCCCACTGTTTTATTCCTCATCTCTTCCTCTGCCACCATCCTTCCCATTCCCCCTGGCCACCTGCCACTCCTCAGTCAGATTTACCTTGTGGGCTCACAAGAAGCATCTGCAGAGTAAGCTCAGATTCTGGTTCTCCTCCTATGGGATGACAAAGTCAGCAGCTGGAAGGTAACCTGAAAAGAAGTAAAAAGCTTTGGGACTAAGAGAAGGGAAGCTGTAAAAATGATGCCCCAAGTACTACCTTAAAAAATAAGACTAAGAGGAAAAATAAAATTGGATAATAGGATGTGGAGAAATCACAAGAGGGACGAGGAACTGTCCCAGAG
Source organism: Pseudotriccus pelzelni (assembly GCA_035584735.1). Lineage (NCBI taxonomy): Eukaryota > Metazoa > Chordata > Aves > Passeriformes > Tyrannidae > Pseudotriccus > Pseudotriccus pelzelni. Next base: position 25,499,603 of record JAWMRA010000041.1, on the reverse strand, counting down.
CACGAAGTGGAAAGTTGCACTGACTTCCAGAGTGACAGCAAAGTCGGGAAAGGAAAAATTAGGAAAGATGACAAGAATACTACCAAGAATTTTCTATTCTAATAAAAATATTAAGCTCAAGATATCAGGGCAACGTTGGCCAAAATTAGAGCTGAGAAAACCAAAGCACTAAACTGCCATCCAAGTGGAAAGGGCAGTTGTAGATGAAGCCATGTAACCGAATGAGATACCAGTACCTCATCTGAAAGCTGGACTAGATAATATTCAATATTTTTCAAGCTAAGGGTTTAGTAGCCTTCACTACATGTGCAGAACACCTCCTAAGCAGACTAAGGGCTTTGCAGAGTCAGGGGAAGGAAGCTAGTTAAATGTTAAATGAACCTGTTAAATGTTATATGAACCTGTTAAATGTTGTTGGTGTTCTCTAGTCATGAAGTAAAAGGCAAGAACATGTTTTCTGCATGTACATGGGATGACCTATAAAAAGCAGTAGGTAACACTACTTGTCTTGCAAAAGGCCTTCTATTAAATCAATAATGATAAAATTTGTACTAATCTATTGGACATAGCAATATTTGAGCATAATATAAACAGATGACTGGTGTCATCTGTTGTACAGGCTGTGAATTAATGTTCTAGTGGCTACAAATAGCAAAGGAAATCTGGAAATCTTTTCTTATTTCAAAGAACCAATTAGTATTTTGTCCTTATATTTACACAATTTTTGTATCTGCCTGTGAGAAGACTATAGCCATTCTAGAGATTTGATCTTTTTGCCCAAGTGTTTAAAGTGGTCACTGCTTGCCCATCTAAATTTAGATAGCAATTGGTCTTAGTTGAGACGCATGGTGATAAGGCAGCCATCTGTTTAAAAAGGGGTCTAGTAAGTCTCATTTTCAGTGACTGAATTAAAATACTCCTTAGCTCCCTTCATTATATTAATTTGTTTTATTAATTATTTTTCATTTACTTTATTTTTGTCTCACATTGTGTGGAAGATAGGAGGCTTAAATCTGGAAACTGGAATTTAAGAAAAGGGAGAAGCCATGAAATGGTACAGCTCAAGATGCAGGATTTCTGAAAATGTCAAAGCCATACCAATAAAAGCATTTTTTTCTAGAATAATCAGAAATCTTGCAAAAATCTGAATTTAATTTTTTAATTTGTTTTCTGAAAATAAAATTTAGTTTTCAGGAATGGGAGACATTGAGAATACTTATCACACAGAAATTATTAGAAGGCATATTTACAAAGTAGGTGTAACTTGTTTATACTCGAATACCAAGGATCAATACAAAAAACTACCCAGTCTTAATGAATCCTTCCTAGAGATTTTCCTTTACCTCTTGCCCTCCGATGAGTCCTGGTGTTTCAAACATCCTGAAAGATTCTGAGGACCCTTGGTTCCCCCTGACTTCAATGGGAGTTTCCAGGAGTAGCTTTGAAATTCAGTCGCCCGATGTATTCACTCCTGTTGCTCTCTGCTGCAACCAGGAACTACAAATAAGTCACACTATAAGATATTTTTCTAGTGAGCAGCGCCTGTTTTTATGACAAAGAGCAACATAAGTGCTTTCAAAGACACCAAGGAAGGGAAAGACACCACTTCGTTTCTTCGTCTCCCGTCTCCAGTCTCCAGCAGGTGGGTGACACCACTTCTGTGCTCCTGCTCTTCAGCCAACTGGCAACTTGCCTGGTTCAAAATTCTCCTTTTCATGTGCTGGTAGAAGGTTATGACCTCCCTATCATCCAAGGAGAGCCACAAGAATGAAAAACCCTCTGGAGTTTTTCTTCCAAGAGCACACTGTTTATATTCACCCTACTTCGCTGTGAGGTGGAACATAGACTTTTATCTCTGCCTCTTCAGGTCACAAAGGAGGTTGCAGGCAGATGGTTCACTGTCAGGCTGCAAATTTCTTTAATCCCCCCTTTCCCTTGAGGGCAATAGCTAATGTGCCTGCTAAAAACACAACCAGAGCACTACTTACTGAATTTTCTTTGCCGGTGACTGCTGATGTGATAGTTCATGCATGTGTACAGATTAATTTTCAGTGAAATCTCTGAATTCTATGGTTAAATCCAAGTAAGGACTTTTGTGCTTTAAAACTCAGTTAAACAGAATGGTCCCACTTCAAATGATCAGGTTTTGCTCCAGTGACTGTGAATTTTATGCTATTCTCTGAAGCAGGGATTGCTCTCTGAGCTGACTACCCTTAGCACAGGGCTTTAGACCTGTGCCTGTTTTGGTGGCACGTTCTTCCACTTGCCTTTCTCTTCCATGGCAAACATCCATGAGACTTAAAATTTTATGTTGAAGATGAAGCTGCCTGTACAATAGATGCTTGAAACAGTTTTAGGCAGAGGAAAGTGCCAGACCAAATCCCTGCTCCCTGTGCATTTGTACTAACAAGGCTCTTACACAGCAATTCCTCCCACAGCATGAAAGCAAGCAATGAACACCTTTCACTAATTTAAAACCAGGTGAAAACAACCTCCAGGGGAGACTGTGAGCTCCATATCTCACCTAGATGGAATTTCTGCAGCTTTCATTCAGGCAATTATATGCAATAGATATGCAAACACGTTTTCTTCTGGCTCCTCGATTCCTATGCTAACTGCTTTGGGCATTGTTTTAGTGTGCTTGTCCCTGTGGACTAGGCATGGAATGCAGGTAGCAGCTCGAGTTCTCTGTATGTCCGGGCAAGGGCTAAGAGTTGCTGCAGTGTCTGAGCTACTCACGAAGGCCCCAGCAGTCTCCACACATGCATGGGGTGGAAGAAAGGGACGTCAGCGTGGAGAAGCTGCGGCACGGAGCGGTGCCCAGGACTGTCCTTAGCACTAGCGCTGTTATGGCACGTCACTGCTATGGTGAGATAATAAGCCTCAGTCTGGGGCTCAGGACAGCTTTTTGGTGTCAATACTGTTTAAGTTCCTCAAGTCCTTCAGGTAATTGCTACAGAAGTAAAAAGCGCACAACTGCCACAAGTTTGCCATTATTAGATTAACAAACTGCTGAGGTGCCTGCTGTCCTTTTCTGTGCAGCGTTTATGTTCCTACTTGAAATTGGTTTTGTCACCAGTGACAGATTGCAAACTACCTCACCTTTAGAAAGTTGACCGCTTTAGGCTCTGCATCCATTACTGTCACTTAACACATTGAAAGAAATGTAGAAACAATTGCTGGTTCCATACAACATGCTACAAACTTCCTATGAAAAAATTAGATGTGATGTTTTGACAGCAAACGTTGCTTAGCATGCAGGTCAAGTTCTACCTGAGATGGGCAAAACCACTAAAGCAGAAAAACTGAAATGTGGCAATTTCTGGGATTACAGGAAGAGCACAGAGGAGGAATATTCAGCCCTGTTTTCATCAGGAGGCACAGATACCTCAGAAACTTGTAGCACACACAGAGTCACGCATGCCAGATACATATCTGCTTTTCCTTGGAAGTCACTATAGGGGCAGCCACTGGAGCACCTATTTGGAAACCACAGATGTAGGACTTCCAGAAGAAAGGAAGGGGCTGTGTGTCCCAATTTCTGGTTAGTAGGAGTTAGCAGATTTTGCGAAAGGATATGTTCTGTCGTGTAAAAGTTATGTATAGACTACAATAGGCAGACGGTTGAGCTGAAAGGACAGGAAAGGCTGTGGGACTGAAAGCTAGAATAGACTGCCTTTCTAATGCAAAGGCATAAATATCATCAGAAATTGTCAATTCCCTTCAATTTCCCAGAACAGCAAATGCAGCTGCTTGGCCTTGTATGCTCTTCTTAGATTGCCTAACCTGGGTTAAATTGCATTATGCTCAAGCAAGTTGGAAAAAGACTGTCTGATGTGCATCCGCACAAAAATGAGATGAGTGGTCCATGAGGCTGTTGAAGGAAAAAGAACTGCCAGCTGATAACGTGCTTGATTTACTAGTCAGAGGAAAAATACAAATATTCAATAAAAGCATTCTTAAACCCTCAAATCAACTGACTGCTTTTAAGAAAGAATTCTGGATAGAGTCAGATAGACTAGAATTTATTCTCAGGAAATTAATTACAAAACATAGAAGTGCTTGATACGAAAAGGAGCTTGGCTGATGGCAGAAGCTCCAAACACGTCCCCCTGGTAAACCTACACTTGTGGTGAACCCCTACATGCTCTCTCTGCACTTGTTGCCTGCAGAAACCACCAGAGCTGGAAGCAGTTCATGTTCCAGTTTTACCTTTAGCATGTTGGCAGTTCACTGAAAACCACTGAATGTGCACAGTGATTAAGGTTCTGAAATTAATCTCCTGGAAGCCAGGAGATGCCTCCAGACCAATTGTCAGATGTCACAAACTTTTAGCTCCTGAATGCAGTTGAACTGTCTTTGAGAAAATGAGCAAAATATACAAACAATAATGCACAGAAAACAATACAGAAAAGATCATCAGATGTATCAGTGATTCATAAAATCTCTTCAGTTCTTCTTTAATATTACTGGACTGAACTGCTTGCAGAACGATTTAAGTTCAGTGACCCAGACTTACATCTCTATGAACATTTACTTCATTTGAAAAAAAAAAGGCAATGTAGCAGGAATGGTGAGATGAAGCACTGCACAGCTGGGTACAGGGGCTTTCAGTCCCACAGCCTTTCCTGTCCTTTCAGCTCAACCGTCTGCCATTAACCAATATAAACCACATTACTACATTTTTGCTACTGCTTCCCTCTCCTTCTTTCCTGATGCATCTTAATCC
>JAWMRA010000041.1:25472847-25494774 GCA_035584735.1 Pseudotriccus pelzelni | reverse complement strand
CCATTAACCAATATAAACCACATTACTACATTTTTGCTACTGCTTCCCTCTCCTTCTTTCCTGATGCATCTTAATCCTATTTAGGTCCTGGGCTCTGAGCATCAGGAATACATCCATACGTATTTGCAGAGTGCTGAAATATCAGAAATACCTTTTCTCCTTTGACTTAAGTCTGGTATAATATAACAAATATATGACAATATTAGCTCCCAGCTCCTCCTTTTGAGCATTGGGGAGGTATGTTCTCTCATCTTCCATGAGCAGTTATCATCAATTTATAATTAGGCTCAGCTACTTCACTGTAAGATTCTACACAGTTTTGCAGCTGGCATACAAGTAATACTTTCTTGGTACTCTCAGAAACCAAATCCTTCCCTCCCTGAAGTACACATTTCCTAGGATAGCCCAATTCTACACTCTTATGTTTACAGTTGTTGGATTTGCCTAGAGCAGGGACTTGAAGGATAGTGCAACTGTAACATGAATGCTGAAGTCAAATGCAAACCTGTGCCCTTGTAAGGAAGTTGAATTACCTGGAAGTCATTAAGGCACTTGTCATTAAGCCTGTTAATCAAAGCGAGAGGGAAGCACTACTCTCCTAACAGGTTCCAGCATTCGTGCTTGAGAGAACCTGAATGGTGAGACAGCTGTGCTAGTTGCGAGGACGAAAGGCATTTCTAGTTATTACATTGCAGTTTTTGAAATCTTTGAATTAAATAAGCTAAAATACTCAAATATAGTGCCAGCAAAGCAATATATGCCGTAGGTATATGGTAATCAGCTTTAGACAAAGGGAATTAAGAGAATCCCAAGGTGGATCTTCAGGATCAGGCAGCACCTGCATGCCATTTTTGCTCAATATGTGTCTGCTTGCAGTGATTGTTTTTAGGAGATTATACTGAAACCAGTTTCTATTTCCAATACACATTCATTTGCATTCAGATGGGACAATGCTCTGCCATTATTACTAACTGGATGCTGAATAGCCTCCACCTTTTCCAAATAGAGGTATTCTCAATAGGAGCAAAGGAATTTGAATGCAAACCCATGGCTACCCAGTGGGAATGAGGAATTATTTCTTATCTTCTCTCCAGAATTTCTATTTCATTGAAACACACGGGGTCTTATATGTATCTTCTATTATCTGTGGAGGGAAAATCTTTGCTGCTTTCCCATAATTGTGCTATTCTGCTAGGAGAGCTGTGAAACCGTGGCTGTATTTTTGGGCTCTTTAGACAAACATTTTTTCTGACTTGACCCAGGTCTGCTTTGAGTTTAATTTGGAAACTTTTCTAACTCAAAACTCACGAGGGTACACATTTCTGGCATGAGGCAATTTTGTAAAGAAACACCAAGTCACCTTCACATAAGAGCTATGGGGTATGCTACTGTCTTGCAGACACTGTGCCAATTTTTCCGTGGTGCCTGCATGTTATAAAGGTTGTTAAAACTGGGTTGTCCATTGAAAAGATTTCCATGTTAGGGAGAGGATAAGGTAAGGTCTGCTATAAATTTGTGCCAACCAAGCATCCTTGCTTTAAACCTTCCTTCAAAGTAAGAGGGTGTGCTAGGGCCAGTTCAAAAATACCACCTCAGATCCCTGCCTACAGACAGGGTGGCAGAGGTTAAACCTTAACTCTTCAAGTCCTTTTAAAGAATTATTCATATATTAATCCCATTGAGCAGCCTGCTATGGTTGGAGACACAAAATAATCCACAGACATCAGAAAAAGCCTTGACATCTGCCCAGAGCTGCACTTAAAAGTTCATGTACAACAGCAGGGCTCAGTTAAATCCTCAATGACTGTGAATACCCTGAAAATCTGGCATTTCCAGCTATCAGACATGCAAGTTAGGGGCTCTACATGGCCTTTTGCAGACTGCTGTTTTGCAAATCAGGCTCTACAAAGCTAGAAGCAAGTCACGGAAACAAGAGGGACAGCCTGGATGACTGCTTGTGAAACCCTTCTGTTGGAAACAGGCTCCATGACAGCTTTTCCTTTTCTAAGATATTTTCCTTTCACGTTTGGGTCCACTGTCTACCTCTGCCACTTTTGAAGGTTTTTTTTTTTTCTTTGAACGTTGTGTTCTTCCTTCACAGGGGAGCAGAGCCATGGGAGCAGCAGCAAAAAAAAAAAAAGCACTTGGAGCTCCAGCATCCAGAGCTCTGCCCTCTCATTTCGTTTGTTTCAGATTCCTCACACATTCAAACCCCCTTACACCCCCAGTCCCTGATGTCAGCAGTAGGTTTGCCAGTTCCCAGTTTCTTGGAGTGTAAGAGGTATTATTAGGGCACCATTTACTTCTGGAAGAGAAGGAAATTACTTGGAAACCAATGTAGCAATTGGGACCTAATTTCCTTAAAATAAGAGAAAGACTTTTTTCTTTTTTTCTTAAAAAAAAATGGGATCCCAGCTTGATATTGCCTGAGAAACCTCTGAAACACTTGCTGAGCTTGTTGAAATAGATAAGCCTAAATTAGATTCTCTACAGGCAGTTACAGAAACTTGAATCTGGAATACCGATCAGGTGAGCTGCCTAGTAACATGTAGCAGTGTTACACAGTCTACCCTTGCCCTTGCATGCTCCAGGTAACAGCTCAGAGCAGTCAAGTGCCTGCATTACTGTTAGAGGGAGGCACTTTTTTTTCCTTGAACGTAATTATAATTGAGCTTTGTCCTGCAACCCACATGGCCCATTTGGAGGGCTATGTCATATCTCGGGCTTTATATCCACACCAGGAAAAGAAAAGGGAATCAAAACGTTTCGTTAGCCAAATTCCCTTCTGAACACTACCACACCATGCTGCTGGCTAGTCCAGACAGATCCGCCCGGCACTGACACCTGTCACCAGCAGCTTCCTGAGCCAGGTCATCCTCCTCGCAACACCAAAGGCTGGGCACCATCCCAATTCCTGGCAGGGGCTTTTCCGTGCAGAATACAAAAAGCCTTGCCCAGGGTTGTCCCAAAGCCAAGCTTAGCTTTGAGTTTTCCTTTGTTTTCTCCAGGAGAAGTGGAGTCCGACACCTCCCAGTTTGCACAGCGGAAGATACGTCATCTGAATCTGGCTGTCTGGAGCCGTGATGTGTGCTAAGCTGCTTGTGTTTTCAGATATCTAATATCAAAATAAACCTATCCATCTTTAGTAGACTCTACACCCCAAGAAGTGTACTTCTTTGGAATTAGTATATTTTGTAGCACATTTTCAGAAGTTGAAAACTGCATGGAAAGTGGAAGATACTACAAGTGCCATGAGTGGTGGTGGGTGCAAAACCAAGATCTCCCAACAGAGGCAGCAATCACAGGATCTCATGTCTGGGGGAGAGCTTTGTGAAGATGAGGAAGAGAACATGCTCTTTAATGCTCAAGCAGAGACCACTGGCCCAGCAGCATCACCAGTTCAGGGACGGAAGGCTGCACACACAAGGTAGTGCATGAGCCAACCTGCCCAAGGTGCCATGACTGAGGCTGCTGAGAACTTCCTTGTACAACAAAGATCACTTTGGAAATCTGGCAGAAAAAATACATAGACAATCAAACAAAATAAACACATCATAACTACAGAGACTCGGAGACAGCATATGGTCATAGACAGCATCACACAGACAACAGATCACGGTTTTCATGTGTGCAGCATCATGCCCTTACCACAGAATTACCATCAGAATAAACCAAGAGACCATAATCTCTCCATTTCTCTCCTGACATGAATATTACCTTGTGCTGGACAGGCCATTTGAGAAAGCTTAAAATCAAAGAAAAAATCTAATCCTCCATGTAAACCACTGTCACTTGAATAATGACATTGCACAAACTGTAATGCTGATGGAAATCCAGAGCAAAATTCAAAGCTGTTTTTAAATATGTGCAACTCATTCCTTCTGCTCTGCCAAGTCATCATCAAAAGAGAAACACACAAAATGAATCTTGCAGGAAATCCAGAATACTGCAGAATTCATTCCTGTACTGTGACAAGCTCATGTTAGTTACATGAATTTTATTTCCAGTGCAAATAGATTTCAAGACAAGACACTGCTTCCATGTTTTATCCAGGTTACTCGGTATGGAGCATGAGTAACAAACCCTGACCCAGGCAAGAGTTAATGAATAAAGCACAGTGTCTCATGAATTAGAGGTTCCTGCATTACAAACCTTGGGGCTGGAGAATTCAGTGCTGCAGACACTGTTTGTACATGAGTTAAGTTTGCATCAAGGAAGCATCTCCCTGAAGAACTACTGGGCTGGAGTCAAAGGTTAAGCAATGCAAAAGGTTGAATTTCTTACAAGTAACCACAGAGAAAAATATATATATATAAAAAAAATGAGGTAGCATATTTCAACTTGGTATCTCAGTGGTTTTTTGCCTGCCTTCCCTAATCATTTGTATTGCTCCTGCAGTCACTCTCTGCTGTTCATGTCCTGAAAGTCCCGTTCACATTTTTATAGTTTTAGAGCAGAATCCTGCAGAAAAAGAGGGAGACCAGAGTGGCTTGCAGGGCAGCCCACAGTGGCAGGAAACACCTGTCAGGGCTTCCTGGAAGTACAACACTGTCAGGGCTGTCTTCTACTTAAAAAAAGCCAATGTCTGGTTGCAAGGCACGAAAAGCACCACAAGTAACGAAGAAAATGTAACTGCATTTTAAAACTGACATTTGCCAGCATCTGTGTCTCATCTGGAAATTCAGTGCACTGTTAGGGAGAAATGAGTAAGCTGCACGGCATAGTCTCTCTGGGGAGTACAGTTATGTGGTCTGGGTTAAAAGCCAAGGGGGCAGGGGAAGCGCTTGCTCACATGGGTACAGCAAACCTTAGTGCCAGCTCCCTGCTCTGCCAGCCCTCCCTCACATCACTGGCAAAAAGGGAGCTGACACCTGTGTAGGCACAAATGCACTATGGTAAAAGGACAAAGCAACATGAACTTCCATGGCTTTAACACAAGTTTCATAATATTCCGCTAATTTCTGAATATTACAGCTTTTTGCAATAAAAAAAAGCCCAAACCGTCTTTTTTTTTTCGCAAGGGTAACTTTACTCTCAGCATTTTGCTCAAGGGAGCAAAAGCAAGAAACTCTAACAGGGATGCACCCAAATAAGACAGAAATGAGACACAAATTAACAGTAAACAGAATGGATTTTAAGTAGCATTTTAATCCATTTCTACTCCATGGCTACATCTTTTGAAGGGTTAGTTTGACAGAAGATAAAAGGCACAACATTTTTTAGAAACAGCACAAGGGCTTTCAGAAGGTCTTTAAAGCCTTTTAATCCTGCTTTTGTGTTCTGACAATCTTCCTCAATTAAAAACTTCCTCAGCCTCCAAGATGCCATTGATGCTTTCAGCAGCATTCTGTGGCACTTCTTCCCAGAACCACCATAATCTTGCCCATATCTTGGGCAGATTTCTCTGCCAAATCCCGTGGGTTTGCTCAGCAGGGGAGAGAGGTATGAGCAACAGGCTTGGTTTCTGTTTGTTTTAGCTTTTTCAGTCATCAGAACTCTCCAGAGGTAATTGTTTCTGTGGATTTTGACCTCCCCACTCCTTCTCCCTTTTGGTATCTGCCTGGCCAATGTTCACTGCTACCTGCATCTGCACTATCCACAATGAATTTGATAAAAAACCTTCCAAATACTGCCAACACACAAGTGTCTAACAGGGTTTTTTTATAAAATGCTTTTGTTTCCCCTTTTGGTCCCACAGCAAGCTTTGCTGACTGAAGCCTACATTAACAGTAGAGCAAAAAATAGTAGGAAAGGTCAGGGACCCCAGGAGATACGGGAGGAGGCAACACTAACTCTTCTATAAGACTACTTTCTGCTTCAGGCAGCACACAGTGACTGGGCAAATAGGCAGCTGAAGATAAGTTAGAGGAGAAAAGGAAGCTGGATTAAAAAAATAAAGGCCATTTCTCCTTTGGGATGATCTCATATCTAAAGAACTGAACTCTCACTTCCTTGTCCTTTGTCTTCTGCTTGTTACCAATGCTGTCACACAGAGGCCAGGAAGGAAACAGAGCAAAACAATTTTAGGGAGATAATGTTATTTGCAAATATCTGAGAATGCTAGTAGCAATCACCATTTTCCTTCTCTTTAAGAGGTTTTTAACAGTATCTCCTTAGCATAACCTAAAAATGAAGGAAATATTTGAGGAAGGTTGGGTTCTTGGGGTTGTTTAGAAGTAGCAACAGATACTCAGAGCAGTCATTTAACTAGGACTGACTCCACACAAAGGAGATGCATTTCAGGCTCTGTCAAAGCCAGGACTAAAGCCACAGACTTAGGACATTTTGCTCAGGACTCGGTTCCTGCAGCTTGCTTTGACTATGGTGCTACCTGCATGGCTGCATCCCACTGCTGGCTAGCCAAGCCTCTCTGCATGTGTGAGCAGGGACAGCAGTGCATTGTGCAAGCTGAGCTGAACTTCAGCATCTGTACACAACCCAAATGCACCAGCTGCTGATAAAACACTGAAGGAAGATCTCCTTCACATCAGCTCTGTGACCAGGAGTTCTGCTCTGAGAGGCAGCAGGCAGTGTGTTTCAGCCTTGCTGCCCTCACTGCTGCAGGGCTCTCTGCTTGCCCCAGAAATAACAAATGTTCCTCTTAAAAATTAAACCCCCAAAATCCTGGAGTCTGGAAGATGAAAAAAGAGGGGGGGGAAAAAATCATGTGAATTAGATTCTAGCAGCTCTCACAGAGGGTCTCTGGGCTTTTTTGCTCTCATTGTCGAGGGAAACAAATACCTTCAGATTGAAAACTGAAGAATCCAGACATCCAGGCAGGTTATAGCGTGACCATAAACAGAGAGCAGCACCTTGCTTTACAGGACAAGTTTTCTTTGCTGTTCAGTGGACCCATGCCATTTCACAGCTGCCAAAGTCCCTGCTCCCCAGCACTTTGCGATGCAAATGACAGACATGGACTTGCAGTTTCCCTAATTTTCAGGCAGCCATATTAGCTGAGCTGGAAGGTTGAAATGGCAAGCTACGAGTGAAATTAGTGTACTGCATTAGAGAAAAAGCTTCAGGCTGACTTTAAGTGCCAAGCATAAGTAAGACACTGTTCTCTTTCTCCTGCTTAGCAATTCTTTTTCTTTATACTCCATTTACACTATATTAAGTATTTATAAGAGATCACTTTAAATCCCCTTTGCAGTCAGCATGTGAACATCTCATCTGAAGGTTCTCACCTGTTTGCTGAGGCTCCAAAACCAGGGAAACACACTGTGCATAACTGTTGAGAGGGTTTCAACTGAACAGGTAAAAAGTGTTTAAGTGGCTTTACAAAAAAAGCCATTTTTGCATCTGCCCTCTCTTATTTATGCACAACTCAAATTCATTTAGATAAGAATGCTAGCATGTGCTTGAGAAACAGGTGTTAAGCTGCGGAAAACCAAATGAATTTCATGTTTTGTAACTGGAAAATTGTTTTTTGCCCGTATATCGAGCATATGTGTGTGTTGTGTCCACGAGGAGCAGTGTGGTACTGCACCCTGTTGGTCTGTGGTGTTATGAAAGCCCGGTTGTACTCTCTGTACAATGTGAGGCAATTTCCTTTATATTAAACCTTTATTTCAGCCAAGCTGGTTCCAAATGCAATGTGGAGACAGGTGGGAAAGAAAGAGAAAGAAACACATATCCTTGAAGAGAGGATGTTACCTACAAAGGTGAGAAGAAAAAGTTGTGTTAGAAAAGCAGCTGCAATTGAAGTGTTCTCACTCACTAGTCAGTGGGTGGAAGTAACAGAAAAAATAATGAGCAAGCAGGAAAATGGAAGCAAGTTTTCATGCTGCTTATATGGAAGCAAGAAGAATGTTTTAAATCATTAGAAAGGAGCGACTCGAAAGTCTGACTCACATGGTTCAGATTTCTACAAAGGAGTGAGTTCAGGATAACCTGAACGACATTTTGGGAACTTGGTGCTAAAACTCAATTTCCAGAAAAGGTCATGAAGAATGTGCCTGATTTGGTCTTATTTCCTGAGTACATGGCTACTGAACACATTTTAACTCAGAAAGATGACATCAAAGTGCCCTCTCAGCAGCGGGGAAAGAGCAGGCATCCTGGATGGGGCCACAAAAAGGACACAAGTGCCAAGGGACTGGCAGGCTGCAGGAGGCAACGTCTATCCAGGGTTAGAGTGCCATCATGAAATAGACAGCAGAATTAGGGGCATCACATCTTACAAAAGGAGCCAGGCAGAGACGTTCAGAGGCAGAGATCCTCAGATGCTCTGCAGAGAAGCCTTGCCCATGTACCCTGCTTACCAAAGATTTCCTTTTATGACAAGGTAACCCACATAGCTGACCAAGGGAATCCAGTTGATGTAATATTTTTGGATTTCAGTAAAGCTTTTAGTACTGTCTCACACAGGATCCTTCTGGACAAACTGTCCAGCACAGCTGGATAAACACATCATGTGGTAGGTGAGCAATTGGCTCATGGGTGGAGCACAGAGGGTAACACTGAATGGGGTAACATCAGAGTGGTGACCTGTGGGGTTCCACAGGGCTCCATCTTGGGCCCTGTGCTCTTCAACATCTTCATAAATGACTTGGACACAGGACTGAAAGGGATATTGAGCAAATCTGCAGATGTCACAAAACTCTCTCAAAGGCAGGGAGGCCCTGCAGAGGGATCTCAACAGAGACACCTGCTCTGCACTGATGCAGCCTCGCCTTGAATATTGTGTGCAGTTTTGGGCACTGTAATATAAGAACGATATTCAACTGTTGGATAGCAAAAAGGAGGGCAATGAAGATGGTGAAGGGCCTTGAGGACAAGCTGTATGAGGAGTGGCTGAGGTCACTTAGTCTGTTCAGCCTGGAGTGGAGACCTCATTGCAATCTACAGCTTCCTCATGAGGGGAAGAAGAGGGGCAGACACTGATCTCTCTTCTGTGATGACCAGTGACAGGATCTGAGGGAATGGACTGAAGTTGTGTCAGGGGAGATTTAGGTTGGATAATAAAAAGAGGTTCTTCACCCAGGGGGTGGTTCGGTACTGGAACAAGCTACCCAGGAAAGTGTTCACTTTCACACACCAAGCCTGTGTTCAAGAAGCATTTGGACAACACTCTCAAGCACATGGTGTGACTCCTGGGAATGGTCCTGTGCAGGGCTGGGAGTTGGGCTCAGTGATCCTTGTACGTCCCTTCCAACTTGGCATATTCTGTGATTCTGATCATTTGGCCATATGCTTCTATGCCATTAGCACTGTTTCATAGCTGAGTCAGGAAACAGCATGTACTCGTTGGGCAGTCTTTGCCAAAGCAGCTGAAAAGTAACTCATCCTGTTGAGCCACTGATTCAGTGTTCACATAAGATTGTAACATCATGTATGTCATTGGTCTTAACAGCTCTTTCCCAATCCAGTCCTACTGGTTATCTGTGATGTGCCACTGCCTGCTTGGTGGGGACTCAATAGTCATTATAGAGATCAGATAGTGGTTGTTACATCCCACTGCCCACTGCCCACCGCTGCTGCCCACCCTCCCACCTACAGAGAGCTGCTGGTCCTGCCTGGTCTTTTCTACTCAAAGGCTAGAGTAGAAATAAGGGCCAAAGACAAGAAGCTGGTTACAGTTGCTCCTGAACTAGCACCTTAAGGGAATGGGTCTTAGGATGTTCCTTTGGGGAAACCGCAGTCTTTTAATAGTTGTTGACTATTGACTTTGCAGCCATATAAAAATGATCTGAAGACAGGCTTATTTGGGTTTTTTTGGTCCTTAAGACACAAGTTTCAGTGACTGTCTCATTACTTCCTTGGAATTTAAACTGGAGTGCAGTATAAACTGTATATGCCTGACCATCCAAGTAGCTGCTTCATGATTTGCAAGCATCTGCTGTGACTTAATTAATGCATGAGACTAACTCAAAGATGAACTGCTACATAAAAAAGGAGGGATGGGAGGGGATAGGGTGAGGTAGGATAGGATAAGGGCATATCCACCACTCAAAACTCATTGCCATTGATGCCTAAGCAGGGTTTTCAGGTATTGTATGGCAGTTTTTCCCACAGTTAACATTGTAAACCATTTAGGTTACACATTTGGGGGTCATGAAGATTGCTAACTGATGGAGTCAGGAGCACCTTTTGGTTTCTGAATTTATAACATGGTCCTTTCCTTCCTTCCTTTCTTCTTTCCTGCCTGCCTCCACACCTTTGTGGCTGCATCTGTCATTGGTGCCCAGGCATACCTTGCTGGAGTTCAGATTTTCTTTGGCTGTTGCATTTCAAGCAGGGCTCCTACTGGTACAACTCAGCTGCCTCTCTCCACACCTTTGAATGTAAAGCAGCCCTCGGCCTGAGCAGCTTCACAGAGTATAAACCAGCCAGGAAAATACTTGTGTCAGCAGCTGTGATCTGCCATTCTCCAAAGGCCAACAGAGCTCAACACATGCATATGGGCAGGAGCCATGCCTCAAAGGCTGCATGTTTAATTACTAATTTCTATGGGAAACCTCATCATTTTCTTGCTGTCATTTTCTCTGGAGCTTTCATGTAGCCCCCAGCAGGAGACAGCTTTATCCCAGCAGCCATTTGTCACTCAGTGAAAGAGAGCTGCCACCACCCCAGACAAGAGGCAAAGAGGTGAGAGCCAAACACCCACACCAGTCCTGGCTTCATAGACAGCAACTCACTTGGGAACGTTGCTAGCAATACACAAAGAAAGCCACAGTAGCAATAAGGCCACAGATGTCAGAGTGGCCTTCAGATTCAACCCACCTTGATCTGCAGAGGGGGAGAAAGCAAAATCAGTGTGAGGAACAGCAGCCCATGGTGAGGTTCATTTGTGCACTGCACCCACGTGGGGAAGCAGGAAGGCACAGGTCAAGCTGCAGCCCCAGAAATAAAGCCTCTCAACAGCCCACCTGTCCAAACACCACTGGCTTAAAGCCACTGGGCACTGCAGGACTGGCCATGTGCTGACGTGGGGACTGACAGACAGACAGGCGTAGGAGGAAAGTGGGCAGCTGGGTCGACGCACCAAGCCAGTACCTCTGGGCAGCCCTGGGGGCTTCTGAGCACCCACACCAGACTGATAAAAACCTACACCTCTCCATCTGCCCAAGGGAATGGTTTCTTGGATCACTAGACTTGCAAAGTGACAGAAACACAGAGTCTTCCTCCCAGTCGATACCCCAGGGGTCACGGCAGGAACCTTCTCCTTCTGCCTGTATCCAGCAGGCACCAGCTGGCCTCACATTTGGGTGGTGAAAGCAAAAACAACCATCTCTGCCAGGCCCAGCCCAGAGCAACCAGCACGATTTTCATGTGTGCTCTGCTGTGCCTTCACAGTCCTTAGCTGCCCGCCGTGGCACTGCTGGGGCACTCTGTCTGCAGCCTCAGCCGTGAAAGTTCAGCACACCTGGAAAGTCCCTTGACAAGGACAAGATCTGCACTGAACAAAAGCGCATCATCTCCCCCACTCCCTGTAATTAACAGCCAGACACGACTTTACATCTTCCCAAACCAGGAGCTAGCTTGAGGCAGAGCATTGCCACCCTGCTGGGCTCACACGTAGGAGATGATACTTTGCTCAGGGCTTCAAGCTACCCCTGGGGCAGCTTTGTTATTGAAAGTGTCTCGACAGATAACTTTACAAGGCCCAACACCAACTAATACTGTGCAGTTAGATGGCTGAGCCCTTGGCCCCTTTCTTGTGTGATATCTGTTTCTGTCCTCTCACCAAACATCACATTTATGGGGTTCAAACTAAGGGTAACAGCAGGTATCCAAAGTACATAAAAACAGAAACAAAGCTTCTGGGAGACACCTCACCTCCAGTTCACTTCTGCTTTAGCAGGTGCAAAACTTCAGCAATATTTTCTGTTGCCTGGGGGTTGGATTACCGGCAGAGCATAATGAGCTCAGTGGATTTGAGGAGTGGTTTTAACATGCAAGGAGCAGGCAAGACCTTCAACACAGGAGCAGAAGACTGGAAATGGTGATCCAGCATCACAGCTCTTGCCTACTACTTTTGAAAAAGAGAAATTTTAATTTTTATTTGACAGGCTACCTGAGACAGGCAAATTTGATGTATGTCCTGCAAGGCAGTAGTCATAAATATTGCCATATTTCAAACCACTGAGAACAGGCTTATTCCTATTCATTTGCAGTGTTTTCCGTTTATTCACCTTGGTCAGATATTTAATATTGTCTTTTCTTCCTTTGTGAGCTAATCTCCATCTTTCTGGCCTCCTGGTAACAAGTATGAATATCAATCACTTATCCTACTGTTCAAACTGAAAATTTAACTCTGTTATGCTGACTCATTATTTTATTATGTCCTTTACCCCTGCACCCTCAGCATCAAATATCAAGGTAAAATTTCAACCACTTCACCTTATTCAGATCCCTCCCTGGAGAGGTTATTTTTGTGAACACAGCCTTTCTTGCTTTATTATTTTGCTATAACTCTTAATGCTGTTAGCAGTGCAATCAGACAGCGGATGACCTCCTGTGATTAGCTTGCAGATTTGCAGGGAAATATGGACAAATCCTGGTGTTTTTAAGAATTCAGAGTTTGTTTTCTTGCATTGCATTCACCAGGTGCTGCCCTGGTGTTGCTGGCAGGCTTTGTGTGGCAGGCAGACCTCGCTGGGGACCAGGCTCCAGGTTTGCTCAGGACTTGTCACTGAGATGGCTGAGAGAGGCACACCATCCCCCAGGAGTGCTGGCCCAAATCTCCATGACAACAGATTTGGGATGGAGACCTGGCATGCTGAGTGCCAGAAGGTCACAGCAGCAAAAAAACCATTGTACTGGGGGAGGAAAAAGTGTAGCTGGGGAAGAGATCAAGGGGCATATTGCAGCACTTTCAATCTTATTGCAGTTTGAGTTCATTTGCTCTATGTGCTGGGACTTTTAAAACACTTTTGTGAGAAGCAATTGCCACGGAGAAGGAAACTGGTCAAAATATTTGTATTTCTCTTTGTTACAGCTTTTTTTTTTCGCTATAATGGAGAAAACAGAAAGCAAAAATACATTTCTTGCCTGATGGACCTTGTGATACAAATACAGAGTGAGAGACAAGATGAAGCCTGGTAGACAGACAAAAGGGGTCTGAGTCCAGTTCCTTAGGATCCATCTTCCAATGTAATTAATTTTTATCTCCATTTTATAAGGAATTGGAATTGTGCAATTGCAGTGACTGCCTGTCCTCCTGGCTGCCTCCCCACCCCACAAGGTCTCCTGAAGCTGTCAGGCTATTTTTACCAAATCTGCCAAAGAAGTAGAAGTCTCAAAGATGTTTAACTCCTACAAAGATCACAAAATGCAGGTGACTGGTTGCATAGAGAGTGCCAAGAGAATGCCCTGAAGGAGGAGAGGAAAGGGTAGCTCAGCCCTCCTCCACTGCAGGAGGCATCGCTCCACTGCTTTAACAGCGTGTGCACACTGGTAAGCCAGGCAGCACACGCCTAGCTCTGAACCCAACAGAGCATATGTTGCCTCTTGAGCTGCCAAAAATATAGAGTCATGAGAGGAAGATGAAGCATTGCAGTGAGGAATTAGTGAAAACACGATGTACAGAAATGAGGAAAAGAATAAGGGAGACAGCGGAAATCTGACCAGTGTTACATGAGAGCGGGTGCTGAAATGGTGAGGAGGTGACCAGGATGATCATTAGTGGGATGATGTGCAGAGACACTTGAAATGATCTGTAAGGAACTAGACTTTGTCCACAGAACAACCACTTGGAGTTAACTCTTATGTGTGTAATGTAGCTGCACATCTAGCAAAACTGCTGGTCTGGACAACATGGCAACCCTGATCCCTTATTTAGGTAGAGGAGAGGCATAACAGAATCAACAGCAAATCAACATCTGCCACATTAGTTAAGAAACACCTTCAAGGCAAGGTGAGCCTGTCATTTACCAAGCCTATCTCCCATTTCCCTCTTGGAGTCAATGCTACAACCGCTGAGCAGTGTAAGAGGCAGCAGAAAAACTTTGCGAAGTGCTCTGAGCTTCACTTGCAGAGCCACTACACAGAAATATGTGTGCTTCCAGCATTCCTCCTGCTCCACATGCGCACACACAGCTCCCTGAAATGCTTCATTCAGGCCGCAATCTGCCTTCAGATGCTTCAGGGCATCTGCCTCTGCCAAAGATAAGGAGAGTTTTCCCACAGGTACATCCGCTATATGTAGCGGTTATGAAATGACAAATAAACCATAAATATTTTATATTCTCAGTGCACCTTCATTCTCACCCATTCTTTGAAAAAGCAATAAGTCTGATGTTTATTGCTGTGAGCAGCCTTGAATCATATCAGACACCCGCTCCCTGCCATGGCTGGCCCCATGACATGAGCAGTCCCTGCTCATCTTGCCATTGCCTGTGAATTCCTCCAAAGGTCACAGTTGTCTCTAATCAGTGCCAATTCTTTTTCTTGTACACACCATCTTAATGTGACACATGAACTAGAAAAGCCATAAGAAGAGCAAAGAGAAGTGCATTTTTGGTTAGTTTATTTTGAATAGCAGTGATATCATATACAAAGTCAGTCCAAATTCTAATCATGGTTATTCTTGAGCCATTCCATGATAGCCGCTCCATGATACCAAGGCAATTGATAGTGGGATTAAAAAAACAGAGATTGGCTGGTAAAAATTAGTTCATTGTGTGGGGTAGATGATCCTACAGAACATTTGATTGAAGACTATTACTTTACAATGCAAAGGAAACAGCTCTGCTAAAAGGTTAGGTTTTACATTTCTGGGGTTTACGTTCATTTATGTATGCAAAACATTTGTTGAGCATAAATGACTACGGTCCAGAGAGCTCTGTGCTCTGCCAAATCATTTATTATCCCAAAGTAATTTAATCTGATCATATGGAAACCATGCTGAACTCCAGAAACCTGGATGCCATATGGGCAGTCTGCCAGCCAGGGTAAACCAAAGACATTCTGTCCTTGGGATGGGAAAGGTACACAGTTCACACAAGCTCTTAAAAAAAAAAAAAAATCAGCATCAGGAAGTATCTTGGCCAAGAGGAACTTGGCAGAGCAGTATTTTAGCTTTGCTGAGGGACTGTGTATGCCCATTGAAACAGTAACATCTGTGGAGGAAGGGCAGAGCACAGGGATACAATGTAGTTTTATGGCAGCACTGCTTAGTCAGGGAAAGGGACTCCAAAGGGAGCTGATGCAGCCAGCTGGCTGGCTGATGAATGGAGTAACGATTGTGGAAGAGATCAAAAAGCTGTCGAGTGCTCTATCATCCCCCATAATGGCAGCGATATGAATTTCTGAGGATTAGTGAAGCTTGGAGTTCAAGTATATAGATGTGATTTCAGGAAATATTGAGCTTTTTTTTTTTTTGATTCTTAAATCATTAAAAATTAATTTGAGCTCATAAGCAAGTGAATACAATGACAAAACCCTAAAGAATCTGAAATTCGGCATCAGTGAATGGAATACAGACAGAATACTGTGCTTTGGCTCACAAAATGAGGGCAGAAATTCAATATATTTTGTATTGGTGTGATGGATTGCCACCAGATTCAACTGTGCACCTTGCGGAGTTGCTCTCTGTGCAGAGCACAACAAAGCCTGTTTTTTGCTCTGAAATGTATTGTGATGTGCAGCAAAAATAGCACCTAAAGACATTTATTTATTTATTTCTCAGGTCACTGCATGTCTTATTTTGCCTTTATTGAACTCTAGGAGATCTATTAATTTTTCTTTCATTTACCATAGTTACTAAGCAACAGTAACTATAGGACATTGTCAGCTGAGCATTTACAAAAATTTTAATTAATTTCTAACCTTGCACCTCTCCTTGAACTTTCATGGGTAAAATTTCCATTGTTTCACATTTACCTGCTTTTAAGCCAAAATGTTCTATATTTTCGCACTCTGAAAGAGCAATTCAAACAGGAGGGAAATGACTTCAGCAAAGCCATAAAATTGACTGCAGAGCCGCTATATCAAATGCTCTCCAAAACAGAGAAATATAATTTTTTTTCTTATGTTTTCTAATATCATCATGGGAATTACATCAGTACTACAGCAATGAGTAAGGCAGTTCCAGAGAGCATTGAAATTTTTCAGCTGGCAATGGTCCTTCTGGTGTGTATTATCTTTTAAGATGCTTTCCTGGCGTCTACCAGCTGCCTTCAGGAAAATTGATATGCTACTTTACTTTGTTGAATTTCTCTTCCATGTTAATGTGCCTTTGTTATTGCCATGTGGAGTTCATTAACTGTGCCAGGAGATGGCGGCAGTGGAAACCACTTTGTGCCTTCCATTCATAAATGATCTTTCACGCTGAGTGATGATCAGTTATATGATATCAATCAACATGTAAAAACTGTTTTGAAAATCCAAGATAAGCAGTCTTCACAGCTGTAGACACTGAAAGATATATATATAAAAAAACAGCTGTGAAACATGGAAGGAATTATGTGCTCCCTTCCCAGGATCTGGAGTTCGTTTTTATAATGCCTAAGTTGCAAAGATCAGGGACAGAGATGTCAATATATAAAACTGTCAGAAGGCATGACTTTCCCAGGCTACATGACCAAAAAATTCTAAAGTAGCCTTAATTCATTTGATCTTCATGGCACAGAACAAAAAGCATTTGAGTCTGGAGCAGAAAAGGATTGTGAAGAGTCTGCAAAGAAATCATGAAGTTTGGAGATGGGGTTTGGGGCCGCTGGACTTCAACTCATGTCACTGGTTTGGTGAGAAGAGGCAGGGAGTAAGTTGTTTGTGGGAAGTCTAAAAATGCAGAGTGTGATGTGAGTAATCCATACAACAATTTGTAGGCCTCAGTTAGGTCTGGCTCTGACATAGCCAGAACTTTCTTGCAGTCTGTGGGAAAATACAGAAGCTATGCTGATAACAAGCTCTGTAGCTAAAAACAAAGAGTATCTTGTGCCAGAATTAAGGAGGAGCTTTAGGAAAAAATAGTGTTCTCGTAGCTCATGGTTACCTGTGTTAATCCAATAGAAAGCGTGTTAGTAATGCATGTTTAATTTATGGTTTCTTACCTGTAACCAATAATACTAAAGTGACCATGCACCAAAGGGTAGTGAAAGTGTATAAAAGACCGGGTAATGCAAATAAAACTGGACCACTGTGTAAATCATATTGATTTGTCTGTGTGCAAGTGTGTACCTGGGAGCTCCTCCACCAACAATAAAGAAATTCAGTATTGCTAAGACATCCCTTTCAGAACTAACAGTTAATTTTGCTTATGCTTACTCCCGCACTTCCTGGAATACATGAGAGCTATGAGATTGCCACAGTGTCTTCAAAAAGAAATCACTTAATGATCATTTAGTGTATCAAAAGGCATGTGTCTTTAATGTCATTAGTAAATAGCCTAAGGTTTTGTACTGGTCTGGCAGCGCAGGGACTCAGGACCTGGCTAGACTGGCCTTGGCCCTTGTCTTGTTTTAGTTTTTCTTAATAAGTATTTGATATCCATTGCCAAACATGTGAGATATGCAGCTCTGAAACTGCTGTATCTGAACAAGACCCGATTCTCCCAGGTAGACCAGAAACCCCCCTTACATCCCGCATGTGGGAGGAGATGAATATATACCTTCCAGGTTTCAGATGGGAAGCAGTGAGAAGGAAGTATAGTGTAACATTGAAATGCAAAGAAATTTCAGTTTATCTGAGGCTGAGAAGAATATACACCATTATTCTTATTCTGTCATCTTATTCCTACTTCCCTGTCCTTCTACATGAAATGTGAACTGTCAGTGCTAGGACCTGGAGAGTTCTTGGAAAGGTGAATCCAATACCAGACTCAAGAGGTAGAAAGTAATGAAATTTCTGTATGACACTGGTAATCATATTATTAGTGAGATTTTTCTGTTATACTGACTTATTTTGAATAATGTTGTATTATTGAAACAGTAATGTGATTACGGTGTAATCTTGTATATATAAATATATACATTTTCCTTTTGCCATGACAGCTTTTAGTGTAACATTAAATTCTTGTGTCCTGTCCTCAAATATCACACAAAATATACTCCCAGATACAATTATATTTACAGTTGTATGTGAGGTGCTCAGAATGATCAACAGCCATTTGTGAATGACTTGGACAATTATTTGGCTCAAAAGTTGTCATGGAAATGGAGCTCTTCTTGTGTAAAAGGCTGGGAGATAACAGTGAATCAAGTAAAGAGTGCGCATATAAAATTACTATTCCATCTAAAAAAAAAATTACCAAAGTTTAAAAGAATCTCAAGCCTATGTTTAAAATAGAAATCAACTCTTTGTTAGGGCTTACTATGAAAAAAAACCCTCTACAACCTTATTGTACTACATCAAGTACATCAATGTAATTTTACCATTTTAAAAGTGTTTGTATGCATCTGACGTCAGAGAAGCACACAAATAAGGACAAACTCTCTGTGTAATTGGGTATGATAATATCCTTGTTTTAAGGAGTCAGATTTTTCTGTATAAATGGTGTATGACTCCATAAATGGTTCTCAGTTGCTATCAGAATAGGAAAATTTTTTTCTCTCATCTCCCCACTAATTTTTTCATTTAAATGTTTTATTTATTTATCAAATACATTATTATCTTTAGTATTGTGTTATATTTTAGTAACATTAAAATAGCTCATAGAATAGCTTTGTTTCATTATTACTATTACGATTATTATTCCTACTCCTTAAAAAAAGCTCCAATAACAAGCCAATGGAGAGCTCAGGAGCTCAGAGAAGCATGTATGTAACACTTCCTAAAAATTTAATTTGAAAAAAGTAAGTTTTGAACATTGGGAGTAGTCTTAAAAATTGAAGATGTCCTTCTTTAGCACTTATTAAACCCCATGTGACTAGTCTCTATCCACTTAATTCAAGCAGTTCAGTTCTACTTTTTAAATACTTCTATCTCTATTAAAAGTCAAAGGTATAAAAGAATCAAGCAGGCGGGCCTTGGCTGTTTATTTAACCCTATTTTTAACCTAAATATAGCAAGGTAGATTATTTACCAGTATAAATAATAGTAATAAGATATAACTGATTTTTCGACTTATTGATACAACAAAAACTGGTGTCAAATAAATTCTCAAAATTCTGGTCATTAAAATATACTTTGAGATGAAATATCAAAAGTAGAATATATTTTAAAAAGCCAACATGTAAAAAAGAGAACATTTCGCCGTCTTCTCCATAGCCTTACTCCAGTTTTTCCTAGCTCTGCAAAACGTATTACTGTGTTTGTAAGCCCATGTCCCCTAATTCCCATTAGTTACTATTACAATTGTTTATACTTCAATTATTTAAGAAAAACTTCCCCACGAAGCATTTCACCTTTATGAGGAGAGTCATTTTACTTTCATTTTGAGCAGCAACCACTCATGCCTGTGCAATTAAAGTAGAGTGTTTCAGTTTAACATCTAACAGAAGAGAACATTAAATGTGCCTCTTTCACCAGGGATCAAAAGTAAACTGTAGCAATAAACAGTAAAGCAATTTCAACAGTGTGTTAAAGTATGAGCTGTGCTGTTATCACAGACACATAGTATATGGGATCTAGAGCAGTCAGATCTACAGTGCTGGGTGAAAACAGAATGCATGATAAATGGCACCTGAGAAATAATTGGTTTTAAACCTCTTAGGTTCACTACTACACATTTCCTCATTTGGTAATATTTCCCATTTGTTTTGTTTTGTTTTTCCCAAGCTTTGTTGTTAACACCCGACAAATCATCAGTGCTTTTCATATCTTCAGTACTATGCATATACCTTGAAAAAATAGATATTGTGGTTATTTAGCATTATTTGAAATAACACATTATACACCTTTTCATCCTTTTTTTTTTCATACATTAGCAAAATAGCTGATCTGTTGTAACATATGTGTTGTGCTCACTTGTGTTTGGAGTAATGTTGGGGTTGACCATAAAATGTAGATTACGGTCTGGTTTCTCTGCTAGCCATTTAATGTCCTGTAGAGATAGTTAACTTTTATGTTATGTGATTTTTCATTTTTTACTGTTTTGTAATACAGATCCAGTACTTCCAAGCAAATATTTCATTGATAACTTAATTTTGAAAGAAAAAAAGATTACCTTTTCATTTCAACATCACTTCTGCTTCCCATTTACTACAATCTTTAAAATCACAAAATATTTTTGTACATCCCTTCAGGTAAGAATCACATAAAAATGAAAGCCGGTCCTCTATAAACATAAAAGTGCACTGACGAACTCTGGAGTTTACCAGACAAGCATTTCACTTATAAAAGTGTATTAATGCAAATATAATTGTGTCTTTTGTTGTGTTTTTTATTTTTATGTGGTTGGGGAGGATTGGCATTTGGTTTAGTTTTGGTTTGGTTTTATGGAGCATTGGGCAGTGACTGCCTCAGGGAGCATGATTTTAAGTGTATCACATGGAATAAGGAGAATAGAATGTGTACTTGAAGATCACTCAGAGACTTCTTAAAAAATATAGGAGTACTGTGAGAAGCGAAATAATACTAATGAGATGTTGAATCAGTCCATTTGTCACCTGTCCCCCCTTTTTACTTTCAAGAATGTACCACTTACACTTAGAAACTTGAGGGTTTATAAAACTGAAGTCTGTGAGCCTTTATTTGAGTCAGACTTCCCCTAGCAAGTCACATAAGATCTGAGTTGGCAGAATGTGTAAAACTTCAAGAAAGAAAAAATTCTGAAATTAGGCTTTTGTGTTTGTTTGTTGGGTTTTTTTAAATTATAAAAGATTGTCTCAGATTGCAAAAACTCTTCCTCTAAACCCTACTCAAGTACTTTATTTATGAACAATGATTTCAAAAGAAGCTATAAAATATGCAGAATACAGCATTCAAGTACTCTTTAACTGGTTGCTGTTCAAATCTCTTAAATGTACCTTGCTTTGTGTATAGTAGCAACAATGACCAGTAAACTATGAAGGAGAATCAGAAATATCACCTGTAAAGCTGACTCTTCACTTCTCTCTCCAGAAACGTGGGGTTTATTTAAAAATGGAAGAGCTTCTGCAGAATGGGAAGTGACTTGATGAATATGAAATAATGTGTGATATCTGAGAGTCTTCTTCAGAAAATAGGAAATCTACTAATAAATCGTGATGTAAGGTTAGCCACTATGACTAAAGAGATGTTTTTGTTCAAAATTCTACACTTCTGCAGAAACTTCTTATAACTCCTTTTTAAATTCAATTAAATAGAAAGTACTGTAGAGTCCTACCTTTTGCTCTTCCTATGCAATCATTTCAGTGTTCTGTTATGCAAACTAACAAGCATCAAATGTATCAAACCCTTCCTCACAGTAACATTTGCAGTCTGTAAATTAAAGACATGAAATTCTCAGGAGTATTTTTAATAATGCTTTGATTATTCTATTTCATCCTACACTTTAGTTTTCAAGGTTGTGAAGGATCAGCAAATGACCCAAAAAAAAGGGAATTTAGGTCAATCAAGTATATACTTGGAAGAGCTCTAAGACTTAGTGTGCCAAAAATTACAAAATAAAATATAGATCAAAAATAAATTAGAGCATATTGAAATATCAAATAACAGAGGAATTAATGCATTCTGTAGACTTCCTGTACATTATGTAGCTAGAAAAGTTCCCAAGTTATTTTCAAATATATGTCTTATGTTTTTAAGGTAACTGAGGAACCCATGAGACTCTGGACAGTTAAACTACTTTTAAGAAAGAAATATAAACTGCTTTATAACTGTGAGCTTACTTTTTTTTTTCTTTTCTTTTCTTCTTAAAAAAAAGAAAAAACTTTGAAACTACGTGTAAAATGATCTGTCAGATTCACCAGTTTGCTTTAGGTGGCTCATTCCTCTACATAACGTATGGAGTGACTGCTGATTAGTGGATTCTTACAGTTACAAGGCCATACAGCAGGTAAAAACTGGCAAGGCAGCTGGGGTTGATGGAATCCCTCCTGAAGTCTGGAAGCATGGAGG
>JAWMRA010000041.1:25447581-25472747 GCA_035584735.1 Pseudotriccus pelzelni | reverse complement strand
GGTAATGTAAATAAAAGTGGACCACTGCGTAAATCATATTGATTTGTCTGTGTGCAAGTGTGTACCCGGAGCTCCTCCACCAACAGTTGTTTATTTAACTGTTCTTATAAAATGTGTGCAGGAACATATAGAGCCAGGCAGGGCATCTCCTTAGGAGGAATGAGTGTTTACACAGGCAAATTACCATACATATTTCCCACAGGACACGAGCATTATTAGACCTGTTACAAGCTTTGTCAGCGACCGCTGAGGTAAAAAATAATCTTATTTACCCTTCTAAATATGGACCAGTCTTCAGGGCAATACAGTTGCTAAATTTACTGACATGGATGCTTGTGTTACAGCCAGGATTTATCATGCATGGTAAATGCAAAACTCAGTCTCAGTTACAAGCTTTTGCTCCAAGAATATTATTTATTTATTGCCCAAAATTAAGAGCATATGGTGGAAATGAGCTTCCCCACCAGCAGGTAATGTTCGTGCGCTGCTGAGCAGGAGCAGCAAAGCTGAGGGCTGTGACAAAGTCCCAGTGCTGAACTGGGTCAGGTCTTTCAGCACAGCTAGGACAACCCTGGGCACATGACCATGAAAGGGAGTTGTTGAGAAAAGACAGAGCCCCTTGCCATGTTTCTTGTTGAATTTGGGGCTGTAAGTTGTCTTGCTGCATCTGTGAATGAACAAGAACTCCCATCCTGGAGAAACATCTGCTTTCATCATCCTCACAGAAAAGTCTTTAACACTAAAGCTTTGGCTAATTGCTTATTTTAATGAGACAGATAACAAAGTAAATCATGTTTATGGAAATCAATCTCTCCTGCATTGCACAGTTTCCATTAGTGAGAAATTAGTTGTGACTACTGGAAACAAATGATGTTCTGAGGTTTTACGTGGCTTGTCTGAGTTAAAAAGGCTAATATTGCCAGGAGGAATACATGGGGTTTGTAGCTACAAGGCACTTCAATCATAGTAGAGACTTCCAAGCAATTTTGCCTTGTGAAAATTAAAGACCCACAACCCTCAGGGTGTAATGAGGTTTATTGCAAGAAAATCTCACTCATATTGCTCAGAGATGTCCTCTGTGCAAACCAGGTCAGTGATTATTTTGATGTAAAAGCAACATGATCCAAAAGAAGTGCAGATCAAAAGAAGCTTGCTTTAGTTATATAAAAACCTGTAATTATGAGGTTAGTTAATTTTCAGAACAAAAGGTTGCAACCTCTGGGTTTGTCCATAATTTAATATACCCTGTGACTGAGAGCACATGACGGAAATGGACTTTTGGACGTCTAATTGTTCCTATGGTTAGTCTGTATGAGACGTGCCCTCTCTTAAAAACCTCAAATGTAATTATGTCCTATTACTATCTGTGTTAAAAATTTTATTACAAGCTTCACTGAATATTCATCCTACATGGGCCTATAATACTCTAATATGTAAATCTGTTTCTCTTCCTTATTTCTAGCTCCTCAAGTACATCAAAAGGTAACGTGATTTATATTTTCAGCATGTTATCCTACTGGTCCTGAGACGTTTTTAAATAAAAAATGGAAGGGAAGGTACCTGCAGCCCTACATGTATGTTGTTGATCTATAGGGTATGCCTTATTCAACCAGCCCTATTTATATAACATATAAATAGACTGAAGAGATTTAAAGATATTTTTATAAACCTACATAAATAGAAAAATTCTGTGATATAGGAAGAGGAAAACAGTGGCTAACTGCCCTCTAAGTATATTTTCTTAACGCTGGCAAAAAGGATGCACAGAGGTGTAGTATCACACAGCAGTGTGGAGGTCCTGGGCAGCGGCATCCATGAGAGGCCTCCTGCTCTTTTTGCTTCATAGGCTTTGCCCTGCAGGAGGATGAAAGTGCAATTGAAGGCCTGTGATTTCCATCTCTCTCCCTGCTGCAGGGTGGGTGCTGGCTGCCTTTTCAAGTTGCAGCACAGAGCTTTACTGTGAGCCTCCTTTAAAAACAAGATGCCCTCTGAAATGTCTGAATTTAGAGGCAGATTTATTATGCAGGCTGGAATAATGATTTGCTCTTGCCAGTGTCACCAGACAAAAGGCAGTTTTCTCTGGATTTAGGAGTGGAATCTAACGAAAAAAAAAGGCCACCAAAAAACCCAAAAAACCTACCAAAAATAACACAAGTGGAAGACAAACTGATAGAATCACCTTGCTCTGCCTTGTCACTTGATCAGCTCTTATAACCACAGCAGTAATATCTTACACAATACAATACTGCATTGTATTGTATTCTATCTTGCAATATCTTATCTTTTCCATTCTGGCCTTGCTCATACTGTTTTCTGTCCTGAGCCCACTGTCGCTGCCCTATAAACATCAGGGAGACTCATGGAGTGGAGCTGCTAGATGCAAGGACATGCCTCACCAGGCCTGATCCTGACGCTGCCACACACGCAGGTTTGATGTCCCAGGCTGGACTTGGCCCGCCCCCATCCCCATGGAGGTGCCTGATGGCTGGGACTAGGCCTGCAAAAAGGCAGTAAAGGACTTAGGTGCTGACTTTTTGGAGATGAGGATTTGGGTTTTAATGACGAGTGGCAGGTGTGGTGAGAGGCTGGCATCAGTGTGACTAGTTTAGGATGCTGACCTCAAGGCAGAGGAATGCTGCCAGTGCTACACATTGTGATTATCACCTTAATGAGCCAGATCACGAGGCACTACATCTCTGGATATTTCCACTGTGTCTCTGCTACAATATTCAGAACACTCTCATTACAGGGCATTTTGAACCCCCTCAGGGATGGGGGTGCAACCCCTCCATGCTGCTGCCTGCAGGGACAGCCACCAGAGGTGATGGCGTGAAGGCCACAGGGGAATCCCTGAATATGCAGACACACCATCTGTTTGGGAGATGCCACATCTGTATTCGTCCGTGCATAATGATGGTCCAGCAGGCACTTTTTCAGTATTTTTCAATATTTTCTCCAGCAAGCTGCTGGAGGCAGCGATCTCTTGTGTGGAGTCACGCACGTCCAAGTACTCAATACGAAACTGATGCAGGGACGCATATTTTCCTCCTCTTCTTCTTTTTTCTTTTTTTTATGTTTAACACATTTTCTTCTTCCTGTTTCTTTGTTACGGTCCTTTTGCTCAAATAAAAGGAACACAGCCTGTTTTTACCCCCAGACCTCACCTCAAATGAAATTTGGTATTTCTGACAGAAAGCATGTGTGTATTTTCCAACAGTTTCTCTTGGGGATGGATATTTCCACAACACTTCTCATGACAAAATTCTGCTTTTCTTAAGCACCCTGAAAAAATTGCTCACCACAGGAAAACCTTGAAAGGAGGGGGAGAGCAGGTGACAAACAAGACTAAGAGCTGCACTTCTGCGTCCTCAGGTATAAAACATGATTGAGAGCAGATGAGAGCTGTGAGGCAGAGAGACAGGTCAGTGCAATGGGAGTTCCAGGCATGGACACAGACAAAGGTGACAAAGCTGGGACATATGGCGTAGGTTACTGACGTGGCAAAAGTGTTGTGGTTTGTCACGTGTCACCTGGTGGCTGGTTGTGAAAGACACTGTTTAAACAAACTGCTGTGTACATTTCCATGCCAGTTCCTGTCTGTCCAGATTCTTCATTTCAAAAGGCAGCTCTTAAGCATATTTGAATGAGTAATTATTTTTGGCTAGTACTGACAGCGACTGGAAAATCTAAACACTATTGCCCTGTGCATACCCTGTCCACAGATTGCACAGGAGTTTTTTATATGGGTTGCATTGTATTTCTGCTCCATTCATACCCTCTTTTCTCTCTTTGCGCCTGAGAGCATTCTTTTTTTTTCTGGAAAGGGGCCTCTGACTCCTGCTAGACACATACTTTCCTCCCCTTGGTGCAAAAGCACTTCTGTACAGTTTCTTATTGAGCAAATGGTGACTACTTAGCACAGGCAATTTGGTTCTGTTAATTTAATCCATCAGTGCTTGAAATGGTAATGCAGCTTTTGCATCCAGAAATGAGTTCTCACCTTTGGGAGTTGAAGCCAGGGCCCACAAAAGCCTTCACACCTTTGTCTGCTTATTTATATTTGCCTGTAATAGGCTAAACTTATAACTTTGCATTCAATCATGTCCATAACATTGCAAGAATGTTACAGATATCCTTGGACAGAAATTGCCTGATTTGGAGGCCAGCAAACCAGAAAGCAGTGGTTGGAGCCTCTAGTTAGAATGTCCAACACTTCTGATGGCATTTGAAACAGCCCACCTCTGAAAAAATAACCTGATCAAATAATTGGGAATATCTCAGATCTTCTCCATGTAAGTCCGAAGTGTTCAAATAGGTCTGTGAAAGAGAAGGGCAAAAGGATCAGAGAGAGGAGAGTCATGCTGACTATGGTGAGGGAAAAGGAAGTGAAGGACACCGAACCACTTGAGGAAGGAAAAGTATACCCAGATACGGGTGGCATAGAAGCCCTGGAGTGAGGGAGAACTTGGAGATCATGAATAGAGAGATGGGAAGGGATTCACACAGTCATCCTGTGGGGAAGAGGAAGGCAGGAATGCAGAATTATCTGGGAGGCGCCTGGACTTTGATCTTGGGGTACCAGAAGGTGTACAGCCTGGTACTTCCACGCTTCGAGTGAGGTAGAATAAAAGCCATGAATAAAAGCCACGTACTTATCAGCTCTCTTGATACCACAGAAAAAGACCAGCTCTCCCTTCTTTGCAAATGATCCCTGCCACTTCTCTCCGTATCTTGCTTAACCAGCTCTTGTAAGCCATGAGGTGAAACAATCTTTCCCCTCCAACAATCAACCACTCTTCATATTTTCAATTTTCAGTGTAAAGAGAGGTATGAAGTCTGCATATCATCCAGATTATAAAGCATGAGCTTTGGCAGGTCCCAGCAGCTTCAGTGTGACTTGCAGTGAGAAATCACCTTTTGTAAAAGCAACAATTAAATAACAATTTTCCAAATAAGCAGCAGTTTCCACTGCTGGAATGGAAAAAGGGCTGCAATTACATGAGAGACAATAGGAGCTTTATAGTTATATTTCCCTCCATTTCAAGAAAAAATTATTATTAAGAAACAACTCCCTTCAATATTCACTATTTGGGCAGCCTGGCAAGTGTACAAGCAACAAGTGACTGACTATTAAACACAAAAATGCTGACTTCTGACAGGAATTTCTTGTTCTTGAAAGGAAGCAGCCTAATGTCTCCACTAATTACCAGGACACCAGAAACAAGGGGTTGCTAATGCAACTTAAAATTGTCATGTAAAGTGGAAGGCGATGCCTTTATAAAGGAGGTTTTAAACATTGCCTAGGAAGAGCTGACTGTGATGTCTAGACTGACAGAAATAAAGTAAAAATTAATAATCCATGGTGGAAGATCATGGATTTCAGGACTAAAATGGATTTCAGGTCTCAGCAAGGAAGTTAATGAACTGTACACCACGGGGAGAAAGGAAATACAATACAGAATTTAGACCTGTTTAAAGTAAATGTGATGGCAAACTATTTCAGACAGGAAGTAGTTTGACAGGCAGGAAAGCTATCGATGACACTGATGAAGCTTCACCTGGAATACTGCTCATCTGTGTTCAGGAAAGATAAACTGCCATGGGAACCAGTGCAGAGAAAGACTTCAAGACTGGTTAGGAGACAAAATAAAGCAGCACTGAAGCCCAGGTTCATGCTGCCCAACTTCAGGCACTTCACAAAGACACATAAATTAGGACCACAGTCACAAAGGACTCTTATAGTCAATGGAAAGAGACGGGCACCTCCAGTCATTCAGCCTACCTAAGTTCTGACTTGGCTTCTAAATTAGATGATTTATTTAAATACTTTAAGCTACAGAGGAAGCATATTGCTCTAGGGAATTTGCGTGGTGCCCCAAAAATCAGAGGGTCAGAAAGAAACCAGCTGCTTCCAGAAGTGTAAATACCACAGAAGAGGTGAAGGTGAGGTTTATCAGCAGGACAAACTGATACGTGCTGGGCACAAATAAATTGTTCTGATAAACAGAAGGCCGATCTTTGGAAACAGCTTTCCATATGCGGATGAGGGAATAAGAAACTTGGCTAGAATTAGATTGAAGCTGAATGAGTTTGTTTAAGAGGTTATGCAATGAACACAACTGAAAGAGTAAACATTTGGACTGGCAGATACAAAAGGGTGCTTTCTGAACTTTTGTGCTATGCTGGTTTATTTGGATTTTTTGTTACTGAATATAAACATTATGATGACATTATATTGTCATCAAAAGGGATATCTTGTAAAATCACGTGTGTTTTGAGAAAGAGTTATTGGAAGGTGCCACTGCCCTGTCATTGTACATTTTCATCAAGGGGAAGAACTGAAAACTACTTCCTGGGAGCAGAACTGCTCAAGAATGAAACCAAGAACAACTACGGCTGAGCATCTGATCTACCCTTGTGTTCTATATGCCAGCAAATTGAGCAAAGTGCTTGTGTTGCCCAACGCAAGAGAGGCCAAATCTCCTAAGTGATGGGAAAATGCATGGCAAGATTTAGAAGGAACAGAAATGCCGTCAACATGCTTCCAGCTATCACTGGCACATGTAGTGGTAGGGTATACAACTGATGGGAAGTTAGGCCAAGTCCGTGTCTTTCTACTTTATGGTTGTTACAGTAACAGAAAATCATTGCCCATGGGCCAGCCCCACATACAAACCTGAAATGCTTGGGACACACAGTTAAAAATGTCCCACCACATACAAACACAGACTATTGACCGCATCTGTGTATTGCCAAATGGGGCGGAAGAGCACAGCAAAGTGCCTGGCAAACAGCTAGAAGAGGACATAGGAATGTGAACATGGAGGTGGTTTGGCAGGAGCACTGGCAGAAATGAGACTTGGAGTATTGTTTCCTGCTATTTAATCCTTCCTAATTTTCAGTGGAATGAGCCTCTATTACACATTGCCAAAAAATAATGGGGCAGAAACAGAGAAATATCTGATTCCCCTACAAATGACACTGAGTATTGCCCAACCAGTTGGGTCAACAGCACATAATGCAATAGAAACATGTGCTAAGAGGAACAAGATGTGTACCCCTGATTATTGCATTGCACACTGAGGAAAGCCTGTGTCAGTCCCCTAATTCTATGCAACTCTCATATTTTGAAATTAGTTTGGAAGGATGGGAGTTATTAAAATTTTAGGTCTAAACTTGAACCTGTGTCTAAATATACATATATATATGTACATACATATATACACAAACACACACACATATATATATGTATAC
Source organism: Pseudotriccus pelzelni (assembly GCA_035584735.1). NCBI lineage: Eukaryota > Metazoa > Chordata > Aves > Passeriformes > Tyrannidae > Pseudotriccus > Pseudotriccus pelzelni. The sequence continues at coordinate 25,465,493 of JAWMRA010000041.1, read as the reverse complement.
ATATATATACATAAATATACATATATATATATAAAGTACTTCATTTGAGAATGGCAGAAAATTGCTGATTTTTCTGGGCAATACTTAGCATTAACTTAGCGGTTGATATTACGAAACACAAGATTTTGCAAAACAGACAGCGGACTAAGTGAAGGAAGACACAAACTGACCACATACAAGGCCTTAAGAGTCATGAAATACATGATTTTACAGCACAGTTTTACAATAATAATTATATTCATTATTCAAAGTTATTTGTTTGCTAAAGCTTGCCCCACAAGAAACAATAAACTAGAGACAAATATAGAATCATGTATATTTTTTGTTAAAAAGAATGTGTTAATCCTTATTCTAATAAAATCTTGTTAGCAAGGGCTTTACAATTCACAAAGTCTTATCTTTCTTTTTCTATGGGGTCACAGTTGCTCTGTAATGCTGTTAAGGATATTTGTGGTCAGTTGCTATTGGCAGTGACAGTCAAAGCTCAGGCAGCCAAATTTAGACATGAAATTAATAATGGCATATGTACCAGAGAGGTTAAATATGTATTGTTTTTTTTCGTGACTTACCAGGAAAAATTCTTACTGAGGTCCAAGAAAGCTTGGCATGAATATGGAGCGAAGGATGTGCCTCAGGAAAAGGAGGGCAGGCTCAGTATAATCTCGATAAAATCAGACAAAATATCTGGAGTATAAATGCAGCTGAAACCCCCTGCTGTGGAAAGTCAGGGTAGTGTGCCACTGAGGATGTGCTCAGCTGCATAAATACACAGCGTTTCATAAAGTCCACATATATTGTACTGCACAAATTGTTAATTTAAAAAGGATTGTAAATTTGAAAGAGCATGATCCACCTTTATGCGCAGAGTGCGATATATGCCTCTAGCACTGTTTATGCAATATAAACACTACCCAGGCTGTGAGAGGTCTTACCAGTGACCAATAAGCACTTACCTGATTCACAAAGTCATGCCTCTGTATCAGCAGATGGGCTTGCTAAATCCATAAATAATTGAACTTCTTTCCTGATTGCTTTCGTTTCCCTTCAAAATGTCCTCTATGTGTCCATACACACAGGGCTGCTGAAATCAGGGAAAAAAGTATGGGCTGGTTTTGCATCACCTTATAGCTCTGGACTTCAGCCACCTATAGATATCATGAGCTTCCCTCAGTGTCTGAAATTACTCCTTCAGCTAAGACCAAAACTCCCTCAGAAACTAATAATAGGAACTCCAGTAGTGCCCCTGGACTTCATTCTGGACTTGGAGTTCGTGGATGTACTAGGACCACAGCTGGTCAGGCTTTCAAAATACAAACAAGAAGATGAAAGGTAAATGACATAAGAAATCTGAAAGGATCTCCAACCTGGATGGTGTATATATTTTGCTGCAATGGAATACCCCTGAAATAGTATAACTGCCTAGCCCTCCAATACGTGTTCCATCATTCAAACAGAAAAAAGCTGCAACTCTTGGCTTTCCCTCTCTGTCCTTTTATTTGAAGTTGGTATCTTACTGCTGCCATTAAAAATTCCCATCACTTCAATGGCTATCTCAGAAATAAGAGGAGTTCTGTGAGAACTGATCAGATACATCTTGTGTGTATACCTGGAAGTACATGCATTCATCTGAGCACCTTCCCAGTAAAGACCCGACATCAGCTTTCCCTTCCAAGTTTTAACCTTTCTCCCAGACACAAGACGGAGTGCCCTACCTACACGAAGGAAATGAATGAGCTGCTTTTGCCTACAGAGGCAAGTAAGTCTCCAAGCAAGGATACCACTGTAGCAACCGCAGCCAGAGTTGAGAGAGGCTGTGGCTGTAATTTATCATTGGTAATTTATTTTGGGCAGTGTGGCTACATGTCAGTGATGACAGCATTTGGAGCATTAAGTGTTCCAGAGTGAGGACTGTGGCACTTCTAACAGGTTCATACTCTGAAGACCTGTCAGTCCTCGTAAGTCACTAGAAACACAGGTACTTTGCAGTATTCACAGAGGGAATTGTCTCAGCATGGCTCATTTTCCAGGTCTGGACTCTTTTCTTGGCTCTGAGACATTTTATGATTGTGAGAAGGTTCACTGTGCAATACAGGGCAACTGATACAAGCCTGGGATTGTCTTCCGGGTCCAAAGATATTTGTATCCTAAGGACTGGCAGAAATGAAAAGAAAATCCAAAGGATTTTATCTGCAAAGATAACAGAAGCATTGTGTCAAAAGAGGAGGAAAACACACCCATATGAATCAAGGATACATGTGATTTCCCCTCACTTCTGACTTCTTTACCATATTTAATGGTGTACACAGAGTATGTCTGGCTGTGCCTCCTGTTGTTCATAAATTACGATGGTTTACATGCCTTTAAAATAAACTCTGGCACACAAACACTTACTAAGCCACATAAACTGAGTCAGTTGTACTGACTCAGTCACATCCCTCAGCTGGGCTGAAGCTCTTAATTAGACCTTTTCTCTCATGGTGCAGCTGACTGACCTTGGATCAGATTGCTGCATGAGAAAGAGCTGCAAGAAGCAAGGGGCACTTACTTTTGTTCAGGAGCTGTGCTTACATGGAAGGACTCTCCCTTGGTCCTTGCCTGAGCTGCTACAGATATGACTGTGTCTGGCCACATATGCACTGATCCAGACTCTGACCCACCTGGGTTGATCTTGGACCCTTCCTGTCACTGCAGGCTTGTCTGATGATGACAAGACTGGTGGCTGGCCGGCCTTGGCTACTGTCACTGAACCTGATTCTGCCCCTGAATCACTGACTTGGCTTTCTGGCTCGAACTCAGACCTGCTTGTCACTACATTCCCTTGGATCTGTACTCTCAGCTGAAACTTGTAGCCACTGCCAGAACTTTTTTGCTATTCTTGTTTGGGTGCTGCTCCTGCTTGGTAGTGAAGCCACTGCCATGCCTGCCTTATTGTCATCCTCTGCTCCCAGCTTGTCTTGCTGCTTCATAAAATGCATTTCTCCAAAAGATGCCACCTCTCACCCACCACTGGTATCATTGCTGCCCATGGAACTGTGACACCCCTGACACCAGTAGCTGCTGTACAAGCCAAACAACAAGTGTACAGATTGCCTACACCATGTCAGTCTCCTTTTATCCCAAGATTTTTGTTAGAAATCTGTCTTTAGACAGCCTATTGGTGCCATGCGCTCCTGCTAATAGGATAAATCAGGATAGTGGGCAAGAAGTCAGCAATCGAGACAGTCTGTTTTGTCACAGACAGATGGCAAAACTAAGCAGTGATACACAGCTCCTCTTGTGTGACCTCAATGAACAGGGCCAGACAACCTGGGAATCTCAGTAACCTGGAGACTGCGTGTTTCAGAAGCCCAAGTAAAATGCAAAGTGGTCACATACCCAAAGTAATCAGGAGTTCTTTGTTTTTGTCACCTTTTGTAATTTATTTTAGTTGTCCAAATCTGGCAACTGCTTTTTGTACTTCAGCAGTTGCTTTTCCTACCTCAGCTGCAATATTGTATCCTCTCCCTCTCCAGGGCTTACCTCCACTTGTGCTGGGGAGACTTCAAACATACAAGGACTATGACACTTTATTCTCCCAACTCCACCATGAGGTACTGCTGGTGTCGTGCCTGCCCACTGCAGGACACCTGGGCTGCCACAGGGACACACACAGATTGTCACACCTGCAGGGATCTCAGCACTAAATCCAATCCTTTCCAGCACTGTTGTGAGATGGGGCTACCAGCAGGAAGGCAGCGACTTCAGTTCGGCCGAGGCCAGTCAACCTGCACCCCGAGATCCATCTGTGTATCCAGAGGGCAAACACACAGGAAATCAGGACACTACTGGCCTTGCTCAAATGGTATTGGCACCTTGCAGCTCAAACACTCCCACCGTACAAGTTTGCTTGGCTGCTGTTGGGTGTTGTAGCGTGTCCAGTGCTGCTCCCTTGTTCTAGTATTAAGTCTTGTGTACCCAAGGGTACAGTTATGCCTTCTGCATCTAATTGCAACTCCTCTGTCAACCTACCTGGAAAGCTTCCTTTGCTCTAGCATTTCATCCTGAAGGATCAAAAGTAGTGCCCTCAAGACATTCATGTGTTGTCCCGTACACATGCAGTACATGCTGACTTCTGTCTCCTCTCTGCTCTTCCTAAACAGGTCTGGCTAAACCCTTTCAGAAATTTGACCTTCCTCTGCCCAAGGAAATGTTCACCAGGACGCTCAGGAATTGTTCACCAGGAGGCTCACACTGCACAGCAATGCAAAACATCAGGCTCAGGTAGAGCTAGCTGCCGTTTTCTAGAAATAGACACTTCCAGCATGCACAAATGACCCAGCATGCACAAATGCGCTGCTAAATCCTTTGTTTTTCATGTAACATGTATAGAGAATTGTTATTGGAGTTTACCTTTCTGGAAGTCAGCGTAAATACATTTTGTACACGGGAATTCAAACAGTGGAATTGCTATTGTGCCTTATGTAACTTTTCAGCACATTTGGCAAAACTGCCTCCCCTTCCTCAAGCACTGCAGTTCTGCTACGGCCCACCAATGAGCATTCAAAGACATTCACAGCTCAGAAACATTAGAAACCAACCTCTTTTTGGTGGATGGGAATGCTGTCCTACTTTATTTATTTATTATCTTATTATTTATTTATTTGAAGTTTAGCAGAGAACAAAAAAAAAAATCAATTCCAGATTAAAAAACATGTAAAATACAAGTCTCTAAATTGGAAGCTATGTGACAACCCATTTCTGTATGTGGAAGAAAACCTGTTGTGAAGAAGTCAAGTGTCTATCCTGCATATCTGTTTTTAAGTGAGAATTACACAGTGGTTCTGGGCTCCTCAGTACAAAAAAGAGGAGAAGCTACTGGTGCAGGTCCAGCAGAGGCCACAAAGATGAATATGGGTCTGATGCATCTCTCTTAAGAGGGAGACGGCGGGACCTGGGCCTTGTTTAGCCTGGAGAAGACTGAGAGGGGATCTCATTAATGCAGATAAATATTTCAAAGGTGGGTGCCAAGAGGAAGATGCCAGACTCTTTTCAGTGGTGCCCAGTGACAGGATGAGAAGCAAAGGCCATAAACTAAAACACAGCTTCAGAGTTTCATCTTAATTTGAGAACTGTAGTTCTCAAGGTGGCAGAGCACTGAACAGGTTGCCCAGTAAGGTCACGGAGTCTCCTTCTCTGGGAGCATTCCAACCCCACCTGGACGCGTTCCTGGGTAACCTGCTCCAGGTGACCCTGCCTTGGCAGAGGGGTTGGACCAGACGATCTCTAGAGGTTCCTTCCAACGCGAACTGTTCTGGGATTCTGTGAACCCTTCCGGCACTACCCGTCGGCCCTACCCGGAGAGCAGTGCCGGCCCCGGCCCCGCACAGCCCCCGTCCCGCTGCCGGGGCCCCTCACGGCCCCGCACAGCCCCCGTCCCGCTGCCGGGGCCCCTCACGGTCCCGCACAGCCCCCGTCCCGCTGCCGGGGCCCCTCACGGCCCCGCGCTGCACTCGCACCGCGCCCAGCCCACATTGCTCGCGCTGTCCCGCCCGCCGCGCCCTCACGCGGCCCCACCCCGCCCCCCCGCTCCCGGCGTGCACCGCGCCGTGGCGCGCGAGGCGCCGCTGACGTCCCGACCCCGCCACTGGGCAGCGGCGCGCGCGTCACGAGCTCGCGCGGCTGAGTCACCCGCGCGCCGTCGCAGCGCCCGGCCATTGGCTGCGGCGGCGCCCGGCCCCGCCCCCGCAGGCGGCGGCGCTATAAAATTGGCTCCGGCGCCCCCTCCGCGCCTTTAGCCCCGGGTGTCTGAGAGGAGAAAGATGCATCGACTCCGCTCACGGGCCTCCACGGGGATTTCTGCCTTCGCCGCCGGTTCGCCCTCCGCCTGCTCTCGCCAATCACCCCCGCTGCCCCGGACCGCGAAGTCGGCCTCGCAGAGGCGTTGGAGTAAAAAGCGCTCCTGCTCTTCCATCGGCTGATTGTCGCTGATTCCCGGGCGGGGGGGAGCAGAGAGTCCGAGACCCGGAGAGGAGCCGCGGGAGCCAAGCCCAGCCGAGCGCCGCTGCGACCATGCCCAAGCCTAAGAAGCGGGGGAGCAACCACCAGCGCGGAGCCGGTGAGCGCGGCCGGGCGGGTGGGGGCGCGGGGTCCAGCCGGGGTTTCCCGTGGCCGCGAAGGCCCGCCCTGTCTGGTGGCGCCCCAGCTCCCTGCGGGCGGTGGGTGAGCAGCAGGGCGGGCGGGGGCGGCCGCGGAGCTGCGGCCGGGCCGGGGCCGGGCGGGGGACAGGAGCCGGCCCCGAAACCGCCACCTCACGGCGCCGTGCGCATGCGCCGCGGGGGGCGGCGGGCGCGGCCGCTCCGGCGGCGAGAGAACCCCGGGCAGAGGCCTCGGGGCCTGCGGGGAGGCGGTGCCGGTGTGCCCCGAAACGCTGCTGTGTCTCCAAAAACCGCTCTTGTTCTTACCCTAAAATGGGATATTGTAAAATAAACAGTCTTCATGCAGATTGAGAATCTGCGTGGCGGAGGTGCTGGTGCCTGGACAGAACGGAGGTTTTGTGGGGTGGTGAGAGACTTCACTTGGGGCTGCCATAGCCGTGAGCAGCATCAATCTCTAATATCAAGTGCAATTCACAGGATGTTTCTGCAGCTGCTTTTATTTTAGTCTGTGAAGGGCTTGCAGTCGTGCTTGCCACTTCTCCCATTGAACTTCCCTGTTCGATATCAGTAGATATCGAACAAGTAGGTGGCCATCCTGGAGCTGTGAGTTCCCAAATTTCTTTGTTCATGAATTGGCTGGTGTTTTTCTCTTGGATTATGGTCAGTGATGCAGGTGGATATGGCTAAAAGCAGCAGAACATCTGGAGTGTAACTTACTTAGAAAGTGTTTGGACGCTGATCCAACCAAAGGTTGATTTTTGCCTAGATAAAAATAGTTTTTTGGAGTCTCGGTAGTCAGGAAGCCTGTCTGAAGCTGGCGAGCTCTGTGGTGCTGCCTTCTTAAATAATTTAGAATCAATTGTGCCACAAAAAAAAAAGCTGGAAGAGTAGAGTTCAGAGTGAATGACTTTTGGTAGCTGTTGGAGAAATAACAGATACAAAAAGATGTAGGGGTGAATACTGGTAAAAATAATACTACTTTCTTCAAAAAGTTTGAAGCTACTGCACTGAGGCCTTCTTGGTCCCAAGAGGGACCAGGTTATCCCTTGTTGAAACATTTAATGTTCTGGCTTGTATTTGCAATTCAGTATTTAAACAGTTGCACATTACTGATGGTGCACATATTATACTTAATCCCATAAATCCTGCATTGAACCTGGTAACGTATGATTGCCTAAATGTTTAGCTTCTACTGTCTTGAAGTTCCTCAAAATTAAAAACTGAAGATTGTATGGCAATTTTTTAGGTAGCTTGTGCTAGCAGTTGAATTAATATAGACCTATTTTTAAAGCACTGTCACAGTAAATTGCATTAACTTGAAGTTGATTGTAGAAATATGCTAATTCTAGAGTGGGAATTGGACCTCTATCTAGAAAAGGAATTGGATCGCTACTTAAGTGAGCCCTTCCCCACTGTTCACAACTGGTCTTCCAGAACACAGCCAACCAAGCCTTCAGAATAGGTGAGAGTAAGGGAATCAGCAGCAGCAGAAGAGAGAAGTGTTCTTTCTGTGGTTGGGTCAGGGACAGTGAATCTGCTGGCAGGGTTCAGTTCTACATTTGGCGCTCAGATCTTCCTTTTCCATATGAAAAATGACGAAACCTTTGTATTCATCTTTCCTTAAGGTGGCCAGCCCAGAAATGTGCAGCCTTTTAGTGATGAAGATGCTTCAATTGAAACTATGAGTCACTGCAGTGGCTTCAGTGATCCTGCTAGCTTCACTGAGGATGGTAAATTCTCGCATTTATTCATCTTTTTAAAAATATAAAACCTGAGTTGACTTAGTAGTTTAGGTTCTAGACTGTAAATAGCAGTAGCAAAATAGTGACATTCCATTAACACTGTGTGATTGTTAATCTAGTTTGTTTTTCTTTTGTAAGAATATACTCCAGGTTTCATGAGCCTCTGGAAACTATGAGGCTCCTTTCTATAAGAATTATATAGTTCTGACATGGAGACAATAAGAGTTTTAAGGTGGATTATAAGGCATTGATTTTCATAAAAGTTGAGGCAGTAAGAACTGCAGAAGAGTTTAGGATGGGAAGAGTCCATTTGCCTGTTGTGAACTAGATTTGTGCATTGTCTCCTTTACTATCTCTGCAACTGGAACCGCTCCAGTGTCTTTTTTTTTTGAGAGGAGGAGACCTGAAAGCCTGGTACAGGGAGATAAGGAGGGAGCCTTCCCTGGGAATACTTGCCACTCTTAACTGAGCTCATGTCGCAGAGGCTTCTAAAGCAATGCCATATAGGACAGGCTGCCTTGACAGTACTCACTGCATCAGCAGTGAGCATGCCACTGTACTCCAGGGGTAGGTGTAGTGGACAAAGGCAGTCCTTATAAAAGCATTTTGGGTGGCGGTTTGATGTAGTAGCATTAACATCATTGAGCTTCTGTAATACTGAGCAATTATGTAGCTGTTGTCTGTGTTAAACTGCTTTCTTAGTGTTAAAAACATTGTGTTGGAATTACTGTGCCTGCTAATGAAATTATTTCTTCTGGATTAGGGCCTGAAGTTGATGAAGAAGCCACTCAAGAGGACTTAGAATACAAATTGAAGGGATTTATTGATCTTACATTGGACAAGAGGTATAGTCTGCTTTGAAGAAATGCATTCATATGTTGTTTGCTGGCTTCCTCTGATTTAGTAAGGGAAATACACATCAAATGTTTTTACGTGCTTACTGAGGTTAGGATTATTTCCTGCTGGTGAGGACTTGTGGATCTGAAAAGATCTCTTTCCGTCCGTGGAGTTTTTGGATGAGTTAGACTTTTCTAATAGCTTGAACTAGAGTGACTTTATTTCTAGCCTGCTGTCTCCAAACTAAGTTTTGCTGTCCTTGAGAAAGGAGGCAACTTGCAGCATTTCATACTTCATGGCACTTATGTGGGTTTCTCTACTATTGGGTGCAGACAAAAATAAACTACCACAAAACAAAGGCAGAGGTTTAACTGATGTGTGCTGATTTCAGGAGGTCTTCCTTTTCTCTTCTAACAGTGCAAAGACAAGACAAGCAGCCCTTGAAAGTCTGAAAAGTGCTTTTTCTTCTAAAATACTATATGAATTTATCATGGAAAGGAGAATGACTCTAACTGATAGCATTGAGCGCTGCATAAAGAAAGGTAATGAACATGCTGTCTACTGAAAGCAATAATACTTATGAAATAGCACATTGCTTAAAAGGAATTTAGACTGTGAGGTTTCTTTAGTACTTTATAGAGTGCTTAATAATTCAGTTAATATTCCTTTTCTTAAATTTAGGTGTCATATTTTAACCGTCCTAGAAAATGAACTGAAATTATCTTGTAACTATTGGTTTCTGAATTTCCACTTGCAAGCTTACATACTATTATCTTTAAATGTTAAAGGAAGAAAGCAGTGCACAAGGTGATTGCTCATTATAGTGTGTTAATCTTCAGGTAAGAGCGACGAACAGTGTGCAGCTGCCGGCCTGGCCTGTCTTCTGTGTGTGCAGATGGGGTCAGGAATTGAAAGTGAGGAGATTTTTAAGACTCTTGGTCCCGTTCTGAAGAAGATTGTCTGTGATGGAACAGCCAGTATCCAAGCCAGACAGGCTGTAAGTACGAAATGTTTATTTGCCAGGCAGGGACAGAGGGCTGCTTTTGACCAGCTCACTATTGTGTAATCCAGAACTAAAGGTTACCACACTAGTGTGTACTCATAGTGTTGACATATGCTCTGAATGACACATAGCAGTTTTCACTGACTTAAAAAGTCTTGCCGAAAGGTTGAACATGATTCTCTTCTTCAACTTGGGGACCTTTTTAAAAAGCTGTTCAGTGTAGTACTTTGACAAGTGTCTGAACTCACTGTATTGCGGTCTCTTTTCTACAGTTCTGAGGGCTGATGTTGAGGTTATAGGAAAAAAAAATAAAATTTACCCACTGATTAATGTATGCTTCCTGTATTAATTTTATTTTACTCTTAAAGCTTAATTTTATTCTTTTTTTTATTCTTTAAGAGCCCAGGAATAGTTACTTAAGCAATTATATTTATTTATGATAAAATCTAGCACAGCTGGGACTACATACATAATACAGTCTAACATTTGTACTGTACTACCAAAAGTATTTTGAGTTTTTTGTCCAGTCATCTCATCTGTACATCAGTGGTATGCTTGAAATGTTGACTGAAGACAGTCTAAAGCTCTTGCCAAGAGTTGAGTTTTTAAAAAACTTCAGAGATTTAACTAACATTCTTCAACTTGCCTTTATCATTAAATGGGTGGCTACTCTATTGTATTCAAGCTATGTTTCAATAGATCCTGTCAGCTGCAAGAGGAGGTAGTACTGGTTCAACAGCAATTATTTCTACAAACAAAAAAAAGCTCTTAAGGCTTGTTTAAATGTAGTTTTGAGTCCTATGTGGTTAGTGCAAACATGACCTTCAAGCATTTTTTTCCATATTTTTTGTAAAAGGAATTGGAGTAGAATATTTGGGATAGGAAGAGATGGGTAGGACCTTGCAGTAGAAGTTGCAAAGTTCAAGGAAAGGCTCTTGAAGTCATGAGTTTTCATGCCATTTGATTGTAATAGTTGTCAGAAAGGGAAGATATTTCCCACAGTTGTGCATACATATTGTATGTCCCTTACTGCTTGTCATCACAATTTCTAGTAGTGAATGCTACTGAGGTGTAAAATCACTTGGTGAAAGCAGTGCTATTTATAGCTTTTTCAACGGCTTTGTAAGCTATATTAAATAATAATACTTGAAAAGTGAAGGCTTGTTGGAGTAACAGCTGTAAAATCATACTGAATGGATGGGAACTGGGAGAGAAGTATTACAAAGCAGCTGAATTAAACAGGATTGCAGACTTTTATAGTCTGCTAAGGTCTTAATCTCAAGTTTCAATTACTCCAGATGTTAAATTCCAAAGATCCAGGTTTAAAGGGTTTGTCAATTGTAACACTTAATGTCAAATACTGACACTTTTTTCTTTTGTGTCTAGTGTGCAACCTGCTTAGGGATTTGCTGTTTCATTGTCACTGATGACATAACGGTGAGGACAAATACACTTTTTAAATTTAATAAATTGACAAGATGAACATGTGTGAATCTTAAGCCACTTCCATTGTATTTTTCCCTCGTTCAGGAACTGTACTCTACTATGGAATGCCTAGAAAACATCTTCACAAAGGCCTATCAGCGAGATAGAGATACTAATGGTGTATCAAGTACCCATAATACTGTGCTTCATATCAGTGCTCTCTTAGCATGGACGCTGTTGTTGACCATTTGTCCAATGAATGAAGTGAAGAAGAAAATCGAAATGTGAGTACCTTTCTTGGAAAATAGAATTTGAACTACTGTTCATATGCAATGAAACAGTGTTAACAAAATTTACATCTTAATGGAATATGACTTACTCCCTAGGCACTTGCATAAACTTCCAAGTCTGCTGTCTTGTGATGATCTCAACATGAGAATAGCTGCTGGAGAAACATTAGCCCTTCTGTTTGAACTGGCACGCGAAACAGATGCTGTAAGTAGATGTCAGCAGCTAAATTTTCTTGCAGTGTGGTGATGATGAGACAAATTTTTTAACCTGTGTTGCACAGGACCCTGGATCTCAACAAGTGGCAGATAATTCTCTGGTTTGTTCTTTTTAGTGAGTCTACCCCAATCTAAGTGGGTATAGCAGTGATTCACAGCAATTTCACTATCACTTTTACACTAATTTCTATATTGCAGAACAGGAGCAGTGAAACAAAACACATCAAATAGTATTGAATAGCAACTAGAAATGTGGAGTGCAAGATTTTAAGTCTCAATTCAACACAAGCTTTTAAAAAAAATTAAGAAATCCTGAGAGAGATTCCAGAATAAAACAGTGTTCATTACTGTAGTGGGAACATTTATCAGATGCTTGTGCAGACACGTTCAAATAATTCACAACCTGCACAATTCTGTTCTCACAGCTAAAAATCTCATTGGGTGGGAGACATGTTGACTTAAGTATTGTTTTCTCAGTATCTTTATTTAGGTAACTTAAGATTAATAACTTGTATTTCAGGATGGTTTCACAGTGTTTGTGACTATTTTAGTCAATTACAGACTAGGTAGTCATTTTAAGGGGCGAGACTTTAAAAATATTTGCACGAATTTTGCACAGATACCAGTATGAATCTATCTGAGATTTCTTGGGGTTTGCTTTTGAGTTGGATTAGGTGAAAGCTGTTTGATATTATCTCATACACAGCTAAGCTTGCCTTTGTATTCAATATGCCTTTTTAATTTCTAAACTGTTTTCTTGACAGCTCTGAAAGAAACAGCCTCCTTCCACTTAGTCATGGCACAGCTTTAGACACCTGCCAGATGACTCCTAACTTGATCAAGGCTGCTGTGCTTTGCTAGAACACTGTCTAAAGTGGAGAGATAACTGAGTCAGGAATCATGGCACACCTAGCACTGCATAATCCAAAACAATACATTGACACTTCTGTGTAATTGCAGACAGTGGGGATTTGAGTCTCTTGGCTATGGAAGTCAACTCTGAAAGAAAACTAAATGGAAATTGCTACTTGATCCTTTATTTGGTCAAGCTAACTGCAAGTAACTAAAATCTTTAAATGCACTAACAAACGAGTCCATCACTACAAACTACTTCTCTTCCATTAAGGAAATGCCCCTTTTAATCAATACAAATTTTTCTCATTGGATCCTTAACAGTCAGTGCAGGTTAAAAGTGCTTGCTGTGTTTTGCCTTTGACCAGTTCCTTTCAAAAAGCATACAGTAAACTTGCCCTATTTAGTTGACATGACAAAGCACTCCAATTTAAAAAAAAAAACAAAACAAAACTTGTTTTTAGGTAAGTTTACATACATTCTAGTTAATCAAGGTGAATTACTGCTAAATTAGTAAATAGGAAGAGAAAACATTTCTTTATATGTATTAAATATTACACAAATATAACAAATAATTTACTTTAAATGTTTTAAGCTTTTTTTAAAAAACCTCTGCTTTCTAATTTCCTATTCCATGCAAGACTTATAGCTAAATATTCCATACTGTCAGTCTAATGGTATTTCACAATCTGTCTCCAGCAGCATGAATGTTGTGCTAATGATATTCAAGCACCCTCAGCTTGTCAGGAGTGGCAGCCAGGTTCAGTTTGAGTGCCTTGGAGTTATGGAGCAGAACAGATTTACAGGTGTATATGCACACTGAGGGAGCTGTACAGTTTCACATGGCTCTGACTACCAAAATAGACTTCATTAGTGCCCTTCTTGGTAAGCTGGATGCTGTGATTTTGTTCTTACTGGCTTAAACGCTGCAAATGGAACTACAAGGGTGCCATTTCTGTCCCTTGAAATAACAAAGTAAGAGACTGTAGAGATCCACATGCTCAAAATCTGGAGATCGTTTTCTTATTTGAAGAGGGAGAGGTTTAAGCCAGAAACTAAAAAAAAAAAAGCCAAACCCAACAACAACAGAAAACCCCAAACAACCTCCTTAAACAAAACAAACAAAAAAACCCAAACCAAACCACTTTTTTTTTTTTTTTAACTAGGATTTCTTTTATGAAGATATGGACCTTCTAACAGAGAAACTAAGAGCTCTGGCTACTGATGGAAACAAGCACCGGGCTAAAGTGGATAAAAGAAAGCAGCGATCTGTCTTCAGAGATGTTCTACGGGCTGTTGAGGTGATTCTTTTGTCTTAGTTACAATCCAGACCTTCAAAGTATGTAGTGTACAATGTAGGGAAAGTTGTTTTATTATTAAACTGTATTACTATTCCAGAAAGCAACAGGAAAAACTATTTGAAATGAGATTTCAAATTCAGATCACTTGTGTGAAATAGAACGGCCTTTTTTTTAAGGAATATTAGAACAAGAAGCGATTTTTTTGTTTGTTTGTTTTTTCCGTTTGTTTTGCTCCAACCGTGACTTCCATATAGAGAGGATCTTTTTTCTTTAAAGGCTAAACGTTGCACTGTAAATACTAAATTCTTTTTTATTTTACACCATGAGCGGAGTTTTTTATAGAAAACTTTGTATGACATCCAAAGTAGTGTCCTGAATTCTGTGAAAAGATTTATTGTAAAATCTTACTGAACTGTTGTGTGTAATAGACAAAAAGTAATGTAGTAAAGTATGTAACAAGTGATACCTGCCAGGGGCCATAGAATTTGTGAATGGGAGGGGGAGTCGTTGTCCTAAGTGTAGTACCATAATCTTCTGTGTTTGCATACCCAGATTATGAGAATGATACTCAAAGCAGGACTCTTTTAAAAATACTTGATTAGTGACATAACTGAGTAAGCCTCTAAAAACAGAAGTAAAACTTGTTACCATGTTTGATGGGTTACTTGTTATCTTACACCTGGAACTTGACTCTTGTTTTTGCTTGTCAGATAATTTTTGCATTGCTGTATGGGTAAGACCAAGTAAATATTACTTGATATTCAGAATCATAAGGAGAAGGCTTGGCAGATTTGAAGTTACATTTAAGATTCTGCCTGTAGAGAAATCTGAGTCATCTGTTAGCACTTGTTACATTCCATTGTCCCAAATGTAGCTCCTCATTCTTGTAAGGTGGGGACTAAATGAGGCTTACAGACTGACTTAAAGGTGACTCCTGCACTCAGAACTGGTTTTTCTGGAGATAGGTCTTAATTCTTAAAGTAATTTTAAAGATGAAAGTTAAGAGTGTTTTAAAAAAATGCTTTCTAACTTCAAGAATATCAGCGTCAAGTTTTACATGAGGTTTAACTTTAGTTGTGCATCCATTTTTATGAACAAATACAATCTTTAGTACATGCATATTATGCTGTGTGGAAAGTTTTAGTGTACTGAATTTATCAATGAAAATAAAGTTTACTGAGATCTATACAATTCCTAGTAAAAAAGCCTGTTTAAATTAAAATTGTATATGTTGTTTCCTTTGATTTTTGGATAGGAGCGTGACTTTCCTACAGAGATGGTTAAGTTTGGACCTGAGCGCATGTATATTGACTGCTGGGTTAAAAAACAAACTTATGATACATTCAAGGAGATCCTGGGGTCGGGAATGCAATATCATTTGCAGGTGAGCTGCTCTTTGACACATGCTCAGACTTTTCTTTACTGTCTGGTTTCTTTGTCATTCAGTCTGAACTACAAAATCCTGTGTAGAACTTAGTGAAATGATGGGCTTTGCATTTGGAGTGTTAAAAGACAGCACTTAAAAAATGAACTACAGTGAGCCAGAACTGTCTGGGTGAGCTGCTTCTGAGTTGTAGTTGGGTTAGCAGTTGACTTCTCCAAGCAGTAAGAAATTTAAGCTGGATATCTTTTTAGCTTCAGGGTTTTTGCTGAATCCTTATGCTCTCTTTCAGCAGAGTGGTGTGGTCGTCTGGCTGCTATAAAGCTGCATGCCTCCACCCTTCCTATTTGAGCCTGTAGAAGGAAGGGAAAGTGTCAGGCAAAAACAGTGAACACAGTTTGCACCCCAGTGATGAGAGCGTTCCAGAAGAGAAGGGATAAGTCCTTATCTCTGTTCTGGGAACCGCTTGTTTACTAGTCATCTGTTTACATATGTAGCAGAAACAGCAACTGTACCTTAGGAATATATGCTCCCAAATTGCTATGATAATCATGGGGTTAAAGTTCTTGGTCCAGAGTCAATTACATTTTTATGTGACTTGAGGAAGCCGAGGCATGTAGCAGCTTTTTCTTTTTTTTTTTTTTTCAAATACTACTTTTATAGGCAATTATTTTAAAACCGCTATGTTGCAAAAAACTTACGGATCTGTGTTCAGCTGCCTGATCTTGTGTAGAACAGAACAGTTGCCTCATTTGCTGGGACAAAAAAAATCAGTAGAGGCAGGGGGAGCTCTCTCTGTCTTCTCAAGGGGGCAGTTTTTGTTCTTAGCCTTAATTCTGGTTGAAAGAGGAAGTGCTCTTGACTTAATTGCAAAAAATAGCAGCATGTTGACATGAATCTTACTATTTCTTACTGGAATAGTTGATATTTAACAGTAGTCAACTTCAGAGACTTGATAATTGGAGGAGGAATTGATTGATTGTGTTTCTTGTTTAGTCAAATGACTTCCTTCGGAATGTGTTTGAGCTTGGTCCACCAGTAATGCTAGATGCTGCGACTCTTAAAACAATGAAGATATCCCGTTTTGAAAGGGTAGGTTACTGCACTGTAATGAATTTTCTTTGCTTCATACACTGATACATTTCTCCCTCACTTCAGAAGCTGTTATCGTTAAACTTATTGCTTTACTTCTGACAACGCCTCATTGTCCTGAATGAAACCCAACCTTGATTGTATGCACCTTTGAGCTCTTCATTTAGATTTTCCACTGTCTGCTACTGCTTCTCCCAGGGGTCTGAAGGTTCACGTAGTTGCTGATTGGTACCAGATTCACACTCCACACATGTGAAACTTGGTCTCTTTTGACAGCTGTAGGTTTTCAGGGAGGGACCTACAGGAAACCATGGAAACAGTCTTTATAAAGACAGTATCACAAACTCTGCAGTGTAAAATGGGCGCTAGGAGGATGACTTTGTTCTATTGCTCGTGAATGTACTCATCCTGCATATAATTTGAGCAGTGGTGCCACCAGGTTTAATCTGGAGGTGAATTTCACCTACAGTGTGTCTGTATGATGTTCAAAACTGGCAGGCTTCCAAAATTGCTCATAGCTCAGCCTTTCTTATACAAACCAAGTTTCTTTTAAATGTGTATATATATATGAAAATGAATCAGCCTTTGCTGGAAGGATAGTATACTATAAACTTCTGAAAGCCTACCAATTTATTTCAAAAATTAATGAAAAGATACTTTCATCTGTTTTGTAACATGAAAAATCTCTGAAGAGCATAAGCATTATGAAGATCTGTAATCAATTTTTCTTTTTTTATGTTGTAGCACTTGTACAACTCTGCAGCATTCAAGGCTCGGACAAAGGCTAGAAGTAAATGTCGTGATAAAAGAGCAGATGTGGGGGAATTTTTCTAGATCTCATTTTCAATGGGGTTCAGTTTTCATAATTAAATTTGTAACATTTTTAAATGAATTTGTAACTTCTGTAGTCATAGTTTGCACTTGTGCACGAGGATGTCATGTAAAGTCTGTAAATATAATGCATGTTGTTGCTTAGTTGCATATACACTGTATATATTGATGTAACATTGAGAGCAGGGATACATTATAACATTTGCATTAGCCACCAGTTGCTTCAAAGGTTGAATATATTGTATCTGAAATGCTAAATGGGGTGGATAACTGTAGTCAGATTGGATTCTTCATATAAAGGTAAATTACTTCATGGATCAAGTGTTTTGGTAAGAATGTACTAATATGAAAAGATAACCATATTTGTATGAAATTGAGTAACTTAACTCTTCAACGGCAGGTGGACAAAGAAATTTCTATATTACTATGACTCTGTCCTGACAGGGACTATGGAGTTTAATAACCTCTACTGACAGTCAAGTAATGAATGACAAATACTTGCCTCAACATAAAACAAAAGCAAGATTTTTATGTTCTAAATTTGGATATTTAATTTTTGCAATAAAGATGCTTCTCACTGGTCGGACTCTGTGTAAAAGTGATTATTTCCTGATTGAAAAGCTGGAACAACAGCAGAACCTAAAGGCTGAAACAGATGGGTTTGTTTTTTTTGCCCATTCAGACATGTGGTTGTGTTAGTCTCGGTGGTTTAGTGTCATGGGTTTGCCTAGGGGACAATTTTTTACCACACCCCCCACAAATTGCTCTAAGGTGAGAGAAGGTTTATGCAGACAAAGAGATCTGATTG
>JAWMRA010000041.1:25302136-25447481 GCA_035584735.1 Pseudotriccus pelzelni | reverse complement strand
TTTTCCTCTCACCGACTGCTGCCAGCTCCGACCTTGGAGGCTTCGTCATCTCTCTGGCTGGAATTCCTTCTTGCTGTGTTTCAAAGGTGTATTTTACTTGCAAGTGGTCTTGCACAACAACCTACTGTTGATTTGTCACTGCTTTTGTAATGGTCAAATGTTTTCTAGTTCTGGTGTTGCAAAAAAAAGATAAAGGTGTCCGTTATCTTACAGGAGCCATTCCAGCTCCCCTGTGTTCGTTCATAAATGCTCCTCTGCTCTCAGTTTCTAGCTCTAGGGGACTGAAATGTGCCAGTAGCTGAGAACTGTCTTAGGAATGGTGTGTGTGGGTTATGTAATAAAGACACTAAAACCTAGGTAGCTGGAGCCTATGAACCTGAAGATCTTTAAAAGTGCTTGTTTTAATAAACGTTCTCAAAATGGTAGGTTAGGCTATCAGCAGAGGAAGTAAACCTTGCATCAAAAAAAACCTCACCAGCCCCTGAGAACTGCTGCTTGCTCTGATAAGGGAGAGTTTGGTTTGCGGTGGGGTGTTTTTTTGGTTGGTTGGTTTGGGGTTTGGTTTTTTTCAGGGGAGGGGTTGTTTTTTTTATTTGTTTGTTCCCTCCACCCAAATTTCTGGTTATGGCAGAACCTATTCCAGAAAACTAATATATACTAATGAATTGTACCTTCTAAGGTACCCTTTTTCCCCCTCAAATAATCGATTATGTAACAACTAGTTTGGATTACAAAACTGATCCCTGACCCCAATTGAAGGCCTTCAGCTGAAATCTGCAGTATGATGAACACGTGTTGTCAGTGTCACACAAGTGAAGAAGGAACTTCTGATCCTTGAACTAGAAGAAGCTTGTGCTTACCCAGACCAAGTCTGTCCCCTTGGAGTTAAACTGTTCCCTTAAGCCTGTTGGCTTCTCCTGTGGCTTCTGGGTAGTCACCTTTGGTGACCTTTACCCATGTAAAGGAACACTTTCGATAGTTTCCTGTCCAGTATTTCTGCAACACTTCCTGGCGGGTGGCCAAGCATGTGGTTGCCCTTTCCCTTGTTACACAGTAGCTGCCAACCATAGTGACCAGGATGGCTTCCAGGACCTGTTGGAACAAAGACAGGCTGTTTTGCTGCCCTGCAGAGATTGGATGGGTTTGTAGACTTTTTCAAGCTTAGAACTGGAGAGGCCTGGGTCCTTGTCTTACAACTGTGTTGGTGTTGGGACTTTTTTGGGAACGGAAGTGAGGGGTTTTTTTTCTGGCTTGCAGATCGTTATTTGGAGGAAGGACTTCTTGGAGACCCGCACAGAAAAGTAGTGGGCTGTTACATCTGTGTTGCTGGCCCAACTACTCAGACTGGGCAGTGGCAGAGCTTGTCAGTACGAGCTACAAGTCAGGTTTATTCTCTCGGTTTCCTGAAAGAAAAGTGTGTTTATTGTCAGTTTAAAGGGGTTCAGAATTTTACACATAGAATAGCTTCAGAAAGGATTTATTATTTGAGCTCTGTGTGTCAGCTGCCTGTCAGTGCAGTGTGGTGTAACATTGCCTTCTGCAACATCAGTAAGGAAAAAAGTTATCCAAAGAACTGTTGGTAAAGGAGCAATTACAGTACTCACCAACAGTTCCTCAGAATTTAATCTCTAATCAACTGAGGATGGCATATAAATTAGTCCACCCCACAATAGTGTCCCACTTGAATTTGTAAGGTGTATGGGAGAAGGAGGAAAAGACCTTGATTTTTCTACTGTATGCCTTTAAAATACTCATGACTACAATACTGTAGATATGACTCTTCTGCATAGCAAACTGGTTGCTCATAGCTACGGTGTCATAGATATGACTCTTCTGCTTAGCAAATGAGTTTTAAACAGGCATTAAACCCAAAAGGTTTGGCACTAACCAAAAGGTCAGTGAAATATTGATCATCAGTAACAAACCTCATTCTCCATGACAGGATATTATCATGACTCCAATGTAATAAAAAAGAGCTGTGTACGTGCTGACTTCTTTTTAGCAGTTCTATATTGTGAAGTCAGTACACTTAGCCAAGTTAATTGCTAAATATAGACTGAAAGGGGCAGTCTGTTTCATAGCTGTCTTTATGGGTCCTGTAGGACTCAACAGGTTTCTGTGGGTCTAAAAGTAGAGAGAAGAACTGCAGAATAGGTTTTCTTCATGTGATTTTCACTGGCTGATTTCTTCCATACTGGCACATTAACTGAATTAACTGATGTTGTAAGTAATGTTTCATTCTGCTAGTTTCTAACATTTTAGATTTGATTTAGTTTTTCTTTTCTGTGAAGGATTTTTAGTATGTTTTCATTCTATGTTCTAATTTTACCACAACAGCTTAAGAAATTTAAAAGTTCGATTGGAGAAAAAGTCTTCAAAGTGCAAGATAAAGTAAATCTCAAAACCACAGTGTTTAGGTTAGTTTGTTGGGAAAATAATCAATACTTTTGGCCAGTTACACTGATCTCTGTATCCTTTCTCCTTTGTTTGTCATGTCAATGGAATCAAACAAACGTAAGATAAACTTTGTTGAATTAATAATGGTTATCTTCCCTGCGATTACATGCACAAATGCTTAAAAAATTAACAGTAAATGCAGAAACATATAATTCATACCACTAATGAATCATATTACAGCTCAAGTTAAGAAGAGTCTTCCCTGAAGTTGCAGGGACGAGCTAATCAAAATATCCAAGAGAAACAACTGCTCTTCAGAAGCTAAAAATAACCAAAAGCCTTTGTGCATGAGGTGGGAACTTTTAGCATGCTGTTCAAATGCAGGGCTCCGTAGTGATTGCAGTTGGCTACGGATGTGCATGTGGGGAGAGAGCAGAGCCAGTGCTGGGGGGGACATGGTTCGCAGACTGTGCTGCCTGGTGCCACACGATGTTCTAGAGGAAGGACAATGGACACAGCCATCTGTCCTGAGGTTACTGCTGCACACCCAAACGTCATACACTAGGTAAGGCTAACCCCTGCTATGCCAGCTTCTCTACCTTTCCTTTGTATTTTGAAGCAACAGGTCTGAACAGAGTAAAAAATAAGCTGTAATCTCTTCTTACATGCTATTAAACAGAAATACGAAAGTGTCTGTGTAGCCCTGTCAATCTCCACTAGCAGAAGAACAAGCACCATTGTCAGGAGTGATTTAAGTGCTTAGTCTTACTGAGGAAAATACTCAGGCTTTAGGTTTTTAATTTAAGTGCTATGTTAGGAGTCTGGACACACTGTGTTCTCTATTGTTTGGAGAAGGAAAGAAGGCTCAGAAGCACATCAGGAGGGCAGTTCAACCCATCTAGGATTCAGAAATCACCCTTAGGTGCTTAACACCCTTCATCAATGAGAGGTTTGCATCCCACAAAGTGCTGATTTATGCTGGCAGGTAAAATTGAACTTGGGAGCTTTGATAAAATACTAAATGGGTAAGATGTATTCTACTCCAAATCTAAACTAATCTCTCTGAGCTTCCCCTGTACATTCACTAGCAAGAAAAAGGTACATTTAGGCTGTGATTCTAAGTTCAAAAAAATGCATCTTAGAATAGGAGGAATATTACCTGGAGGAACGTATTTTTCTTCAATAATTACAGAGGGAGTTTTCAGTGATAAGTGTAGTCAAACCTGCCTACTTAGAGCATCTGCATCTCCCTATGGCCAGAATTGTAGTTTGTTTCTAGAATGCATTTTTGGAATCAGAGTTGCATAAAGAAAACCAAAAGACTGATAAGGAATAATGTGCAATTCACAGAGGAAGCTCCTTAGATATTGCTTCTTTTCTATATACATTATTCCTTCAAAATCATTATAAAAATTCATTCACTGAGTTCATGCACCCCAACTCTACAGAGAAACTATTTTTGCAGATTGGGCCTAATTGAGTGCTTTTTTTAAAGCAAGGAGTATTAGTCTGAAGAAAAGGCTTTGCCATCAACCTTTAATTTGTCCAGAATTTGTATGGTCTAGAAGACTAATTTTTTTGTTCCATTTTTCACAAATAATAACTTCACAGTGATATTCTAAAATCATTTGATGCTGAAAGCAGAGGACCTGAGTGACATTCTTCCTGTCAGTGTTAGTGAAGTTTTGTCTTTCACTGTTGTCAGAATCTCACCCTACCTCTTACCTCACCAAACCAAAGGGTTATACAACTGAATGAATATCATTCAAATCAATGCTGGAGCCAGTCATGCTGATTTTTCTCTCTCTTTTTCCCCACACACATGCATATGTGTATGTATGCATAAGCATACACATATGCACAAACACAATGTAGACATTAAATGTTATATTCATCAAAGATCTCCAAGAATAAATAAGTGCTATGTACTGAATTATCCTTGCCTTCAAGATCTAGTAAGTGTGCTGGTCCTTCAAATCCCTTTATTTTAAGGGTTGTTTAGGCTGCTCAGTGTTTCCTTAGAACAGGACACCAACTGTTACCAGTTATTTCCCATATCCATGTGTTAATTTACCTTTTAAATTATTATTTACCTTAGATACAATGGAGAGGCCTTCCTTGGAAATTAACCTGCCTGATACTCATGAAGAAGGAAAACTTTATGTAGTTGATTCCTTAAACAACCTAAACAAGCTAAATGTTTGTCCAGATGAATCCCAACATTCACTAGGTAGGTATGATAGGTTGTGTTCTATGGTTTTCCACATTATGTGTCACTGATGACAACAGGCCAATATGTATGTCAAGCTCTTTACTGAAAAAATGTAGGAAAAAGATTGAAAATGGCCTTATTTAGACAGATCAGATAATGATTTAGCTATCCCTGCTGAGTATTTAAGTTATTAGGTTCTTGTAAATCCTTGCATTTTGCTAGGGATTCACTGTCAAGCCTGAACTTACCTTCCATTCCCATTGGGATTTATGAGGTGATCCCTTGCAGGATAATGTCTCTAGTAATGCTCAATATACACCTACTACATAAATAGCATTGTAACTCTTTCCAAACACTAAAATTCAAACACGGCAATAGAAGTACCAGAAAATGCCTGTTCGTTCCTTTAAGACACATCTCCTAGGGACTCAGACCAGTTACCTGAAATATCCCATGAGACTTTTAAGCATTTTACTTCACACACTTTCTTTACTTACAGTTTCAGATATGGCTCCTACACTTCTACTGGTTTCATAGGGGTTTTGTCTTTGATTTCTCACAGCAACAAGAATATTTTCACTCAGTGATAGCTACAATATATTTAATTTATTTGTGACCTGAAAATATCTTAAAACCTAGAGCTCTTCAGCAGCATTCCACATAACAATATTTGAATCTGCTTTTATTTCCCTTATTATAATGGCAAATTTCATGAAAGAAATCTATAGATCAACTGCTATGTTGAAATTAGTTTCAAATGGCCGTAACTTAATCATGCTTCTCGTTACGGGATTTAAATGCCTTCTCATTACATCTGTTTCCAAGTCCTCTATATTTTCCTAATGCAACTAACTACAGTGGTGTTGGTTTCTGCATTTAATGCAAATATGTTAGACATAAATTACTTAATTCTCTTATGCAGATTATCTTGATATTGACGCTTCTGTAAGTACAAAATGAGACAATGGCATACCTTCGTTTTAATGTCAAAGAAACTCCTTTTGGCGTAACTGTTTTGCTTTCTTTTGCAACTTTTATGGGACAGTATTGTTTAGTTTTCAGGTAATTATACAAGGTTCTGTGGAATCATGTATGGTTCTCTGGAATAATCACATGCATGCTCCTCCCTATATTTCAGCAGTAAATAAAGGTAGCCTAATACGTATTTTATTCATAAATTTGTAAAGTGCTTTGGTTTCTTCTAGGGTTATTCTTTTAAAATACTTTTTAAGCTTGGGGATTCTGTAGATATCTTATCCCAAGAATTAAATACATAAAATCACTTTTTCACAGTCCTTACCTGCCTTATTCAGCAGCATAAAATTCTGGTTCTCTTGCCAGAAAATCAGAGAGATGTAAAAAGCTGTTTAAAGTGTATCTACGTTTTGACTGCATCAGTAAGAGCGATGCAGTAATTTCTTTATGTTTTAGATGATTAAATTTTCCCACTGTTTGCTGTTTGGCAAGAATGTGTTCCCCAATTCCTCACAACACTGCAGTCTGGCATGTCTAGCCTGATGAAATAGTAAGAAACACTCATTAGGCAGAGCTTGGACCATTTTTGAGGCCTCTATTGAAAGCTTAGTATACTTGACAGCAGCAGTAGCAGGCCCTGCCCACCCTTATTATTCTGATCAGAAAGCAATATTGGTGCAGGCACTTACTATATTGTGCATTTGTTATGAAATGCCAAGGGAATAACAATAGAACCTCAAAACCCAAATATGAAAACGTTCCAGCTTACTCACAGGCAGGAGTGTATTAAACACAATAAAGAAAATAAGAGATACTCCTAGAGATCTTCTACTAGCTCAGTGGATTGCTCAGCCCCGGGTTGGGTGATTATTATAGTGCTGTAATGGCATATGTAACCTTCCCTCAGTTTTATTGCTACAGGCTCAGTTGCAAAGACCTCAGAGATCTCCACCAGCTAAAGCAAGGACATGATTTAGAACTATATTTTTCACAGATGCACAGGCTACTCTCCCTTTCAGAAGACAGCAATTACAGGCGGATAAATTATAGTAATTTGCATGTAATTCTAGTATGTATGAGGCTGACACGAAAATGAAATTCCATTAGCTTCCTCCTCCACCCAAACAGAAAATAAAACCAAATCTTAGTAAGTAGTTACAGTAGTATGTAAACTTGAGATTAAATGAATCTGTCTCAAGTATAAAATTTTTATATTCATACAAATTTCCTCATGGTATTCGCTGGTTGTCTTTGGGCTTTATTGCCACCTCACATTTGATGGCAACTGCTTCTATGAGAGAAACTACTTACTTTCCCTATACACAACACGTTCTTTAAATAGCAATAAACTGGCTCATAGAGCTGATTTGAGGGCACCATTTCAACTGCTTTTCCTTTTTTCTCTCATTCTTCCCATGCTTGAAGGACGACATATGAGTCCATATGAGAGTCTGTTCAATTCTTGGCAACTGGGAGAATAGGTACCTCATTATTTACTGGAATGAAACCAACAAATCCTAAAGACAAAAAAGAAGAATATTGAAAATATTTGTTTTAAGATAACACAGTCAAGACCTACATTTATCCTATCCAACATCAGGACCTTAACTGAGGTGCTTAATTTGGGCAATTAATTATCCCAGGGATACTTCTATCATTAAAGAGGAAAAGAAGCAAATCTAGAGGATGAATGAGTAGGATGAATCTATACCTTGGTTTTCAATATGAATAGAAGAGAGAAAACTCTTCTCTTCTGAAAAGGTTAAGTCCATTCAAGCCCTTAGAAAGCCTTCTGATGGAAACTTCATTGCAACCTTTGTACATGCAAAACAGCTGTAAAACTCTGAACCATAAAACAGGTCAACTTCAACAAAACAGTGTATTTCATCAACAGAAATATTTTTCTTGAATATGTTCTAGCAGCTATAACAGAGGTATTATTTTTTATACTTCCAAATTCAAGATGAGCTCCTGAAGCTGGTTTCTTTCCTTCCCATGCAATATCACTGGAAATAAAATCTGCTGACCAAAATTATGATGTATTCTGTATCATTTCATGAAGCCAGAAGGACTTTGTCATGTTTATCCTAACCAACCTCAGCAAACTTTATCACCAAATGATTTGTCATCTCTTAACAGATGAGGAGGAGAACACCGGTGGCACTGGAGGAAACATGGCAGGGAGCAACACAAGAAATCAGTGTTTGTTCTTCATCACTTTTATCCTTACTTTGATCATCAGTTTGGCACTTGTTTCATTTGTAATATTCTTAATAAGTAAGTAAACCAAAGACTGGCTCTTAAAAATGTAGGGCCAATGGGAAAAAGAACTTTGCTGATACGTGTCATGCTACCTTATAACTTGCTACTGCTGTCTTTGCATGGTCAAAGGCTTTGGCTGCTTATGGGCAGTGGGTCCTGGTCCTAGGGCAGAAGCACAGGCAAACAACTCACTCTCTGAGCTAAAATGCACAATTTTATTCTTCAACAGCTGTGAAGAATTTAGATCAGGGGGCTTATACTGTGTTGCTAAAAATGCTGACTGGAAATGAAATTTAAATTTAAAGATGATTGCATGGCAGTGAGGTACTTTGACAATGTGCCTTTCACTCCTTTCCAGGTATAACTCAGTATTGGTGTCATTCCACTGAAACTGAAATTACCCTGAGACTAACACTTAAATCGGGCTACCTGAAGGAGGACCTGAGGGTTGTCATCTAAGTACTGATTGGAAGTTTATTTGGAACTAAGAAAAATCACAAAAATAAGGCAAAGAAAATTAGATAACACATATCAAGATTTGCGTGTAGAATTGAGCCTGTAGACATAGTTACTGTTGCACTTTGTTAGGACTGATCGGATAGGCTTAGCTGAACACATGGCTGCAAGTGACCATGGCTTATGGAGCCCTTGTCATCCTGGGGCTTTCTGAGGTGATAGTATTGAACAGAATATGAGGTGCGTTATTTTAATTTACAAGTCTATTTTGAATGAATTGGAATCCATGCAAAATCAAGATTCTTATATCCTGTAGCGGGGAATTTACTGGAACATAGCAAAAATCCTCATTTTCCTTTTTGAACAGGTAATTCTACCCTTACTAAATTTCCTTACATGCACTCAAAGAATGGAATGTCAGACAAGTAAAGAACACAAAGCAGATTTTAAGTGACGTGATTGTAAAATCCTAACTGAAATACCTTATACTTGAAATTCAGCTTTATTTAATAGGGAGCTGTCTGAAGTAGAGCCCTGGTATAGAAAAATGAGCAATGTGCTACTCTAGGAGAAGAATGATAAAGTAATAGCAAAAAGCCTTCTTACAGGAATTAAATCCATTTTCTTGGGCTCAGGTTGGTGGCAGCCTGTGGTTTTTGAAACTGATTTCCAGCGGTGCTTCAGTTTATATATGTTGTGTTATATAATCTGAGATTATATTTGCAGTCCCCACGTATAGATTTATTTAGCATTGACACTATTAGGTTTAAGCTTCAAAACCCAGGGGTAAATTCTGTTAACTTTAGAAGGCCAAAAGAAAAATAGCTCTGGCATGTTTGTGTACCAGAGGAGGCTGGCCTCCAAATGCCAATACTTGCAAGAATTTTCCTTTAATTTAAATGATTAAGAAATCCAGTGATTTGGCTGTAGTCTGCTTTCCTTTTTTTTTTTTTTTTTTTTTTTTTTTTAACTGCTGTACTACAATTAGTGCAGTAATTGTACTTTTAGAGAAACACATGCCCATACTGACCACAAATAGGACCTTGGAGCTCCTAAATAAGATACTTTTCTGTGGAAACTAATGGAATGGATATGCTCCTGAAGACTGCAAAATCATCTGAGCCATATTTTATTTTATTACACTGCACTAAAGTGAAAAAAAAAAAACCCAAACCAGAAAATAAGCAATAAAAGAATGTAGTGAGCAGGTAAACCCACCAAATGTATAACTTCTTATCATTAGGTTCTACAGTTGTTTTCGTGGTTAATATTTTTGTTCATCATAATTCCTTACAAACTCTCCCAGGAATGCAAGTGAGGGTAGTGATGTTCTTGACTTAAATGTTGCCAATTTAATGTGATACATTTTCCTTTTCAAGTTCAAACTAGAAACAAGATGGACCAAATATCAAGCAGACTACTGTCTGAAAAGAAGAACATAGAAGAGCTGAAGAAAATTAACAATATTTTATTAAAGCATCTAAATCAATCAGGAATTAAGGATAAGTCTTCCGATCTTCATGATTACCTATTTACCCACGCTGAGCTCAAAGTCCCAGGAGAGTAGATCTTCTTTGGAATGAAATTCAGCATATTCATGACTCAGATATTTTTACATATGTCACACAGATTGCTTAAACATTCTGATATGGTCACTGGAGCATTAGAAAAGCCAGCTGAATGAAAAATATTAGAAATAATATTTTATCCCAGTTTATTTGGACAGATTTTTAAAATTAAGCCCATAGGAGTCACAATAAACAACAGATTGTCAACAATTTGGGGTAAGAGTTCTGGATTCCTTGTGTATTGTAAATTGCAGGGGTAAGGGCCTAGTTTTACTTGAAATGGAAGTGAATGATCACAGAAAATCATGATTTCTATTCACATGATTCCAGCGTGACCTTATTCACTTAATCATTCTCCTGTTTTTTTGGTACAAGTTTTGTGTTTGTTTTTAATATTATTTGTATTTAAGGATAACTTTGGATTTCATAACTTATAAATAAATGCATTTCTGCCACAGAGCTCTGTGGTGTTCCTTTCTGTCCATTTAAATACACTGACTAACTACTCTTTTTGTGAAAAACCCCCAAACTTGAAT
Organism: Pseudotriccus pelzelni; assembly: GCA_035584735.1. NCBI lineage: Eukaryota > Metazoa > Chordata > Aves > Passeriformes > Tyrannidae > Pseudotriccus > Pseudotriccus pelzelni. The sequence goes on along the minus strand of JAWMRA010000041.1, from coordinate 25,437,075 downwards.
AATAGCAAACTCTTTCATAACATGCCATATTCTGCCCAAATTTGTATTGACTGAGTGGGTGTGCTATTGTCTTACATGAAAAATGGGTTTAGAGGACTCAGTCTGGTAATTTCATAACATCATCATATCAAACCCATCTCATAGCAATGCTAATATGCTGTACTTGGAATTTGAGGGAATTTTCTGGGTGAAGGCCAAGTGTTTTTATAAGTGATGTGGGAAAAATGCAGCATGTTCTTGTATTCTTCCCTATACTTGGTGTTGGCCACTAACAGAGAAGGACCAGGTGAAATATGGCCGGAACCTTCATGGTTTTAAAGTGGATCAATAGCTCAGAGGGTGAAAGGAGATGACACTTTCTCACTCTGAATTTACACAGTTGTGGAGACCAACACCTGAAAGTGTGAGCCCATAAGAGACTGGTGCTTTGTCATTTTAGCATTCAGAACCTGCTACTGGAACATACATTATGAAGGCACCTCCAATATCAGTAAATAAATTGGTTACTCCCATCATGACAGTGGGATGGCAGCTGACACTATGGAATATGTCCAACATCATCTCTTTTCGTTTGAGTTCTCCTTCTCATCCAATTCTTTCTTATCGCTTCTGGACAATTTTACAAAAAAAAAAAAATTCAGTGAAGTCAACAGCTTGCATTGCAGTCTCCTTTTCCAGAGTGAATGATAGTCCTTTCTGTGATGACTATTTCATGACTACAACAGAATGAAGAACTAAGTCCAGGAGACTTTCTCGGTATCACTCTACTTGGATTTGCCCAGCAATTCTTTTCCTTTCACTAGGAGTGCTTAGCTTTACACCTATGTTTTACATCATCTTCTTTCTATGTCCTGATTTTTATTTTCCTGATGTATTACTGTCAAATTATTCACGTGAAAACCATGAAGTTCCATTGTACGAGTTTATTACTCCTGCTTCTAATTCCCAGCTGCAGTTGTAATTATCTCCTCTAGACATCTCAAGTAGTTTTTATAAAAATGACTCAGATATAGCTACCAGAGAATGATAAAAATGATGTAGAGAAGTTGTAAGGAATACCTTTCTGTAAATGCTGTTAAATGACAAAAGAAAAACTATCTTAAGACTAAAAACATGACACTTGCAGTGTTGCTCCTCTGTTCTTCTCTGAGCTGCCACCTGCTTTCTAGTGACAGTATTAAGTTCTCATCTCTCCCACTCACATTGTAGCTACTGTAACTGCTCTCAAGTTCCTGCCTTGCACTAACACATATCCGTATGTGTGAGCCAGGGAGAAACAACTCTGCTATGTGGCACTCAGTGGCAATCTCAAACACAGGGATTTCACCCTGATTTCAACTGCAGCTCTCAGAGCAGTCTGTGTGGTCCAATAGAAACTGATATCAAGAGCCAATAGATTTTTTTCTTGCAGGAGACCATAAATAAAACACATGCTAGAGCAACAGTCCCCAAAGAAATGAAAGTTTCCTCATCTCTCTGATCCTGTCCTCAATTACTCTTAGCATGGTTGTTCAATCAGTACTCACAATAAAGCCACTTTTTCTGTCTCTATTATTGATTAGAAGTGTTGGGGGTTTTTTTCACTCCATGGTTTGATCCTGCAAGATGCTGAACGCCCTCAACTGTGACCAGCTGGGGCATAACAATGTACAGGCATGCTCAGTATCATACAGGACTGACTTCCCAGATCGACCTTTGCTTCTTTGCTTGCAGTGATCAGCAGTTAAAATCAGTGACTGAAAGTGCTGATCCTGTTAGTGCTGCTGAAACTCAGCTGTTGTTGGGGCCACGGTCAAGGAAGACATGGGGCAGCATTGCTTACAGCTGCTTATGGCTTCTCTCTCAAGTAACCAATATCCATTTACAGTCAGAACTGCTTCTATATTAGGGTTGAGGCGGCTGCCTTGACAGCAGAGCGTCACAGTCCCTCCAGCAACACTTTCTGGAGAACCCCCTAAGTGGAAACAAGTAGCGGCTCCTTTGGGGGAACATTTCTTTCTAATCTACTGACAGTGAAGTAGTCCCAAACAAACCCATACTGGACTCTTAAAATCTTCTACAAACTTGACCCTGAAGTGAGTTTCAGCTCATTCTAGAGCCCCACGATTCATCTGGAATAAACAGCTGAGTGACTAGTAAACTCCAAGCTCCAACTGCACAACCGCTGTGCTGTATATGGATGTTACAATGTCTCCCGCAGACACGGGTAAGATCTCTGCTCTTGTATGGCTGCACAACTCGAGAACCTTTGCTATGTCTGGTATTACAACAATGAACAGGAGGAAGACGATCTGACAATAACAGCTTCATCTTACAGTAGTCACAGCTGTTGTACTTGATAGCACTGCTTCTTTCCTTTTTATCTTATTTGCAGCCCGTAAAGGTATTTACACAGAGTGTAGCCTTTTAGTATTTCTCTTAGTCCACTGCAAATGAAAAGGGTGCACAGAGGGTTCAGATAGATTTAATAACATGCCACTGACACTCATGTGCTACAAGTACTATCATTGCTGAAATGACAACATGGTTTCAGGAAATTTTCTGCTGAATAAACCTGGACAAAAAGTAAAGAGAAACACTTGGAAGACTTAACAAAGAAAATACCTCCAGCTTCCATCAAAGGCATCATCATGCCAGTCCCTGAAGTGTTGGCTGAATCTTTAGGTGGCTGGGTAACCTCAACAGACAAAATACTTTCTTCCCCTGGTTAGCTTGCTGAGAAATTAATTTCCTTTGTTCCAGATATCCACAGCAGTCCAGGTTCTTATTAACGTCAAACCATCAGACAGTATCTGACTATGTGAAGCTAAATGTGGGAAGATTATACAGTACTAAATAGCAGAGGGTTGGCTAGTGCAGGCATTTGCTTGCCTTCCTTGGGGTCATGTTACCTTAGATCTCACTCTAGTGCTAGTGGGATTAAGACAAACATTCTTTACAGTTAAGGAAAAAAGGCACATTTGGTCCATTACATGTTACTCTTCTTATTTTCCTGACAGATTAACAAGAATACTAAGATTTAAGGAGAGGGATGGAGGGGGTGAATGTTCTATCAATTCCTCTGAGATTCATGAGAAATAGTAACACTAAGGCCAATAATTTAGTCCTATTTAAGAACTCAATCAATCTTAGAATTCAAGAAAAGGCTTTTATAGACTCTGTTTGCAATCCTTTTTTGGTTTCTGGGCCACACTTCAGCAATCGAAATGCTATCCACGATTCACTGATGAGCCAGCAAAACCCCTGAATGGTAATGAGAACCTTCCAGTAGAAACAGTCACAGCACAGGGCTGCTGCTAATTTATCGCTTTGAGGCAAACCGCATTACACACAAGGGTGAAAGGACAATTTAAAAATCGATTGCCTGACAATTTAAATATCTATTAATAATTATGGGTTTGCTTTTTGAGCTCTGCACTGCTCATTTAATCTTAATATCTTCTTCAGCACATAACTGACTTTGGAAAACAGTGTTTGTCTACAAAGTGATATAAAACGTTTAAACTCACAGACACCCTTTGCTCTTACGTAAAAGCTCATGGATAATTCATTAACTTCCCATTTTTAGGGTGTTCTTTTTTTAAAAGCTTTAGTTTTTTTCTTAAAGCAACACTGAAGCATTTTCTTGAGAAGACTTCTCCCTGAGTACTCAAAATTATATGAGTAGCTGTAGTGATAGGACGTCCTGGGTTACACAGAAATTCTGGTATCCACGTTTTCTTTTCTGCAAATATGCCTTTTTGGTGCTCTGCTTTCTTTAAAGAGTCTGAATGCTACTAATGACTCAAACACTGGACCAGTGACAGCCCAGGGGCTGTAAGAGACTGGTCTATCGGTCCTCATGGCTCAATCAGCAGTGTGCTTTGTAACAATGTGCAGACAGTGGACACCAGGTGCTGCACATTCAACACTTCAGGCTGCCAGATGGGTGATAAACAGGATGAGGAAAGGGGCAAACCCTGCAAAGTGGGGTAGTGTTTCTTTTTTCTTACACAGATGATTCAGCTGTGATAATTTCCCAGGACATTCACACCAAGCCTGAAGGTATTCATCTCTTGTTGATGAGCCATAATAGGCCATAATGAATTTATAAGGACATAAGAGACAGCTGCAACATCTTAGGAGGTGTGAAAGACTCCCAGAGTATCCCGTGACTCACAGTATTATATCATCAAGCATAAAACTCCCCACTGCAGGGGAGGTATCAGAGGTCTTCTTAGCAGAGCCTCAGTTTTGGGGTTTCTCAGACTACCACCACTACTTCAGATCTGGACTGTGACCACCAAACACTGAAATTGCAACAACCAAGTCTCATCACTGGATCCAACAGGTATCTTATGGGTCCTTGCAGTCACCTGGGGGTTTTAGAGCCCTGCTCTGACTGCCTGTACCAGCAATGCAATCTCATTCCAGTGCTAAGCAAGTGTCTGTCGTTTTGAGTCCTATCTATCCAGTGGTTCCTGCCAGCACTGACTCTCCCACCGTTCCTGCCTGTTTTTCAGATGTAGGGGAGGGAACCACGTAGGAGGGTGGTCCTCTGCTCTCTGTGCTGTGGCCATGTGTGTTTTTTCCCGGTAGGGGAGGCTGGCTGCCATCTCGATTTGGTCTGGTGAACATGGCTTGGGAAGTTTCTCCTCTTCAGTTGGTTTAACCCAGTTTTATCAATATTGTTATTAGCATTTCTTCTTGGTAAAGAGTTATTTTTTCACTTTCATCTGGGCATATTTAGTCTCTCTCTGCATTAGAGGAAACCAGGGGTAGTGAATCCAAGGGAGGAAACTTCTGTCTGAGGTCTCTGGCCCTCCAAATTTTCTTAGACCGAGACATAGGAACAAGAAGTAATCAGTTCAAACTAAAGAGGGGAAATTTAGGTTAAATATATGGAAAAAACTCTTTACTGTGAGGGTGGTGAGGCATTGGGACAGATTGCTAGAGAGCTTGTGGATGCACCATCCCTAGCAGTGCTCAAGGCCAGGCCTGATGGGGCATAGAGCCATCTGCTCTAGTAGTGGAAGGTGTCCCTGGCAGGGGGTTGGAAATAGGTGATCTCTAAGGTGCTTTCCAACCCAAACCATGCTATGATTCTATATGTAGGTAATAACAACAATATTTTTATTGTTTTTTTGTTTGTTTTTAACAGAAGGTACGATATGGATTCCATTTCTTTTTGTGTACCCTCAGTGACTGCCTGTCTCCCTCCTGGAGGACAAGTTTGCTACCTCTGAACCAATAATAACAAATTCAGAAACTAATAATACTAATTTTAATAGAATTTAAGTGTAGATTTTGGTTAAAACAAACAAAACCAAACAAACAACTTGTCTGTTCAGCTTATCATGGAGTGCAAGGCAAATTTTCTTAGAAATGCTTCTTGCAGATTCTCATTAGTAAGATTTTGTTCAGATTGGTGTACTGGAGCTGCTATTTTGATCCAAAGCAGTTTTTGGATTGCACTTCTTGCTTGAGATGAATATGATGAGTCAATGCTCCAGCTCCCTGTGGCTCTGGTGTTTAGGTGCTGGCTTGAACTACATTCAGCTTCACACAAAAATCTGCAGCTATATGGACAGCAAGTGAGTCAGCTTGCTGAAATGCACAGGGAGTGAATGAAATCCAGGGAACTGATTCAGCACCTATAAATAAATACTGATGGCCTCGCTTAAGGCCTCCTTCTCAAGGAAAGGTGGTACTGACAAGACGTCCAGATAAGCTGATAAAAGAGGAAACAGACCGAGTTTGAAAGCTCTTCCCTAACGCTGTTCGAGGCTTTTGTGTCTTCCCCGAAGCGCCGCCTACAGCCCATGCAGGTGCTTCGGGGTCTTTATTGAGACACCTGGGCAGAGAGGCAGCCACTGGCCAGGTCAGGCATTTCCTGGCAGGCGTGTTGGGAACACGTCACTCTATCCCTGTGTCAGCAGTGCCCAGGGAGGCCCGACAAGCGTCTCCGGGCGGCCGAGGGCGATCCCTGGCGGCCGCGGGGGGAGGCGGGTGGAGCCCGGGCAGCGCGAGGCATCACCTTGGGAAGAGGATGCAGCTGGAAGGAGGGGGAAAGGGGCGCGGCGTGGCCCGCTGGGATGCGGGGGGCGGGGGCGAGGGCTGAGCAGTCGCAGCTGTGCGCTCCAGCCCAAAGGGGGCTGGTGTTCAGTCTGCTGTCAGAAGAGTCTGGTTTTCTCTAATGGCTCTCGCTTTTTTCTTTTTTAATTTTTTTTCTTCCCCCCAGCAGTAATGCCTTTTTCAATGAGTTTTTCAGTGCCTATTATTTTGATGGAAATTGTCGAATATGTGCTTGCCAGGATTACAAATGGAGAATGAGCAAGGAGGCTTGGCGAAAGTGCAGCTGATCAAACAGGTTACCTTGATAAGAGAGATGTGCGATCTAGTATATATGTGTAAATGTGTAACTTAAACATGTAGTAGTTTAAGGCTTCACTTTAGTGTTTGCACACCAGTCACTGCCGACTCTGCCGTATACTACAACAGGGGGTCACGATCAAATTAAGTCTCAAAAGGAAAGAATTAAGCAACGTAAATATCTTTTGAGACATGTGAGAGCCTTTCAGCATTTCCCTTCAGAGAAAGGAAGGAGTGAGCAGGCAGGTGAGGTTTGCACTGGAAGATAAACAGAGGGATGGTGTCCGACAATCTCAGAAAACCTGGACCTCTCAAATATCTGCTTTGCTGATGTACATGGGACAGCTGGGGTAGGGACTGTCATAGGAGTAACCTCAGCCCATCTTGGAGGTGGGGTTGGTAATCGAGGGGGGGAAGTGAAGTGTGTTGTGTGCATTCCTGGGAGGTCTGTGGTGGCCCCCATGGATGTATGAAATGCAGTCCTGCCTGGGGGGAGGAGTCCTTGGCTCAGCAGGTGGCACTTTCCAGGCTTGGGAGCTGGGGTACTGTTTTCTGTGAGGTAGATAACTTGGATCTGCACTTGTCTATTCAGCATCATATTTTCTTTTCTTAGACCTGTTATACAATGACATTTTGCTGGTGACTAGAATGGCCATTCACACACTAATGAAGAATGTACTGCTAAGCCTGTTAGACAATCACTGACATGGAGGCACACACTTTGACAAGGGTTAGGCACATGCATTAATTTGGGGGAGATGCAGGCCCTCTGGAAAATGATTGTAATGCAAGGGGCAACTTTATATCCATGATCTATCCAGTCATTTTGAGATGGAGAAATTCTTATGCCACTTAAAGAACCCTTCCCAATACACTACAGAGCTAATGCAGATGAACCTGATTATTTCAATAACTGTCATCCATTATGCTTTATGGCTCAGCATTCCCCTTTCTATTAGAATCTGGGATTTGTAGTTTGAATTTCTATCATCCTACTGAAATAGCCACACTAGCTGTCCCACCCAATATGATGTTATCATGCCATCCCAAAGTAGTCAACAAACTGCTTCTTTCTGCAGGTAAATACAACAGACCGAGCTGCGACTATTCAAAATGGGTCAGTACCCTCATAGCTGAGAGACTGTAATTTTCTCTACATACAGATTTCCTTCTGGAGGACCTCTGGCCTGGGCTCGGTCCTCCCCAGATAGCTGCCATCTGATTTCTCTGTTCTGAGGGATTGTAACCTGTTGCAGCTTAAAACAGCTCAACACAAATTCTTGCTTGTCTCCTTAAAGCTGTCATTCTAGTATATAAGGAATTTTAATAAATAATAAATAAGGTATTTACAGTAGCTTAGCTATCCATCTTGGCGGGAAGTGAAGCATCTTATTTGTAACAGATACATCATAGTTCTGTGCATCTCAGTGCAATGTCTCGTTTCTGTTTAAAGGACAGCAGGCTCCATATTTTGCAACCACAAAAGTCTAATTGGAAGGGAAACTCACCCTTCCAAAACTGTTGATATAGTCTCCTATATTTTACTAAGGAATAACAAGTATAAATACTGTTACTTGGCGTGCAATGAATTATTTGGAAAACTTCCCATCCAGGTTCTTCTTGCCAGCTCCAGGTGTCCTTGACAAGTAAAAAGTCTTTATGGTAGTATCCAACAATATATGTTGCATGGCTTAGTTATAGTTCTTTGCTAGATATCTAAAAAAGCAACAGGGTTGCTCATTTCTAATTAAGTTGCCTCTTTGGGGAATTTTTTTTATGAGTAGCACAGACTGTACTTCTCACCTGCTGTTATTTTCTTGCACTGTATTTTCTTTTTCCTCCTGCAAAAACATCAGCTTCAGATGAAAGCCACAGAATCACAGAATGGGTCAGGTTGGAAGGGACCATGGTGGGATCCAAACTCCCTGCTCAAGCAGGGTCATCCCAGAGCACATGGCACAGGATTGCATCCAAAAGACTCTTGAATATCTCCGTTGAGGGAGACTCCACAACCTCTCTGGACATTTTGTTCTGCTGTTGGTCACTTGCACAAAGAAGTCCTTCCTCATATTTAGGTGGAACTTCCTGTGTGTCAATTTCTGTCCATTGCCTCTTGTCCTATTGCTTGGCAATACGGCATTGAGAAGAGCGTGGCTTATCTTCCTGACACCTTCCCTTCTGGTACTTATGGACATTGATGAGGTCCCTTCTCAGTTGACTCTTCTTGAGGATGAACAAGCTCAGCTCCCTCAGCCTTCCCACATAAGAGAGATGCTCCAGTCCCTTTTGTTGCCCTCTGCTGGACCTGCTCCAGGACGTCCAGTCTTTCTTGTGCTGAGGAGCCCAGAACTGGATGCAGCACTCCAGATGTGGCCTCACCAGGGCTGAGCAGAAGGGCAGGATCACCTCCCGGCAATACTGTTCATAATGCACCCCAGGATACCACTGGGCTTCTTGGCCACCAGGGCACACTGCTGGCTCATGGAGACTTTGTTTTCCATCAGGGCCCCTGGATCCTTCTGCACACATCTGCTTTCCAGCAGATCATCCCCCAGCCTGTACTGGTGCACAGGGTTATTCTTCCCCAGGTGCTGACACTTTTACTTGAAACCTTTTCTTTCTCAAATGTATTTTTTCCTATGTAAATGGTACAAGTTTAACAAGTGTCACTGAAAGGTACATTTAAACACGCAGTAATTTAAGAGCTGTAGCCTTCAGCTAGGAAATAGTGAGTAATAGCTGAAATCTCCTTATGCCTACCATAGGATAGCTGAGCAGCCTCTCCTTGAGCTAGTAGACAAAGTGGGGGAGGGGACAATAACACTACCATTGCCTTTCTTGTCCTGTGTAGACTATGATTCATCAGAAGAGCTCTGAAAAACTGAGCAGATTTCATACTGTAGGAGAGAGAGATGTGCAAACAGCTCATTTCTGAATCCTGGCAGACCTTAGCTGTGAACTAGATACTAAATGATCAGTATTGCCAGGAGAGGGTATTTAGAAGCTCAGGAAAATTTTCTATTGCAAAGTTGTGTTTGCATACTTCCAAATTTACATGGCATATTAGCCGGAGTTTTGAAGATCTCAGTTTTGAGCACAGATGAATGAAGTGACAGTGAGCTGGAAATAAGGTGCTGGAAAAAAGCTGTATGGTAGTAACCTTTTAATCATCCGAAGAGTCATTATGAGGATAAGCTGAATACTGCAAGGATCTAGTGATAAGAACCAGATAATGGCATCTTTTTTTTGTTTGGTTTTGTGGTGTGGGTTTTTTTTAGTTGGTGATTTGTTTGTTTGTATTTGTTGTTTTGTTGTTTTTAGTTGTTTGTTTTCTCCCCTACAGAAAACAACAGGAAAAACCCTGCTTGATTCCAATGGACCATGATTTTTCTGAGTCATTATTCTACCCAGATGATGTGAAAGGGGGAAAGATTCTTTACCCTATTCCTCTTACTGCTGATCAAAGCTGGCTCTGAAAAGTAGTTTCTTCTAAGGCCAAAGGAAGCATCTTGCTCAGTTTTGAATGGGTGGGAAGGGAGAGGATGCTGCATAGGTGTGCAAGGGATAGAGACTTTCCTGGCAGCAATAGGAAGGGTGATAATGGCACCAGTTACATTTGCATTTCTTCAACCTTCTCCTTTCTGGAGATTTTCCCTGATTTGATTTGGCATTTCAGTCTTGGCACCCAAAACACAGATCATCCTGACACAGAACACTGCTTGAACAAATACAGTGGGTTTTGGCACAGTTTACACTTGAGTTTGTACCTGAGTGGGGATCAGGGCTCCCCATGAAGCAGAGGAAGTGAAGCAGTGACATTCACTGGCAGATCTTTCTCAGTTTTTTAAGCTTTTCAGTTTCCCTTTCACATTACAAGTTACTGAATTGAAAACAAAGACATACAATTCCTATATTTTTTGTGGAATGTCTGACACCTTCAAGGAGAGTTGTATACACCTGGGCACACTACCCAGTTCATGAAAAAAAAAGAAAGATACTTTGGTAATAAGTACTGGTAAAAGGGAGCTGGTGATGGGAAGGTTTAAAACACACTAGAGACAAATCTGAGCAAAGCTTTTTAGAAGACAGTACATACTTTTTCCACTAGGTGGTGGAAATCTGCCACCATCCAGAGCTTTAAAAAAAAACAGGAAAAAACCACATAATTATGAAAGGCAGGCTGAATTAAGATAGAAAATAGCTGTAATAACAGCTTACGATGTATCGATTAAAATGAGCTCTCTGCCTGTCGAAGAGACAATCACAGAAAATTATTCTTAATGCTATCCCTGACACAAAGGCAAAAATGTCAGTTAGGGAGGTTTTCTGATGTTTTAGAAGAGGAAATGAAAGGATAATTTAATCCAAATGAATTCCCTCACCCTCTACAGAAGGACTGTCATCTGTAATTTCAGACCATGGGAACTCGGGAAACAAATCTCTCATGCATTTATTTATCTTCAACTGCCAAAATATATTTTTTAAATTAGTCATTTTAATTAACATGCTTCATAGGTCTCCCACAACCCAAGACTCTCTGCCATGTAAGCATTGTTTCTAAAGGTGTCCTCATGGTGGCAGTAAAATGATCAATTATTTAACAACAACAGATTTGAAAAGGACACAATTTTCTCTTGTTCTTGGTATAATTCTTGGCTGGAACAGCAGAAACAAAGCACATGCTCTGGTGCTAACATCACAGAAGGAGTAAGGATTTGTAAATTCTTCTAGCACAGGACCAACAGACAACCACCACTGACTTTCTTCTATTTATTATCCTTCAAAGCTACTCCCAAGCCATACCTGACATACGATTCATGTTTTAAGATTAAAACAACTATCATGGACACAGTTTTGAAAGGTATCGAGAATCTACTGTTTTCACTGAATTCATGGCTCTTACCTCAATAGCACATCCCAGAGAAAAAGTCATCAACATACCATTTGGGGGGAAAAAAGTAGATAATGACATGCCTTCAGCTACCGAGATGCAGCTTATCAGTGCTCTTTTGGTCCAGTCAGTGAGGGTCACACCAACTCTAGTCCTCCATGTTACTGCCAGGGAATATGACTTTGCCATTTAATCTCTCTCCTTGGCCTGCCTCTCTAATCTCTGAGTAGCCTGCATGTTGCATGGGTACCCCACTGATCTGTGCAATAACTATGATTCTCGCTCTTACCACCAAAGAGATCTTGCACTCACTCCTAAGTATGATCAACCACATTTCCCCTGCCATCTTCAGCAATACCAGTCTTTGCACTGTTTTTATCTACTGCTCTCCTGTACTCCTCCAGTCAAGCAGTGATTTCTGACTGTGGTTATGCAGCAATGTTGCAAGCAGAGCAGCTGTGCAGAAGTAGGCTGACTTCATATCCACTAACCTTGTAGGCAGAGACTGCCAGCCCTTCTGTCCACACACTGGCGTCCTGCCCCAGGCTTATATCTAGTGAGCCTGGTTTTATCCCTTTTCTCCTTCAAATCGAGTTTAAAGCTGTCTCCTGCTAACTCTTGTGCAAAGATCCTGAGACAGGTGTACCCCATCTGTCGCCAGCAGGCCCAGAGTTATGATGACTGAACCCATGATCAAAACTCCCCTGGGCTCAGAGCCAGGTATTGATGTGCTGGCTCTTCCTGTTTCTTGCCTCATTATTCCTGCAGCTGGAAAGCCCACGTTCCTTATCCTTTAACCAGTTTTCTTAAGGCTGTAAAGTCTCTGTTGATCTCCCTCAGACTTAGGCTGGAACTTTATCAGTGTGTACCTGAAAAATCAATAATGGATAATTAACTGAGGACTGTGCCAGAGTAGAAAGCTTTCTTATCACACCTTTAACCCAGGCCCCAGGCATCAAACTGCACCAAGAAGTGAGTCTGGTTGGCATGCTGAGCCTTCTGTTCCCTTCATCAGAGAGTTTCACAGTGACCTGTCTTTTTTTTCCTTACGGAAGCAGTTTTGATGCAGGGCATAGGCTGACTTAACCCTGTTGACACGTCCATACTGAATGAATCATCGTCCTCATAAGTGTAGAAAACAAACCAGAAAACATGTTAGCACCTTTCTAGAGCATGGCCATGAACTCCAACACTGGTAGTGGTAGAGGTAAATAGAAAATGGCTTACTCAATCCTATTTGCTTTAAGAACCCTTAATATCATCTCTGCTTTCCCTGGAATAAAATGATTGTGTGAAGATACCTGGCTACAATTTCAATTGGATTGCCAAAAATTAATGGAGCATACAGTGGTTATTCTATAAATAGTATAAAACACTCTTCTGTGAAATAACCATTCATGTACTCAGGTGGCTGCTGAAGCTGATATACTTTTTCTGGGAGTTTTTTTTTGAGATAAATATTTGTTGCTGCTTGACTTAGACCTAACCAAACAAGTGTGCTGGCTGCATATACACTGCAATGGTAAGTCCAGGTAAAAACTGAAGTGCAGTGTTATAGTGATGAGTGACAGAAAATCTCAAGTTAGCTACTTATATGGATGTAGTCATAAATAGATTACTTTTCTCCTATTAATTAAAAGTCTTTTTTTTCCTCTAGGATGTTTTTTACAGACTGCTGATAACCACAGCAAATAATATTGTGTTGAAAATGCTAACAAAGGAGAGGGATATTCCCATTTTTATAAATTTCTGGAGTGTCATTCAAAAAGTTATTTGAGGAACTCAAAATGGCCTCTTTTTCTATTCTGTCTAAATATAAGATGTAGAATTTCTGCATTCCACAGATACTCTCTAATAATTTCCAGAAATCCATTATTCATTAAATGTTACACTTAATTTTAGCTCTCTCATTTTGCAATGTTATCCTTCACCCTCAAAAATGTAGTATCACTTACAGAAAGGTTATTTTAGAAGTTTCTGTTAGACAGAATCACATTAGCAATCCAAACCATTTTTTCTCTGTGCAGAGACTTCCAGCCAGGACAATATTATTAAAATGCAGGAGTTACAGTACTTGTCTTCAACTTTATTTGCCTTTTAACAGTCCTGGTAAAATACTGCTTCATTTGCAAATGCTTTCTATCATGAAAATGTAATATATCAATACTAAATTCCCTCAGCTCAGGTGTCTAGGATGCACTTGCAGCAATATCTCTCTCAGATTGTAGTGCTCACCCAAGACAGTAAGTAGCACAGGGGCAAGCTGATGATGGATGTTGCAAGTGTAACATCTGTGTTTCTCTGAGGAGCCACACTAGTTATTTTTAGGTTAGGGTTCACACAGCTTTGCAAATCAGAAATTTGTCTGGAGAAGAGACAAGTTTCAAAGACTGATAGTAATTATTACTATGATAGTAATATGTAGCCTACGATAGTAACAATGTGATTATAATCTCAGGGCAAACTCAGTTCCAAGTAATGGCATTAAATCTACACAACGTACAGCTTCTTTTGTAGATCAGTAAGCATATGTGAAAATATTTGCAACCTTTATATAACTTCTCCCTATAACTTCTCAGCACTTATTAGACCACATTTAGATAGCACATCCAGTGTTGGGCTCTCCAAATACAAGGACCTCCTAAAAGGAAGGGAGTTTTTTGGCCTGGAGGAGAGATGGCTTTGGGGGCATCTAACAGCATCTTGCTAATATCTGTGGGGAATGTATCAAGGAGACAGAGCCAGACTCTACAAAGCAGTGCATGGCAGGAGGATGAAAGATAAGGAGCATAAACTGAAATGAGAGAGGTTCTGACTGGATATAAAATACATTTTTTTTCATGAGGACAGTCAGGCACTGGAATGGGCTGCTTACAAAGGTTGTACTGTCTCAGCCTTGGAATTTGTCAAGAACTGACACTACAAATCCTTAAAGAACTTGGTCTGAGCTGACAGGCGATCCTGCTTTGAGCAGAAGTTTGTACTACTGACTTTCTGAGGCCTCTTCCAATCCTAGTTATTCTGTGATTTTGTTTGTTTGCATTTGTTGACATTATTAATTTCTACATGTATCACAAGACAGGTTTTCAGCCAAGTAGTCTTCAGTTTGATCCACCACTGAGAGGTAATACCACTGCCCAGTAACTCTGGTGGCCCAAGGTCAGTTTGCCAAGATGAAAGACTCCCAGAATATTGTGGATCACAGTCTCATCACCAAATGCAACATGACATCAGATGGTTTGTTGGAAAGTCTTTTTAGGGATTCCTCTAGCACAGCATTGTAACTCCAAAGAGAGAAAAGCACAACAGCAATCTGAAGAAATGGGATTTTTATCCCTTCTTGCTTGTCTGATGTGATTAGGTATCTCCCTACATAAAGTAGTTGCTCAAGCAATTGCCTCCCCAGTGGTACATACCTTCCCTTTTCTTGTGTCTATTTTTAGTGTAAGCTTTTTGCAAGAGGTGCTGGATTTTTTATGTGGTGATTGTATTTTGACTCGAATAAAGCAAATTCAAATTCTTATGGTTTTAGGTATCATAATAAACCAAACAAATGATATTCAAGCCAGGAAGATGTACGGCACATCTGTGTAATAGTGGTAACTGGAAGATGTTGCAACTCCCTTAGTGCAAGAAGCAGAAAGAGAGCAAGTTAAGCAAGATGCCTGGAGAACAGAGCACTACATATATTAGAGTACTTTAAGCCAGTCACCCTGCCTGGCTGCTTCAGACCTGTGATTTTCACTAGTAAATACCACTCTGGCGAAAGAAGAATTTCACCTCCAAGCTGTGAACTAGGGAGACAATCAAAGGATAGGTAAAAGGTGAGAGGGAAACTTGATGAAGGAATAATTGTACTCTCCTAATTCCTATATTCTAAATGGGTGTCCATGTGTGAAATAGAAAATAGTAACACCAGTTTAAATAAGAGTATGAATATGGAATGGAGGGTAAAACTATGAAATGGGTCAATAATAATAAGAAATGTACAGTGGTATAATTTGTGTGTGTGCCTGTGTTTTCTGAGAGGCTGACAGGAGTTGGCTTATGCCTGAGTGGAATTAGTAGGAAACTGTATGTGTCTGTGTAGAGCATTGTGATGCTCTGGGAGATACAGAAATAATATTTAAACAGTGAAAATTATCTACTGTACTCTTACTTCTGGATAAGGGAGCCAGTGCTGGTGCACTGACAGCTTATCTTCTAGCATTTTCTGGTTTCTGAAATAGCAACCCAAATATTTTTTGCTGTAAGTTCTTTGTACTACTCACAAGACAGATGCATGTGTATGGACATGCCCAAATGCACACATGCCAACTATATTAAATTCACACACATTTAAGCACATAAAATAAAAAATTTGAAAAAGTTATTGCTCCTCCAAAATGCCTTTGATCTTACAGATACAGTTGCAAAAACAGATTAAAAAATCCAGAAGTGTAGGGTCTTATGAATGTAACATTTAATTTTAACGCATTTTAAAGGAAAAGTGATCTCATTTCATTTTGATTTAAAAAATGCTTCTATCCAATGGGGGCAACTTTCCATTAGTCTGAAAAATTTCTTGGTAAACATGAGACAAACTCCAAGGGTTAGGTGTTATGTCTGACACTGAAATGATAGGAAATTGCAGACTGAATATGTTATAGGAAAAATTTTCCTATATTTCAAGGTTCAGAATCACATAAATGTCTTATCAAGCTTCCTGAATTTATGATTAAAAGGAATGGTTTCACCTGCTCTTGTACTGAAAATAGCTCCTCTTCCAATTTCTACCAGTTTTCTTTTTACAATGAAACAGATTTGTTTTTGGTTTTTTTTAACTTAATAGCCTTCCTGATCTCAATTTCACCATGCAAATGAAGAGAAACACTGGTAACCACAGACAGTGAGAGCACTTTAGCCTATTTGCTTCTAAGTCAGTGTATTTTCTGTCTTGTTCCATGAATTCTCAATAAATACCAAAAATAATTTGAAACTTTTTTGTATACTCTGCTACCATGTATAAGAACACAGCCACCAACCAACATGCAAAGCTAGAACAGGCATGACTGCTGCTATCAGTTACTTAAATAGGGAGTGCAAGATTGCATCAAGCCCATTTTTTTTTCTTCCTTACATTTCAGTTAGTGAAAACTTCTGCTCATCTGAGCACATTGCTTCCTTCAGGTAATATTTTTCCCTTGTGGATACAATTAGGGTTAGGGTTAGGAATTTTGTCACTGGCTTCAGAAATTTTCCACCAGTTCTGTCTAGATCTAGGTGCCTCTAAATCATGGAGGCTCTTGGAAGCTTGCCCAGTGACTGAAGCTGGATCTATCTTCCTGTGGCTCCTGGGAATTACTGCCTAATTACTTCTGAATTACTGCCTAACTGGTATACGAAAATGTCAGTTGAGGAAACGTGCATAAACAGCCTTGCTGAGAAGCATGGACTTAGAGCTGGATCTGCTGTATCCTGTTAGCAATGCTCTAGGTTGCTTGTTGTGTATGTTCTTTTTCGTCTTGTATTATGAACTTGTATTTGAGTCAAGAAATATTCATACTTGGTGTGCAGTATCCAGCTTCACAAAAAGGACACAGAATGTTCCTTTGCTCAGATTACTTGTAGCCCTGTGGAGACAGCGCTCAGTCGTGTGTGGGTTTCTGACACTATGGAGCCAAAGAGCTTAATTTGGGTTTGCCTGCTCTGCTCCCTGAGGAGCGCAGAGGCAGCTGCAGGGAGAGCCCTGCTGCCTTGGGGACTGGAGGCAGGGTGAATGGACTGCCCAGTGTCAGTTCCCCTGGGACCTGCAGCAGCAGCAGGGAGTAAGGTTTCTAGGCTCACCCCATAAAACTCTGGTTTCAGAGCTGCTCAGGGGAAGTATGAATACTATTCTGGATCACTGCCCTTGGCTGACATTTACAGTTTCTTGAGGCAGCCTATGGTATGAGGGCTACAAAAAAGAACATTGCTAGAGTGAAAGAAACAAAGAAAATGTGTCTAACAGAAAAGGTGAAACGAAGAATATGACTGCATTACTGGGACAGGCATGTGAATCAGAGGAGCAGAGCAATTGCAGTGCAGTCCAAATTGTTCTATGCATTGTCAGCTCTCATGGGACATTAACATCATTCACTCTTTAGAGGAAAACTGGGATAAGCAGGAGGTTCATTATATGAACAGACTTAAACTAAACTTTGCAGTACTTTCTCAGTGCACTCGCTCATCTATTAAAAATACTGTACAAGGGCTTCAAGTCCTGGAAGACCTCCAATCACTTTTATGTGATTTTTGGGAAAGTTTTAATAATGAAAAATATTTTGATTTTATAAGTAAAATCATTCTCCCAATCTGAACTTTGAACCTTTGCCTCTTTTTCTGCTGTTTTGAAATCCAGAGACTGGTAGAAATATATTAAAATGTTCAGTGCTATAGAGAATATTTTAGCATTCTGAAATCTCACTTGGGAGTGTAGTTTCAGGCTTTCATTTTGTTGATATCTTGCCAGAAATTATTTCATAAAGATTTTTAAACGTTTGGAATGTCCAGCTTTATATATGAATGTGAATGAGTTATATATTGAAAGTCCTGGAAATTGTATAAAGTACTGTTAGTCAAACTTGTAAAAAGAATAAATCAAGGCAGCCTGAGATTGATTCTAGTTTTTCAAATCTACTTTTAAAAATAGTGCTATTTTGGTATGATGGGATTTTTATCCAAAAGTGCATTATGCATTATTGCCTAAAAATAATGAAGTGTATTTATATTAGAATAGGACGTTGAGTCAGTCACAGTATGGGAGCTGCTACAAAAAGAGAAAATGAGTATATTAAGGTCAACTCAGCTGCAGGTTATCGCTTTACAATGTTTTTCCATCTATGACTTTTTGTGTAGAAGTAACTAAAGAGTTCAATCACTGTAAACCTAGGAATGCCTTTTGAATTTTAAACAACAAACAAATGAAAAGAGCTGATTCAGTTTTATATTTTTATTATTTCTCCATGCCAACTACCTCTAATGTGGCAGTTTGAAGGATCTGCAAATGTCATGAATATCCAACATCCTGAGAAATCTCAGGCTGGATGCAAATGGCACAGTTTAATGGAAATTCCATTTTTGGTATCACTTCCTGCTTCCTGACAAATGTTGTGAGGAAAAACTGTCCTTACATGCCAAAGCTGCTTCCTTTTTGATGTATTCTCTGACTTCAGTGGCAATTAGGTGGCAAATGTCCAGACCAAAATTGTTCTTCCTCAAATAGTTTCGTTGAGTACAGTTTGCTCAAAGCAGCCATGGAGATGCCTATGGAGTTCCTGGGGATAGTGCTGGATGAAAGATGTTACATCCATGGAAACTCCCACTTTGGGAAGACAAAACAGACAATCAACTACAAATTGAGTAGAGTTCCCTGATGATGTGTCATCCCAATAACACAAAGCAACTGAAACAGCCTGTTGTATTTTATAAAACAACAGGTTCTACTCCCTTTGCAGCAGCATTATCCAGTGTAATTCCACTTTTATGTGTGGGATTACTGGAGCTGCACTGAGAAAAAGTAACAGGTGTGAACTGGGCGTTGTGGTTTTAGTGTCTGTGGGAAGACTGGGTTTGGACTGAGAGGCTATAGCTGAAAGAGATTTCTGTCTATTAAGTATTGTGTTTCTTATAACTCTGGATAATTTGGGAAGGGCGTAATTATGTGTAATACAAAATGCGCTCTATTCTTCACTGCGCTGTGTATTCTGTAGTCACTTGGCCAGTACAAATGGATGTTGAACGTTACCACTTGGAGTTGTTACTGTTTTATGCTCACAGCATGCAGGTCACCTTGGGAAATGCTGAGGTGGAAAGGGTAATGTGAGTAATGTAAACTACGTACGAGCTAGGGAGAGGGGAAGATCCTATAATAAAGAAAACATCTTCATATTACAATACATGTGTTTGAGGTTCAGTTTTGTTATTCCTTCCCAGGAAAGCATTGACTGAATCCCGTTTTTGTAAGCAAGGGGAATAGAATATAACACTTCATATTGTTTTCTGAATTTTGTTAGACACTTAACCAGTAATCTTAGCAGCTTGTCCCTAGTCATTTCCCAGTGTCCTTTATATACCTCTATTCAAAGGACAAGGATATTCACAAAAAAAACACCCAATCTAGTACTTTTCTACTAGAGGTCTTCAGTGTTTAATCACATTAGGAAATCCATTAAAATTCATGACCAGCCAAGCTGGGTAGCAGAGCACCCTAACCCTAACCCTAGCCTTCTTAGCCACAGCTGTAAGTTTAAGTGCCAGTATCTGGCATGTCACTGAACCCAGAAAACCAGAAGACTCTGGCAACATGATTTTAAAGCAGCACCTCAAGAATCTCTTCTCTTTTGCTCTGCCAGTTATACTAGAAAAGAAGTATCTACTGTGCTGGAAAGGATACAGACTCTAGTTATCCCAGCTCAGCTTCCCAGGATGGTGTAGTGAAGTAAAGCTGAATCTCCTTCTTGGTCCAACGCAACAGTTTCAGAAGTTCCTTCCTTTGCTGAATCTTTTTGGATACTAATCCAAGTTGTTCACAAGTATCATTTTAGTCCTCCTGCTTAAGACAGAAGTTATTTTTCTGTTTGGATACTTGCACTGGCAGGTTGCCCCTTAACCTAAGTACATGTAGGACATTCTTCTACCAACTGAAACTCTTTCTGAGTTTGTTTTATCTGAGCTGGCTTTGTCTGAGTTACTTGTGTCCTTCTGGACACTGATATAAGGAAGGAGAGAGCAGGGATGATGCCTTATGGTTAAAGCTTCAGTATAAAGCATAAGGCCAAATTGGATGCTTCTGGACTTCATCCAGAAGATGAGGATCAATGCACACCTGGGAAGTTCAGAAAGTAGAGTTAGGAAGCAGCATTTGTCTTCAAATATTGGAAGAGACTGCAGACAGGAACTGCTATCAGAGGAGCAATCTAATATTAAAGAAAGGTTCTTAAGACCAAGTGCTCAAGCACTGAAAACCAGTCAATATCAGAATGAAAAGCTGCGGATTGTCTTAGCTTTTCTGTCCTGTTTTTTACATGCTTGTTTTGGTTTATCTTCACAAAACAAAATTAGAGTTCAATAGCAATAGCAGCAGCTGCAGCTGCAATCCCTGTAACTTCTCTTTTTTGCCCCTTGAATAGGACAACCACTGCCCTCTAAAAGGTAACTGAAAAGAAAATATATAATTAATGCTTAATACTTTCAGTTGCTAGCACTTTCATTTTTCCCCTTCACTGCCTGTGCCTTTGATAAAGAGAACAAAAGATTTTTAACAGTAGTTGACAGTAAGCAGGCTTCAGTAGCAGCACTGACAGAGTATAAGCAACTATTGAATTTCATATTGTGACAGAGCTGTGTTAACGGTTTTAATTCTCAAAGCCTGTGCACTGCATCAAAATTAATTCAACAACTCTAAAGGACAATTCTATTCCCTTCCAGTATTGAGGGGAACTTTTGCCTCTAGACTTCAGTAATATTCTGACTGTATCTCTCTGACTATCACCAAACTTTTGAAGTGCTTTTCCACCTAGGAGGCTCTGCAGTCTTGTGCTCCTATGCTCCCCACGTATCCCACCACAACAGCAGTACTGTTACAGCCAGGAAGACTAGCTATGTAAGGTAGGCAAGAATTACAGGGAAAGGTGATATCTTTTGTCAACGACCAGATACTGTTGGAATAGCTGAGAGTGTCACAACTGAATCTAAAAAGGTCTGAGTGCTGATATGAGGGAATTTCAACTGAGAGACGTGACTTAACCTTTGAGAAAAACCAATCACTCACTAACAGGCTTTAGAGTGATGCCTTCCTACACTTTTAAACTATACAGAGAAGAACTTAATCCTGGAGCTATGCACTGACATTCTCTTCGTGATATGGGGACGAAGACTAGGTGTCCCACATTCCATGAGTGTGCCTAACCAATTAGTATGCTATCTTCTACCTTGTGTTGACTTGGCGGTTGTGGTCAAGAACATTCACCAAGTCATCCTATGAACAGCATAGAAGAAATGCCCACCTTAGGATCCCCAAAAGGTGGAAACTTCTGAGCTCTATCAAAATTAAGACATATCTCAGCCTACCCAGAAACAGGCATCGAAGTATTCAAGAGACATTATTGTAGAAAACTTTGCGCTTATGGTCTTATGCCTACCATGGCAACTTTACAGCAACACTGTGAGAAGGTCATCACACATGCTCCTGATCTTGAACCTTAACCATAGAGCAGTTTTGCTGTTTTTAAATATCTCTGAAAAATATTGAAATACATAGTGAACAGTATTGTTCAGAGATTAATTTGCTGCTGAGATTGTTTATGCAAACTATATCTTCTGTTGAGTACTTTAATGTTTTAGTGAGTCATATTGCAATTACATGTTTCCCCTTAGTTAGATGGCAGTAATTAGCTATGCTACAGGAAATTGCCTAAATGGAAAATTTTATGTAAGCTTCCTACAAATTTATAGAATATATCATGGAAATGGTTTTCCTATGCAGCTGAAAGATATAAGTCTTCTCTCCCTCACCCCAATTTTACACTGTTTTAAATCTATTGACTTCAGGAGAATTCTACATGATTTAACAAAAAATGGCTTTTATCTCCGAATGAGAACAGAATCAGGTTCTGTAGCAGAATTGTCAGTGGGGCAACATTCATGAATAATGCTGAGGACTCTGGGGTGGTCAGTGCAGAGAAGGTTTAAATACATGGATTCGGGCTGTGTTTACCTTTTTACTATGCTACTTCTTTCTTCTTCCTAGTGCCTATCCACACTACATAACTGCAAGAGAGAAATTCCCTTTGTTGTTTTCCAACTGTTTTTTAGAATGTGCCATTGAAACTAAATTTTGAATCTTCTCTGAGCATTAACTTGGTGCTACCTCTGCTGCTAATCTGGCCCAAAGCTTGTGTGCACTTAGCACACATATTTTAAAGCTAATGGCTTTTTTCATCTTATGTCAAAGTTGTTACATTCCATTTTTAAAAAAATTAGAATTAGAAAAACACCAATTATGCTGGTCCCAAATGGTCAGAATAGTGAGGTTCCACTGTATATGATCATTTTAAGACAGTTTCTGGGATTTAAATTTTATCAAAGCTAAGTATTGTTGTTCTTATTGTAATAAAGACCTTCTAATGCTGATAATCGTCTGATGCAAATTCTAAACTTGACTCTACTAAAGTAGAAAATATTTTCTGTATGATGTATCTGTCAACAAGGATATCAGTCTTTATAGCTTACTCTTTTCTGATTGAGAAATGACAACACAAAAATAATACAATCAATGAAGTTACCATTTTTCTGATTCACAGAAGTACTTTGAGCCTTTTTCAGTAGCTTTACTATTTGCATTCCTTCTGCAAAGCTTATTGTCTAAATGTTCTTCTATGTTCAGTACAAGGCCACAGGTTTTGAGAGTGCATAATTTCTAATTAGTTCTTAGCATGATGTCTTTTTGCAGGTTACTATACAGTTCACTAAAGTGTTGATGGTTCTTGTTCTGGAATAACTAAACTTGTTCAATGACAGATACCTCTAACTTCTGCCTGGAAAGAGATATGTGAAATAGCCAGAGAGCTTTCATAAGTATATATACCAGTCACTATCTGCAAGGAGATCTGCAGCCTATATAACATTTTGATAATTTCTTATTCATCCCATAAATACATGTATTTAAAGAGACACTATGTGCTGCTTAAAATGTTTTTCTGGGATACTTTTGCTTATCTGCAGCTATACTGCAATACTAGCAATAATACTTATTGCTATCTGTAGATCTGCCTTTATTTTAAATAATTTTGAAGGACTAAAAATATGAAACTATGTGCATTTCAAAGCAGAAAGTCTAATAGGAGAAAACTAACATTTTTTAAATTATGAAATTACGTTATGTGTTGACTACTCATGAAAGCATATAGAGCTCTAAATGTCTGGTTTACTGATTGCAAACCATCCATCTACTTTTATGTTGTACAGCTCAAGTGTGATTTTGCAGCTTGGCAAGAGATTAAATGATCTATGAGAAGAAAATGATTCAATGAAAGCAGACCTATAAACATAACCCCACTGCTGAAAACAACAATGATAATGATCAGCTAATTGCAGCAGAAATTGTGAGTACGCTGAAATGATAGAGTGCTTTTTTCTCTTGGGAGAATAGGTTTCTTAAAACAACAGTGACTATTCCGACAGGGGATAGTGGGTGTAAAATTGCCTTGTTTAGATTTTAGCTAAGCTTGAGTATTACCCATCTTATATCACATAAAGAGGGAGGGGAGAAATTATGTGAGAGAGAAAGAAAGAAACCTTTATGTGGTGTTTTTTGATAGTAAGTGGCACCTGCTTGAACAAATCATGATTTTGGAATACTATAATTAACATGGATGGAAAGATATGATGCACCAAATTAAGCATGTAACTGCATGTAACTATATGACACTTTCAAGGTTAAGATCCAAACTTTCTTTGGTGTAATTTTGTCCAAAAATGCCATGCTGAAAATTTTCATGCAGGCTGCCTGACTTGCACAAGATTTTCCCTTTCCATGGTCCGCTGCTGTTCTTTAAAGTCTCAGCTGTTTCTGAGAATGAGACAAAAGGAAAAGTTGTTCCGCTAAATCAAAAATAATTTTGGCAAACTGTTCTCTCGCCAGGCTTTGCATCAGTGTTGAGTAGGGCTTGGAACTGGACAGGAAGTAATATTTGTGACCTGAATGCCTTATGCAGTGCAATGCCACTTGATCATAGTTCTGAAATGCCTAATTTTGTACACTGTTGTGGTATGAATTGTCTGTTGCATCTTTCGTCTACCATGTTCAATTCTAATCCCTCTCTACCCACATTCATATCAAGATACAGTTCTGAATGTAAAAAGCTAAGTTTCTGTCATTTTTTTCCCAGTTTGGTTCTGTCTTCATATTTTTGGTGGTCTCCCATTTGATTCTTTCACTTATATCCTTATATATTTATTCTCTCAGTAATTTTTCCACTGCAAAGATAGCTTCATCTGAAACATACAGACATTTGGTAGTAACCTGTTTTTATAATAATTTATAAATTGTAAACCCCCCTTGCCATTGGCTTTTCTATCCAGTGCCTCCTGGGACACTGGTGATCCCTCCTTTCCTTGTTGCTTAAGCTACTGTAGGTTAGAGGGGGGAAATTTCTTCTTTATTTTGTGGTTTTATAGAATTATGCTTTTGTGGATACAATTATTTCCAATTTAATATCTATTACAAAATTGTGGCTGATTTCTTACAGCTTTCCAATCCTGAAATTCTTGTAAATTAACAATGTAAGTGTGTGAGGGAGCGCAACAGCTCATGTACTAGCACTGTACATTACTTATGTGTATAAATAGAACTACTTATCCCTAACCATGACACACCGGGTGCTTTATAGGAGGTATGCTGTGAAAGGTAGAAGCTACAACCTGGGCTGCCCTTCAGTCCTCAAGGACACTGTTCACACCGTGGGTCTGTGCGTCACTTGAGTGGAACTAATGACATGCACTAGGGAAATACAGACTGGTGTGGGAATGACTCGGGAATCATGATAACCATGTGTCTTTTAGCAAGATACGAATTTATGTGTACTTGTAGACCAAATAATTCCAC
This sequence comes from Pseudotriccus pelzelni, assembly GCA_035584735.1. NCBI lineage: Eukaryota > Metazoa > Chordata > Aves > Passeriformes > Tyrannidae > Pseudotriccus > Pseudotriccus pelzelni. Next base: position 25,412,209 of record JAWMRA010000041.1, on the reverse strand, counting down.
AGTGCTCATCTAAACATACTGGCAAAACAGTTTTTGGAAGAATCATGCAAGCATTGCATGGTGAGTGTTTCTGCAGTGGTGCCCCTGGGCCCTCAGGTCGTTTGCTTTAACCACTTTGCATGCTGTCTGGGAGCTGGTCCAAATCAGAAGATTGCAAAGATAGAGATTAAACTGGTGTTTTCTGAGGAGAAAAACTAAAAAAGGAATTAACATGGAGAATTTGGGATCATTCCTGTTCAACATTTAAACATTTAGAAAATTGGTTTATACACAGTAAAGGCCAACAATTATTTTTTGATAATGACAAGGACATAATGCTAGAAGTAATATATTATTTGGTTTTGACGGTTCATCTGAAATTGGATGTGATAAAAATTGGGACTGTGCCAAAACTGCCTGTTGGTAAAAACAGTGTTTTAGATTATAAATGCTTTGGAATTAGATATTAGAATGCTGAATATTTATTGCTACTGCTGCTGTTGGCTGAATGCTTATTTTTCTTTTTGTGTGCCAGAACAAGAAGACAACTCTCTTTGAAAAATGTGTCTTCTCCTGTGATTTATACCTCCAGGGATTAAAACCTCATAGCACTCCTGGTCCCCAAGTGGACAGACTGATCTTCTGTAGAAGCGTTTGATTGACTTTCTACCCTTTCCACAGCATTGCCTCCATAAGGTAAGACTTGTGCATTGGTCTTTTTACTTACACAGATCTTTTTCAAAATTGATGTAGGTTATAAAAAGGCAGACATTCTACACAGCATGTTGGAATTGAAATTATTTTGCTTCTTTATTCTTGTCAGCACTGAATTAAGAATTTTGGCTTGGCTAACTCACATATTTGTTTTGTAGTGTTTCATTTGGATTCCCTTACCTACTGAAGGATAGGCTGGTCTTCAGGAATGGAATTCTGCCATCTTCAAAATTTTAATGGAACAAGCAGGAGAGCAGAGGGACAAAGGGGCAGTCAGGGTACTAAGAGAAAAGTGCTGCAAATCATTGCAGAATTTCCTCTCAGACTAAATGCTTTCTGAGAAAGTCTATTAGAGGTAATCTTCCTTAGCGAGACATTACATCTTCAAGAAGTTTTCTGAGTACCTAAACTTCTGAGAGTCACCTTTCAGTTTGAGCCTTTTTAATCTAGGTGGCAATACAAATAGATGATCAAAAATGACCAAGCAGGGGTTCTTAAAATTTTGAGGTGAAGATTGATTTGACGAGAGACAATCTTGTGATCCAGTGTCCTTGGGACAATCATAGTAGATAAGTGTAATGAAGAAAGAATATTGTATATAACTAAATATTTACCTGCAGATGGCACCTGGAAGCAAGGAAGAATAAGTATTTCAGACCATGAGCGCACTCATGAGCTATGGTCAATCCAAATTTGGAATTTCTCTGTAGTGCAATGAGGTGATGGCAGTCTGAAAGGATAGATTTCCTCATAAAAAATGGAGAAGTGGATCATTATATTTGATCTGAATTTTGAGTATTTAATGCTTTGGAGTCTAATCTAGAAGTAATCTAATCTCATCTACATCTAATTAGATACCAATGCTTTGGAGAGATGACAGCTTTTTACGATGTAATGTTACGAAATTCTATCAGTTAGAAATTTGGCAATATGGTTTGCCCATCTTAAACGCTTCAAGAAGAAAAAAAAATTCTCCAATACCAGAAACTGACCTGAAAGGAAAGAGGCATAGCAAGACACAATTGCTATCCTAATGTTTCCTGATGACTTATCAACTGGAATGCAATGCCAACCAGTATATTTGCTTTCCTAGATGTCTAATCATTAGTTTTGTACATTTTCTGCAAATTTCATGAGCTAACTGTGCTTCAGACTCTAATAACCACTGCAGTATTTGTGGCTGAAACAGCTATTTTTCCATTTTTCGTTAGAGAAGGTAGCCAGTACTGGAAGTGGGTGGTTAATGCTTTCTTCAGCAGGCATTACATTAATGGTGCTGTTCACCATTTTACCTGCTGTGTGTTTTTGACCAGGACAGAGCTGGGAAACAGATGGATGCAGTTCAGTACTATAGACTGAGGCGATGGTAAGAGGTTGAGGAGACCTGCTGGAAGGCATGGAAAACATTAGCTCTGCATTTTAAAGGTGTGTGATTGACAGCTGTGATTAAAGTTCTAATTTATGGAAAATACATATTGCTTCCTGCTCTTAGCTAAGCATGGCAGGTTCTACACAGGATTTTTCTGTTTCTGCTGCCCAGTAGGTCACGAATATTTGTTTTGGAGAAGGACGTGGGTGCGTAACTCTTACATTAGATACTGGTTTGTGATACACTGTTTATTGTGCTGTCTTCAAAAAGAAAGTGATGGTGTGAAGAAAAGAGCAGTGTAATTTTTTTCCAAGAGCATATAACAAAAGTAGTTCATGATGTGGAATGTCCATTTATTTCCCTGTGCAGTTTGAGACATTGGCTTTGACCTGAAAAACTCCAGAGTCAGCTTGGGACTTGTTCTGATGCAACTCCAGGAATGGCTGGGACAGTGAGAGCACTAACAGTGCAATATGAGATGTTTAAAATCACAGAAAGCTGCCAGCTGAAAATTTTCTGCAATGGGCTCTGAAATTTGCAACCTGATGCTTTCGGTCATTAATAGTACTTGGGGTGAGATGAAGTATAAGTGTTTTCCCTATCCTTTTATGCGATTCCTTTTTAACAAGACAAGGAAGCCTAGAACCTACAACAGCACCTCTAATGTCCTGTAATTCTGATCAAGAAAGTGTGTTCAGAGCAGCTGTGTGAGAATACAAGGTCCCTGGCAGCATTTCCAAGGTATATGTGGATAATAACAATCTAAAAACATTCCTGTAATTTTTTTTTTTCATAGATAGATAGAGAATTAAATCTTTATTCTATATTGTTCAATGAGAGCTGTGATAGCATTTTCCTTCCACTTGCACTTATAATTCATACTGAAAACGGGCTAAATATCATGTTCACTACACTCCAGACTCACAAGAAACTTCTATGGATCACTGCAACATGCTATGTAAGTCTATTTTGAATGCTGACAAGGAAGCATACCAAATCACATCACGCAGAGGTGGAAGGTGTTCATATTTTCTAAAGAAAAAGCATATAATGCTTAACACTGGATTGCATAGAACCACATCTCTCAAAATGATGTAAGTACTATTTTTCAGTTCTTTAAATTACCTGTCTGCTCTCCCTACTATGGGTTGAAATTTTTTAGTCCATTTTATATGACAGAAGCAGTATTCAGTTTGTTAAGATTTAAAAGGAGAACATGCTGATCCAGAGAGAGGAACACAAGACCTTATTACATTGTTTTTCAGGCAGAATATGAATGACCTTATTTTTTTCTGGTAGATTCTGTGTTCTCTGGACTCAGTGTCCAAGGACTGATTTTCTAATTTCTTCTTAGAGGGGACGAGGGAGAATGCTGTATACAGCCAATCAGAGATGCTCAAACTTACTTTAGCTGAATTGTAGGATCAACTGTAGGACTTCAAATATTTGAATTTGTAAGGTAAATTATTCCCCCCCTCCCCCCAATTTCTATTCTTGGAGTAAAATATATGTCCGATGTTGCTTCTCTTTGCTTGGAAATGAGCCACATCTTTACTTAGGTACTGAGAGCATTGACCACAGAATACACCAAAAAGCATAGAATGTTGAGTTGCTTTTTCCCATTTGTTCTCTGTGGGAACAATATGGATGGAGTACAGAAAGGATAATTCAAAGAACCTAACAATAGGGGCTTTTTTTAGTGTCCTGAAGTATAATCCAGGTCTCAGAGCCTCTGTAAACTGGACTATAACTTTTTTTTTTTAAACTTAATTACCTCTTCAGTCACAGAGGCATAAAATGGACTGTCATTACTGGCTACCTTTTTTACCCCGAGGCAAATTGCTTCCATGTTTTACAGTAACCTGTTTCTGTGCTCCCAAGATCTACATTGTAATTTGGGGAAAAGTGACTCTTCTACAGATCCTGTCTTTGGTAAAGGCAAAAGGATTTTAATCTTTAAAGGTAGGTAGACAGGTGGTACACACAACTGTTCACTTTTTATTAACTCTATTTGAACTACCTCTTTTGTGGGTAATTCTAGGACCTACTGAAAGCAAAATTACAACTATGATGAAGGTTATTTTTTATACAATGGCATTTTTTTATGAGTTAGACTTTCATGTATTCTACAGCATGAATTTAAAAGGACTTGTATTTTGTCATTTCAGTGCTGTGATTCTGGAGCTAGATGTTTCAAACTGGCTGGTTGAGTATTATAGTTGCTGCTCTGGCCAGCTGGAGAAAATGTAATTTTTCTTGTACTTGTGATTAGGGCCTGCAATTCACTGCAAATTGTGAGCTGTAGATGCTGGTCTGCTATTGTGCTCTGAATAGCGCCTGATGGAGAGGGTAATATTTTAGAAAATGGAAGATGTGTTCTGAGCCTCTTCATGGTTAAAAGGGGTTTCCATATTGGTCTCCCACATACTACCAGCCTGCTTTCACTAATAAATATATCTCACTGTGATTAGAAAAAAAAAGAAAGGAAAACATAAGCCTTGCTCTGTTCTTGGTTATAGCATTTGTTAAGTACCAGCTCCTGGGAGAATGCTTTAGCCTCTGCTTTCTCTATGGATGAATGCTAGTTCAGAAACTTAAACTCTGCAGAGGTAATAGGATTTTGGATTTCCTAATCTGCATTTGATCTTTCCTGTCAATTTTAGTTACTCTGTTGTTTGCAGAGTGGTACGGCTAAACTGAAGCAGATGTTGCAAACCCAGACAGCTCTGTTTATCCACCTCTGCTCCCTTCTCTCATCTCTGTGCTACAGTTGTCTCTCTTACCCTTGACATCTGGTCCTGCAGAGAAATAGTTCCAACTTTTCGGCAAGTTGGCTCGATGAACTGCCTTACCATGGTGTCAGCTAAGTGACAGCTTTGGGTCAAATGAGAGGCTTGACTGCTCAGTCTGGCAAAAGCAGTGGGACTGCCTCTTTTGGCATCAAGTAGACTTTAGATACCTTCAATGTATCCCCAAACAGCTCTTTTGTGCTTATGGGATGCTGAACTACATTTCTGACATGCCAAACTCTAATTTTAACTATCCAAGCTAGAGACAACTGCACCAGTCAGATATTTAATGAGTAAGTGCAGAACCTCTTGCATTATCCAGATAACTTACATGGGATGGTTAGTTTTGAAAACCACTGACACACCTGGTTGTGTCATGTCTTTGGAGCAGCTCTGATGCACTCAGGATACAGCACATTGAGAGGTTAAATATGTACAGTGGCGAGAGACCCAATGCATTCATGACTTAGAACTAATGAATATGTGAGCAGTGAATGAATAGCAATCATTTCCTTAGTATGACTTGTTTTGCTGTTTTTTTAATGTGGCAGCTCTTTGTTGTAGGAGTGTGCAGCTGCACTTGGGAAACCCAAGCCTGATGCTTAACCATATAACACTTATGTGATGAAGGAGAAAATAAGTCACAAAAAAAGACGGAAAAATGATATTTCTTTATATCCTTCTAACCTCTCGGCATCCTCACGGTAGAGAAATACTTCTAGAGAAGTATTTTAAAAATAGAACAGAGAATAATTCTGAGGTGTTTATGAATGAGCAAATGTAATCCACTGTAGCAATCTAAAACTATTAAATATAATCTATGTCCTTTAAATTTTCCAGACATTTAAATTATCTGTTAGGTGTCTTCATGCTAAAATGTGCTCCTTATTTTGTTTTAATGAAAGCTAGAAGCCAGGAATCACAAAAACGCATGGATAACACTGAGCAACTGTATTTTCCGAGGAATGGGGCTATGCTATTAAATGGATTTGACTTTTAAAACTGGTTTGGGAAAAAATTAAAATCCTGATATGAAAAGAGTGGGATAAACATCATATCTATTTAATTCATCTGATTTACCTGGTTTCCTCCTCACAGAGGTCAACCCATCAACATGTGCATGATGCTCATTGGATGACTATTATTACTCTTGTGCTGTGGTTTCATTTTTCTCAAGATGGGACAATGCCAGTCTGAAATAGGCACAGATCTTAGTGCTGTTCAGAAGGACACCCTTAGTCAAACCAGATTTTTAACCTGACTTCAGAGTGGCAGTTGTGCAGAAGGAAGGAACTCCAATTGCCTGCCATACTGGCTGATACCAGCTGACACCCAGTGGATGAGACATGAATTTGCTCCCACCTTCTGCCTGATGCTGCTCTAGTGCTGCCTCCATTTATCTCTTGCATTAGGTGCAGGATTACACCTTCAGTGGTTACTTCTTCTGCTGTTCAATGCTAATTTTTTTGTTTGTTTGTTTTGTTTTTTTTTTTTTTACAAGCCTGAAAAAAATAGGGGGTTTGTTTGGTGGCTTAGTGCTATGATAAGTTTGCAGCATTTAAAATTAATTGGTCAGATTCATAAATCATCCTCTTTTTAATGAAGCCTTTGTAATGTAACGTAGTTCTTGCATCAGCAGCAAGTTCCATTGTTCTGATTAATAAGTGAAGGGTCAGATCTTCAGCTGCTGTGAGGTGGCATGTTTCCATTTAATCCTGTAAAGCAGAGTGCTTCACAGAAACTAGGAGTCTGTCCTAAGACAGACACTACCTGCGAGTATCTTAGAGGAGGTGTTTGAAGTAGACAGATACTTGGACATAATGGCTGCACAGGAAAAAGATTAAAAAGTAGTTTTCATTAGGGTAGAGGAAACTTCAGCAAGATTAAAACTGCAAAAATACTTGTGATTCTGATAATTTAGCTGTAGCCTTGCAGAAATGGAATCACCATAAAGAGGCTTTGGACAGATTCACTAAAGCAATAGAAGTTTCCTCTATCTTAAAGGTACATCTACAGTAGGATTTATAGTATGTTTATTGCATAATAACCTCTTCTTCTGTGTGGAGAAGAATATCCTGGTGAGCTGCTCCATTTTCAATCAGGGAGTATATAAGAAAAGTGTTTTTTAATATTTGTTGTCTTGTTTCAGTCTTGTGGTTTTTTATTACACTCAATTTACTCTAAAGTGATTGGCAGCTGCATCTTAAAATATAGCTACAGTACAGCAAAATTAGATCAGTGAGTACAATAAACAATACTGCGTCTAGAGGCTCAGATCAGACTGAGCTGCAAGTAATCCGTCTTCTGAACATATTAAGTTATCCTATGCTTGCACATTGCGTTAAGCATATTAAAAATTGACCTGTGAGATCTTTTAAAATAAAATGAGATATTTTAGTGAGTAATGGAGAAGAGAGGCCAAAGTCCCCTGCTTTTTTACCCACATAAGCCTTAGAATTAGATTTTATCCTTAATGGTCAGTGTTTTTTGAATCACGGGTTACCTCAGTATGCTCGTAGTTTCTTAAATTATGCATTTATGAAACCATGTCTGCCATTAATGTCAGGCTGATCTTACAAGAGTCTGAGAGCTCTTAAAAATACTATACATTTACAGCACTGGGGTTGCTCACTACTTTCTGGGATCGAATCTTTTCAGTTAAATGATGTTTTCCCTACTTTTTGTAATCTGTTTACTAATGTCAATAACATAATACTACACATGTAGAAACAGCTTCCGGCTTATGTTTTCATTTCCAGAAGTTATCTGTGATGCATTTACAGTTATTGATTAAACACACTTCAAGTGGTAGGTTTGCACTGGCTTTGTACTTCTTCTGTAATCTTATTAACTTATTTTTTTCACTTTTTTTTTCCCTCCAAGGGAGTAAATTGATTTATATGATCATGCTGTTAATATTATAACTCCTTGCCTAGGCCCTTGGGTTCTAATGTTTTTTAAACACAATACAATTATGGGAAATATTATATTGGAATGATAATATAAATCATCCCCATAGGAATCTGAGCAGTCTGGGGAGTAATTGTATAGAGCCCTGCTGAGGTAAATAAGAACAGTAATTTGAAATAAATAAAAGACCAATAGTGCTAATGTGGATGTCTCAAGAATATCATTAATTTTGTAATGGCATTGTTTACTTGGTGTAATGATACTCCATGTGGTGAAATGCTGCTGCTTAAATCATAACTTTATAGTTCATGATCCTGTCTCATCTCTTCAGAGAGTATTTAAGGTTGGCTGTGTTTCCACATCTGTCCTCCAAACACCATCACTTCACTGAAAAGCATATGCACATGTGAAGTGTGAGATTCTCTAGAACTTCGGCTAAATTTAGTCAAAAAATGTTAAAATTTCAGGTGCAAAATATGCTAATGGGAATAATTTTTCTTTGTTTCTGTTTCTTTCCATAGAGTGTTAGAAAAAGCACAGAAATTGGGTGGTAAAAACTGTTTTATTTGCCAGTCATCCATAGATAGTAATGGATGTTGCTTGGGTTCAAAAGGGCCCTTACACTGCTTTGTGCTTAAGCACAGTGTGAATCTGTGGTCTCTAGTGGTCTTCTTCTCTTGCAGTAGCTTCTTCACCAGAACTTAATTGCCATCGATGCTCCAAGTTATTGTTCCTTCCTTAACTTGCAGGAGAAGTAAAGTATGAGTTTAAAATACAAAATGAAAGCAGTTAATCTGAAAAGGAACTGCTTTAAATATTTTTTTTTCAGTCTTTATCTTTTTAACATGTACAAATGACATAGTAGAAAATAATTCAAAAATATTACACTTTCATAGGAAATATATTGCCTTGGAATAAATTTAGCAATATCATATGAATAAAACTATAGTAAGAAAAATCAAACTGATATATTTTTGAATAGAAATTGATCTTCCATGAGATTTTTTTTTTTCAGAGGCTAGGGAGTTTGTATGTAAAGCAACTTGTGTAATTGAAGGCATGTTCTATTTATGAAAAATAAATGCAAAATTTTCATTGCATAAACACAGCCAAACCTTTAGAAGAGATTTTTTTAAAAAAATGATATTATCTCTTTTATTAATTTCTGAACCAATCTTGGAGCAAGATTAGACTTGTGCAATCTGTTACACAGACTTATGTGCTGTAAGTATAGATATGACATTACTTTTCAGCAATCCAAGTGCTATCAGTACAAGGTGTAAAAGTTTCTGGGGGAAATGCTTCTGACATCAGGGACTTCAGTGCAGTATTTTTAAAATCTAAACCCAATAATGACAGTAGTACCTGTTAAAGCCAGTTAAATGAGAAGATGAAAGATGAGATATGTTGTATTTTCTGCATTTTTCTTATCACTTCTCAGTCTAGGACTTCTGATCCAACCGGTTTGAGTTGGAAGGGACCTTAAAGATCATCTAGCTCCAGCCTCTCTTCCATGGACAGGCATGCCTTATACTAGACCAGGTTGTTCAGAGCCCCATCCAACCTGCAAGTGTCCTTGAACACTTCCAGAGACTGGGCATCCCCAGCTTCTCTGGACAACTTGTGCCAGTGCCTCTATCACCCTCACAGTAAAGACTTTCTTCCTGATACCTGCCTGTCATCTCTTATATGGATTAAACTCATTCAGTGAACTTAGGATGCTTTAGTCAAAAAATCAGCATGTTACAAGAGATGATTAACTGGAGACCAGGCATGGTATTGGGAGAACGTGTCAAAAATGGAACCTTGCTTCTTGGCAGCAGCAAGTTGTTAAGTCCTTTTGAATATATTGTACGATTTCTTGTTTCAGTGAGGAAATGCCACCTGAAAGGGTTGTGTTAGACACTAGCTGGGAGTGTCTCACAGGAGGCACTTGGAGTAGACAGATGCTGAGATATAACGCCTGCACAGAAAAAAAGAGTAGTTTTCATCAGGGTAAAGCAAACTTAGAGTTTTTTTAAGAAGACTTTTAGAAACTATCAAGGGAATGTTTTTAAAATGCCAATATTGCATGCTTATACTGTATATATTAAGTGCTCTGATGAAGCATGAAAAACACCTATTCATAAGAAAAATGTCCACAGTTTTATTTGTTACTTTCTGTCACTTATTCTGCATTGGTAATGGAAGATTGGAAAGAAGCAGTAGGTGATGCTAATAAGACTAATCGGATCCTGCAAATCTCTAAGTAATCATGGTACAAACTATGTTTATGAAGACCATGAAAAGATACAGAAATTGTAGTTTGTTTTGTTTCTCATGCTCTGTTTAAAAAACCCCAACAAACTAGGTCAAATTAGGTTTTAGTTTAAGCACCTGCAAGACTGAAATAGACCTCAAACACTTTTAGTTCTGGAGTTTTGATCTGATTTGTTCTAATCTTCTCATATCGTGTAGTGTTTAACTAAAAGCTTTGCTTCTGGGTCACCTTTCAGTTATGATTTCACGTCCTTTCTACAGTAACTAGCAATGCTTGGTTAAAAAACATCAAGCCTTACCAAAGCAGAATGCTCCTCAGCCCATACAGTTTTCTCTAAGGAGAAGATGAGGGAAAAAGCGATGTGTGATAGATACTGGTCACATTGCTACATGTAACTGCTGGAAGGCATTCAGATCCTACCATGATAAATGTGGTTTAAAAATACACACAGAATACAAGAACAACAGAAAGGCAATATATAGCATCTGATGAAGGGCTGTACTGAATTAGCTGACTTGACCATCAGTATCTGCTTTCTGAACTCCATTTTATTTGCCATAATGTGCCTGTTTCATCCGTGTTTTCCTGTTACCACAGGCATCCTCTAAACACAGTTGCCCTTCAGAGGTGAGATACTAGTGGAGACTTTGCCATAGATGTGGCCCTTTAGAAGGATCAAGGGAACCATCACTACAGTTTCAAGCCAACAGAAGGCTTAGAGTGATTTCCCAGGATGTACTGATGCAGTCAGGCATTGAAATTTGAGCTGATTAACCTCTGGAAAGTTGAGATAGTAACAGCGATGAAAGAATTGTCATTCTGATACTATCCTCCAGACAGTATGTGGCACACAGTATTTCTGAAGCTGAAATTTAGACTTGACTGGAAGAATACTGGCAATAGTAGGATGGAAAGAAATTCTGACTGCCAAAGAATTGGCAGTGTCTTCCATTTTGGCAGCATGACTAACTACATTATTTTGATTTTAAGGAGAACAAGGAATTACAGGTAGATGAAACCTTATCATTAAGGCTAAAATTAACACTATTAAGAAACACGAAGATTTATGGTTACTGAGCAGTCCCTATACACACATAATAATACAGCTTCAGTGGAGCAGTTTTAGACAATGTTTCAGTACAAAGTTAAAGGCTTGATCCAAAAACTATCAAACCTGGGTTAGGTTCATCAACCTCCTGACACGACCGACACTCATTAAAGAACATGTATTTTTGAAGTAAATTAGGATCAATCTTTATTGTTGTTTTCCCCACTTCTTTTGTGTTTTAAGCAGGGCCTGTAGGTATTTTCAACTCTGTATTAGATGCAAATTACTTGATATGGGACAAGATTATAATGTCACAGAGATTTTTGCTGTTGAGGAATTCAGGTTGCCTCTATGTGAAACACACTAAATGAAAATTTGGAAAGTCCCTCAGGAAAACTACAAGCTACTTTACAGAAATATACACTTCTTTCACTACATGAATAACTGGTTATTATAAGCAGATCTTAGAAGATAGATCATGGCATTCCACCAGCAAGGCAAACCCTTTCAATTCCATTCAGTTTTTAGAGGTTGTTAACATCTACACTGCACAGACAAAACATCTGTTTCCCTGTTACCAACATGGTCCATGATGACAAAGTATCTGAAATTTAATTAATCACTCTTTAAAGCCGAAGGAATGAAGTCACCTTGCTGGCTGGGTATTGAAGCTTTGATTTCAGGATCTTGCCAAACAAAGTGGGTGATTAGATGTAAAGCTGTGAAGGAGTAACATTGAAGAATACGCTTAATTTTAAATACGAAACAAATTTTGTAAAATTCAGTTTGACTTAAAATTAATTACATGGTTCCCGGAACCAGTGTTTTAAGTCCAATCTTTTGCAATTGGACTTTAATTCATACATCTGGAGTATTTCAAGTTCATTTGCTAGATAGCTTGCAATTTTAATATGCTGCTGATTACAGTATAGGATTGTGTTGCAAGTACTCTGGTAATTAATGTGCAATTAGTAAATAGACACTTTACTTCTAGTGCTCTATGAAAGCAGAGAAATTTTATAGAAAATCCTCCATTATTTCAGAGAACAGATGTAGCATAGTGAGCGTGTATTCTGCCTTCTACAAAATGCCTTTCCAACATGCTTTGTCCTTGCTCTGGACACAAAAGATGTGGAAATGTAAGGTCCACCCATAAATAATTTTTTAGTGGGACTGTAGTGCCAGTGTAGTATGAGCACCCCTTGACTGAGAGTTTAAGATTTTCTCAGGCAACTGTCTAGTCTTCACCCATTAAGCGATTCTTAATCACTGGTGATGTAATGTGTACTAAAGTTGGCCAGGTGGACACCTATTTCTTGTCCTTAGTCCCTCAAGGAATCGGGAGTGATGCTTTTCGGAATCCGGTATCTGTAGCTTCTCTACATGCTCAAGCTTATTCAAGGAGTCATCACTGTGTTTTTATACCTTTAATACTATACTGTTGATAACCTAGAAAAAATTTCAATTCTTTTCCTTAACAAGCCTTTCAACTGTCCAAGAAAATTTACCAGTTTTTTGGTGAGGACGACTCTTATTGTCTTAAAATGGCATGTTTCTGTGATAAGTGAGAACTCATTTGATTGCACAGAGAAGTGAAGAGCTTCTCTGAAATCATCAATCAGAGCAAGCTTTGATCTATTATGCTTTTTGGCAGTAAGAGCCGTGGTTATCCCAGTTTCGGGGGTTTGGGACTTTTTTATTTATTTTCTTTTCTCCCAGTAGCCACAGAATGGGTCTGTAATAGTAGAATCACCTATGGGTTACCCCTGGGTTTGCATGTGGATAAATTTTTCCAATGCAGAACTTTATAGCACCACTGTTCTCCAATGCAGATCCTGCTGTGGATAACCAAGGACTAAGAATATAACTGAGAGGAGACAAAGAATGTGTGTAGTGGGTGCTACACGCTGTTTTCAAATGAAGAAATGTCTTTTTTTCAAAAGAAGACAATTTGCTCTTTGCTTATATATATATATATCTTCCTTTATCATGGAAGTTCCCCTATAAAAAGTGCTAAGAAGGAAGGAATAATGAGGAAAAATTATGGTCTTTTACTGGATGCAGGAGAAGGGACTATACTAACTGAGCAGGTCCCTAACAAAACCCAAAGAATATGCAGACTCACATGCCATATTGCTTTTTTTGGGTAAACATTTCCTCTGAAAAAAACAATTATCTGTATGCCAGCCCTCTTGTGATAGTGTCTTTTGAATTAGATGAGAGGAATAAAGTAATAAAACTGCACCGATACAGCAATTATATTGGGAAAGTTGACACAGAGGAAGTGTACCTTTTGAAATTTTAGCAAAACAGGTTGTCTAAAATTCCTTCTGAGAGCAGGTAGATGTTAATGATGAAGCAGTGAATCTAAGGGGTGGAAACTTTGTTCTATATGACTGTCATCAATTTGAGTGGAAATGGATATTTTATTAATTACTCCTGAGCTGATACACAAAATTTTTTCTATCCCTGAAAAAGATTAATGTCACCTCTGAAATTAGTAGTATCCTAAACTAAGTTTAGCTTTATGTCAGTATATTTTTCCAAAGCTTTCCGAAAAGTACTAGTTGCAATCTGATTTGAGTCCAAAGATGTGAAAATACATACTATAATCAGTAACTGAATTTAAACCACCTGTCTTTGATGCCATGATAAGAAAGTAATGTATTAAATTATAAAAATTTTCATTTGAACTTACCAATTGAGAGCTGATGTGATTAACTTTTCAAACCTTAATGTTGCCAGGTTGAGATGTGCATTGACTTGATATTTTAGTTTGCTTTTTATGGAATTTGACCCATCACATATGTGCATTGTGATGAGAAATGAATACAAAAAAGAACGATGAGAAAAACTAAATTGCTGGTCTGATAACAGCCTGCTGCTTTCTAAATGTGTCTGCACTCTGCATTTCACTAGTTCCAGTCTGACCATTACATAAATAAGTGTAGTGAGTGGCAAAATAAGACTGTGAGAAATCTTCAGTTATTGCAACAGGTCAGAACTGGTGTTTCAGTTTTTGAGATACTGAGTCCCGCCTGATTCAGAGATGGTTTTTATAGCTGGTTAGCTGGGTAAAGTGCAGTATTCTTTTGAGAACAAGCAGCTTAAAAGCTGCTTAATCAGTACCTTTAATTGAAAGTTTAGGAAGGGATTGATTATTAAAACTCTTGTAATCTCTCTGCTGTGTTAAAAGGCCATGAGTAAGGCTGCAAAAAGAAAGAGTGAATAGTTCTGATCACAGAATCCCGGAATATGCTGAGTTGGAAGGGATGTCCCACAAAAAAGTATTATGAAAGACAGACAGGCCAGGCTGTTACACTAGCAAAGGTTTAAGAATCAAACTTTTGCTTATGACAGAAACTGATAAAAAGTAATTTTATAAAGCTAGTTAAAATACTGTCCTTTTGTGCCCTCAGAACAGTCTTGTAACTCTTGTTTAGTGAGAATAGAAGAAGGTAAACCAATTTTTTTTTAAAAATAAATATATATATATATATATATAGCTGCACTGAGGTTGAATTAGTGTGTCTCACTTTATGTATATTCGACAGTACTTTTACATAAGTAAGATTACTTTTTAGTAAAATGTTCGCTTGTTGGAGGCAGATGCTGTTTTCTCATGAGGGGAAGTTCTGTAGCTCAGTTGTTACCTGTTAATTGCTCAGAATTCTGTTCTCAGGTCTGAAGTTTGATCATCACAGCAACATCTTGCAACTATTCCTTATATATCAAACATGAAAAGATGTTCTAGCGAGGTGGGCGTCAATCTATTCTCCAAAGTAACAAGTGATAGGACAAGAGAAAATGGCCCTAATTGTGCCAGGGGAGAATTAGATTGTATATTAGAGGAAGTTTCTTCACCAAAATGGTTGTTAAGCATTGAAACAGGCTGCCCAGGGAAGCGGTTAAGTCACCACTCCTGGAGGCATTTAAAAGATGTGTGGATGTAGCACTCTGGGACATGATTTAATGACCGATGATCTGCTGAGGTAATGTACATGAATTTATTTTCTCACTATGACAGATTTGATGCACGAATATTCTGTTATTTCTGTCTCTGTCCTAAAATTTTTGTGTATTGTGGGTAGATTTGTTGCTGATTTGTACCTGATACAAGATACGTAGTTGCTATGGCTACCATTTTGTCTGGAATAAAGCTAAATGAGGAATGAGTATTCTGTGGTTATATTGTTGATCCAAATAAGTATGCTTGTTTCTCTCTCCATATTTGAAAAGATCTTATAAACAACTCTCTTCTGGAAAAAAGAAAAGAGCGCAACATGATTATCACTTTTGGGGCTAAATAAAATGGCCATTAAACTACAGTTCACAGAGGATTCTGTGAAATAGCTTATGGTAATTATCAGAAACTAAAATATTCCTCTTTTACAATTTCACTCTACCAATATGTGAACAATCTCTAGCAGCTAGGTGTTGATCTTGTGGTTTATCATTGAATTATTTTAATAGTTATGGCACAAATATGTTTTGTTCCATTAATAAAATGTATTCTGCAACTTGGAAATAAAGGGTTGCTCATTATTCCTGGGTGGTGTGGTCATTATTTCTTGGCATACTACCTCAGATAGTGCTGTCCTTATTTTTGAATTTGAACTTGTAGGTAACACATCTTTGCTTGGTGATACCTCCAGTAAATGATGGGTCTTTACTCACTTACAGAAGAATCTCCTAGTTTCTTTGAACTCAAGGTTTGATTCAGACTGCCCAAATCTGACTGCTAGAAGGTCAAGTCTCAGCCAGATTGATTGACTGTTCTCTGGCATTGCCTAGCTGTGGATGCAAATGAAATCAAGCATTTTCATTCCTCTACCTTGGTTTACAAAGTTGCAGTGTCTTAAGATGGCTGATAGAGTAAGCCTAGAGGCATTCTGACCCGGGAAGCAGTTACGTAGGTCGTCTGTAGGATCTCTTATGAATTCCACCGAAATGCCTAATTCAGTTTAAATCCATTAGTCAGCTCAAATTACTTCTTGCTTAGCATGCATTGACAGCAGTGCAAACCTCACCAGTCCTGATGGCTTTCAAAAGCAAACTTAATTCTGTGTCCCTGTAATAAGGTTACTCATACTGAGAGGGAGTATCTCTAAGCATCTTCACTGTGTTTTCTAAAGGCCACACTGATGCACGTTTTCATTTAACAACCATGGAAATACTGAGATTCTCAGCTGTAATAAAAATTAATTTACCCATTGGCTTCAACTGCTTGATTTTTTCAAGTACTAGATTAAGATACACACAACAGGGGAAAATATGCAGTGCCATATAAAGGAAATAGCACATCAAGGGTGTTTTCATTAACATTCATCTTCAGGGCCAATGCATGTTGTCAGACAAGATGTGTTCTTCATGATCTCCATGGCATCACTTTAGTGCTTATGTTATAGTTACTTCAGATGTATTTTTAGTTGCAGCTGAAGAAATACACAGCAATAGGTCACTCTGAATGATTTAGCTATTGAATTAAGTGTGGAAACATATCTACTGGGGCCTCATCCTCTGTTTTCACTCTTAGTTTGAATCAGTTTGTCATGGTCTATGTATCTTGAGGTTTCTGACATATATTCTGACTTCATATTGAAAATAAGTAATGTTGTTATCAGCCATAGCTGAAGGCTTGTCAGGTAGGCTGGGAATAGTTTTTGCCTCCTGGGTGGGTGGCAGTAAGAAATTGCTTGTGCCACTAGATTTTGTCAATAATTAGATGTTGCTAAATGTTATCAATATTAAAACAGTTAAAAATATTGGCATTGAAATTTTCATCTCTGAATCATAATGCTGTCATTTAAGGCATTTAAAAATTTGCAATGATACTGTTGTGTGGATCCAGACAGTGATACAGTGTGTTCACACATGGCTCATGAAAGCCACAAATATTCTTATCCACAAGTGAAAATAAAATAAATATATTTGTTAATATCAAATAAGATTAAGTTTTATTTTCTTATGGCAATACTTTTTTGAAGAAGAAAGACCAAACTATATTTAAAGAATGGATTAGGATGTAGTAAAAAGAATCATTTTGTTGATAGGAAAACTTGTCTGAAGAATAGTAAGGAACTTAATCCTCATAATAATAAGAAATTTTTCAATGGCTTTTCTTTTTCTCAGACACCTGTGCCTGGTAAGTGTTCCTCACACAATTATGGAAATCGGTTTCTTGGCTGGACAATAATTTATTGTTTTTTATTGTTAACTGGACAGTCATTCATACCAGAGTCATCACTCTTCCATAAGAATTCTTAAAGGCTTTATTTTAGTTCACTACGTCCTGTATTTTGACTTTATCTGCCTAGAATATATGCACAGCTTAGCGTAATATGAAATGTTTTATATTTTTAGACAACGCATCTACTCATTTCCTTGCCCCAAAGTATCTCCATGTTTACAGAGGTTATAGTCCTGGATTATAGGTTCCATAGATGTTTTAAAATGTAAGAAGAAACAAAAGAAGGTGAAAACATTCATCTTGCTCCATCTCCCTTAACATTTTCCATACATCAGTGTCTTTACGTTCTCAACTATGGTTAAAATTGTTTACCTTGTTTACACCATTGTTCTGAACACATTCAAGATTTTATTACGTACTTTTTCAAGAAACATGTTTCTGACCCGTAAAACTTGCTCTTCTAAAATTGGTGGTTTGTTGTTGTTTGTTTTTGGTTTTTTTGAGAAAGCCTGTTTTCTTTCAGTGCAGCATTAAGGTAAAAGCATGCAATTGAATCACTTCCACATTAGAAAGTGCAGCCTTTTAGGTATGGTACTTTAACTAGATATCCAGACAACACTGCCGTTTTAAGGATGCTATTAGACATGGAGAAAATGAAGGAACGGGATGCAACATCAGAAGGTAATAATATATCTGTTCTTATTGACTCAAAATCTATCCCAAAGGCCTATTTCTCTTCCTCTAGAAAGTCCTGTTTTCTTATTTTTATTGAGAAGCATTTCTATGGCAATAGGAAAGTATATACTGGTTTTATGGATCATAAAACAGAGTTCTACTTTGCCACTAAACAGAGTGCGGGCTGGAATTTTTTTGGTGGTTTTTTTTTTGTTTGTTTGTTTGGTGGTTTTGTGGGTTTGTTTGTTTGTTTTTAATTGACAATAGGGAAAGAATGGACAGGTAAGAAATGCTAATAGTTGTACAGTTTGAAGACATGTAGATGATATTTGCTGATTAAGCTGTAAAATACAATACTTACAAAACTTTGCAATTAAAATAACTGCAGACAAATTACCAAGCTATGACTTTTAAAATGTGGCATAGTTTCTGTTACTTAAATTAATGATTTTCAATGATACTTGCCAGTAATACTGAGTTGCTGATTAGAAGGGGTGGAGTTTTTTCTTCTTAAGTTCAATTGCAGAGAAAGATTTTTTTTAACTTGAATGTGTCAAATTGATTAAACTGAATAAAAAGAGTTAAAGAATAGCCAGAGAACCTTTTAGCCAGAGGCATGAAAAAGAAGTATTATAACCTCAGGGCAGGTTGAAAGCACACCTTTTTTTTTTCCAAATATGGATGATATTCGTGTGTGTAGGTCAAAAGGTGAAACAACACAGAAAAACGTTTAAACTAATTGAAGTGCAATTGAGTACACTCATTTCTGGATGTTGTTTCTCTGTGGAGGTAAGATGAGATTTATGTTTTCATGAGGCTAAAATAGCTTCATAAAAATTTGTTATTGCAAAAGAGAAAATAGCAGTGTTGGCATAAGCAGTTTTATACAATTCCATTCTCCATGTTTCCTCCACATTTTGCCACCATGAAGTATGAAAGAAAGCAAAGCTTTGGGCCATACTAATCCACCTCAGTATTTTCACACCGACAGCTCTGTAGATACTAGGGATCATTGCTGGGAACCCAGAGAAAATTCGAAGTAGCTTTAACGTACCTGTGTTGGCATTGGTTCAGAGCTGTCAGAGCAAACCTAGGCTAGTGGTAAAGGCCAGTGGCTTTCAGAGCTGTTGATACGACCCTAACATGGCCAGAGGCACTGTACTTAGAGCTCACCATGCTTTAGAATAAGACTATAAAGTTAAATACAAATGAGGTTTGCTTAAAACATAGGTGTTAAGGGGAGGGATGTCATCCTTGACATGCTTGAGAGGTGGGCCTGTGAGAAGCTCATGAAGTTCAGTCAGCATGTGCAGAGGTCAAGGCAATCCCAAGTATAAATGCAGGCTGGGCAGAGAATGGATGGAGCAGCCCTGCCAAGAAGGACCTGAGGTGTTGGTGGGTGAGAGGCTGGATATAAGCCCGCAATGTGCACTTGCAGCCCAGAAAGCCAAACATCTCCAGGCCTGCATCAAAAGCAGTGCGGCCAACAGGTTGAGGTGGGTTGTCCTGCCCTTCTAACTCCACCAGGGTAAGACCCCACCTGGAATACTAATTTCAGCTCTGCGGCCCTCAACATAAAAAGGATGCGAACCCGGTGCAGCAAGTCCAGAAGAGGACCACAAAGATGATTAGAGGGTTGGAGCACTTTACCTCTCCTATGAAGACTGGTTGAGAAAGCCGAGATTAATCAGCCTGTGGAAGAGAAGTCTCCAGAAAGAACTTAGTACAAAAATGGAGTAAAAACGGAGCTGGAGAGGGACTTTTTGCAGATGCATGCAGTGATAGGATAAGGGGGAGTGGCCTTAAGCTGAAGAATGACAGGTTTAGATAATACGTTAGGAAGAAATTCTTCAATGTGAGGGTGGTGAGGCACTGGCACAAGTTGCCCAGAGAAGACATGGGCGCCACAGCCCTGGAAGTGTTGTCCAGGTTGGATGGGGCTTTGAGTAACCTGGTCTAGTGGAAGGTGTCTCTGACCTTGGCATAGGACTTAGAATTAGGTAATCTTTAAGGTCCCATCCAACCCAAATCATTCTGTGATTCTATGAAGTCAGTGTTTTGGAAAACAGAATACGAAACATATTCCAACTTAGTACACTGGAACAGCTGGAACATTCTATAGAGCAACGAAGACTTCTACGACATTGGTCTGAGACAAAATGAGGGATGCTGTTTATTAAGTGTTCATTAATACATAGTTAAAGGAGGAAAATATAATGGTAATTAATAGAACTTTATGGAAAAATGACATTGCTAGTTGTAAAACAGATTCTTCCTCACCAATTTCACATTTTTATATCTCACCGAAGACAATCTTTAAGCTTTACTTTCACTGTTCATTAATTTTCTCATTTTTCTTTGACCAAGTTCAAAAAGTGCTGAGTTTCTAACCAATGAATTGATAGGGATCTTTAAGCCAACATGGACAGGACAAAACCCAGAGCTCACTTTGGCTTTGTGGCCTGTTACAAATGGATTATAGGTCAAGATTTTTATATTTAATACTATTTAAATGTATACCATGCTGTGGTAGATACCATTTTGAGACAATCCCCTTTCATTATAACTTGAGTTGCTTCTGTATATTCACTAATATAAGCAAAACTTTGGATTTTTTTCCCCCACAAATCTCTAACCTGAATAGCAGCTTTGTAGCTGCTGTCTGCTGATCTTATTATCTATGAAGGAACTCACTTGAAAAAGAAGGAATAGCTATTCATTTTAGAGAAATGATGATGATTCAAATTGTGTTGTGAATGTGGACTCCATGGCCAGAACAGCTTTCCAGGACATGAGACATAAGGGCATTCAGAATGCAGCTGGGGTTCCTCATGACTGCTGCAAACCAAAGAAAACATGATGACAAGCACTTTGGGTATATTACATTGGAATGAAAAGCCCTGTAGATTATATTTGTTAAAAAATATTATATATTATTTCTTGCATATGAAAGAACAAATGAGCAGAAGTATTCAATTTTCCTCTTTTGTATCATTATTTCTTGTTCCTCTATAATATTTTTATTCTTCTCTGATTTAAAGTATTACAGTCCTTTCATTGTCTTTCCCAACCTTGTTTTCCAATTGTTCTCCTGACCTCATTTGCATATGTTTGTTCTTTATGTGTTTTCCACTAGGCAGTCATGTCACTTAGTGACAATAGTACTGTAGGAGAATATCTCAGTGATAGGTAAAAAATGTTGAAACATACTCTTATTTTCTCTCAGCATCTTTATTGTTTAACACTTTGCATTGTTACCTCTCTCAGCACATTGAACTGTGGTTTTAATCTCAAGATCTTTTTTCTGGTGAGATGTAAAGTTAGTTTAGAACTCAACACATTGTTCCTTTCTACACACATTACCTTGTGTTTGCCAATGCTCAGTGTCATCTCTTTACATACAGACTTACTTGGACTCTCTCAAGACCTCTGGGCCTCTTCCTGTTGACCTGCACTAGCATGAGATTTCATTCAGCCTTTCTTAGTTAAGAAATGGAGGCTGTGGCTCTTACTTTAAAGTGGATTTAATGTTTCGGTAGGAAGCATGCTTGTTCTTAATTGACTCAGTTTTGGAAAACATGTTTTTTCCAAGACTATATACATTTTGGGCATTGATAAATGCTCATAACTTTACATTTACTTAACAAACTATTTTTCTCTGAAAGTAAGAAATTGATATATTTGGGAATACTCTTAGAAATACCTCAAGAGACCTTTTGAAAATGTCAAATGTTTTATTTCATGACTTTGGGTGTTGAAGAACTTTCAGTTTCTCCCTTTTCCTGAAGAGGATTGGAACTCACAGGACTTAACTCCTGAAAAAGGCAATTTTTGCTTAGTGAGACAGTGCTCTCAATCTCCACTTGAAATTGCTCCACTTTAAAATGGAATACTTAAACATTCTTTGGGCAGTAAAGAGAGAATGTGTATTATAAGGCAAGACTTAGAATTTGTTTGTTTTAGTATTTTCTGTCAAGAAGAACTGTGTGTATCTCCTGTACTGGGAGAAATGTGGGAGTCTGTCGTTTTGACTGGCACTGCTGGATTTAAGTGCATGTGTTTGATTTAAATTCCACTTTAGACACCTACATCCTTCTATGAAACTGGAGTTAAATGCTTCCTGACACAGGGAACAAGCTGAACAAATTTTGGGCCTTGACACTGAAGACACATGGTGGAGGCACCTAAATTCTGCAATTGCACACATGGGGCTATTTATAAACTTATACTGTTTTTCCATTTAGCTCAAGCAGGTGATTTGATTAATCAGCATTAGATGTTTTGATCCTTTTACTTCAATGAGAAACCTTTTGTGAACTGACACCTTTTCAGCATATGAACACCTCGTATTTCAGGTTTGCTCTCTTATTTTTATTTAAATCAATGGCTGTAGGAATAGAACTGTTTGCATGTTTTGTTTGAATTAAGAGAAATTTGTTTCTCTAACGTTAAAGGAGAAGTTCCTTGAACTCCTTTGAATTGTTTGGGGTCTGGTGGCTTTCAAAGCTATTATCAGAGTATTTGTCCAAAGGTTAGTAGATTTAACTCACAGGAACTATCATCCTCTAACAGGAAGTCCTTGTTATCTCACTATGGAATATGTTTCCTGTGGTTCAGGATTAGGTAATACTCCATTATCTCATCAAGTCTACATTTTCATTTAGATCTACATGTTGACACGTGTGTGGTACAGACAGAAGTCAGCTAAAGTACGGCGGTCACACAACTTTTTAAAAGAACCAGTTTTTGGATTATTGGCATGAATCATCTGATGATGATTTTTTTAATATTGTGGAATTGTAGGATTACAAATACGCTTTACTATTTTTAGCCTAGTAATTACTAGGAAAATAAAATAGGTTTCCTACAGTAATATGTATCAAGTTCTGGACTTGAGATTATTTTATGCTTAGTCACATATCAGTTTGAAAAGCAATTTAATTAAACTCGTTCCTTCAGAATTTTAGCTTCAGACACATTCATACTCTTGCAAAAGAAATGGTCTGAACTATAAGTGAAGTGAGGTGGAATATTAAAAATTCCTCTGAAATTTCTCAGTACAGAATTGGAATGCAGAATTGGAATTGCTAGCATGTGCTCCTGCACTGAGGGACCAGGCTTCCTGACTTAAAATAGGATTTAACCTTGCTAAAGATGAACTTAAACTCACAGCTCTTGGTGTTAAGACTTGGTGTCAGTCATCAGACCATCAGTGCCAGTGTTCTTTAATTTTTGGGGAAGCTCAAACCACTTCAGTGAAAATTCAGCATCATGGTAAGTTTCTCTAAATACAGTCTTTTTTTCACTAAAGTATCAAAAAGATTTTATTTGTCTCAAGTCACTTTGAAATAATTAACAAGAGGTTTAGTGTAATGGATTTTCAAAATAATAATGTCCTATACTGCTTGCATAATTTTATCATAAAGATAGTAGAATGAAGGAATGAATTATTTTACATTATTTTTCTTTGTTTTACTTTTAAGTCATTGAAGCCTAAATTATATTTTTTCTGTTCGATTTAAGGACCATAAGGACCATACTAAAGTATTCTTATTTTTAAAATATTTTCTAATTCTGGGTTAACTACTTTTTTATTCTCTGTATAGAATTTTTTTACCAATGACATTCCTCGTGTTTATTCAGAAAACACTTCTGTCCAGGAAGTTGGGATGTGTTCCTCGCCTTGATTTTTGTATGACTGGAAATCTTCTATTACATTCTCCCTTATAAAAGAGGAAAGCCCAATAATTCCATTGGTACTTCTTTTACTTTCCCTGTGGCAGTGATGGTTCTGTAGACAAGAAAGCCCCTCTAGCTGCTACTGAAGCCAGAAAAGTCTTTCTCTTTTCATTTCAGTGGAGGGTAAATCAGGTTTCATGAGAATGGATGGTTTTAGGTCAAAGGCACAAGTATGTTGCTGTGTGATGCAGATGTGTCTCAGCACACTTTTCTGTCTGTTCCTTGCATGGAGAGTCCTGCTGTAATGTATTACCGTCCAGTACTGAGGCTTAGTCTGCAGAGCCAATACTACTACAATTAAGTGGTCTGTAAAAACTGAGAATTTCTGAGAATGCTGAGATTTTAAAAATTTTGTGTCTCCATTAAATACAAAATCTATTTTTCTAGAGTTCTATTTGAAATTTGTTTTAAAATGTTTTCCATTCAGAAAGTGAAGCTGTTTGCTTTGATGTTCCTGATTCAACATGAGCCTAATTCCTGCTTTCTGCAGCTCTTAAACCTTGTTCCTGGAGAAGGAAGACCTCTGTTTCACCAGAAAATTATTCACTGGCTGTGATTGAAGGCAGTGTGATTGTATCTTGTGTGAGGGCTTCCTCTGAGGTCTTACTTACAAGATACTTCATATCTTAACTCACACCTGTATCAGAATTTGCACCCCTAAAATGAGACTACGAGCTGGGAGAAAAGCTTATTTGGGGTGCTACAGAGCTGGTAGCAGTCAGCATCCTCTGGGAGGTGCTAGTGCTTTACAGTAGTCCCAGACTGTACTTTGTGGGGCCTATCTTCCTAAGGAGGCTATTTATTCCTACAGAGCCTGGGGAAGCTGAGGATGAGAAGTCTTGAAAAACAGGTCTCTTAAAAACATTATACTCATTAAATTCAAAGCATTAAAACATTATAATGTTGTCCTTTTATATCAGTTCTCTGTGTGACACTGTAACAGTACTTAGAATTGCTGCTAATTAAAAAAAAAAATACAGAACTTTAACAAATTTCCCTTTTTTGTAAAAAATGGAAGATTTTTAACAAATAAACCCCAAACATTTATCTACATTTAACAGTTCCTGTGACAGCGTGTCCATCTCTGATGATACTAATCAAGAAAACCACCTCAGTCACTTATTTTTATCCTAGCCTAGTTGCACATACTTCGTTTTAACATTAGGTTCATAATTAGGATTATGATCCTAATGCAGCAAAATCTGGGGGTGATCCTCAGTTCATTCAGAGAGCAAGCAACGTAAAGAATGCAAATTTAGCAAGGCTATATCCATAAAGTAAGTTGTTTTCATATTTTCTTGTCAATCTATCCTGTGCTTAGTGGCTATTTAAGCTTGCTAAAAAGAGACATTATTGTAGCGGCAGAGTATTTGATTTTCATTTTTGCAGTGTAAATAGATAACTACGGTGGCTACACAGTGACTGCTTTCTATGTTCTCCCTGCTCTTGCTCTGAAGAGCTTTCTTACTGTCTCTGCTCCAGGTGCAATAGTTTCTGGAGCTGCTTACATGGCTATCACCTACATATTATAAAGCTCCTGCTGTCTTTTTTGCACAGATTAAAAACCAGGCTTGTTTATGTGGCAAACCTGTAGCAAATGAACAAAGGTTACATTGAGTCTTTGTATGGTTATCTTTTCCACCCTCTCGTAAATACTTAAAAAAATAGCAGACCTGTTGTATCACTTTGAGCTATTTCAGGTATTTAGCTTCTTTTAAAGCAATAGTAAAACTTTATAGTAAAAGGACTTTATCTTAGTACTATTTTTAAGTTTCAGGCTTTAATCTAACTTCTAACACTATAATACTGTATTTTAAAAACTTTCTCAAAAGATATTTTTAGTTTGCATTGAAGTTCCTCTTAATCTTTAAATGGTATGACATATTAATGCCAAGGTTTGGGGGATGTTTTTTAAAACTATGTTTATTTAACGGAACGATACTGAATATATGGCCTGATTCTCATCATTGCTTGATAGTTGCAGTGCCCAGAAAGCCCAGAATTACATAGTTTTTTTTCAGAGCCTAAATTTAACAGATCTATTAGCCCAGGAAGTTTTTGAAGTTCTTGAGGTAAATCTAAGCTCATTCTAAATGAAAACAAAGCAGTCACCTCTCAGGCCAGCTAGTGTCTGTCTGGATGCCAGCTTTCAGTCTAGGAGCATATAAGCAGCAGTAGAAGAAGCACTTGACCAGATGCATGGCTCTGAGCACTTGCATAGCAGTACGTTATTGAACCTCCTCAGCAAAGCTAATTGCTTGAGAGTGAGACATTGCACTACCTCTGCAGGTCTTGGTCACAACATCTGATTACAGGGCTTCGCTCTGCCCCCTGTCCTGGCAGCTTTGCTGCCTTGGTTCCCTGGATCACTGGCTTCTGGTGCAGATCACATGGCATTGTAGTTGCTCAGACCTGCCACAAGCCTTGGCTCCCCAGACAATGCACACAGGTTACCCGGACCTAGCCAACAAATCCAGGAAGTCCTTGTGGTTCTGCAGGACTGCTGTCCTTCCCTTCAGTGTTTCCCCACTTCTACTCAGGTTCTACACTGTCTTGCACAGTGAGGTACCTGGGCAACAGCTACACTGGGTACTGGAGCTTGCTGCAGAAATTTTGAAGTCCGTCAGGAAAGAGAAATAAGAGGGACTTTACAGTGAGTTTTCTAAGAACTTACTCTGTATTCTTACGTAAGTCAGAAAGGACACCCAGACCTATGCAAACCAGTAAAATTTAAGCACCTGATTTCTTTTTGAGTGTTTGCGGGGGACTTAATCTAGACTGGACTCTTTTGACAATCAAGATGGTTTTTCTCCTTGCGAAAGCATGTCCTTTAAACCTCTCATCTGAAGGTTCAGAATCCAGCTCTGGCACCTATTTTCACTCCCTCAACTCTTTAATTTTCCTCTTTTATAACTCAGCAGACAACATAAGGAGAAGCAATTTTCTAACCCAACTCCCTGCATAACTTTTTCTATTATTGATTTTCTCATAAGGAGAAGATCTGTTTTCCAATTTCCTGTCCTGAAGCATGCCAGTTCTGATTTTAAAAAACAACTCCAGAAAGTAAAATGGATGCTCTTAGGATTGCACACACAACAACAAGTTCGTAACACGCAGGTTTTGTAGCTTTTAACATATGAAAGCAGCACATCTGAATTTTGCTGCAGATAGAACAACTCTATTCAGTACCGGATGGAGAAAATCAAACCAGCAGACTAATTTTCATTTCACTCAATTAAAAAAAAAGGTAGGCATGAAGTATTTTTTTTCTGTTTCGCACATTATAGCCTCATTTGGTGAGATCAGGAGAACAAAGTTCTAACTCTATGAGGGGTCTTGGCTATCACAATATGAAGTCTAGGTGCCTGTCTGCATGTGTTGGTTAATGCTTAAGGGTTCTACTAGTATATGTTCTGAAGGTGCATGCACAACCTCCTACTCAGACTTACCTTTTCCAGAGGGGATCTCAGAAATACAGATGGGAAATTTTAAACTACATTGCAGCAATTTTGAACAGAGTTCTGAGTCAGAAAATGCAGCCAGAGAAGGTCTTAAGACAACAGGTCTGTGCTAGGTTTGTTAAGTACAGAAAGGTAAAGTTTCATGCTTAATTTAAGTTAAACTGATGGTATTAGATTTACTCACTCAAACATGTGACCTAGTTTTCAGAAATTCTGTAGACCTAAGAAGACCTCTTAGAAATGCATATATCCCTTTCTTCAGTATAATCCAGTTTGTTGCTGTAACGCAGAGGAACATACTCCCATTTTCTGCCCTGCTTCTTCCATTTTTATTGTGGTCTCAGATTTGTCTGTTCCAGCAACTGAGCAATTGGATTTTGTGAGTAATCTTTGTAAATTTTGACATTTTAGCAGCTGTTGCATGAAGAGTAGAGGCACACCTGAAGCAGAGGTAGGACTTTCCAAGAGGTTAAGATCACTGCAGTTCCTAGGCAATCTCTGTGCAGTCATGAATTACAGCCTTCAACTTCATGTGGGAATCACATTAGAGTGCTGACTGTTAGAGTGAAGTTGATATGCCCTTCAAATGTAAAGAGTGGCTCTTTTGCAGGTCTAAATTACACACATGTACTCAAGATTACCTTGAAATCTAGCATGTCCTGTGCTGATGTGGAATAGCACTTGTGACTTACAGTCAGGCAGTAGTCTGGAGATTCATTTTCCATTTCATAAAATGGCTTTTTAAATGCCAACAAGAGAAGGTTCCATCTTTTGGGAAGATGGAACTTGCAAATCAATAATCTATTTATATCTCAAATGTTAGTTACTCAACACTTATCCTAGCCAGAGCAAAGCACCTTTAGCACTTCTGAAGGATCTGCATGGAGAGCTTAATTCTCTCTTTAGGGATACTGTGAGGGGTCTCTTAGGTCAATAAAATATGGCCTTGTGAAGTTGCCGTTTGACAATTACTCCAGTGGGGACATACTGTAGCCACTGAACTGCAACACCATCTAGTTTATGTAGCATTCACAGTTGTCAATGACAGAAATGTCAACTGAAAGTGTTAAATTGAGAAAGGACTGTTCGAGGAAACTGTGTTTCTCTTCTCTTTATTTAAAGGAAATATGAAATGATCTGATTTACATGAGTTACAAGTCAGATTGTTCAAGAAAAAAACTACATGTGAACATTTGCCGGGGCAGAGACTACAGGATGAAAAGTTAGGGAGGAAAAAACGTGGGGTTGCAATGAAAAGCAAACTATGGGAAAAGGTGAAGTGTTGGGACAACTCTGGGGAGAATGGCCAGGTGTGTAAAACTGAAGAAATAGGAGGAACTGGGTTTATTTGATAGGGGTCTGTTGCTTCTTACCATGTACCAAGATCTTGGAGATACCCATATATCCTTCTGCGAGACCCGACATTAGGCCTTTTATCTTAGAAGCTGTGAGAGCCACTTACCCTGTGATCACCTCGATCTCCAGGCTCCATCTCCAGCAAGCTGAGGAGGGCATTAGACAATGAAAAGCAACCTTCAACTTTTGCCAGCCACTTTTTGTTTTGCCAGTGAAGAATAATGCTGGCAGGCTCTGGTTTCCTGCTTCCTTTGCAGGTGCTCAGCACAAAAGCAGACAGCCAGCAGGGAGGGCAGAGGGCAGGCAGCTGCTGCTGAGTTACAGGGACTGTTCTGGACTCTCCTCAGCTTGGACTGTGATACTGCAATACTCACTAGGTGAAAAGTCCTCATCAGAGGATTTTGTTTTGGCTAAGTGATTTCACAGGATACCACTAACTGCCCTACAAAAATGTCTTCAAGATTACTTTAGAAACGACTTCAAGAAAGTGGTATAGAGAATGAATGTTTAAAAATGGCTATTTTCCTGTGACACTGAAATAGTTTGGATGAGATGACAAATCCAAACCTAAAGATGTATCTTCACAAGGGTATTTATTTTGCAATAAGCTTAGCTACTGCTCATAAAAGAAGCTGCAGCAAACTAACAATGCAAACCAATTAGAGTGTACTGACTGCCAAGACAGTGTTTGTTCTTCGGTTTGTTTTGAAGGTTCTTTCAGTTCACTGCTTATTGATGTAGCACAGACAAAAGATAAGCTTTTAATGTATGGCAGCCCTTCTGTTTTTTTTCACACCAGGACCAAGTAGTCCTTTTGCCTTCAGGCCTTTTCCAGCTGTGGAGAAAACTGTGGGCATTTTTACCTGCACATCCCTGGCTTCAGCAGCAGCAGAACATGGCAATGGTACTCCAGCGCTGTGTCAGCCGGCATGGGACAGATCCCTGTGCCTTTGGGGAAGAAGTAAAAGTTCAAGATGGACTCAGGAAGTATCCCCTGAAGGGGTACCTGAACCAGGAGGCAGCGGGGCTAGCCCATTTTATTAACACAGTGAGGTAAAAGCAAATTCTAGAAGACCCAAAGAACAAACAGCAGGTTTCATGAGAAGCAAAAACTAAAAGAAATGAGGTTACCTGTGGATTGAAATCTCCTAGCTGGATGCTGTGGTATTTCTTCACACTACCCATGTTTTACATTTACACAATAAAGACATTCAGGATGTACTCACTCCTCTATGTGGTAACTATCCCCTGAAGTGGGTTCAGCCATTCATTCAAGAGGGATGCTTATGGAATGTCCCTCTCCATCTCCTCTGCATGCTTTTGCAAAACCTGTAGGAACGTAACATCCATAACATTTATAACATGACATTAAACAAATTTCATATTCATTACCAAGAACATACTCATGCATACGCAGAGTTAGTAAGTGTCATCTCCATAGGAAACTTGGCAAACCCCAGACATCCAGCAGCACTTTTATTGTATTTGTTTGGAAAAGTGGGTGCCATTTCATCAGAGAACAGCCCACAGTGGGCCTCTCGATTGCCGATAAAGCCAGGCCCTCAGAGCTGAGAACAACTTTTTTCACAGGGCTGACAAGGGAGAGGTGCAAGAGCATCTCTCTGGCATCAGCAGGCAACCTGTCTACACTGGCAGTGTTTTTAGTGTGCCACTTACTAGAGTTAGGGTTATAAAACCTTACAGTGAAGTAATTTTATGGATCCGTCTAGAAGCAAAGCATCATTTAAAGCAGTTTGTTTCAGTTTTATCATGAGGTTGTTGAGATGACACTTATGACAGATGACTCAGAATTATGTCATGGTGATAGAGCATTTAATTGCCTAACAAGGCAGTTCTACAAGGGAATCCTACAGGGGTTATTATACCTGCTGATTGAACTTCGTACCTACCTGCAGGATACACTGAAAATACAGCTGTAACACTGCCAGGCAGCGCTCCCTTCTCATCTGCTCCACTACAGCAAGATATACCCTTACATGCCAGCAGCATTTTGTGATGGAATCAATCTGCCTGTGTCTTGCTGAGTTTCCGTTTACCTTCTTAAACAAGTACATCTGTGCTTTTTAATACTCCATAGCGTTTGCAAGTGGAAACCACAGAACAATTGTTAGCTTACTTCCTGCAGGCATTCAAAGAATGACATTTCTTCCATGGCTTTCCCAAACATTTCCCTGCCAACATCCTCTGAAAGCTCTCCTTCCCTTTCCCGCTGAAGTGATGAAACTGTTGCTGCTGACAGTCAGCTCTTGATGGTCCACAACAAAAAAATCACCCACTTGCCCCCACTGACCACACGTCATGGGAAGATGGAGAGAGGACTCTTAGCCACACGGCATCATACTTGAGGAAAACAAGGTGGGGAAACGAATTTTGTCTCCAGTCTAGGGAAGATGCAAGCGTCTCTTAACCAACAGGTGTGGGATACTGCACCTTTTAAGTCCTCCAAGTAAGGACATGTTAGTCTGCCTGTTTTTCACAGTAATGCAACAGGAGCCATTAGTGCTGTCAAGGACAATTTTCTCCTTTGCAATTCTGAATAAGAAGGAGAGAAGGATCAAAGGAGGAAGTGCTTGAACAACATGTAGTTGTTCAAGTCCAGAGGAGGGCCACAAAGTTGATAAAGGGACTAGGGTAACTCTCCTACAATGGCAGATTGGGAGAGTTGGGGTTGTTCAATCTGGAGAAGAGAAGGTTGCGTGGAGTCCTCATAGCAACCTTTCAGTATCTGAAGGAGGCCTACAGGGAAAGTGGAGAGGGACTCTTCATCACGAACTGTAGTGACAGGACAAGGAGTAATGGATACAAACCAAAAGAGGGGAAATTTAGGTTAGATATACATAAGAAATTCTTTGCTGTGAGGATGTTGAGACACTGGAAGAGGTTGCCCAGAGAAGTTGTGGATGCCCCAACCCTGGCAGTGTTCAAGGCCAGGCTGGATGGATCACTGAGCAAGCTGGTCTAGTGAGAGGTGTCCCTGTCCATGGCAGAGGGTTGGGAACTAGATGATCTTTAAGGTCCCTTCCAACCCAAACCACTCTATGATTCTAAAGTGCCAACAGCAAGTGTTTTCAAAGCTGTTTTCAGGATCTCACAAGGTCCTGTGAGAAAGAGAAAGATGAGAGCTTAGCAATGTTATAATTGAAGAAAATCTCACCATGAACAAGACAACTTGGGAAAACAAGGATGAGTGAGTATCACTCCATTTTCTTAAATGAAGTATTATTTTCCATCTGTATAATTGAAAAAAGTTCCATAAAAGGATAATTTTCAGCTAAGAAAGTTCTGCTCTCATATTCAGCAATTTTCATGAAATATCTAAAGTATTCAAAAAAGGCTCTGATATTTTCATGAAATACACATGCCAGTGTATAAAGAAAATAATTATCTCAATATGAAATAAAAATCTCAATATGTTGTAAGTTGGGCATACTCCAAGACAACACAGGCCCAGTTTTCATGAAATTGTACACTGCATTTCATGAATTGTTCAGACCTCATATTTTACAATATTCATTAAGTTTCGTAGCAATATTCATGACATTTAATAGCAATGTGCATACAATATTAAACAAAGCATAAAAAACCCCATCACAGCCACAAGCTTAATAAATTACAGGAATATAAACTCTCTTCCAAGTTGTAAGAGAACAGACATCTTCCTTCGTTTTTCTTATCTTTCATTAAAACAAGACAAGCAATGTTTCATAGCAGACTCACAAAATAGGTCTTAAATTCTCACCAGCTGTTCATAGGCTGGCCATTCAGAATTACACAAAGCATGAAGACAGCACTGCTGCAGCCTCACTGAAATTTACCTTAAATTATTAATAATAAAAAATAGCCCCCTCCTGTTGTAGCAGGAATGGTGCTCTCACAGCCTCCATCAGAGACAGCATAATGTTCTTTGGAGAGCGCAGCTCTCCAGTTGCTCATAATTTCTATCTCTGTGCCTTCCAGTACATAATCTTAACACTAAAGTCTGTTAAATAGAAGTCTCCAGCCTTGCAACTTGCCTTTCAGTTTTCCAAATCCATATTTCACCCTTACCATGCAGCTAATGAGACATTGGTTCACCAGCCATTCAGGACAAGGCTTTGCTGATAAGGGAAGCGGAGGATAAGGTGTGTCTCCAGAGGGAAGATCATCAATTATACCAATTACAGCAGCTGTGGGAAGAAGTAAATGCTTTATAGCATGGAGTATTAATGCTGATAAATGTGTCACTGTGCTGAACAACATTCTGGAGTAAGGGACTCCACTAATAAAGACACATAATGTAACAGCAAGGAGGAGTAGGTAATGTTCTTTAATGACTTCCACCCTGTTGAAAACATCTTATGTCCTACCTGCACCAGCTGCACTTCCTTTTCATCAGCAGAGCACAATCCCATCTCCAACTAGCAGGTAACCTGTTCAGGCCTAACTGCTGGGTGATGAGCAGAGGTAGCAGGTTTCTGGGTGGGGCTAGTGACTGCCTTTTGCAGAGATTGGGAATCTGGTATTGGTGTGCTGCTTCTCTAGCTTTGCTGGTTCTCTGTTGTGTCTCTGGAGACATGATCTGCCTCATTAGGAGGTTCTTCACTTGGGGAAAGTGTGAGGAAACACATCGTCCCCCACCCAAAGAAATGATTTCTGCCTCCTTGAGCCCTGAAACCTTTTTATGCTGCATCAAAGGCATTCAGGAAAACTTGCTACTGGACACAGGGCCATGGCTCCTCATCTATGATCTGCTGGAGCTGTTAGCAAAGCTGCTTCAAGCTGACAAGCAGAACGGAGGCTATAAGGAGCTGGCTGTCAAGTGTAGCTCTACAAGAGCTGTGGGTGTCCACAGGGCTGTGGAGTGGATCCCTGTGTCTGGCGCACACCCTGCTAATGACCTGGAGATAACGGGCTACCTCAGGTGGAGAGACGTCATGGAAACGTGTTAGCAGCTTTTGGAAACCACACCTTGATGCTAAATAGACCTTTATGTAAGTAAACTCTCATCTAAGAAGGTGTGTTCACTTCTGGGTTGTTTTCCTTTTTTTACTTTTTATTTTTATTTTTGAAATGTTTTGCTATACTCAGCTGTCAATGCCTGTGAATAGCAATGTAGTACAAAACATATCAGTTAATGTGTGTGACTACTCATGTGTAAGAAATACTTTACCTGGAATGTTGAAACACTGGGATAGTACATTTTGCTACTGCAGGGATGTGTTGTATGTGCCGGGCAATGGGGAAAGACACTGGGATTTCTTCTGGAGTTTGTTCAATTTCTTCTAAGGGAAAGCTTCTTCTAATGGCAGTTTCTAAGACATTAGCTTAGAATTTGGCTCATGATGATTAAATTATTAGAGAGAAAGCGATGCTTTGATCTAATTTTTTGGTTCCTCCTTAGAAGAACATACTTATTTGCCAAGAGAGGCCTTAAAGTATTCTCATCCTCTCTGCTCCCATTAGCCCAGTAAATGAAACCTTGAGCTTTTTCACAGGAAAAGAACACTTGAGAAAAATCTTCAGGATAATTCATGTAAGCACTTGAAACAACTGAATCTCACACAAAGTTTTTCTCCTGCCTGTGTATGAGTAAGAGGTGTACTGTTGGCACTTGTGATTCAGACTCCAACACCAACTGCTTTCTCTATCAGTGACAGTACTGCTTCAGTACATAAATATTTAATAGTAATGTTTAATATTTCCTGACATGACAGAGTTGAAGTACAATATACTGAAGTGACCTGCTTTTTTAGTGTGTGTTGTGGCTGAAAGAGAAAATTTTCATGCTTACTACTTGGAGAAGAGTAGGAAAAACTGACATGGGGAAACAAAAAAAAGGGTCGGCATAAGGTGCCGGTAATACCTGGAAAACACTGCTGACAGTAGGATGTTCCTGTGAAGCCATTTGGTGCCAGCTCATTAGAGGGCTTTGGCAAGGATATTTGGCATAAAATAGATCTTATTTACAATTAGCAGTTCTGCTGCCCTGCTCTTGGCATGGAATGAACTTGCAAATTATGCTGTCTTCTAATATAATGACATTGCTTGGTATTATGAATCATTTTAGAATTAGAAACATTGATCTGAATAAGAAATTAAGGCTTGTTAAGAAGTGGAGAAACATGTAGAGCTGACGTTGAGGGCTGGTACGCACAGACCTATGAAGGATGGGTTGCTCGCTGTCCCGGCATGGCAGCACTGCACCACTTCCAAGCCTGAGCTCAGCACCTGGGCCCTGCTCTGCAAAGGTTTTCAGTTACTCCAGTGGTTGCTTTGGCGATTCTCTTTTCCTCAGGTTCAACTCCTTTAAAACCTTTTCTTCTTCACTGGACGTCTCAGGTGGCTTAATATTAAAATTTTATACTTGCCAGGGGCTTACTTTTCAATTAGGACAAGTTTGAAAGTCTAGGGTAGAGTGGAAGAAAGTTGTAAATACAGGGAGATGGTGGCTGGGCATGTGATGCCTCTCTAAATGTTTAATGAAGCAGAGGGCTCTGTTCTGGCTGCCCAAACTCTGTATGGGGCAAAACCCCCATGGGGATTGTTTTGCATTTTCGGAGTAACTCACTAAGTATAAATTTGGCTCGCTTCCTAAAGCAAATTCAATATTTAAAAACCATCACCAATAAAACCATTTAAAAAAAAGGTGAAAAAAATGCCTAAACCAGTCTTTGAGGTAGATGTCCTCCTTATAAGAAATGGTTATATTCTCTGTATGATCAGCTCATTTCCCTCAATATACCTCAAACTCAGAAGATTACAAGTGGAGAGAGCTTTTTTGGTATTTCCTGGCAAGTATTTCTCTCTCAGATCGAAGACATTACCCAGTCCTCTGAAGAAAGCTAAGTTATGGAGCACTACAGCTATTTTCCTCCAGCCTGAGCATACAGGAATGCAACATGCATGTGTGGTACTTTAGCATTCATGAGCATCTTTATGAAGGCAAGTTTTGAGTCACATGCTGTGTCACACTACAGGGAAGAAGAATATCAATTATACAGCATGCTTAATCATGAGAGGAAATGGATTTGACTAACTGAATATGCAAATGCCAATTCAAAATAAAATTATGAGCTCTTCCTGATGTGCAAAATGCCACTGGTAAAAAACATTTTAATGTATTAGCGCTTGACTTCAGGAGAGTGATGTTTATGAAGGGAAGAAAGAAAAATGTAATTTAGTTTCTTCTTGCATTGTATTATTCGTGAAGCTGTTGCTATTTTTCTAGCTTGGAAAAGCACAGCTGATAGAATCTTTTAAAGCATATTTGGCATTTAAAATGCAGCTTCCTGTGCTTGCATTCATGCATGGTTTCCTGAGACGAAGGGTGGTAAATAAACACTCACTGCTGGTTTTCCTGCAAACACCACAAGGTTGCACAGGATGGGATTTTGCTGTACACAAGGACAAGCTGCTTCTGGAACCTTACACCCTCTTGCCCTACTAAATCAACAGCTGTTTGGCAAGGAGTCAGGAATTTTCTTATTTACCCAAAACTTGGTATTTACAGCTATTCCCCCCTGGCGTGGGTGGTCACAGTTCACTTCCTGTGGCTGCTCAGTGAGAACAGCACCTCCCACCCAGTGTTAGAGTCGTCTTTGGGGGAGCATCTTTTCCAGTTCTCATTGCAGAAGTGTTTCACTTCACATGGTGTGTTGGGCTAGTTCAGAGGAGATGATGTGCTGCACTCAGGAGTATCACACTCTCCTGAGTGGGGAAACCTAATACCAAGTATCTTTAAATACTGTTTAAAGTAGCTGGAGCGTTGGCAATCAAGGCCAGTTTCCGATGTCCTCGGTGAGTACTGGAACTCTCCATTAAGTTAAACAGGAAAATCTCTTTCCCCTCTTATCAGCTCTTGTTTAGGGCACATGTTTGGAGGTCTTGTCTGATCATAGTCAGGTGGTCAAGCTCTACAAGGAGATTGTGGTTGGCTGACTCTGGCTGGAGGCCAGCTGCCCACCTGAAATCACTCTATCACTCCCCTCTTTGGCTGGATGAGGGAGAGAAAATAGAACAAAAGGCTCAAGGTTTGGGTTAAGGACATTGCTTACCCATTACCATCACCGGCAAAACAGACTCAGGAAAAATTATTACCAATCAAATCAGAGTAGCATAATGAGAAATAAACCCAAAACTTAAATACACCTTCCTTCCCCCCTCCCTTCTTCTGCAGAGTTCAGATGGAGCTCTGGGAAGATGAGGTACAAGCACTGAAATCACCTCAGTGATCTACACCTTGCGTCCATTCACTGCAAACTGCTCTGACCACGACCCTAGTGCCAATCAACAGTCCTGCTGCCGGTAGTGCCAGCTGGGCTTCTTGCTGCCCCCGCCTTCTCTTTCCCTCAGTATGGTTTTAAAATACCATTTTAATGGACAAATAGGACTCCAGAAATCAACGTGAAAGTTTAACTCCAGAGCT
This sequence comes from Pseudotriccus pelzelni, assembly GCA_035584735.1. NCBI lineage: Eukaryota > Metazoa > Chordata > Aves > Passeriformes > Tyrannidae > Pseudotriccus > Pseudotriccus pelzelni. Next base: position 25,375,294 of record JAWMRA010000041.1, on the reverse strand, counting down.
GACTACTTCACAGCTCCCAGTCCCAAGTTGCAAACTCATCCACATCTGGGATTTCAGCTGGTGTTATTCAGTGTTATTCAGAGTTCATCAATCTTGTCCTGCCGTGCTGGTGGCCTGGGAGGCCTGTTTACATGCCTTGCCTTCTGTAGATGAGGACTTGAAATCCTGGGTGTGGGGCAGCAGTGCACCTTCACACCATGTGCCAACAGTAGGTGTAGTCTCTGAGGCAGGTCCCCCTTTTTGCTGGAAGGAGGAAAACGGCCAACAGGATTTCTCAGTAGGGCAGCTCTTCTCTAGCCCTGCACACTCCTGAAGTGCAGGCTTGCTGTGCAATGCATGTAAGGCTGCACACAGCTCAGGTGAGGGACAGAGATGTTGCTGTATGTCAAGGAAACCTGAACAGAGGGCTAAAAGCCAAGTTGAATTTGTTTGGGTGGCAGGGTAATGTTTGGTGGAAAAGTGCTAGCTGGGTCCTACTATATATCCCACAAAATCAGGAGTTTTGGAGGGATGTTACATTTCCTTTTGACTTGTCAGTAAATAAACCAATGTTTCTTAGACTGCAGGATATACACACTGGCAGATGCACTGACGTGGGTGTCCATAGCTATACAGATACAGGATGCTCCCAAGAGAACACTGGGATGCTTTTCACTCTGCTGCCTGCAAGCTCAGTGGTTACCCTGGTGGTGCTGTTCCCACGATGGTTTTGTCTGAGTGGGGTTTGGGGTAAATCTGATGGCTTGAACAGGAGCTGTATCTGAGCTTTACACTCAAATGGGATTTCTGCTGTGGGAAATACTACCACATAAATGAAAAGCGAAAGACAGATGAACCAGAATGAGCTGTGAACTGACAGCTTTGTGACTGGTTTTGACTTATTTTCTTTTTGTGGTCTAAAGCTGAGTGCCTTATAAATTCTGAAGACATCACAACTGTAACTAACACAACTGAAACCATCCTTGGATTACTGGAAATATAAAGAGCAGTCACTAACTAGAAGAAAAGAGACAATGAGAAGGGAGTGAGTTCTCTCCTGCAAGTGCTATTTTTGGGTATTTACTTCAATTTTGACATTACAGGTCCAATTAGCACTGACAAATTTTGGGTATGCACGGTCACACACTGACTGTCTTACAATCTAATATGAACATAGAGATGAAAATAGTTTCACAGTTTTTGGTTCTGGGGTATTTTACTGCCTAATCTTAAAGGTCCTGGGATCCTCAAATAGATCCCTGCCAGTGCTCTCACACCCTGTCAGCCGTGAGGTGACACACAGCAGACACCATTTGCAGCCACCGAGCAGTGTGCTGGTCTTGGGGCTGTTCCACGCTTTGCTTGCTGGACAGACAGGAGGGCTGCAGGCTTTCTGGGGGAGCAGGAGGTAAAATGAGAGCAGCTGCATTGGATCTGGTCAGATCCCCATCCAGTCTGACATCATGTTTCTTAGAGTGACCAAAATTGGGATGAGCCTTAAGAACGGGTCAAACAGTCCTAAATTTAGGTTACTAGCTTTGTGTCTCTGAGCCCATGGTGCAGATGTCTCCAATGAATCAGTCCTAGATCTCTTGAATCCATACAGGCATCTGCAATACCTTTTGGAAGGACTTGTAGCTTAACTCTCTATTAAGGTTATTTAGTGAAGAACGGGGGATAAAATTGGAAAAGCAACTACAGTAACAGTACTCCAGCATCATGCAATGACCAACAAACCTTCCCTCCAGAGTGTATGCAAAAGAGCCACATGGCACCTGATACACAGCAATGAATTTTAGAAACGTACTAGTTTTTCAGACAGTTGGGTTCTGGTATTTTTTGACCCCTTCAGAAAAATTTCTCTAAGTAATACAATTTTGTAATATGCCATAAAAGCTCTGGAGTAGATTTCCAGGAGCCCCACACTTACTGAGTTTAAGCCTGGTGTCCTCAGCAGGACAAACTGCTTGCTCAGAACTGGAAATGCTTGAAGACCGTAGACATCTATCCCAAATCTCCAACAGGCTAATTCTGATGTTTATGTAGACATTTTTGTGCATCGAGAGCAGGCTGGTACAAAAGCTTACTTTCTCTTGCCTGTGGGTGGAACCAGTTTGTTCTGGCTTGTTCACATACAGGCAAGCTCCTGAATGCTGGCCCTGGCCCATTGTGCCCTTTCTGTATTTGTACCTGAGGTAAGCTGCAGGTCCATCATCTGAATCCTTCCTGGTACTTATCTTAGTTTTACTATTTTTATACACCTAAGCCAAACAAGCAGGAATTACAAAATATTTGATTTCCTGCCCTAAATCAAGCAGTCTTGTGGCATGTCTGGGTGCAAGAGATTTCAGGATGTGATTCCTTTACAGGGCTTCCTGCTCCCTTTCCAGTCCCCCTTTGTTCTTCTCCAGCTCACATACCTCCTTTGTGTATGCCAGGACTGTACTCTGTCTTCATTCATCAAACCTCCTATCAGAACATGCTTGATCTTTAAACAATTTATTTCACTGAGCGATTTTAGGTATCAGAAACCTGCTTCAAATTCAGCCTGGAAGGTACCACATTTCCTCAGCCAGAGAAGCATCTGAAGACTCATCCTAAAGTAAAAATGAAACAGAGGCAGGGACCCGGTCTTAGCCATTCTCCTCACCAGCAACAGCAGCAGACAGGGAACCTTCTTCAGTGCTGCAGAGCCCATGGTGCACCACGTTTCATGCACAAACACCACTGTGCCTGAAGGGAGGTAATATCCACTATTGTCTTTGTACTATAAAAGCCCCACTACTCAGCCAGTTGTAGCTGTGCAGCATCACTTGGTTTCAGGCACTGTATTTAAAATATAATCAAATATTTTTAGAAGCCATCTTTAGAACATTAGATGGTGCCAGGTCATAAGCCCAGAATGGAAAATCACCTCTCCTGTCAAGCTATCCTTTGTAAGGATGGGCCACAGCATACTTCTGGCCTGAGCTTACACACAGGTTGCCTCTATAAGAAACAAAACTGATCAGTTCTGAAGCCTGTCCCTAGTTCTCGGACTGTGATTCCCATTCCCCTGGCCACAATGCTGAATCTGACCTATCTCATAATATTACTTTTGCTCTTGGCATTTTTTTTCCTTCATTGTTTTCTTCCGCCCTTTCTTTCCTGAGAAAATAAGTAACCTTTGTCTAAGGATAAAAATCTTTATACTCTTTTGCAATGCAGAAGAAATCTTTAGGGCTTTTAGCTATAAAAACCTAATTTGTCAGTCTTTTTCCCCCCCTCCTCATCTCTCTTAATGGATCTCTTATGCATTTATAATGTAGTCAGTACTATGGTATCTAGGGACCTTATACACAATTTATAAAGCAAACATTTTTTTTTGCAAAAAGTTTCTACTTCTCTTCTGGCTCTTGCCAATCTCCAAATCAGGCTGTTCTCTTCGATTTGCAAAGGAAGCCAAGTTCTCTGTTTTATATTCCCAACACAGAGTGTCTTAGAGCCCACTGGCATTGCCTTTGTGGGATAGCAAGTCAGGTTCACTGTGATTTCAGCATCCATTAACTATGGAATTGTCTGTATTAAGCAGAGCTGGCTGTATTTCTCCATCAGCGTCAGCACTGGTAGTTCCTTAGCTCCGTGCAGAGCGGTATCTGAGTTAAGAGCCCAGAATGTTTCATGACACCTTGAAGTGACTGTATAATTACTACATAAAGAAAATTATTTAGTCCTGCTGAGGAGAGAAATTTTAAATTTCTGTGCCACTAGTTGTAAGCATCTGGACACTGCAGGGCCATGTAGGGAATAGCATCCTACTCAGTATCCCAAGTAGTTCAACTGCTGCCTGCAGGGTGACCAACCCTTCACAAACACCTAAGGTGTGCACATCTGGTTGTACAAGGATGTTGTACTCATTCTGGGTCTGAGTCTCTAAAGGTGAGCTCTAATACGGAGGACTGCTACTGGATCCAGCTTTTCAGTCTCCGGTATATCCAGCAGTAACAGTGTAATTGTTTTTCACTCCACACTGGGAGTAGTCAATGTGTCCAAGAGTCAATGGAAACCAGGTGAACACTGATCAATGCCCTTCTTGCTCCAAATCAAGGTGCTTGAAATTTTTCTACACTTGTTTTCCAACAATAATGTATGTGTAACAGCATTCACAGGGCTATTTTAACTGACTTTTATTTCCTAGGTAACCAAAAAAGTTTACCCAAAATCCCAAACCTCGTGCCACGGATGGAGAAATACTTTGGGCTGTCTGACTCTATTCAAAGAGACTTAGAATAGCTGTAGGGCAACACTGAGGGTGAGCTGTTCTGCTGTATAGGGCTACCTCTGAATTAGAGATCGAGCAGAAAAGGATCTAAAGAAGTTTAATCAGAAAGGAACACTGATTGTTAAGCTGCAAAATTAATGGATTCAATCATGAATTAGAGTCCAAATTAAATTCCTTCTCCTTAAAGAAACAACCACAAAAATGTGCCATTAAATCATCGTTGTACTTTGCTAGTCATTGTGCTAAAAGCTTTGCCCATGGTCACTGCCCTTCTCTGCAGCTCTGAACACTGGAATGCCACTGACACACCTACTACCTCATCACAGAACTGCTTGTTCACTTCCCACCAAAGCCTTCACTTAACAAGTCCCAGTTTCTTAAGAGAAATGCTGCAACTGTTTCAAGAGGATGGAGTGCAAGAACCTCCTCAGAAATTTCTGTGAGGAGCAGATGTGCAGATTCGTGCTCCTCACCTTTCTGCAGCAACACTTTCCTTCTGCTTTATCTGCCAGGTTTGATCCCACTCATACAGGAACCCTTCATTAACTTGATCTTACTGGAGATAACAAGTTTGACTAAATACAAATACTCATGTAAATGTAGTCTTCAATTGTGCATCTATAAAATAATGTCAAAGTACAAACAGTATTTTTACTACCTTGTAAATGACAAGGTGAAAAAATGACAAGGTGAAAAGTATTAATAACTTCAAGTAATATTTCTCATTTCTATTAAATTATTAAACTACAAATAATCCTTAGAGTATTTACAGTAAACTCTGTTGCAATTTCTAGCTAAAAATACCCTCCCCTGTAATTCAGGAGGGAGCACAGAAATTTGGGATCAAGACATAAACAAAAACATGAAATGGAAATGAGCATCCAAACCAGCAGAATATATTTAAGTAATATCACAAATACACTCAAAAAATTTACAAATCTAAAAACTGTATATTCAGTAAAAATCCTCCCACAAAAAAGTATTTATAAACAAGAAAATTAACCCAGTTTCATTGTCTACTGTTTGCAACAAAGGTGCTTTACAGCCAGCACAGAGTTTACTATGCCTTTACAAAATAAACAACATTATTTCTGGGAAACACTTGAACTGAAGACTGGATGACAACAACTACAAGGCATACAAAGCATAAGGAACCACAAATACGTAACTCTAATAGTGCAAAACCAAAGAACAATGGCTTTTTTCCCCCCAATACTTGTTCAGAGAAAAATACTACTGTGAATATGCAATTTGAGTTCCTGTAAAAGACTTAAATTTGTAGGACTCAGTGCATTTGCATGTTTCATCAAGGCTGATATAGAGGAATGAAACAAAGTTGACATAAAATTACTGATTTGACACAAATTTATAACAAGCTTTATAACAAAATGTCTGAATATACAATACAGAGACAAACGTTGTGAAAAGAAGGTTTAGATTTTTCTTTACCCAGAAATTTGTACACGCTACTGCTAAACAACTTGTATGTAACTGAGAGAATATGTAACATTCTTTGGAATTAAACTTAAATTTCTCTTTCAGGCATTGCCCTTGTCTTTTATACAGGGAAGAGAAGAGGAATAACTCCTCACTTAGATTACAGGAGCTCCTGGTGTTTGTCCCTCAGGCACACACCCAGGCTGGGCAGAGACCTGCAGAGGCATGAGCACCAGGAGCTGGAGAAAAACTCCACCTGGGAATGTTGGTCACGGTAGGATGCCTTGATGTAAGTCAGTGCAGAAGTGAAGAATTAATGTGGCTGAATTCCTCATCATCCACAGCCCTAGTTTAATTGTGTTTTGAAATACATGACAGTCTCTTTGTCCAAAAAGGCCTCATAATTCAAATAGCTGTAAACATTTCTTTTAGTTTAAATCAGCATTTTCACCGTGCTTTTGTTGTTTAAAAAAAAAAACAAAATCAGAAGTAGAAATACATTAACTCATGTTACAACTATTTCAAATTCAGAAAATCAGAGGTCTTTAACTGCGAAAACTGAAACAAATCTGCAAAGACATGATTAGTTTTGCAAATAATATTTCTGCTACATTTTTAGCTGGCTCTTTATCTAACTTTCAGCAAACACCTGAAGATCGCCCAGTCTGTCCTAGAAAAAAAATCTAACACTTTTATAAGTCGTCCAGAAACCATTTAATAACCAGAGGCAATAGAGCAACATCAGTTGTTGTGTTTATTCTGACCAAAGCTAAGCCCATCACTGCACTGCATAGTGGATCCTACTCAAAGTTTCAGGACAGGTCAGGAGTTCCACACCATTCCTGTTCCCCTTGTTGTACAAAAGACAGACACAGATGATGTCCATGAAAATGTAACAGTAGCAGATGGAGATTCACCCATTAAAATCTGTCCATTATAACCAGTAGGGAGTGTTATGGTTGATATTCAAAGCTTGTCCAAAACAGAAAGGACTAACCTCTTGACTTCAAATGTTCACAGGGTTACTATCGGACATTGCTTTATGGGGACTTTATTAAAAAATTCTAAGGCTTAAGTTGTAATGGTTTATAATGCAATCAGATGAACTTCTACTGCAAGAGCAGTCAAAATAATGGAGATTTTAGAAACCAAATAACTGCCTTTATGCATCTATACTCAGGGGTTGTTGACCAAAAATGGAAGAGGTGGTGCTGCTTTTCTGCAACGCAACGGATTCTTGTATCCAACTCACATGCTTGAATGAGGAGCTTGTGCACCCAGCCCAGGCTGCGGAGGACAGCTTAGAACAGAGGTGCCCTAAGGTTATTCAAGAGACATACAGGATTTGCCTGCACGTGAAAGCAAAACCAAAACAAATGTAATGTGCACAATAACAGGAAAATTCATCCTAAAAATAGAGATCAGATCAGTCTTCCTCTGGAAATATTTATTTCTCTTTGTTAATGAGCAGTGGAGCACTTCAGGTCACTAGCATGGATTGAGATGTCTGGTTTTGGACACCTGAAATTAAATGAGATGACTCCTACCTCAGGCTCCCACATTAGGAACTTAAGTTGGATACCTGAAGTTAGATGGTATAAATACCTTCTGTCCTTACTGAGAACAGCCACCTCTTAAATATGTGACAGAGCTGCAATCACAGCATTTAATTAGAGAAGACATAAAGGCATTGAGTCTTCACAGGATATCTCTCATCTCTCATTTCCAGATCCCCCTTTTATGTTACGGAAGGGGATGGAAAAAGGGAAAGAGGGGTGGCGGTGGTGTCTTGCTAAACAACATTGTGTAATATACAGTAATGTAGAAATTTAGTGGCTGTCATTTGTAAATCTGAAAAAATCACCATTTTGAAGTTGGTGGGTAGAAATTGCTTTGGCTATTGTAGATCTCATTATTTATTTTGGGAGTTAATGATGGGTATCAGTGTCACCAGATCCTCTAGCTTAGCTACGTAAAAAGTTCACATGGCATTAGAAAAAATCATGATGGCACAGACTTAAAGAGCTATTATACTGTTTGCATGTATTTAAAAAAGAAAAGTTATATCTACGACAAGGATCAGCTAGTACCTAATATTTTTATTAAAATACTGATGGAAACAGAAAAAAGTAAACTCTATGTCTAGTAAATTGCACACACATATGCAAATAAAAACCCACAAATATTACTGTCTTAGCCACTCAGTTTTTTCACTACTTGTTTTCTGCACTTGAGAGATGAGATCAGAAAGCTATGCAGCTTCTCTGACTGAAGGAAAGGCCATGACAGGATTTCTGGAGTCCCATCCAGCTCTGTAAGTGGAAGGATTAAAATTATGACCTTATGGGGGGGAGAACAGACTTAAGGAATACTCAGGATTCCCTTCTGCCCTATGGAAATAATGCATTCCTTCCAAACTTTGCTTGTGGTTTTAATAGATAATGAACTCACTGGTCCAACTCTGTACTCAGCATTTGACATTATCATGGTCTTAGGCACAGCAAAGACTTCAGATAAACACAGAAGCAAGGCAACACTTGTATTTCCATTTTTTATCTATGGATTATTGTCTTTGTTAAATTCCTTGGATTTTGTTTTGTTTTCTTCAGGGTAGCTTTTCAAAGTACAGACTATTAAGAGCCTGGAAAAGACAGAACCGCCCTAACAGGTGAGGGAAAAACGATCAGTGCAGTTTTTATTCCATATATGAATTAACTATTGGGAATATATATCCAAAGATCAGCAGCAAAGATATTGAATGTTGGAAGTAACACTGAACATTTTTAAAACTCACTTCAGCAAACACTGAGCAGCACCAGAACATCAGAGGGTTGTCTGATTTCCCTGTTTTCTGTGGCAAATTTCCACTGATGGCAGTAGAGAACTGAGGCCAGGCTGAAGATGTAAAAGCAAGTAAAACTAAACATTCTTGGTAGCTACTTACCTACAGTAAGCTATTCTTCTACCGTAGCTATTCTTTTTTTTTTTTTTTGGCTCAGTGCTGTTTTGTAATACTCTTGATACCACCACATAATTTCAAGGATATGTAAATTCACTGGAGTACTAGCTTGGCTCCTTTCCTGTATTTGAACTATATAGTGGACATAAATGACAGATGAGCATGCTATAACATTCCCAGGAGCTCTTGTCCATCAAACTGGTGTCTCTGAACAAAGGCTGCCCTAAGAAACACATAGGAACATATGAACTGTCTCCAAAATGCATGGTCATATTAAATAAGTCTCTTATACATGTACACACAGACCTGTAACAAAACTCAAAATACCATAATCCTACCCTCTTCTGTTTAAGATTGCAGTTTCTAACTGTTGCATATAGTATAGCTGCTCAAAGAGCTGAATTAGGTGAATGCAGCAGACTTTTTCAGAGAAAAATAGTCATATAAAAAATTCTAAATATGGTACAGTGAGAAAGTTCCCAGAGCTCTCACTTAATTTTCTCTTTGGTTGCTAATTAGGATTTGACAAGTTTGAAACCCTGTCCTGTGTCCAGCACTGCGGGAAGAAACCAACTCATTTTCAGTCTTTTCAAGCACCTAAAGCACGCTTTACAGACCCAGAACAGATTGAGACCACAAAACCAGTTTGCCAAATGTACTAATGGATAGGTAATGCGCGGGAAATATATCATCCAGTGTTTGGCAACATCACTTCCCGTTGGCAAATGCAAAGTGTAGTCGCTCCAGTGCTTTGACACACCATACACTGCTTTCACAGTACGTCCCTTTTCGGACCAGCTGATGTTGCTGTCAGGGTTACAGTTGTACTCAACCCATTGCCTGGTGAAGTCACCAAGCTGTGGAGGGTCTGCTTCCTCGATGTCTACAACTCTGGCCATTTCTGCTCCTTGCACGGCAACATACTGGTCATTTACTTTTCTTACTTCTTTAACCCAAGGCTGAGAGTTCTCACAGTCTAAAACGATGATCAATCGAGAACAAAAAGTGCCGTTCTTTTCTCTCCACCACTCCAAGAGCGTGTCAAGTCGTAAAGCATCACCCCCTGCCAAAAGGACAAAAAGTTTTAATGTTAGGACGAAGAAACAGAAACTTCTGAAGAATTTTTACTGTTTTGACTGGTTCTAAGAATCCCTTACTTTAACAACTTGGACAGATAAAAACACGCTTTCAAGTGATCCTCTCTGGTTGCAAATGTTGCAGATCTCTAGAGAAGGGTGAATTGCTTCCATCTGACTTGCAGTGGCAGATAAGACCATTACCTCACCCTTGACTAGGAAAAAAAAACCCCAAAACACCCAAGGGGAAAAAAAAAAGAAAAAAAAAGGCAAGCAATTCCCTCATAGTACAAAAGAAAATACAGTCTATTGAAGAAATCTGGAAATTGATAAACAAGGAAAGAAAACCCGAAATAAAGTTTATTTTGTATTAAATCTTTATAATTTTAGGAACAAGGACTCCTTTTAAGATGTCTTTATGAATATTAAAAAAGGGCTCCTCTAAGAGAGAACTTTAGAACAAAACACATGCTAACAGTTTCAAAGAAAGAATGTCAGTGGGAAAGTCACCCTACAGGCACAAAAATTCACATGACCAGAAATGATGAGATTCTCTCTATAGACACAGTTGTTTTCACAGCTCCAAGAAAACTGGTAACGATTTACAACTCGATAAAACTAACCTCATGGAAATTTTTCCACAATATTTATTTCCTACCAACCCAGAAGACCCTTGCAACTAGAATGTCCAACTTCTTATGTTCCATCTCAGCTGTTGCTCCAACAGCGCTTTGACAGAGGAGACTGTAATTCAAACAAGTTACCTGTAGTGGGAGTCCTTCTGCTTAAGAGTAATGGATGCTTGCAGGATCTATGTAGCTTTGAAAAGCAGACTATATATTGAAGTGTCTAAACACAACATCTTGCAAACAAATGAATAAATCTCCATTGGCTCCAAAGTGATATTAAATGTGAAGAACTGGTATGCCTAAGTTTTGTTCAGTTAGAGATTTACAACAAAAACACTCTAGTTTGAAAATGTCAACTTAAAAACAACAAAGAAAAAGGAAGATACAAAAATGTGATCTAGAACAACTGTATTTTAATTCCAGAGTGATTATCACTGTGGAATATAATTAAGGAGTGTTTAAACACTGTTAGCTGCTTACATTTCTACCTGTAAAGAGTGACAAAAGAATGCTTCAAATAAATAGCTCAGAGTTAAAAAAGCATTGTGTTTAATAAAAAGTGCTTCAAATTAATAGCTCAGAGTTAAAGCATTTCAGTTAAAGTAAAAACAAAATTACAGGGCTGCAACAGTCTCCAAAAAAGTGCAGACCTGGAAAACTTAGTACCAAAGAAAATCTCTAATATACAAACCTACAGTAATGACTTGTCTTGGTACATGATCCCTAAATTGCTGTAGTTACTTACAGCAGAGACTTATATAGAAGCAATTTCCCTTTTCTAGGTTCACCTTCTCATCAATTATCTGTAGAAGTTTCTTTATTTGTTCACATTTCACAGGCTTATAAATAAACTTTATTTTAGCGTAACTATGCAGGAGCACAGGTGATTTCAAAACACACTGGATAGAATCACCCAAAGAAACCATCTCATCCTTCACAGAGGCAAACACATGCTCAGCTTCTAACCCTACTGACCTCAAACACATGGACCTATCAGCCAGTGCAAGATTTAGGCACCAAGCCGTGTAAGGAATGCAGGTGTCTGGCCACTTCTGGCTCTCTGGCAGGTTCTGCAGGCTGACAGTTAAGCTGACAGTTCCAGCAACAGAGACAAAGCTTCATTAGCCCAGCTCATGCCTTTGCCTTCGTTCAGAGAACACGACCTCCTGGGTCGTTTTACTGCGCATACTTTATGCATGACTAGTTAACAGTTTCTTTTATACACCACTGTGTGGCATCTCAGCTTCCAACAACTCAGAAACATAATTAGTGAATTAATAAATTCAGTAAGCCTCCTTTAAAAGTTGCCATTACAAAGCAAAGACTACACTGCTACTGCTGTGCTGTATCATAGCATAGTCTGGCAGTGAGAAACTACTATTTCATTTAGATATGAATGTTTTATTTAATTGTTGCTACCTCTACTCATTCTCTTTACAGGTCAGAAGACAGTACACAGTCCTGGAGCTGATGACCAACGTTCCATCTGTCACAAAATGCTACTCTCCAATACATGGGGCACAAGTACACAGTCAAGCAGTCTTCATCTTTTCAGTTTATATTCCAAGTTATGTGCAGGAGTAGTGCTATCTGAGGAGGATCATGTTACACTCCACAATTTAACTAAAATTAATCACAAAAAAGGCATGCAAGACCTGTGACAGCTGCCTGTTCCTCTCCTTTATGTAGAAGCTGAACATGTGCTTGGACAGGGAACTGAAAAGGAGCTTTGTGAGAAACCTGAACACCACTGCATTTGCACTCTATCTTTTAGCACTGAAACTTTCTTTTTAACAGCTCCCCTGGCTCTTAGCCTAAAAGTGAAGACAGAATTTAATAAAGGCTACTGCAACCTACAGAGGTATAGAGAGACCTGAGCAACCCTGTCATACTCCAGGCTGGCAAGACATAAGCCAGGACTGGGCTGGAAGCTGTCCAATTTTTGCAGCAACATTTGGCTCTATATGTGCAGGAAAGCTGACCATGCCGGCTGGAGCACAGGTGCGAGGTGGAGTTTTGCTGCTCATCCTGCTTGACACTCAGCAATTGCACAGGGTGGCGGCTGCTCTTATGGACAAACCACCCTATACCCAGAGAGGTCATTGGGCCATGCTGGCACACACTTCACCACTCATGCTAAGCTCACAGTACAGCCAGGGCTTTTTAAAATCTCTGATACAGATCAAGCCTTTGAGAAAAAAGTAGACATTGCTGTTCAGCCATGGAGCTACACCAAAACAGGTAAAGAGCCTCCAGATGGAAAGTGACCCGTGCTTGGACATCTACCTCAGCATGACCACACACAAAACTAGTATCTGTCGAGAGAGACTGCTGACAAACAGCCAGGAGCTCACAGGCAGAGCGCTATCCAAGATAAATAATTCTATCCCATTTGCAAATTTTCAGTGTATTTACTATGAGATTCACCTTTTGCACACAGTGACCTCAGAAGCTCAGTTCCCTACAGCAGCAGAGCAAGGTGAAACCTTCCAATGATTCGACAGCTTCAGTAGGCTTACCAAAGAATAAAGTTGAGATAGAACTGGCCATTAAAAAGGGATAAAACATGTGCCAAGAAAATGGAAAATGGTGAAGTCTATACCAAGCATATGATGGGGCACTGAACTGGCCCTTTATACAGGGGTTTATAGTCTTGAGGCCTGTGCCCACAGTTACTCCCGAAGTCTAGAACATCAGCAAATCATAGCTGTTTTTACAATGCAGGGTTTGCAAATATGTTTGAAGACCAGCTTTTCTCGTGTGGACTGTATACATGCCTCCTATTTCTGTTATTGATTCTATCTTTTACAAAAAAACCCAAAGCACAGATTAAGAACTTAAATACAGTCCTTCATGACTAACAGTGACACAGAACATTATATAATTCATTCTGCCATATCCAAGGAATGAGAAAAGATTATGCTTTTCATTACAGTGAATAAATATTCCTTGAAATACAGGGGGAAATCTGTCTTTAGAGTACGAGGTTATTTCCACTTTAAATTTTATGGGGGGGAAACAGATCTTTAGAGTTAACTTGCTGAATATGAAAATCATGTGGGATGCAAATAAGGAGAATATGAACTGTGCTTAAACTTGTAAGAATACCTTTGGGGTTAAAAATATTTAAACAATTTTGAGAACAAGTGAAAGATTACTTAGCTGCAAAAGAATTTTTATTGAAGTGAATGAATACTAAAATTACAAAGTTCGTGAAGTAACATACCTGGCTGTCATACAAAGCAAGGTAAGGAAAGACTTAACAACTGCATACAGAAGGGGTGCCTGCATCTCTCCATTCTACTATCAGACGTAGTCAGCCTGCAACCTGGCCTGTTTTTTCAACTTCTTGTCACATCTGAGTCTCTTAACAGTCATGCCCTGTAGTATTACCCTTTTCTTTCTTCCTTCCCTTCCAAGAGCTTGTACATAAAGCTGTTCTCCAAACACTAATGGCTCTTTGCCATTCTGGACAATGCAATAATAAGTAAGACCAAAACTTCAAAGTTTTGCAATACAGTATGATTTTTTACAGAATGAATGAATTGATTTGGAAAGTTTATCAATACCAAAACTATGAATAAAAAAACCCCCAAACTACTTACCTGCCAGCGCCCACTCGCCAGTGCCATGTGAGTGACCACTGTAATACAGAATGTAGGTATCATGTCTGGGTCCATCTGCTGTCCGAAGTTCAAGAAAAGACTTGATCTTGGAGTGAAGGGTATCAAAGGTCAGTCCGCTTGTAGAGTAGTCACAACCATATGTCTCAATCATGTGATATGCAAAAAATCTTTGGATGGCATTAAGCATGCCAGTAGACCTCAGATTTAACTCTTGTACATGCTCAGGTGGAAGAAGAGTTGGTTGGCCATCAGGACTAAAGAGAAGGAAAACAGCTGTGATTATGCTTTATAATTATTTCATGCTTAGTGGGCTTTTAGCAATTGGTGATTTTTTCCCCCCTGTGCATATTTTCTCTGCTATGAAGTAGCACTGTTCTAAATTTAAACTGACTTTAAATGCACAGTTTATAAACAACTCAAATTACTGTATTTGAGTAAGGGACCACTATCTCCCTTCTGTCACACTTCACTTCAAAGCATAGTCCTTACTAAACCCTATGCTATTCCTGCCGCTGAGAGACAGAGGGAGAGAGAGGAGCTGCAATGTGAACATGCTGGAGAGGTTCCAACAATTTCATAAAGCCCCACTGAGAAGCACTGTCTACACACAAGCACTTTTTCGCAAACAACTGGAAAAAAGCACAGGGAGAATGAGTGCTAATCTGCACAAAACATCAAATGCAAACTGGTTTCCAATAATAGACTAAAGAGAAATCCAAATACACATTTTGCTCAGACATTTCAAAATATAGAACTCACACAAATACAGTAATTATTCCTTGTGTATTCTGTTCAGATGCTGTTCTTTCACCATAAGAAACACATTTTAGATAACAAGATTCACAGATTAGAAAATCAAAGTGTTAAGACAGTTAAAAATTAGACCTGGAACAAATCGTGTATGTGCATGTGTGTCTGCATACATATGTCTGTGTGTATCTCTATTCCTATGAACATGCATATAAAAGAAAAAGAGTCCTGGGGTCTAAAATGCATTTTATTTCTGTTAATATATGTATATTCTATATAAAATACAAATACATATCATATAAAATCAAATACTTACAGTATGTAAAATACAGAATAAAATACACAGTGAAAATACACACACTTTTTTTTAGGTCTACATAGCTATTCATTAATCATTACAATAAAAGATTTGGTCTTCCAATACACCCAATTATGGAAGTGCTCTTCAGAATGGATTTTCATAAAAAGAAATGCATTCATCACACTTCAGCCAATGTAATAAGGGTATTGTTAAGTAGCATCACTGACAGCTGTGCCAAAGCGGCCTGATTTATGTTCAGTTAGACAAGAGGTTTTGTGGGTAAAAATATATGCTTACTCTAATAATACAAAACATGACTTATGGTGGGTTTTTTTCTATATATGTATGTATGTATGTATTCTCCATGCATTCTGTTTGCAAGCCAGTGTGTAAAGCCACCTGGTTTCTTCATTGGCCTAGCTCATTAAATTTTGCACCTCCTACCTGTCTAATGCTTTTATGATGGTTTATGTTCCACTACTACAACTCTAATGAATACCTCATCATTACTGTTTGTCTCAGCAAGTCAAGACTGAGCCCATCACTGAAAGAAGCAAGCCTTATTAATAAGGAAGTCTACTTCTGTCAAGGCCTAAATAGTTGCTCAAGAGTATCTCATTCATGCAAAATCAGAGGTAACTGCCAGAGCCAGAACAATATAATACAATGAGATAATTATATTGTTGCCATGGAAACAAAAATACTTTATTTTTATTGTAATGTAAATTTTGAACATCTATTTTTTTAATCCCTAACAATAGCTGACTGCATGGATTCTTTTAAGGGTGCACAGCTGTAGATCAGAAGCTCGGAAAAATCTGGGTTTTACACTATTTAAGATACAGTGTCTTACACTATTTAAGATACAGATCTAAGATTAGCACACTATCTCCGGTTTCTTTGCCTATTAATTTTTTCCCCAAATCACTAAACATACTCAAACTGGGGAGTTTTCATAAACTGGGCAGTTCTATTTTTAAGCCTCTTGTTTCAACTGACTACTCTGTTTCTCTTGTAACATAGACAGATGATTTACATAGCTCTTGTTTATCATTTACAAAACAAATGGGCCCATACTAATTTTAATTATATGGCTAGAGAAGCATTTGCAAGTTTAAAGTTTGTAAGCAAAACACACAAAATGGCTAATAATAATAGCACAATCCCACCACCCCCAAGCATTTCTCACACAGTAACATTTATGTTGGAACAAAAGTCAGCTGTAAATCCTCAATACCAAGACCTGACATGTAGTCCAGTCACAAATCTAATTTCACTGTCCTTTAAATGTAGATGGCATCTCATTTAACAGAATTCAAAATTGCTTTTAACTTATCTGTTTGGTTTATTAAATCTCCTCATGTAAAATATCTGCACTCAGACAAATGCCCTCCCAAAAAAAGGAAAACCAGAAAAATAGAAAATCTCCCTATTATTTATATTTGTATTTAATTATTGAAAAATGCAAGCTACATTACTGCATTTACCTCCACGAGCTAACAGTACGCTTACAATACTTGTGAAGCTGAAATACATGGTAACTATACCTGCAAAAGTTGGTGGGAATCACAACAGCATACCCAACACACGTTCCTCCTAAGCAGTTTCCCAGCTCATGGAAAAGCCCATGAGCCATGGACTCCAGAGGTAAAACAAGGAGAAACACACTCATGAAGATCCCATTGGTTGGCTAAAAAGAAAATAAAGAGATTTAGGCACTGTATGAGAAATCCTTCCTGTCTGTTGGTAATGGTTTTATGAACCATAGTTCCCTGTGTTTGATCACACATAATTGGGTTCTGAAACATCGAAACTATTATTGGTAATGTATACCTATTTTTCCACACTACTCTAAAGACAAATAAAAGACTTGGGGAAAAGGTGGCTGGTAAGCAGGGATCACTCTTCTGAAAGGAATGCATTTGCAAACACTGATCATAGCTTAGTTTTACCCATTCAGGCAAGAGAATCAAATGCCACAAAACTATTTATATGCCTAAAAAAAGTATATCTGTAAACACCTGCAGGGTCAGGCCTTAATCAGTAAGGTATAACACAGAATATTATGTACCTAGAATCAGATTACAGCATACTATATTGCATCCATCCCTGGAGATATTCAAAAGACACATAGATGTGGCACTTAAGGACATGGTTTAGTGGTGGACTCAGCAGTGCTGGGTTAACAGCTGGCCTCGATGATCTTAGAGGTCTTCTCCAACCTAAACCAGTCTATGATTCTATGTTCATTGAAAATATACATTCAAATATTCTTGCTTTTTAACACCAAGGAATTTCCAAAATATTCTTTGTGGAACACTATGTATCACACAAAAGATGACTTCTGAGAACATTCATGAGCATTATTTCAATTAAAAAGACCATTATCCGTTACACAAATACCAGATGAGAAGGAACATCCACTACAGGACTTCGTAGCATTCACAGAGCTAATAACCTACATGGAGTTTTCCTGTTTTGTAGGGGAAAAGCAGTTTTGGAAAAGATTACTCTTAGTGATATGTAGCTGAGTTCCATGCACAAGTAAAACAAAATGGATTTCTGAAATGCCAGATGTCAGTGAGGGGCAGAACAGATACAGATTAATTTTAATTATTTTAGTATGATATGAATGAGTTAATGAAGCATTAAATGTTTTAGGAAAGGTAGAAACAGTATTATAATATATAATTAACTAAGAACTTTAAATATTCATGATGCATTTGTTAAATATTAATGTTTGTTATGTAGCAAAGGAAATAAATTCATAGCTACAGATTTCTGTCTTGAGAAGAGTCCTGCGGTCTCTGACCCTCTCTATGTTTTATTCACCCGCTTTGCATGAATCTACAATATCGATGTTCTTAAAAAATCTGGATACTGCCTTATTGATTAACACTTAGTGATTTGATAGGGATTGGTAGTTCAATATAATACATAGTCAAAGCTATTAATAATTTGGAAAGCAAACAATACTGAAAAAAAATGACACCTAAACCAACTTAGTTCTTATTGGCATACAGCACTAACTCAACTACATTCAGTTTTTAAACACACAATGTCTCAGCCTGAAAGAACAGCGTTACTCATCTAATGTGCTTCCTGCCCAAGGAAGAAGACCATTTGCTACCTATTTTAAAAAGTGTCCCATCATGTTTCTGATGGAAGGACCTCTCCTACATGTCCTTGAAATGGTGACAGCAATACGTCTAACCACAGTAAACACCAGAGTCTTGTACTAAATGACAACCGATAGCATTATTAACAGATAGCACTGACTTCCCCCCAGTGCACATAATTACCTGAAATAACCAGAAGACAGAAAAGCTCAAATCACTGTTACAATTAGGGTGCAACCTCAATGTTTTCTTGTCAATAAGAAGAAAAAAACCCCTTTAACTAAGAGAATGTATTTTTTGTTTCAAATTTATCAGCAGGAAGCGCTCTTTTTCACTGCTGTTTCCCAAATGCTCTTTGAAAAAGACTCAGAGCAGCAGCAATAAAAACTTACAAAGATTTGGTTAGATTTTATATTGCAGAAACCTTGTCAGAGATAACACTGATGAAACAGTGGAGCTTGGTACCTAAATCAGTTTCAAGACTTGGATACTTACTTTTGTAGTTGTAGATACTAAAAGGTATCTACTAATTTTCTGGAAGCTACCAAAAAAAAAGGGAAGACTTGGGTGGTCCGGAAATTGAAGGGCTTCTCTGGAAAACCTTCCTGTTCATGATCAGTTAGTTAGAGGATTTTCTAACCTTTGGACCAGGAAGTACATAACACGTTTTTATGACATTCAGCTTTTCCAGCATATATAAATACATCTTTTCTTAGATCTTGCTACAGCAAACTGCTCTTACATTGCATTATTGTTTTGATCATGGTGGACATATTACAAAACAAAAACCACAACTGCTGATAAAAATTAGAGCAATCATAATATCCTAAAGAATACCATTATATTATTACTTTATATGAATTTGATTGTAGACGTTCTCTTACAGCATGGCATGTTGTTTTAAACACTCCCTGCATTTCTCCAATTCCCTAAACACATGCAAGTTATTAAACTCACAGTGTTGTACCACAACAGAGCTTGAAATTATTGCAAAAACTCACTCTGTGTCTGACTACTAAAAAATATTTACATTTAATCACTGAAAGTACTCCTACTAATACAAAGATACTGGCAAGAAAATTCCCAAGGACTTATGGAATAAGGATCTCACATAGAAACTCTATGGATCATCTCAGTGATCCATCCTCCTCTGCGTCCTGCTTTGAGTATGCACCAAATATTAAACAGGAATGGGAAATAAGCTCTACAGTGTTATGAATCAACTCAGCTCCATTTCAGGTTTCAACTTTATTCTCTTTCAGTGGCCATCTATGCCACAGAGTAGGAAACTGTTGTTAGCATAGATATTTTACATTTATAGACATCTACCTAATGTAAAGATGCTGGCACTTGCTGTCAGCACTTTTTCAACAGTTTGATTATGAGGAAATATGTCACTAACAAATATAAAAATGACTAATGATTAGAGCAGCTCTATAATAGGATAACAAAATATTTTAATGCAGTGCTGCAAAGACTGATGGCATTTTAAAATATCCAAACTATAAGAACTTCAAATAGCAAAAATAATATCTGATTTAGTAATTGCAGTAAAATTGAAGATAGGTTACTCCTTTAAGATAAAGAGCTAAAATGCCAGGTGGAGGCTGCCAGTGCTTTATTAAATCCCAAAGATTTGAAGACTGGTCCTTAGTGGAGCAGATGGCCACGGATGCACAAGTGGAGCCAAAAAGGGATTTTGCTCTTTCATCTATTCAACCCATTTTCATTCTGTTTTTGATTGCGCTGGCAATCTGAGTCTGCAATGCACCCCTGTACTCTAAGTTCCCACTGATTCAGGACAGACTGTTCAAAAAGTAAACACAAGATAGGGACCATCGAGGCAATCCCACTAGAAAAATGAGAAATCATTTCTTCTCTTAGTCTTAGGGGTTTTTTGTCTGTCTTCTTCTGAAGGAAATAAATACACAGTGTAGTCTCGTTTCAAATAGTGTAGAAAAGGTAAAGGAAAAAAAACCTTCTTGCCTCTGATGACTGAAATGACAAAGAATAAAAAACTGTTGATACTCACTAGAAGTATTATCTCTCCACTTTCTCTAGTCTTTTGAGCAATGCTTATTGCTAAGTGTAACTTAAAACACCACAAGAATTTAGAGGTATTTTACAGCCAAGATATTAATTTTACATTCATGGATACAACTCCCATCCCAAAGAGTAAACCACTGTTTGAAGCACAACAACTCTGGAACTGACTACAATTCTGGACGTGTAAGAAAACAGGTAAGCAAAAAGCAAACAAAACATTATTTTAAATTGGAAGTCAGTTACAGAAGAGCCCTTCTGTTTAAAATAGAAATAAATCACTAAACATATGTCAACTAAGATATCACAGAATCATCGAATGGATGAGGTTAGAAAGGGCCTCTGGAAATTGTCTGGTCCGACATGCTGCTCAAGCCGGGCGATCTACAGCAGGCTGCCTGGGATTATGTCTGACAGACCAACAACTGGAAAGGCTTACAAAGATGTCTTTGTGCATTTCCAAGAAAAAATACTGCCCTGCTTTCCATTATCCAAGCTGACTAATATTTACTTGTTTTTATACACACACAAAAAACCCCTTCCAAACAAACTGAAGAAGTACACACTCTTATGATAGAGACACTCAGGAAAAAAAAGAGTAACACGGTAACTAATCTACAAATATTTGATGGATAGCTTATTTCAAATGAGGACAAGATATGTATATTACAGGTAAAAAGAAGCGTAAAGACAAAATTTGTAAAGCTACAAAGTCAATCAGCTACCAGACAAAACAGTCATAACAAGTTACTGAATGGGAGAACAGTCTCTGAAGAGCAATAAATAATCAGTTACTTCTGACTGTTAAAACAGCCGTGGGAAAATCTAGAAAACAGCTTGCAGAAAATAGTTGTCACATTCACTGGCAGATGGATTTAATGTGTTATGCTTCCCATCCTTGACTCCTGTTCTAACATGGTAAAGCTTGTGCTGTAATCTATGTGCAAAACTGCAAGCGGTTGTCAGTTTAAAAACATACTAAAGGGACTTCTGCTTTTTTACATACAAAAATGTGGATCCCGAAATTAATGAGGTTTTGACAGCAAGCTTAACATATAGATCAGCCTCTTTAGACTAACAATGATTACATTCTTTCTCTTGTCACCATCCCTTGAGGACAGAGGCCTCTGGAAGCCGTGGTGACTGCCCCAAAGGTGAGCTGCCACTGTGATGTGAGCAGGTAACCTGAGGGAGCCCTATGGACAGGACTGGAGAGACAGAGAGATAAGGAGGGCTGAGTGCAAATCACAGAGTGGAAGACAGGCAGCAAAAATTAATAGGATAGACGGTGAGTTTGGGAAGTGATAAGCAGTGAGCAAGGAGAACTTAGGATCCAGCTAGGATCCCTAGGAACAGTAGGGAAAGAGGTAATAAAGATGTTATAAAAGAAACTGAAAAAACAAGTCTACAAAGAAATTGCAAAGCACAGTCAAATCGTCAAGGAGGGGAGAAACTGTCAGTGAGGAAGAGGGGAACTAAAGATGACCAGACAGAGAGAGAGAGGAAAAAAAAAACAGAAGTGGCATGGCTATTTGAGAAAATTTAGAAAAAGGCCAGAGAATGCAGCAGGACCTCTGTAGGGGGAAAAAAACAACAAACAAACCAACAAGAAACCCCGCCTGAATAAGCAAAGCCTGGGGAGGATTGGATTAAAAACACAAGTCAGGAAGAAAAGCAGGAATAAAAAGAAGGAGAAAGACTGGGTATGATTTCCATTCAAACAGTTATTTAATCTGTGATGTTAACAAAAGTATGTACAAGTAAATATAGACGTTACTGAGAAAACCTCTTACTATTCAGAAAATAATCTTGTTTCTAGAGAAGTTCAAAAAAAGTCACCATCTTCAATATTATTAAGGCATTGTAAATTTAGCTTCTAAGAAACACCAGGCAACCACACTAGAATATAGAATACAAAATCACTAACTCTCCCCAAAACAAGGAAGTATTCCTACATACTATAAAGTAATTTGTCTCCCATAAATAATTAGAGTTAAATGGTACTGTCCATTTAAGTATTCAAGCATGTAATGAACACTATTATTTTACTGACTCATAAAATTCACTAAAACCAAGAGTAATGTACTGAAAGTACTTCATTACATTACATTACCTGTCTCTAACATAGTTCATTTTTCTCTTGGTAATATTAAATACAAGTCTTCCAGGGATAATAATTATCTTTGGCCAGTAATTCAGAAAACCTGTAGTTAGAGCGCTTAACAAAATTTGATTATAAGTTTCCGAGAAAAAGAGTTCCTCAAACCTTTCCAAGATCTTTGCCTGAAAATTTTGAGATCTTCGTTACAAATTTTTCATCGTTTTACTGGCTTCTGAAAGAACTGATGTCTGAGTCATTTGCATGACTTCTGCTGGATCTTGTCCCATCCAAGGGCCTAATTATGAACAGGCACAAGACTAATTGCTGTAATAAGTTGGCACTCTAGAGTCTATTGATTCAACTGCAATTACTCACACAAATGTAAAGGCAGGTGCTGATACCTTCCTGCAGATTTTGCAAGGAAAATGTCCATGTATTTCTAGCAAGAATTCAAGGTGTCTTTCTTCTGCAGCTAGAGCATGGATTATTATCAGAAGCAGATCATCACCTGAAACATGCCCCACTGAAAGATAAGCTGTTACTCCACTTTTTAATGCAATCAACTTTGGCCAATTACTTCTACAGCTCTTTGCAAGCACATGCCAAAGCACCTTCTCTCATTACAAGAACTGCATTCCCCCTAAAGAAAGATCCTTAGCTAACAGGACTTTCAGCCTCAACAGCTCTGTACCGCTCAGAAAACCAGTCTGTGCTACAGCGAGCTAATTGACCTCACTTTAAAAACCTTTCCACAGAAGTAGATTTTATATTTTTCTGGCAATTTTAATCAAATAGAATACTTCTAGCCACCAATTAGCAAACAACTGACTCTTCAGGTCTTGACCTTTCATACACTTGAGATTTACATGAAGCACAGATATTACAGTTATTAGAAATGTTAAGAGGGCATATATAATGTGCTTGTAACAAAGTCTTCCATGAAAAAGAACCCCTCCTCTCCACCATCCCATTTCTGGCTGTAACCTAACACACAGTTGCCAGATTTTTTTTTTTTAATACGCTTTTGCTAATTATTTAAAGCTGTCTTTAAAGCTGAAGAAGAAGCTGAAAGGAAGAACCTTTCCAAGGCTCAGGTTTTTAGCCAATTCTGTTCATTATACAGGAGGTCAAATGGCAGACCATGAAGTGATTTCAAGCCACCTCTCTTATCAAATGCAGTATCATTAAACAAGTGTTCAGTACATCTTCAGAGTGAGGAAAGGTATCCATAAAAAATACTTCACCTTCCAGGTAATACTTAACAGAGTTCAAATATAATTCACACTTACTGAAACAACTACATAAATCCCAAACTGATGTTGCAAAGACTGAAAACCATTAATTTTACACATACACAAAATGCCTTAAACAATTTTTAAAAGAGCAAACACATTTTCAGAAACTGGTGATTTCTTTCATGTAAACTCTTTCATGTCTATAATGAATTTTATCACCCTTCAACAACCTTTGCTTGTTTTCTTATCTATAGAAAAGCAAGTAAGAACTGCACACTTCTTCAAAATACGAAAGCTACGGATTTATACAGTGGCATAATGATACCTCCAGTCCTTTCCTAATAATTTCCAATGTTTAATTTGCTTTTTTGATCACTAATAAACATTAAGCTGATGTTTTCAAGGAAATGCATCTAAGATCTTTTTCTAGGACATAGTGATGTTAATACGTTTTTTCTTGCAGCCAAGTTTCCTTAAAAGCAGAACAAAACCAAACAAAACCCTGAAATCCCAACCCATTGGGAATTTAGCAATAACTATTACTTTTTTTCAAGAGGAAAGGCAGAAATTTATCTCTAACAGTCTGATTTGTCTCTTAATTATTAGAATACATATAAATTCCCATTAGAAAAGTATATATTCACCAGAAAAGCTTGTTTGCTGCATTACTGTTGAGCCTCTTAGGCCTCCTAAAACAAGAGATTCAAAAACCCAGCAAAGCATTTTGGAGTTTTAAGGCCTTGAATTTCCCCTACAAAGAGGAAAAAAACCCCTAGTTTTCCTAAACCACTAGAAAAAAAAGTCAGTGCCCTGCAAGAGGACAAATTGTGTGCTTATGCATCATTGCTTTCTTAGTTTGAATTATTTTGACATCTGACACTATCCAGCAAAATACAGAAAAGGCCACAGCTTCCTGCAATCACTATGACACAACTATTTATTAATTTATGTTCTGTGCAGCTCTGATAAAGTATTTAATTTTCGAGTAACAGATGAAACAGACACAAGTTGTCTGCAAGGTGAACATCACGACATCTTTTAAAGCAGAAATGCTTTTAGATGGAGCAACTGCATTCATAATCTTAGGCTAATTCATTACTAAAAACACACAGTGAAAGAAATATAAATATAGTAAGGTAAATGTAAATGTGATTATCTACTAAAGATAAGTTACCATAATAAAAAACTGGATTTCCTGACAAGTTAAAGTATTTGGCCTGATGCCCTTCACTTTCACAACTACAATTACTCCTTCTCTTACTAAATAGGCAAATGCATAAGCTCATCACCCTGGTTGAGAGGTTATCTTACTCACACAGAGGATGCTATAAACTGAAATTAGTCAGTAACAAACACAAAGATTTTAGGTGGATTACCAGTTTGTTTCTTGGGAACAGTCCTGCACAAGTAATTACACAGCACAACTGCACTTCTTCAGAATTAGAGAAAACTAAAAATTATCAGACAGTAATAACAACTGCAGTTATTCCGGGTCAGAGGACAGAGGCAGAAAAAAAAATTACAATTAATTATCAATCACTGCAAAAAGAAAAAAACTAACAACATGGGTATGAATCCAACACTCCTGAGTTACCCCCACAGCTCGCAGCAATGAGGCAGTTCTAAAGGAAGCACCTGTGTGCTTTAAACAGATGGCAAGGGGAGAGGGGGCCCTTCCCAGGAAGGGCTACAGCCAGAGATCCTGCCCAAACCTAACTCCCTGTAGTCAGGCTCTGGACACCACCAAGAGAAACTGCCTCTTTCCACTTACTATCTGGACAGCTTAAGCCCTTGATTTATTCTGGCTGCTTTGTTAGGTGTAACTAGGTGGAGTGACTCCATCCAAGGGCAAGGATAGAGAAATTAATAAGACTATCTGATAACTGTGGCAAAAAATATTTTTACTGAAAAGTGGTCAACTAGCATATAAAAATTAAAGTCTAGCATTTTGAGAAAATCACACAATTGTCAGAAGAAAAAGTACGGAAGTTAGCAACATTAGCATGCTGGTGGTTTCTGTCTCCCGAACCACTCTCCCATTTCTTTAGGTGCATCAGCACCTTTACTTTCTGTAAGTACATTTTGAGGATTGTTTTTCTCTTCTTTTTTGGTTCTATTTCCTTCTGTCCTTTCTGCAAGTCCAGCACCACAGCTATGAGTGCTGACACTTTTCTAAAGAGAAAGCAAAACTACCTAGTGTTCCTCGCAGGCTTATCTGTCAACCTCTAATGCTCTTCATGCAAAAACCAAAACCCCAAAGCAAACCAAAAACCAATACAAAGATTCTCACAAGATAACTGTCAATTTAATCTTCCACCAATTTCTTTAACACCTTTCATCCACAAAGTTATTTAATCTAAGAAAATCTGCAGGACTAGAATTTAATCTAAGAAAATCTGCAAGACTAGAATTTAATTTAAGAAAATCTGCAGGAATTGGCAGGAAATTGTTTTGGAAACACTGTAGAGACATTTCCGTAAATTGGATCTGCCATAAATTACATTTTTATACATTATTATATATTTGTAACTCGTATAAGAGATACCTGGGTACAAAAATCATTGTTGTCTTGGTTTAAACAGACTCCAAACACCCTGCTGCAACTATGACAACACACAATGTGCCTCAACTTGGGCAATGAACACATATTTTTAACAAAACATATCTTTTCTGTAAAGAAAGTGTCCTTAATTCATACATGGAAAGAAATGTCAAAGGACACCGTGTGATTTTAAGAATTGATATTTCAGATGACATATCCTGTAGTACATAACCAGACTTGAAAGTGAGACACAGCACACTTACACCAATGTGTAAACTACACCAGTGTGCCAGTTTATCAGCTGATCTCTGACTCCACGTAATTGGTTAAACAAAAAGCAAAAGTCTTGAATATATGTGCTTTAATACAACTCAATCTAATCAAACTAGCCCACAACAATAGCTCTCGATATAGTGAGCATTACTAGGGTTTAACATAGTGATTTACTCTGAAAGCAAATTTTATGGCACAATGTGTTCAAAAGCAAAATAATTTCGTAAGTAGTGAAATGCAAAATACTTTGCACACTTCTCCCCTGGAAGCACTAATTTTTCCACTTGCTTTAACAGGTTACAGTCAAGGCAGCACACAGTGTTAAATTTGAAATGCATGCTGGTAAAACCAAGTGTTCAAATTTTGAAGTGTTGAACCACAGCACAGCGTCAAATTTTAAAAATTTTAGAGAGCCATCAAGTTTCAGGATTATTCTCAAGAGGGAGATCATGATAATTATTTACCTGCCAAGAGACAGCCCCCAAAACAGCAGTCGCGACCAGGCTGAAGAACACCAGCTGTTCCGAAATCAAACAGAAGTGACGCATTCCTTTGGATGCCATAACTCTGTCCAAGCTGTTGTTTTCTGCACGGTGGGTGTAGTATACCTTGTGACAGTCGTTTAGTTTTGTGTGAAAACCCCAAAGAGTTATAAAAAAAATCACATGACAGATCATCCAGAAAATTCCAAAAATAGAAAAACCAGGTATCACAAAATACCAGAGATCCAAAAAACGTAGTTTAAAGGCTGCAAGAATGAAAAAGGTGAGTTCAATGACTCCAACCGAGAGGACAGAAAGCCTTCGGCAAATTTTGCCACGGTACAGGTAGGGCTTCCATCGTTCAGTAACTGAAAGTCCACAGAAGTAAACATCGAGAAGGGGATCAGAAATCAGGCAGCTGAAGAAACACGCCAAGGCAAAAGGGTTTGTGGGGATTTGTAGTGATGGAAAAAAGAGTAGGGATGCAATGGCTCCAAAAATTGCCAAATTTGGAATTGCCAAAAAAGACTTCATACGTAAGTCGATAATCAACATGGCCAAAGCCATAACCAACAGAATAATACTCATAGATTTTTCTACCAGCATAGTTGTGCTGGCAATTGCAAATCCAACTAGCTCTAAAAATTCAACTGTTGTCAGCAGAGTCGGTCGATGATGGACACAGCCACAAATCCTCTCAACCAAAGCACATAATATCCTTAAAACAATGGCGGAGAGGAGCAGATATTTAGTAGCTTCTTCTTTCACATCTGTTTTGAAGGCAGAATTATTAAGAAAACAGAGAAGGCCAAGCAAAAAACCAAACCAAAGATTGGAGAGACTCAAACTTGCCGTTTCCATTGAAAAATAGTAGTACAGTATGCTGGCAATTCCAAGAACAAAGAGCCCCAGAATAAATATTACCAAAATCAGTGCATCCGCAGTTTTTTCCCACCTGACATAAAGTCCCATGCAAATGGCAACCAGCAGGTTGATTCTGGCAAGATAGCCAAGGTATCTGACTGATGAGTGCATGTTCACTTCCCTGTTTGCTTCTTCTAACCTTGTCATTGCTGCATAGAGACAATGACTAACGCAGTAACGCAGTGACCTGCACATGTAAACTGCAGTTAGGGGATTTCACCCACTTGACTGAAAGCAAATATTCGGGTTTCATTCAACAAACACAATGCAATCGCTGCCTTCTGTAATATCATTTCAGTAACAGTGGTCCAGAATCCTCAAAGTCCTGGAAGAGAATTAAAAAAAGTTTTAGTGGCAAATAATCCCTTTTAATCATATGGAGCATAAACATGGCACATCCTTTCTCACCAAGGAGTTAAACATCTAAATTAACACATAAAAAAGACGAAGCAAGGTCATTCAAACTGGGGTCATTATTAAAACCAATATAAAATGGGTTCTGCATATATCTTGCTTCATAATCTGAATGAGTAGAAAACAAACCTGGCCTGTGCAGTTTTCCACAAAACTCATCCATTGGTACCTATATTAGATACCTGTGGATATCCAAAATACTGCTATGATAGCCACTACCTTCTAGAATAGTTCAGGATTGTTTTAAAACACTGCTTTATTTCACTGTTATATTTGATGAGTTCTCACTTTATACTAAATCTTTTTAGCATGCTTTGCAAGACTTTCTCTTAGCAGTCAAATAACTATAGAATTTACAAAAAGAACTTCACACTCAGTTAATGAGCTTAACCCACAGCAGGTAATGCAAAGGTTATTATCATTTATCTCCGTTTCACAAAAGGTGAGTGGACACACTGATGTATCAACTGATCTGGTGTGATTTTCAGAGATTTTTCCTAATGTAAAATCAAGGCATTAATTTTCACCTATTCATGCCACTTCCTCCCCTCCCCCAAAAGCAAGCAAAAAAAAAATTATCAGGATAAACATTACATTTAGAACACAAGTACCTCCTACTCAGATCCATTTAACTGACATGATTTTCTTATTTATACAGTATAGGAACAGACTAGTATTTTTAATGGGAATTTTGTAATGTTATGAGCAGAGTCTCCAACACATAAGAAAACTTAAAATGCAGCCTCTATCAATTTTAATTAATTAATTAATTGTCCATTTTAGGACTTCTCAAGAGTTACTAGTATGACAAAGCAACCAACGTGCCAAGAACACTCAGTGCTTAGTTATAGCTCACTACTTGTACCTATAAGGCCGAGGGAACCTAAACTCAAAACTAAAACTTTATTCTCTCTTGATTTTTAAATTCTCATTTTTTAAACCAGCGAACAACAAATGACAAAGTGAATTGACTGATTTGCAGTCAAGTTTTGGCAGATTTGAAGACTGGCACCCAGTGTAAATCCAGCTTAAGTAATTGGTGTAAAGACAGACATTATATTGCTTGAATTACATATTTGGTAATACATATTTTCAAATTACATTAAACATCTAACAACACTGAAGACAGTAACTATGCATTAAAATCTGTTTACTTGAAACAGAATACATACTATATACTTAAAGCCAGTGGTTATTACAGAAAGTTAGTGCAAATTAAAAGTTCTTTGGATCTCAACTGTGCATATCCATAGTTTTCATTATTATTACCATTTTATCAATATTAATTCTGACTTATCTGATCTCACAGTGTTTCTCCCCTTACTTTTACCTGCTTATTTACTGTTCCTCTCAACCTTTAATCTGTTTTTACATTATGTACGTAACACAGACCTGTTAGTTACTATATTCCAGCTCACAATACATTAGGTTTCACAGTCCTATCTGCAGTCTGCCTCTTGTACTACAATCACCATTTACTTTACGAACAGCTCAAACAATTTACTTCAACTGCTACACATGCCCTGCCTCCAATTCTCTCTTGTTCAAACCATAAATACTGAGGAACAAATTCCCATCTCCTTCCAACCCACAGCGCTGACGTGTGATTACTGCTATGCTGAAGAACATCTGCCATGCCATCCTGTTTATCTTGATCCCTGAGGCTTTCTGGAACCCCTCCAAGTCAAGGGGCTCACATTATATGCATTCATTTGAACAACAGCCCCACAGAAGCCAGCACGAATAAACCCTTTGCTCATACGCAAAGGGCAGAAGATCCCATCTAACACCTGGCTTAAAATTTTGCTGTGATCAGTAAATTTGGTGGGATAGGTAACACCAGCAAACTCCCATGCAGGCAAGCAGCTACTGTGACAGAACACTGTCAAGCGGAGTTTTGCTACCATCACAGCATCACGACAGAGAAGCTCCTCTGCTGCTGCCCCACGACCTGCTGTGGGTACTGGGGCAGGGGAACACATCTGTTCCTCAAGGAAAGACACAAATGCTGCTTGAGCACAAAGTATTTGCAAAATGACAACTTGGACTGCGAATGTAACCTCCTCTTCCTGGCTCTATCTTCTAGACAATCAGCAAAAATGTGCAGAACTAAACCATGCTATTAAATTAGCATTTTTCTAACCAAAATATATGGTTAACTTTTTGGTGATGAGGAAAAGGTTTATTTTCATGATTAATGTATCCCACCACGCAGCTATTACCAAATACACAGAAGACAGTAATTCAATTTTAAAGAGATGTTTCAGTACCTGATTTGTTCTCTCAAACACAGCTACTTGTTAGTAATTTCTGTTAATACTTTGGCTGTTTACACAAAGACTGTTCAAAGTCATGAGTGGTGGTAGTGTTTGTTTTGTTTTAAACTAATGGCCTTAAAGTTCTGCATTGAACATGAGTTACATATCTCAGCAAATCACATTTAGATTCCAAACAGAATGCGGACCCACTTTTAAGTATTTATCAACTTTTGAGTTTCAGTACACATTTAGAGATTAAATTATCTAAGAGCTTTCCTATATGTAAAGGCACACCGCTCTCAAAGTAGTTTTTACTCTAAATTTGTCAAAGAAAGTTGAAAAAAGTACCAAACCCTAAAGTTGGTTCAATAGTTTATCTTTAGTTGGCTTTAAGGCCAGGGGAGGCCCATCTAAAGTACTAAACCTGCTTTCCTACAGATTTATTCTTTCAGTTCAGCACTTTTATTTTTTTCAACGCAATTCTGTAAGGCTTCTTTTTTTAAACAAAAAGCCGTATTTTGCTAACATATCAACACAGCAGCCTGAACCCCCCGAAGAACGACTCCGTTAGTTTCCAGAGGTTCACACCGCGGGAACCACAGCAGATCGCCTGTCCCAGGCGCTGGGAGCGCTCCCGGCGGGGCTCCACCTGCGGGGCCAGCCCGGCCCGGGCAGCTCAGCGCCGGCACCGGGCTCCGCGCCGCGGGTCCCGCAAGGGGCCGCCCCGGGACGCCGCTCTGTGCCGGCGGTCCCCGCGCCCCATGGGGGTGTCCCCCCGGCCGGGCCGCGCTCGGTGCCGGCCCCGCCCTGCCCCGGCCCGGCCCGCTCCGCTCTCACCTCCACAGGCCGCCCGGGGCCTTCCCGCCCCCCGCGCCGGACGCCGCCATGTCGAGCTGGGCGCGGCGCTCCCACTACGGGCCGCGCCGAGGCTCAAATGCCGCCGCAACGTCCGGGCGCGGCCGGACAGAAGTATTTAAAAAAACCCAAGCAACAAATCACGAAAACCCCCAACCAAACCCATACACACTGTCAAGTCGTGCTTAGGCACGGAAGCGGGAAAACTGAGTTTGACTCAGGACGGCAAGGCTGAGTGACCCCTCTCCGTCCTCTGGCACGCGGGTGACTCGAACACCTGTGTTTCCTTAAACTCAGTGTGGGAAATGCGCGTTTTGAATTA
Source organism: Pseudotriccus pelzelni (assembly GCA_035584735.1). Lineage (NCBI taxonomy): Eukaryota > Metazoa > Chordata > Aves > Passeriformes > Tyrannidae > Pseudotriccus > Pseudotriccus pelzelni. The sequence goes on along the minus strand of JAWMRA010000041.1, from coordinate 25,343,708 downwards.
GCCCTTGCAGGCAGGCGGGAGAATAGCGGGAAGTTTCTGGATCGTAATAGCTCCACGGCTTAGAGAGGCAAACCAAGGGGAGTCTGATAGAAGCTCAGACAGCTGCTGTGCAGAGGCTCTGTGCACTGCCAGTGGGCTGGGCTGCTGGGGAGATGCATCCTTTGCTGCTGTAACTGCTTCATCCCTTACTGTGCCCACTTCTGGGCTCCTCGGAGCAAGCGACATGGAGCTCCTGCAGCGGGTCCAGCGGAGGGTAACAAGGATGACTAAAGGATGGAACACCTCCCTTACAAAGGCAGGCTGTGGGAGCTGGGCCTGTTCAGCCTCAAGAATAGACGACTGAGAAGTGACCTTGTCAATGTGTATAAATATCTAAAGGCGAGGGTGCCAAAAGGACGGACCCAGGCTCTCTGTGGTGGTACCAACCACTGATGCACAGGAAATCCCACCTGAATATGAGGAAGAACGTCTTCACCGTGCATGTTAATGCACACTGGAACAGACTGCCCAGAGAGGCTGTGGAGTTTCCCTCACTGGAGATGCTCAAGAACTGTCTGGACACAATCTTGTGCAACGTGCTCAAGGCTGACCCTGCTTAAGCAGGGAGGTTGGACGAGATGACCCACTGTGGTCCCTTCCAACCTTAACCATTCTGTGATTCATCACAACTTGCCCCTAGTCAAAGGAGTACTAGGGCTGAGTGACAGCCTTAAACATCTAAACTTGACTGTCTGTCTTTCCTGCCTCAGTCATTCAGACACCTGATTCACAAGAATGTCAGTTGTCTCCAGAATCATTACTACTATTCAAATTTTAAATAAAACAGGCCAACAGGCCTAAAAGTTACATGGATTAAAAACCAACAAAACAACAACCATAAAAACTGCAACTCCCCCAACCAACCAACCAACCAACCAACCAACCAACCAACCAACAAATCCACAAACTGTTTCCCTTTAATGAACAGAAAATTGAAACTCTCAGTTGCTTAAGGAAGGTCACATGCTTCAGATGCTTTACCATCATTCATGGACAACATGTAGTTGCTACTGTATCTGTCTGTGATTTAGGAATACTCTTCAGGCAACTACTGATACTTCTTGGTGAATATTTTACTTAGAAAGTAAAAGAAACCAGCAAAGTTTCTGTGCAAGTTTGTGAAATGAAACCTTTCTAAAAAAACCTCTTCTTGCTATTCTACAGGTCCAAAACAATTGAGAAAAACTGAGAAAACAAAGAAAAACAAGCAGAAAACCTGCTGGTGATTCATGGAGATACGATTTAAAAGCTTTAGAATGATCACAGTCTTAAAGCAAGTCAGCAAGACTCCCTGAAGCAGAAAAGGACAGAAAGGTTCTGCAGGAAGCAGTACTGACCACAGCTGTGAGATGCTACGTACTGATTCACTGCCAAGCAGAAGACCAGAATATACCAGCTAGGCGTTGCAGTGCTGGGGACACACTTCACACTTCTGCTGAAATTCAGTCTTCTTAGAATCCGGATCTGGGAAGGAGCCTTGAATTTTCAGTTCTTTGGCTTTTTCCATTACCATCCTTTTCTAAACACCTCCAGTACTCAGAATCAAGATATAAAAAAGTACAACAATGACCTCAAAGGGGCAACCTACAAAATGCTACAAAAATATTACAGGGAGATAGAAAAGAAATTAAGAACATGTGGTGAGAGATGAGAGTAACTGAATTAGAAGGAGGTCAGTCACGTCCTAAGTGGGCAGGCAAAGAAACATGATACAGGATCAACTGGAGGAACTCCAAAAGCCCTTCTAAAAAGCAAAAACTTCAACTGAGATGTAGAAGCTGACCCTGAAGTACCAAATTTAACATCTCTACTGGTTATAAAATAAACCCAAGACAACTACTTTCTTGATGATAAGGAAAATAACTCTGCATTGATTTCACTGGATTTCAGCATAAACAGATTGCCCAGAAAGAAAACACCCCAAAGAATTTTTAAAAATGTTTTCAGTTTTTCAGATGTTTTTTAATAAATGTGCTTTGTTCTGAAAAAGTAGTGACATAAAAGACAACAGAAATGCAAATACACATTTTCCTCTCCAGCACCTTGAGAGATCTCTTGCACACGCAAAATTTTCAAATATTTCATAACCTAGAAATATTCTTCTTGAACCAAATCCAAATATACAACAACTCCTCATACCTCCACTTTATTGTTCAGGGAGGTATAAGTATTTACGTAAATCCCATTTTCTTTCACCACCACAATCTACTGTCCCTTGTGAAAAAAAATAATACAAACCAAAGCTTTTAAAAAAGGAAAAAACCCCAAACAAACCAACCACAAAACCAAACCACCAATGAAACCACTTCAGGTATTTAGAATAATCGTCAAGAAAACTAAGCTGTTATGAATTTTGGGTCCCTAACCCACAATGTTGTCACAAACCTATCAAAAAGGTTTAAAGTTTGAATGTTAGTATTTTAAACCATTTGGGGGAGATCAATCTTAACTTGAATTGCGTTTTCTGTATTAATCACAAACCAATTTACATTAGTCAATGCCAACATATGTGTTTGGTGAATCAGGCCTTTTTTTCATCAGAATATAATTGTTTGGTTTGTATTATTGTATCATTCAGATTGAATAACAAATTTGAATCAGGTCTTTGGGAATGCTTTAAATTCAAGAAGAGACACAAAAAGCTAATGTAAAAAAATACAGCACCATAGTCCAGACCACATTTGAGTGTAAGCTAGACCAATGCTAGATTATGCAGGAAACAGTATAAAAGAAAAACAGGTAGGTCAAAGTGTGACAGTTTCAGTGCAAAATTCACTGGAAGGAGTAAGTTTCATGTTTGTAGCAACCACTGTAAAATCCACACTACAACTTTAGTTTATCTGGTAACTTCTGTATTATAACTACAAAATGTCAGGTTAATACGGTGTAAGGTGTATTTCCTCACAACCATCTGTGAAACTATATTAGTATTTTTTACCAATTTGCTGAAGTTGGACTTAAAACCATGACATGGCACCTAGTTCAATTCATTTATTAGGCACTTAACATATAAATTTAACAGCCTAACATTCAAAACTGAAAATTCTGGCCGTTATTTTTAAATGGAGGGAAATCTAAGCTAAACTCATAATGAATCCTCTTTTATTTTAACCACTGAACAGAACTGTTTTTTCCTGCAAAACCCCAGAGATTCATTACACAAGTTAAAACCTTAATAAATGTGAAAATAGATTCCATCTCCTTCCAGTGCAGACCAGTTTTCAGTCAACTATGGAGTTTTTATTGAACCGAACAGAAGACTTTTGGGTTCTAATCAGGAAACAAATGGTGTATGTTAATGTCACATGTGTGATCTGAATACATGGCTTTATGCAAATATGTATATTCTTGAAAAACTTGTACTATTATGTTCCTTTCTACACAATCAGTCTGTAGTTACCAGATGACTCAGGAGGTCTACAAATAAGGACAGTTCAAGGAAAAGCTGTTTGTTTTCAAAACGCATAAATAATTTACTTTAAAACATGACAAAACCCACCCCATCCCCCCAAAAAACACAGTTGGAAGTGAATACAGAATACCGTAATTGGGGAAATACTGATATATGTTAGTGCTTATACAATCATAAAATTGCAAAAACATATTCCAGCTCTGAAGTGAAACATAATTGTCTAGACGTACCATACTCCTCTGGGGGGAAAAGCCTCTTCAGAAATCTCATCTCTAACTGCTATTTATGCAATGAAATTACTCAGTATGTATAACTACGGATGAATATATTCCAGTGTTTTGGTGTTATCTCAAGAGGGCTGCAATAAACATAAAATCAAATGTGCAAGCATTATATAGTTTCTCCAGCCCAGGCTTAAACAGAGTGAAACAAATTTTGGAAAAAAAGTTTTGTTCCATGATTAGAGAAGGGACATTTGTGACCAAGTATCTTAACTTATCTGCACATTTAATTAAAGTGCAAATTATTTCTTCCTACATATATTTCTCAAAGCCCACCAACTCCAGTGCCTTAAGCTCAACCACATTGAGTTAAAATACTGAAACAACATTTAACAAATTAAATAGAATTCACACTTCACAGCACTAAAGAAAAGAATGGTACCTTTCTGGAAAAAAATTAGTGATACAAATCTAAAGAAAGTAACAGCAATTTATGCTATGACATGAGTCATTTGCATAAAACTTGTATTTTTTCACTTTCATACAAGAATAAATTTTAAAATTCAAAAGTAGAAAAAAATAGCAAACTCTGTAAACCTTTGCATTTTCTTTATGCAAACCATTTCTGTGTGTTGAGCCCATGTTAGTATAGCAAAATTAGTTAAGCAAGAGGTTTGAAAGGGCATTTCAACTACATTAACTTAGAAGCAATATAGGATCTTCTAGCTCATAGAAAGGAATTGAACTAGACTGGCTTTCTCCAGAGTCTGAGTCATAAGGAGCATCAGGCAGCTCCATAAAACCGTAAGCTAGCTGTTCATCTTCTGTATCTGATCGAACATAGCAGGAAGTGTTGGAATACTCCTCATCCTCTATACTGTTGAAATCCTGTGGGATATATAACATTCCTGGGTAGTTCCTGCTAACTAAGTCACTGGTTGTTTGCAGGGAAGTTTTTCTAAATGCCATCAGGTGCATGTGAGAAAACTTAGAATACTTGAAGCGTTTAAAACCCAAGGACTCTATGGCAATTTTCCAGCTTTTCATCATCATAGCCCGGCGATTCTGGTGAGATGAATCAGGAGTTATTACAAGCAATAAGCCATTTAATACGAGAAGTTCATGTGCCTTCTTGCAGCATATCCATCGTTGATAGGGTGATGGAAAGTAAGAAAGGAGGAGTGAGAAAACGACGACATGGAACAGTTCTCCAGGTAGAGAATCAATGGGATTTTTCAGTTGCTTAAGAAAGGCATCTATAGCATCTTGTGCCAGTTGGAGAGGTTGCTGAATTTGAAGATTTAGGAAGTCACATTTGTATACGCTCTGGTGGAATAACAAAAACAGAAACCAAGCACCAAGGTTAGTTTAAAGAACAAATACAACCAAGACCCACAAAAATACGATGACCTCTCTGTTCCCTTGAGGAAATGTCAAGCCTGCTGAACATTCCTCTTGCTATTAAATCAAGCAATCTAAAAGAAAAATTTAACACACATGCAAAATTTTAGATGTGCAGTATTTTACTAGAGATTTGATAGCTTAGAACTGTTAATATAAAAAAAAATATTTAGCCCAAATAGAAAAAGCTTAAATTCAGCTATCTGAAATGATTTAAGAACTCAGATAAGCCTACATTGCTTTTTTTTCCTCCTAGGTGCTGAAATGAGTAATTAGAAACTAAATTTGAGACCTCAGTATTTCTACCAGTTCTTTAAAAGGAGTCCAAGGAACTTAGTAGTTTGGTCACTTGGAAAAAGTGTCATTCTTTACTAGTACAGAAACAAAGAACGGTGAGGCAATATCCATTATAAAGTTACAGAACACAGTTGCAGCAGTGATGTAGGTACATGTTTTAACTTTGCTGTAAATGCAAAGTGTAGTGGTAAACATTTGGGCAATTATCAAAATAAGGTAAGGACTACAAATCGTTGTACGCTCAAGCTGTCAAACATAGGAAATGACAGCACAATACAACATACAGAAGAGTAAATTCTTAGCATCCTTAATCACAAAGCATTCAAAAATATAAGCATCCTATTTAGTGAATTTAAGTTTTGACTTAATTTAAGTCATCAAAACCTGGGACTGACTTTTCATAAAAAATGTATTAAGATATAAAGTTTTAATCTGATAGCAACAAAAATTGTTATTAATGCCTAGAGAATGTACAGTGAATGACACTAAACAGGTAAGTGAGTGTGAAAGCACACACAAAACACTGTGTGGAGCACTTCTGAAAGGTTACACTTGCTGCATTTTAATACCATGAAAATATCTGTAGTGTGTTTTATGAAACAATTCTTAAAAGAAGATCGCTAGAACACTATTGCAAAGGTGTTCATTAAGGAACTGATATGCACAATTGTTTCCAAGTACAAGATAACATTATTTCTTTATATATGTAAAGAAAAATTGTAATTTGCTTATATGAAAATCATAGTCTGAGAGTAAGCAGAAAATTAGAAAAAGTAATCAATGCTCAAAAAAATTTGTGATTTATTTTTCACGAGCTTTAATCTTGGCCTTCAACACACAAAAATAAAGAAAAAGATTTGCATTATATGGCTACAACCAAGAAATTTTAATTGCAATCATTATACCTGCAGGGCTGTATTACGTTTCCTTGTAATACTTAAAATAGGAAATTAACAGTAGCAATTTCATTATATCCTCTATTAAGTTTTAAAAGAAGCATTTTGAAAACTAATTGTTCGGAGTGACACATTAACTTTACTTAGAACTTCAAACTTAAAAAGACTTAAAAAGTTAGTGGTTACACAAATACAGCTGAAAAACAATTCGACTGCAAGTACTTCTGAGTAGTGAAGAAATACTCACAAAGCAGTTATGCAAAAATAACATTAAAGACAATTTCAGGACTGAACTATGTTTCAAGTGGACTCAGAATTCTGTAAGCAGTCTTAGGACAAAAATGCTGCTAAACTGGAGTTTGCTACTAAACTCTAGATAGGAAAGTCTTGAACTGATGTTAAAATCCTCACAGATACTGAAACAGCACTCATATCTCACATTTAGGAACACAATCCTACTTATGTGACTAATTTTTACAGATATTTCACAAAATATTCCAAGTTGGAAGGGACCCTCACGGATTGTTGATATATATATTCTAATTTTTAATTCCAGTACCCTTCTAAACTCTTTTTTTTTTTATCTCAGACTGTATTTAGTCCAATACAACATCTGCTGCATATTCAGCAGTTTTGCAGCGGTATGAATTTTTTTTTTTTTGTAGACAAACTGAACTCTAAGAAAACAACCACCGATTCTGGACTATCTGTGTTTTAGAAAAAATGTCTGAAGGAGTAGCCAAGAAAGACTCTGGACTGTGTCAGATTATCCTGGCCTCAGTTTCCCTCCTCCTAGTTTCTCAGTGTACCTTACACCAAGACACTGGAAATGGGTACAAGCTGTCTAGCTAAAGGAAATGTTAATCTTTTCTTGGTGCGGTTCTCTGCTCTCTCTCAAAACTCAAAACCTTTTAATGGAAATATATTTCCATATTCATATAGCTACAGTTTATATTCTTTGTACGCAAAAGAGATTCTAACATTTTGAAGACATTAATCTATTTGTTATGTAACTAAAATTCCAGTTCCTCTCCTAGTATTTCCACAATTATATCCTTCTTATTGCTCAAATTAACTGAATTATTTTATTCAACTACTTAGTCTTTATCCAAAGCATTTCTATATGCAGAAAGTGGATTAATCTACTTCTATTAAAGAAGGAATTATTTAACCCTCTACACAACATTATTCAAGACACTGACTCCGTAAGAGGACTCTGTACTTAAGCATGTTTCAAAGAGTACTTTGGCATCTTGCCTAAGAGATCTGCTAAATCAGATATTGTTATCAGTTCTTCTATTCTCAACTTCTACCACAAATTATCAGATCAATTTTTCATGTCAAAGATGATATTAACTACCATAACAAACCTCTGGCTATTATTCCAAGAATATTAAATCAGCCGGCACAACTGCTGGCCTAAAGATAAATTTATTCAGGAGGTTATGGTGCTGATGCAGCTCATAGTAGAGTCATCTTCAAAACATTAGGGCTTATTAATTCTGTTTTGGAGGTAGGCCTAAGCTTATTCTAGCACATGCATTTGACTCTGCAAACTGTACTCCACATCACTCCAAGAACACTTGCTACTAGGTTTCAAGGTGCTCTGAACATGCCAAAGTACCCAAAAGAATGAAGTAGGTCTGTCAGCCTGAGACAGGCCTCAAAGTAAATATATGTGTAGCTACATGCACAGTCACACTCTGGGAAGCTCCTGTCATGAAGCTATGGTACTACGTCAGATGACAAGAAATCAATTATCATTCCCTTGTACTGGGAGAGAGTCTAAAGAACTGGTTAGTACATAGAAATTGTGTATGTTCCTCCAGTAACTCCACAGAAGTTACCTTTCCCAGGCTTTTCCAACAATGGTTTTGGTCACTGTACATTTAAATTGATTTTCATGAAAAAAAAAATGCAGCTTTCTTATGAAAACAGAACAATAGACTAGATAGAAAAATATTAACTGTGCATAACCAAAAATTAATGGTTAGGTTTAACCAATACAACTTCAGGTGCCTAGGCTCCCATTATAGTCAGTGGAGAACTAGTCAGTGCAAAATCCAATTCATCTCACCATCAAACAGCAGACATTTAGCTTTCACTATTTTTAACAGATCTCCACTGACTGTGATAAGAACTACAGAACTTGAGATGTAGACACTGAGGATCTATGTATCTTAGCTGGAAATTCACTTGCCATGTATTACCATTTTGGATGCCAGTGGTGGTCATTTTAGTGGCCCGTGCCTCTTTTACATGCTGTGCCATATCCAACAGCCCTATGCAGATGTCCTACAGCCTCTGAAGCAGTGGAAGGCAACAATGTTTGGGCAACTGATGCCTATTTTTCAAATTAGGCAAGATGGCATCCACTTGAAGTTTGTGTTTTACATGAAACGAATACTGAATTGCTTTTAAAGGCAATTAATCAGACTCAGATTTTTAAAGAATACCTTTCAGTATCTCTAAGCATATACACAAATACAAATTAGGTGTTAGGGGACTAAATGTGGTAGCCACAAGAAAATACCACACATTACACATGTAAACTACACAGCAGCAAATATGAGAGCAAGGCTTTCAAGGTAACTGTTATTTTACTTGTACACTTCTTCTCACCTCTCCACTTCTAAAGAGGATTACCTTAGGCCACAGATTTTAACAGAACCTTATTTTAAACTGTAAGTGGTTAAGGTGCGTACAGTCAAGGGCTGTTCTGTTTTCTGTCAGAAATGTATGTCTGTGTCTTTTTCATTTTCATTCCACTTCATCATTTTGCTTGGTTGATAAACGTGATTAACGCTGACTAAAGTTGGGTCAAGAGCATAACACAGAAAGAACATATGACTACAGCAGAATTAATGCATTTGAGAACCTTACTACCTAGAGAAAATGAAGCAACTTACCCCGTATGTGCTGATAAATTTGTCCTCTGGATTGGGGAAGTTCAATAATATTACTAACAATAAATAGAAATGGTCCCTTATAGTGCACTTCTGATTACTAAAGCTCCCCAGAAAAACTCACTAAATACATAATTTCCTTCTGTCAGTGAGTGCAACTTCTGAGAGGTTCTTGCCTAAGCATAAGTCTACTTAAGTTTTATTTATGCCTTTTAAGATGCAAGGACTTATCTGAAATACCATTAAAAAAAGATGGCTAGTAAAATTTTCCAATTGTAAGATTAATCATGGCATTACAAATGCATAGCTCTTGAAAAAAATAATTTTAAAAAAAGAAAACACAACCAGGGTTTAGAGCCTGTTCATAAGAAAGGATGCAGTAGATATTTAGAAAATATACTTAAGTATTAAAAATACTTTTTTCATAGTTTCGTAATTTTGAGACATTTTAAAAATATGAGAATCAAATTCATATTAAATTCAGCAACCATTACATACCTCAACAGCTGGAACAATGTCTATGCCAACTGTCAGAAATTCTTCAAACTTCAGAAACGGATTAAAGCAGCTACCAACATCAAGTAATCTGATCTTTCCCAAGGAGTGAAGGAACCTGAGAAGCAGCAAGAATTCAGTTTTATCAAATATTATTTAAAAACTATATTCTGAATTACAATTCCAGATAGCTAATGCAAAAAAGTCTCACAGAACACCACAGTAGTGACTAACAAGTGAATGTCTCACTTCAGTTGCTGAGATACCTAAAGAACCAAGCTCCTTCAGTAAAAGCAGTTGGTGCTCAATGAGAAGAGTCTTGTTTAGAGCACCTGTAATATTATTAACTTGTGTACTTGTAGCAAGTAAATAAAAAGGTAAATTGTGTGTCCACTAGATAGGCTTTCTCTTAGTGTTTTGTGTTTTCCACTTACCTTTTTCATGGTATTTATTGGTGTTGAAGTCACACTAGACACCAGAGTTAAAACAGCAGGAGTTGAAAAGGGAAACTGGCAACACTATGAACTAAGTAGCTGACAGTTCCATTTTAAAGGCATCTGAAGTCAAGTGGCATAATTGGTTTAATGAAGGCAAGAAAACACACTCCAAAGTAAAAAACCCAACAACTATAAATGAAAGCATTTAGTTATTCCTTGCAAATTTAAAACAGTATTTCTTTTGCTTTATGTTAGCTAACATTTTTTTTAATGGATGACTGCTGAAGGTTGACTCCAATTCTATTCCCAATGGATGCTGTGAAAGAGCTAGATCAGCCCATGCAGAGTCACAAACATAAAAACCAGCTCTTCAAGTTGAAGGGAAGTTACTCTAAAGATTTAAATGAAATGAAGTATCTCCTCGAAACTACTACAGGGAAAAAAGGTCTATTCCATGCCCTGCAGTCAATTTTCGTTTTGAGAATCCAAAAGGTTTTAAATGAGAAACAGTCAAAACCAGACATCTAGTTTAGGAAAGAGGGTCCTAAATCAGAGTACTACTGAACTACTCCAAAACGAAGATTTATCCTGTAAGGATTCTGGAGAACATCTGCCACTGTGTGCTGACCGTATTCAATGTGAAATTATAGATAAGAAGGCCAATATTTATTGCTAAATACTCAACTATGCTACCAAACAACAAAGGTAAAAAAAAAAAAGGTGGGGGGAATTAATTTGAGAAATCATGACTTCATTACTTACTTATTAGACTGATAGAAAGAGGTCGACATACTGCTAAAGACACTTTAACAGACAATGCTATTCCAAAATGCTACAGAGATGCACACATACCCTTTCAAAACTTCATGGGAAATGAAAAACAACAAACAAAAACTGCACACTGAATAACTGGCCCATCATCTTCTCAAACAGATTCAAAAACTTACAGAGTTAAATAAACAGAGAGGAGTGAGTGATCAGAAAGAAAACAGCAGACTGAAGAAACAAAGAGAGAACATTCTTGTACTGTCTGATAGAAGCCCCCCTTACAGCACAGAAGAAGATATGCTACAGGCTGGCAAATGAGATTTACCTTTTCTTTGGAAGGTCTGATGTCACCTATGACCAAATGCCAAACCAGTCTGAAATGCCGTTATGAAGATAAAAGACACCACTGTTCTTTTCTTGAAGTTAAATACATAGTTCAAGAAAAAATAAAAATATGTGGTAACTTTTGAGGATAGTGACTACTGACTTACCTCTGAAAGCATTCTTACCTTCTAAAGGATAGCCTTCTTTACCAATGCCCAGAGTAACATTCATGGTCTTCAAGTTTGCAACAATAGGCATTTTTTTTCATGACTAAGGCAATTACTACCATATATAATGTACCATCAGGTAACATCAATGCACCTGTACAGAAGTACTGGCAATCAGCTGTCTTGTCATCGTTTAAAGGTTTCGCCTTGTCCTGGTACTTATCTAACCTGATATGATGCACTCTTGGAAGAATTACAATTAGAATTAGAATGCTGCACTCAGTTATCATGAATATTAAGGACTCAGCTGTTACATATCCTACAATCAAAGACATATTTTTTTATTTTCCTTGCATTCTGATTTTAGAGACGCCTGCTGCTTATTCTTTCTTTGCAATTGGAAAAAGGCAACAAATGCTGGAGTTAAACAATTCTGTTCCAGTCCACATGTACAGACTCTACACCCACCTATTCTATAAAGCACAACTTGATGACTGTATCCACATAATTAAAAAAAAAGAAGAATACATACAGAACTACTACCACCCAAGAGTTTGAGCTCTTTCTATTTGATCATTTACAGGGCTGCATCTAAAAAATTTCCATGATGAATTGTTAACATATTAGAACACCCAAGCTCTATTAATAGAGGCAAACAAAGTCACAGCTCTCACAGAGACTTCACGGAGAAAAGAATGGTAATAAACCTTCCAGTAAACAAATGTTGTTTTTTGCTTCAAGTTTCTGTAGCCAAAACCAATTGGCATCTCCAAAATATCACTTGTCATGTTTGTGGGAAAGACTCAGCCCTAGAGAGATAGATAACTGCAAAAAACTTTCAGAAACAGATCTGCAGGGCCAGTGGAGTCCAACTAAGCCATGAAGGTACTCACAGCAACACCAAAGCAGTAAGGAATACTGCAGAAAAAAAAACGCCTTTAAGCAGCAATAAAGGGATCTAGGCTCTCTGGGCTCCTTCCAGACTCCCTGTCACGTCCCAGAGAGAGGATGTTGCAGAAGCAAGAGAAAACATCTTTTTGCATTTGGCAGAATAATAATGCCAAGTTTAAATATTTTGCTTCTGTATTTAAAAGAAGATATCCAGGACTTCTCTTGAAATACCACCATGACCAAGGCAAACAATGCAACAATTATCTTTAAGTTAAAACTGCAAACATTACCAAGCTACTCTCTAAGTCAGTACTGAGTGCGATTTGAGAATGAATATGACAGCAATAAGTTTCCAAGCCTCGATGACAATAACATCGTAATATGTGCAACAGGAATTTGCATAGTGTTGAGGCAGATCCTAGTGGCCATAAATCACAAATGTGGACTGAAATCAAGTAGTGTCTTTTCCCACATAAGGGTAGTACGAGATTTCTCAGACCAGCATATCTCCTTGTCTAGCAAATGGTGACACTAATGGCAGATTCTCACCCATTCAAACACAAAAACATATGTCTTTATATGCTTGTGCTCTATATGAGAGTCCAATACGGTAACAACAAATCAACAGACACCTGGGGCCACAGCAAACATAACGAGAGGGAACGTGACTCTGCTATGCAGAGAACACTTCCCATAAAAAGGAGAGACAGACTCCAGAGATCTAAACATTTTCCTCTGAAGTGTTCAATGAAATACTTGTAGAGATCAAAATAAAACCTTGCAACTCAGAACTGTCTAATTTCCAGAAGAGCCCACTTCCCCTATGGTAGAGTGAAAATCAAAAAGATTCTAACTTGACTGAATGGACTGCAGCTCTTGATTATTAGCTCACTTAAAAATGCATCTATTATTCAACTAGGTGCTAAGTACACGTAAGTAACATTTTCTCTTGGAAGTAGATAAAAAGACCATGATAAAAAGACATGACCATAAGAAAAGTCACCTGATCTCTGAAACAATTCACTTCAAGTGTTGATGTCCTACTTTACGGTTTTAATTTACTCTACTATTTATCAAGGATGGGATGGGGAAACAGTTCAGAAGCCCTATGCTGCTGCCAGAAGAGCAGAACCAAGATATACATCTGGTTCTGAGTGGTAACACTGGTAGGCCTCAAATCTTTCATAACATCCACATATACAGATATCCAATGAGAAGGTCTATCTTGCTGAGACACACATGAAAAAAGGAATGATAGGTTGTACCATCAGAGGTCAAATCAGCATCTGAGAAGAATCCATGCCAAAAAGCAAGACTGCTTAATTTGACAGAAAAAGAAGAGAAACAATACTCAAAAAGAAAACACAGGAGGGACACTTTTATCTTGCAAGACTGAGTCACTTTGATGCTCAGCTTCACAACAGATGCAGTTGTAATGTTATAGACATTAAAAGGTCTCTAATTACATGGAGAGAACTCATTCTGGGATGGAAGGAAGTACTGTGGACAATACATTACTTTTCATACAGATGAAAGTAAAAAAAAAAGGACTGCTCACATTAGTTATTTCTGAGAGACTCATCAATTTTATTCTGGCAAAGAGGTGAGCAACATGAGTAACTGGAACTGGGTTCAAAGTAGCTGACTGGCTTTCTGATCTGCAGCAAACTTTGCACATCTGGTGCCTACAATATTTCCCATCATCACTTTAAAGAGCTGAGTGCCTGAGTGGCTACTTCTCTCCACTTCTCCCAGCATCTTTTTTAGTAGCTGTTGAACTTCTATTGCCAAGCTAGCTTTGCTCCTTACCAAGTACAGGACAGTCTCTCTATAATAACTTGCCAGTACAGATAAGTTCAGAAAGAGTTCTTACCTGGTTTTATTATTACTTGAGAGAGGATTATATATGGGAGGAACAACATTATTGTCTTTACTCTTACCAGAGTAAAACAAAAGAGTCACAGGCTTAGTCATAACTATAGACAAACTCACAACTCCTATTCGTAGTATTACGTGATTGGAATGTAGATTAGACCAGTTATGCCTTACTGATTTAAGGGCTGTACAGCTACTAAAAACCTTACTATCATTTGTTGCTTAGTCAGGTAAGTATTATAAAACTTGCCTTTGCCAGGCATGTCTTTATTGGTGTATATATTTTTAAAGTTTTAAGAATGAAAATGAAAATAATCATCACTCACTATATTAACAAATACTTTTAAAATAATTTATCAAATTTCTCTATTAATTACTTTCTCTATACACCAGTCAGAACAAAAGGGAAGGCTACAGACCACTGGTAGCAAGAAGGAACTTGGGTGAAGTTAGCTCTGCAACAGCCACTATTAGCTGCAGAAAGTATGAAGACACTACATGCAAAGAGAGCGTTAATGCTTTTTGACAATGACTCCCACCGGATGACAACAAAGCTTTAAGTAATGTTATGATCATCAACCCTATTGATTTAAACAAGCATGAGAGACACAAAAAATACCAGTTCCTAAGGACAAACATGTGCTAATAACATTAGTAACTTGTTCATTCTTTTCCTAGCTGATACTTCATCTAACTTCAAGTAAGTGCTGATCACAGAAGACATGCTACAATAATGAGAAAAAAAATCTCTTTATACAACAGAACAAAACACCAATACTGCAGGCAGTTCTAAGAACTGGTCTATAAAGAATATAAAACAGGTCGTAAGTGTACCATATACAGACTTGATGCTTCCGCTTTCATTATTTCGTTGTATTTGCAAAATATGAATTTTTTTCCATCACACACGGAATAGCCACAAACATGACCCATGTTATTTAGGGAAAAAAAAATGATGGTGAGACTTCACTGAAATAATATAGTTAGTCCTGAACGCCAAAAATAAAATTCTTACTTGAGAGAAGGTCACAAACAAAATTAAAACTGTTGTAAGGAAAATACCTCAAGGATACTACAACTTTTGCAGAGCCAGTCATCAGAAAGCTAGCACATTAAAAGTTAAGTGTTGTAATTCAAAACTGCTTTTGAAGTATATAATTGGAATCAAGAGTTTCTCTGCCAATTATTTACGAAGAGAAAGTTTTAAGTACTCTGATATTTACATTTGGCACTTAGTACTTACATAAGCAATTGACTTTTCAACAGTGCTGAACAGCCATTAGACTCTAACTTAATTAACATCTCCCTTATTTCACCTCAAGGTTTAATATAAATTGCATTGCACACCAATGACATACTACAGTGTAACGGCTCTAGCACTTAAATGAAGATGACTAAGTTGTCATTCTCAAGCAATTTTTTTTATGGCATCTACCAAAATATACTACAACATAAGAATTTCTTGAAATGTATATATTCACATGACAATGCCATTTCTTTAACTATTCAGAACACATCAGACTGATCTAATGAGTTATGGAGAAAAATGTCAGGATAAATTTTAAAATTCAAAAAGGGGGAAAAAGTCTGGAAAACAAATAAAACTTACTCTTCTGTCATAGTTTCATGATTTGTCAAGCTGGAGTTTGGCAAAGGATCTTCAATCTTGGGAGTCTGAGGAACATTTAAAGCTGGAGTGGTCTTAGAAGCAAGAAGGGCTCTTTTTTCATCTTTCTCAAGTGCTTTTCTTTTTCCACCGTTCTGAAAATATTCTCGGCATACGCTGAAAAAAAACAAAAAGAAAAATTCCCCAGGAAAACGGAATGCTCTTTTTGGTCATTACTACAGGTAAGACACGAACCAAAGGTTTAAGAGATACAAGTGCTGTCAGCTTCTAAACAAATCTGGGTTTTACTGCAACTTTGGTAAAATAGCTTTAGAAAGGATGTGATACACCCAACAACCTATTTGAAGTCTAGTGGTGGGTTGTTGTATTTTTTTTCCCCCCTCAAATTAGGCCGTAAGTCACAGCTGAGTAAACAGATTGAAGATAATTTTATCTGGATAGACCTTTAAAACAAGGCAGCAGAAGTCTTGTCAGAACATCACCAGGGGTTAAACTGCAGCTGTCACCTGAGCACCACAGTTCTGCACTGAGGTGTGAAGACTTATTAAGTAAAGTAAGTAACATAAACAGGATTTTGAAACATCCCCGTCTTGTCAGGCACTAATATGAGGGAAAAAACCCATAATCCAGGTTTATAGGCTAACTTACATCCACCGGTTTTCAATTTTAATTGAGTTTGCCTGGGCATTTTTTGTTTTTAACTAACAGATATCTGCAGTAGCTGTATTATTGTGGAAGACTTATTTTAGCTTTCAGTTTTCCCCCATATTTAATTATTTTTCTTATAGAAATTGGAACGAAATAAGCTAGTGTTACTTAAAGAGGAATGTTAGCCAGTTTAAAGAAATTAATGTTACCAAAAAAGTTAAATTACACCTGCATACTTCAACCAGTAGTCAGCATTTTGTTCGAGAATAACTGAATTTCATCCACAAAACAGAACTAGAACTGGTAACAATTTGTTGCTGTGAAATTAAAAAGCCTGACTTTCCCTTCACAATGCAGTATTTTAAATTAGATGTATCAGCCAAGTATTTGCATGGAAAGTCTAACAGAAATGGTACTTGTTTGAATAATTTTTGAAATTTTTACGAATGTCAGTAATTTCTGAAAATTTAAAAAAAAAATTTTGAAAGTTTTACGAACAACCCATTTTTATGATGCTTTCTTGAAATTCACTCCATTTCCCTCTAACAAAGCTGAAGAGGTTTGAAGGAGACATTCCTGAAAACATAAATTCAAGCGTAGTTTAGTAATATCTTATACAAAGCAGATTCAAGATAACTGATGCTGCATTTAAATCACAAGTTGCAACATGGACTTGCAATTCACAGGCCTTATCTAAGGTTTGGTGGTATTTTAGGCACCAAATATACACCATGTAAGATGTGAAGAATAAAAAAAAAGTCATTGGAGTGGAGTTGCGTTGAGTTTCTTAGATGGAAACATACACAATCAGACAGGTACAGACAGAAGTCACTTTACTCCAAGACAGGTAGGAAAGAAGCACCTTGAATCAGAAACGTATAACCACAGAATCAATAAGGTTGGTCCTACATCCCTGCTCAAGCAGGATCATCCCAGAGCACACGATTGAGTCCAGAGAGTTCTTGAATATCTCCAGTGAGGGAGACTCCATGACCTCTCTGGGCAGCACAGTCACAAAGCAAAGAAGTTCTTCCTCATACTCAGGTGGAACTTCTTGTGTGTCAGTTTCTGTCCATTGCCTCTCGTCCTATTGCTCAGCCCCACCGAGAAGAGCCTGGTTCCATCCTCCTGACACCCTCCCTTCGGATATTTAAAGACATCAATGAGGTCCCACCTCAGTCTCTTCTCAAGGCTCAACAGGCCCAGCTCCCTCAGCCTTTCCTCCAAAGAGAGATGCTCCAGTTTCGGCTGCAATACTGCAGACATATAAACTGTAAAACCATACCAACTCCATCCATTAGAGATTGCACATATGGAAAGACAACAATTCTAAAATCAACAAAGTTAAAGCAGAAGGAGCCGGTCACTTAACTTGGCAGGAGAGAGAGTTAAAAAAAAATCAATAAACAAAAGAGAACCAAAGAAAACCGCTTGAATTACTGGTGGTATGCTAATTAAAGTGTATTTTACACTATATTGGATTATTTATTTATAAGCATGTGATCAATTTAGAACTATTTAGTTTTGTGTGACATTTAGTCAAAAAAATGAAACTTGGAAAGAAAAATCTTTCTCCTCAATTTGTGAGCTATTGGTACCATTTCGTTAGCACCTTCCACTCTATTTTTACTCTAAGTCGTGTTCTTATTACATCTCCTAAAACATCCAGAATCAATGGCAGTTTAAATAGTGTTATACTGCCATTGATGCTGACACATAAGCCACAACACAGTTCACAACCTTGGGAGAATGTGTTGGTTTTTTTCCTCCACTATTCATGTTACCTTTTAATTGCCTAGGAGCTGGTATGCTGCCCAGCTTAACACTGTTGCACAGGAGAACCACCTACTCGTAAAGTACAGTAGAAATTCCTCTTGTCACTGAGAAGGCATTGTTTCCTCATTTTTGGTACTGATGCAATCAGTACTTTTTCCATCCTTCTACCCCTGTCTATCATGTCAACTGAGTTCTCCTAATTCTATATTCTTCTTAGCTGACCTTCCTCATCTGCACGTAAGACACTATCAGAGTCAACCGCAAGGAGAAGCATCTTCTGCTCCTGTATTTTCCCTGGTGGACAGACGGCCAGAGCCACAGGAAGGCCCAAGAATGGACAAAATTCTTCATATTCAGATCCTAGTCTGCATACCAGTGCAGTACCACAAAGTACAAAAAAACCCCCAGTCAAATTCACCTATCCAAACAAAAAAAAAACCCAGGTCACAATGCACTTCATAACCACCAAGGGTTATCTCCCTTTTAGGTTTTCTGAAGGCACAGCGATTCTGGCATGATTACTACACGTTGCCTTCAGAGGAGCTGCCTATGTACTCCCCTTGTGGAAGTGAACCTCACACCCACTGTGAGTATGTGGGCAGGCACTGTGCTAGTAGCTAAACACAGGTAATGCACTCTGTAGTTTACCCTACAGAAACCTGCTGATTTAGCCACATGTTTAACTTCATGGTCCTTAAAAGCTGTTACTGGTCATTGGTTTTGGGTATGCAGTTATATAAGATTCTGCATTTAACATCTGTCTCAAGTAATGAACACAGCATCTCAATTATCTACAAAACGAAAATTAAGGAATCTATTCTACAATTCTGAGAACTGACGTGGCTCCATTTTTAACTGACATTTAAACATTCAGTTTTTCATGACACAGTATTAGGTTTACAATTGTGAAGAACTGCTTGTGAAGAATTGTGTAATGTAAATGCTACCTGAGCTGACACTTGCTACAGTTCACACAAAATATAAAGTATTTCAGGTCTAAACTGTCTTAAGTTTGCTGGCAGAGATTCAGGTCAGGTTTCTGGGTGAAGTGTGCAGTTCAATTTGTTGCTCTAAAAAAGAAACAAAAACCCCAAATCTATGTATTTCCTCAATGTTTGCAATAGTTCAAATCTCACATGGTAAATAACCGGTTCAGGCTGAGTCGCCTGCTCTGCCATGTGGGCTGAACATGTAAAGGAAGTCTCAGTAAAAGCCAACATGAATACATATTATTTTGTTAATACTCTCCAGCAAGGAAAGCTTAGTTTTCAAAAAGAGTGATGACCAAACCTAAGAATTTCAATAGAATATATAAAGAAAAAAATGAGTGCGACATTGCCAAAAAACACTATATGAAATTTAAAAGCCATGACAGAATTGGTAATTAGCTCTTCTAAATTAAATTTAACTAAACTAAATTAAATGGTGTGGTCAACTTTCATCATGGCAAAAGGCAGTTTCTGATAGCTGTAATCAATGCATGAGGATTTCAAGCCCCCAGTTATACTGGCTGACACAGGCCACCTCTTTCCTTCTGCTTTATAATGAGGAAAAGCTGAGCTTGACTCACGTTCCTTAGGATATTTACTAACCAAAACCTAACACTGCAGATGATTTTCAGTGAGCACACAGAGAAATAACAAACCTCTCTTCAGAGCTGAAGGAAAGTCTGGACTTCCCATCATGGTTTCTGTCTGCAAAACCTTTCTCCCCTCCTCCCACACACTGAGGAGCAAATTTATAAATGTCAACTGTCAGAGCTGCTAGCCTGAAAAAAAATAAAATTGCAAATGCTTCTACAGGTTTAACCCATCCACATCCCAACATCCAAAGTGAATGAAGGGAGTCTCAATTGCCCTTGCACACATTAATCATACCTGTAAGAGCAGAAGTTTCCTTAGGACTGGAAAATATTTTGCAATTGTCATGCATGCCCAGCTTCAGGCTAAGGAAATCCAGTATTCAGCATAGGTGAGAGCAGTCAGTTTCTTAGTGTAAAGTGTTATAATTTTTTATCAGTATAATTATACTTTTTTAAACTTCAAGTTGAGAAACTTGTATACAATAAATTTTTCCATTTTGTTTTTGATACTTGGTTTCATTTCTAGGGTTTTGAGACATTTTCCTTTTGAGAAAAGCAACTAGATCTGTAATCAGATGTTTCTCTGATAGTGTGTCTACCCCAAGCCAGTGTCTGGAGGAGGTATCTTTTATTATGAGAGGATTCAAAGTGTTTGAATATAGCCAGCAGTTATCATATGATCATTGCTCTAATTAGCTCTAGTGTTCAACAAAACAGATATGGTTTTGTCAGAGCAAAGCAGTCATAGAATATCCTGAGCTGGAAGGAATCCACAAGGACCACTGAAGTCCAACTCCTGGCCCTGCACAGGACAGCCCCAAGAACCATAGCATGTGCCTGAGGGTATTCTCCAAATGCTTCTTGAACTCTGTCAGGCTTGGTGCTGTGACCACTTCCCTGGGGAGCCTGTTCAGTGCCCAACCACCCCCCGGGTGAAAAATCTTGTCCTAGTACCCAACCTAAACCTCCCCTGACTCAGTTTCATGACATTCCCTCAGGTCCTGTCACTGGTCACCAGAGAGATCAGTACCTGCTCCTCCTCTTCCCTTCACAAGGTAGTTGTAAACTGCCATGAGGTCCCTCCTCAGTCTCTTCTCCTCCAGGCTGAACAGACCAAGTGACTTCAGTTGCTCCTGATCCACTTCCCCTCAGGCCTCTTCATCATCTTCATTGCCCTCCTTTTGATGCTCTCCAATAGCTTGATATCTTTCCTATATTCTGTCTCCCCAAACTGCACACAATATTCAAGGTGAGGCCCCCACCAGTGCAGAACAGAGCAGCACAATCCCCTCCCTTGGCTGGTTGGTGATGCTTTGCCTGATGCCCCCCCGGACATGATCGGCCCTCCTGGCTGACTCATATTCAACTTGCCATCGACCAGGACCCCCAGGTCCCTTTCTGCAGTGCTGCTCTCCAGTCTCTAGTTCCCCAGTCTGTATGTACATCTAGGACTGACCCACCCCAGGTGCAGAATCCAGCACTTGTCTTTGTTAAACTTCATACAGTTGGTGATTTCCCAGCCCTCTAATTGTCGTGGTCTCTCTGCAGGGCCTCTTCCTTCAAGGGAGTCAACAGCTCCTTCCAATTTAGTATCACTGGCAAAAAATGTGTTTAACAGCAAAACTTAAGACTATTATATAAATGTGAACACTGAGCATCATCTTTTCCTATTTTAAATGGTTTCCATCCTCCTGTTTATGCCACCTCTCTCTTAATTCCATTCTCCTGAAAGTGAATTGCTTGACTAACTGCATTCATCAAAAAATCTGCAAAACAGTGTTTAAGTGGCTTGCAAACATTCATTCATTCAATCTTCCAAACCAAAGACGATCAGCTTTCCAGTTCTAGTAGAGCCTTGTTATTCTCAAAGATCCTGTAAGAGATTACTTAGCCTTTCCCCCCCTTCTTTTGACTAGACAGCTCCATTTCTAGAAAAGAACCCTATGACTTTTGTGGAAAAAATGAGAAGATTTTTCATCATTTCTTTATCATTCTTGGAGCTGAACTGCTGTTTGCTATTTTTTAAATGCAGTGGCCAAGGTGATATTCTGTCTAAGAGCAATGCTAAATAAAGTCAGAGCAGTACTTCACATATCTGGTTGACAATCTCATTCACGCTCTGCAGTATATTTGCCTTTATTGCAAAAGCATCCCATGAGTGCTTCATATTCAGTTTGTGCCCTGCTACAGAATCCATATGGCTTTTCAAAAGACTAACACAACCAGTGGCCTATATTTCTACAGCTGATAATGTTTAATATAGTTGATAATATTTAGTATAGTTAACAACAGTGTTAATTTAATTCTGCTCTCAGAGTGACAATTCCTTTCTCTTTGCAAAATTACAAATTTAATAAATAGACTTTATTCTAACAGACTTCTAATGAAAGTATTATCAGTTATGGATACAGAGCAGACACTAACAGACTCCTCAGTAAATCACATTTTAAGATAAACTCCTCATATCTATTCTCTGCAAATTCTTCCAAACAATTCTGCATTCATCTGACACTAATTTCAACAGGACCATATTTCTTTGCTCTTGAAACGGTCAAAAGACTTTAAAAAAAACCAAACAGGTCTAGATAACGTTTTGTCACGATAGCAAAAAATGAAATCTGCACTTGTAACTATTTAAAAAAACAGTCAAGTCAACACAAGTCTTAACACTGATGCAAAAGCAACAGAAAGAAGCAAACCTGCTGGTCTAGCTTATTTTGTTCTAACTAGAACCAGAACAGGCTGGCATTCACTGTCCACACAAAGGTTCGTCAGCCTACCTGTGTACGCCAGCAAAAATTAAGAGTTAGGACAATTAGTTAGGGTAAGCACCATCTTACCCTACTTCAGGGTTCTTCTTAATTTTGTCTTGTAATAGAAATGAAACAGAAGTGTTAATTTGCAAATACCATTTGCTATTTGCAATTTTCTAAATATATAAAAAGAAAGAAAGGAAAAAACAATTGAGTGTTGCTCAGGCTTTTTAAATCACTGCTCAGGGGATCATTAACCTGGATCTGGAAGTGGATGAAGTTTTAATCGCTCTTCTGCTGTCCCTCTTCCCAGTTCACAGTTCTGTAATGTTGCCTTGAAACAAAACTGGCCCCATACAACTCAGCATATGGCCATCAGCACAGTCTATAATGTACTGCTTTTCATCTTTTACAGTTTCTAGAGTCTGGATATGTGCTTCTTCAAATAAAAACTAAAGAAGTAAAATAGTAAGTTTTATGTCACCTGGTTTAAGAAGTAATGTCTGAATTTTTCCAGTATCTTCAACTAAATAGCTAGAAAGACTTTTGAAAGGATAACTTGGCAACAAAACTGTCATTCTTGACGCTGAGAAGTACACGTAGCTTCTCTGGTTGTTATTCTGCACTCTCTGACTTATTTTATCAGATACTAATAGAATACATGGAAAATGAAGGAAAGAAAAAACCCACAACGTCTTTTGTGTCTTTTTTACTAATGGTAAAAACACTTAGTTTCAGACCTCTGAAAAGATCTTCCTTCAAATTAAATCAAAGCTCAGTCTCTCCTTTCTTCAGCAGGAATACACTGGTGGTTCCAAATTATTTTCAGCATTCCAGTCCCAAACTAAAATTCATCTAATATAAAACAGCTCTCTTCCTGCTGTCATGGTGACACGGTAATAAGCATTGAGCAAAAGCTTTCACGTAAGTCTCATGCAACTTCTCTTGTATGCAATTATGCACTCAGGCACAAGGAGGAGTTAACAACAAGGGGACCTGCCACCTGTCTGTCACACCTCTTGGCCCTGTGAGAAGGAACGAAATACTGCAGAACACTAAGTCAATCTGCTATGTTCTGGTATTTAGCAACCTAGGCCTCGGTTTATTCTGAGACACACAGAAATGAAAAGTACCCCTCTCTTTCTGGTGATGTAAAAACTCCTGACCCCTTGACTTTGCAAACTGAGGTTACATGCTTTATCTGAAGCTTTATACTAAGAGTATTTTAGTGTCCCGTAATGGGTGGATTCTCTTCCTTGTACAAGGCTCAGGCTGCAAGGCCCAAACTGGACACTTACTTAAATTTAAGTTTACTTTGTAAATGATCCATAACAGAAACCAAGTGAGAGCCCAAAACCTTCAATACACAGGACATCAACTGTCTCGCCCCTGTCCACAAAGAACATTATTCTGTTCTACAGGGTAACAGACAAGCTTGCCACAAGCTGAGGGAATACTGCTTAGCTGAAATTAAAGTGCACACAGCTCTACTGAAAAAGGTTTCACACATTAGATGACTATCAAATTGTAAAAAAAACAAACAAGCAATGTTCCACGGAATCTGCCCTGGGTCCAGTACAACTAGTTTTTTCACAGATAACTTGAACTGCGGAACAGTCCGTTCCAGTTCTTTAAGGGATCTGAGAGTGTTTCCAAACGAGTGCAGGGTGGGGGGAAGACACTGCAAGAAATTACAGTATTAGAATTCAGTACGATTCAAGAAAGTGTAATGTAGAACAGAGAAATACAAGTACCAGCATTTCCACAGAAGTAATGAATAGCACAAATACAAAAAAAACCCCAACTAGCAACTGAGGAAGCCTGTAAAACAGAAATAGGCAGTTGGGGATCACAAGTGATCATAAATCAATGCCCTGCCAATTAAAAAAAAAACAAACAAAACAAGCAAACAGAACCAAAACCAAATCACCACCAACAAAAATACCAAAATCCTCCCAAACAAGATCAACAGCATAAACAAGAGTTTACTACATCATCAATAAAATATGTTTATTTTATTTATCCCTGACAAGGCATTGAAATGTTCTGTCCATTTTTAGGTATAGTTCTTTATAACCGAATCACCTCTCTTGTAATTGGAATAAAGATACATAAAGCATGTCCAGAAAGGGGTCTATAAAGAAACACTTAACTATGGTGGGTTATATCCAAGCTAAAGGATAAAAGATTGGTAAGTAAAGGAATGGTTTTCAAATATGTAAGATTCTATGGTAGGAAAAAAAACCCTAGTTTGTTATTACTTGCTCCATTTTCAGAAGCCACAGAACAGCTCAAGTTTCCAACAAGACGTACTCTAGATCAACTGTTTCACAGTCTCTCCTTTTTGTTTTATGGGCTCAAGGGAATTTAAATTTAATGATACCACATCTGCTATTCTTTGCTGCCTTTTGCTCAGCACTTTGCAACACTCACCTGTAGGACCCACAGACTGGCACACAAGATTACTTTTCGCTTTTTTAAAGTCATTTGCAAAGGCAGGACCATTGATAAACTCTCTTTCCATTAAAATTTCAACAGCAGTTTGTTTTATTCTGCTGTACAGATTCCATAGTATGTCTTGGATGCCAGTTCCTTGTACACAGCAATTCTGAATGACCAAAATTTCTCCTCTTTTAAGAATTTATTTTCCTCAAGGATTGAAATAGTTTAGCTTCTCATTTCATTACTTCACAATTCAGATAAGCCCAACCAAAATTAGATGCTTATGACTAATAGGAATTTTGAAGTTTTAAATACATGGGAAACAAGTTTCACAGTGGTTAAAGTCTGTTGCAGGAGATTAAGAATCGAAAACTAAGTACCAGAGATTTCCATTTAGAGATCAAGCACTATTATATGCACAAATCAGATCAAAAACCTGAAAATTAAACTTGAGTTACACTCACTGAATTTACTCAGTTTAAGTTGAAAAGCATGGAAAATTACTTCATAGGCTTACTTGCAAACAGCTTCAGTATGTCAGGAAAAAAACCCTGTTTGACTGTTTGTTGAAAATATTGCAAAAATATCATCTCATAACAAAACACTTCATAAGCTATTTCCTTAGTAAGTTGGAATACTAAGAAGGTATTGGTTTTAGGAAGAAATAAATAATTAACATGTTACAGAACAAATCTAAAATACTGGCAAAAAAGTAAAAAAACACTTAAGCTTTGTATTATAAATAATTGCAAGTAGAAGCATGCAACTGTGTGTTTCAAATACATTAAGATTTACCTGCAACACCATTCAATTCGGCCTTCCCCTTCACAAGTTTTTGCCCAGTGATTATCTGCAAGGTTTTTCATTGCCACAGCATATTCACACAGAGTTTCCTCATCCTCACAGTGCTCACGCCAGATCTTATCAAAGTCTCCCACTAAACAAAACAAAACAAAAAAAAATGCACATCAGATACAAAGTCTCTCATTATCTCCATGGCAAAATCCCCATTTTCCAGTTCAAAACTTACATAATGTACCAAGAGATTGGTTTACCTGCTCATAGCTAACAACAAGGTCCCCTTTCTCTAGTTAAACACAAAATTCCAAGTTTTGGAGCAGGAAGGGGCTATCGGGTACTTGAGAAACTAGAAATATTATCAGTGCAGATTTTGTTCAGCTTGGTTCTCTGAAATTAAAGTCCCTGGGAAGTTTTGCTTTCAGGTTTCTGTGCATGAGCATTAACATGACAAACATTTTAGAAATAAAAGACTGAAAGGTTTTTTACTAGCATTCATGTCCATGGCAAATACTGTGGATGATATTACATGGAAAAGCCAAAAAAATAAAGTTTAACCCAGAATACAGATTTCTTTGGATACACTGGAAAAGAAATTCAAGCCTTCATTGATTTCTGTCTAATCAAGCCAGTCCCAGTGAAATAGCTTCTTCAGGGACAATACTGAAGAATCAAACTGGGAAATCACAGATAAACTCATCTGCCAATCTCTAGGGACAGATTTATTTCCATGCTCGTTCACATGCTGAAAAGAAGTCTTGCAGGTTAAGTTCTGGCACTTCCAAGTAATTAAACATGATGATTTTCCTTCTTTTGCAGCTAAGTATCCACTTCTCCTAGCTTTTTTTACAGAATGTACTGCTAAACAAAAACAACTAGTAGTGGCTAGCCACAATTCCTGTTGTGCTTTCTACAGCATAAACACCCTTGATGTACCTTACTAAAAGCATGTTTCTGCTCTAAGAAAGAAAAAATACACATTCACTAGTATGATACTAATTTGTTTTGTGTTTCCTAATCACAAATGTGTGCACACATCTAGAATATATGTCAATCTGTAGAATAAAGATTATGTACCAGTTTTGCACCTACAAGCTAACACAGCTAAAAGTAAGTTTTCAAGAGTACAGCTGTACTTTAAGCTTTGATTTGGACAACACAACACACTTTTCATGACACGGTTCCAGAACCAGTTTTTGTAGCACCTTTGTATTAGAAGGTAATACTTTAAAACTGTATCAGCCATAAACTAACAATTAATGTCTGTTAAAGCCTGAAAGTAGCTTACGTTAGGACCTGCCCTCGTATCAGTAAGAGATTTCTGTTTCTAACCCACTTACGGTAGTTTCTTTGATGTGCTTTGTTTTAATTAGCAGTAAATAATGAATTTTTTTCCAGTGACGACCTTTTTATTTTTTCCCTCCTGTGCAAAGCAGTAACAAATCTCATCTCATGTGTCCTCCACTTAAAGAAAGACTGGCTCTGATGGACAAGTATAGATGTATACTTAAAAGATTTAAACCAAACACCCATAGGTTACTCCCAATTTAAGTTCGATTTAGGGATGTCACAGCAATTTCTCTTAAAAAATAATCATCCAGCACACTTGTACAATCATCAAAATGAGTCAAGTTTAAAATTATGTGTTTATACTCCCTTGTGTGAGATGGCAGTTAAGATGGAAGGGAGTGGCTACGATTTAGTTTTATCAAAACAGGGAAGCTATGCAAGAAATCACGTACTCTGCTTGCTGTACAAGAAAGTTATTGCACTGGACAAAAAAAATAAAAAAGGGTGTAATACTGAATAGCATCCCTCATGATTTCCCAAATGATCCAAGTTCAGAGAGATATGCTTTATAAGAAAAGGTACGCGCAAGCTGACCACCAGAGCAGAGAAAACACCCAAGTCACAGACAGGCCCCCATAGCTGTTTCTGCTAAAACCTATGGGCCACTTTCCCAGAGCTTTCAGGAGAGTCTTATGAACAAACAATCATGCAAAACAGAATATATTGAGAAAAGAGAGCAGAAAATAGCACAGACAGTGGCCTACCAGTAAAGGGGGCAAAACAAGTGCAACTCTGAGGAATCTGTATTTCTTGTGTCATCGAAATGCAGAATCTACACAGCAACAAGCCAGAAAGCACAAGCCAAATTCAAAGTGATTCTCCATAGCCAATTAATTCTGGTGCAAGTTAGATAAAGTGTCATAGTTTCTTAGACACAGTAATCAGAATCTTATTGCATGCTCCAGACAACTGTGAAATGCTTGAATGATCTGCATGTGCTAAAGATTTGTTTGAAGAATATATAGCTAATTAGAAAGTAAAAAGTAAATGAATGAAGACTTACTGAAGGAAAATACCACAACTACAGAATCCAAAGTTTCATACTGTTCTTTTAGTTCACTACTTCATCTGGTCTATTCTTAAGCAATTGTTCTATTGCCAAATAACCCTTTTCCTTAAAGGTTAAGAATAAGACAGATGAGAAAGAAGAAATATGCAAAACCCACATGTTCTTAACTAGCCAGTCCTTACTTACAGCAAAGCAGTGATGTCTCCTAACACAAGATCCTGCTCTCATAGCAGCTCTTACTTCCTTCTGAACAATGCATAGATTTGCCCCTCTCCCTCAAAGTCAGATGAGGGTCAAAAGCATCCACAGATAAAAGATCTTAAATTTAGATAAACAGCAACAGACCCAAAGCTGACAGACAGCATGCTGGGACATGATCTTTGGGTTACAACAGAGCTGCCTATGAAGTAACAGCTTCTTGGCTCTGGGCTGACAAGAAAATAAAACTGAACGATACGAATGACATAGGATATGGAGTAGAATGATACAAGAGAAAGATGCAGAAGAAAAGTGAAAACTTCATCACAAAGCAATTTCATCACACATTCTATATCAATTCTGTGCGCACTTCTGGTTTGTCTTCATTTACCAATACAGAGATACAGAAAATGGCTGTGTGGGACAGATACAGCACAGCTTTTGCATAAGGAACACTTAAATAGAAGGCAGAAGAATATAGGTGAAAGCAGGAGAGGACAGGCCTCCACAGGATCACAACTGACAGGAAATGTAAATATGGAGCAACTGTTTGATTGTTCTAAGAGCAGGAAACATTCAGAAAGAGGAGCTTTAAAGCAAAAAAAACCAAAAAAAATAAAAAAAGAAAAAGAAAAAAGTTATTTCTTCATAAAATGTATAATTAAGCTTAAAGTCCGTGCAGCTGGGCAAGCTATGAGAAGAAAATCCACGACAAACTCCATATCTGAAGATGCAATTTCTGCCTCACGACCTACTAAACCATGAAATCACTGAAAGACAATGGTAAGCAAGCACGCAGTGATAATCCAGCAGCACATTTCACTTATTCTTGTCTAAGCATCTTTTGTTGACCCGCTGTCAGTACTGACTTATATGATGCCTATTTCTCTGCCCTTTCATGAGTAGAAGCTCCAAAACAACTGCAGATAAAAGGGTCATCTTAAAACACTGGCACCATTGTGCAGGGACTTTCAAAGAAGGGCCTGAAGTCAAGCTTCCCTCGAGCAAGTAGCATGGCAATGGATTGTTTTGTTTGGGGTTTTTTCCCCATTATTTTCCAGAGTGAGCTTTGAGAAGACACAAATGGGCATACTAGATTCACAGGAACCTTAAATCCAGAATCATACTCCAATACTGAGTTGAAAATGCAAATAATCCTTCCTATTTCTTGAGATTTTGAGAGTGACTACAATAGGTCTTGCAGCATCCAATTTCAAACCGATACCCAGAACACAGAAAAGCTATGTATTGATTTTTTCAATCAATACATTCTAATCCACTGTGTATTAATTTTTCAAGCAATACATTATAATCCACGTGCAAATACTGCATTAACTCTAGTTACTAAACATTTATTTATGAATCGATTAATTCTTGCTTGTAACCAAAAAGGCAGTAAAATACGCAGCAAGGTTTCACCACAAAAGTTATAGTTACTAGAAAAATAAGACAAATAAAATGTTCTGTTAAGCAATCAGTAACACTGCAAATAAAATAGCAATTTGTGGTAGGCTAATCTAATGGAACAAAAAGTCTTGCATCTTTGATCACATCTTAAAGTTAATACTTGATTTTGTGTACTAATTTTTTCATCTCACATACTCATGACCACATCATAATATAAAGTCAAAGGTGACTCAACACTCTTATTGTGCACCTAAAGATCATTTTTTAGGCAATTTAAAACCTCTTCTGGGCATTGAATCTTCAGAGATCTTCATACAGCTCAGATCTCCATCAAGGAAGCAGTTATACCAGTGTTCAGCTGGAAAGTTTGAGCGGCAAACCTAGCTCATAACAGGAGTTTCACTAACTCAGACCACTGTAGTGACGTTATTTTTAAATTATTTAATATTTGCTTTACTTAGAAAATAAATAAATTACCTACTTTTCACCTTGAACTATCCCTTTAAAAACAAGAAAGGCCAAAGCCCACTGCTTCCAAGAATTCTGTCAGTGAACATATGACTGACCAGCTTGCTCTCTGCAGCACACCCTTTTCTAATGCAGTAACAAAAATTTAATACTACTTACCTAGAACAGACGAATTCACCTAAGTAATTTCCACCCACATTAATACTGCCTGCAGAACAGCCAAGTCATAACCCTGAACTCACTCACAGAGTAATCAGCAGTTGCTGAATACTGTCACAAGGAGAACAGGTCAGGAACACAGATGTTATTTTTCAACTACAAGATAATTTTAACTGTGGGTAACAGCAATGGAAACTTAACCTTAGCTGTAAGTTTCAACAACTGAAAACATTCCTAATAGAGAAGAATCATACAAGACTGGTAAGAACTCCCCTCATCCCCCATTTATTTACAAGGTCTCATCAAAGCTCCCTAGAACAGTGTGAGAAGACGGTTCTTGATGGGATAATCCTACACCATAACTCTTCTCTCCAGGAAGTCTATTATTAGGAACAAAAAACCCAGCCTTCTTCCATCCCATTTTAAAAAAAAATATTTTATTTTTAAAAGACACTTATTTGTAGAGTGTTAAATTGAACTGTCATTTAAGGCATGCTTACGAAGAAAACAGAAAAATTAATTAGTCAATTATTCTCCAACTTCTGACAGAACAAATCGTATCACTTGGCATTTTTAACAAAAAACAACCCTCTGTAAAATAAACGAAATAGAGCTCAGATTTGCTAAAGGCAGTATTTTTCATTTTGGAATGGGATAAAACCCTAACTGATCTGAATAATTCTGTTTTATCAAGCAATAAAATACTTGTCATATAGAAGTAAAATAAATATAAAAGTATTAGCTGAACCCACAAGAAGAGATGTGTAATTATTATTTTCCTTAATTTCATTGGTACTCTTCAAAAAACAGTGCTGCCATTTCTGAAAATCTCAAAACTTAGCGTAAAATACTCCATCCATCACCAAATAAACTTTGCATCCCAAAATTTAACTGACACTGTGCATTTAAGCCTTCAGTTACACACAGTGCAGGTTTAAACCTTAAGCAACAACTTCCTCTAAAAGAAACACTCCTTTAGCACTCGACAAAAAGTGGAATTAGAATTGCCACTATTTCCTTTTGGAAAACTAAAATGTTCTGAATTCAAGGTAGCTGTAATTGAGAGAAAAAAAAAAAAATAGAAGAAAAAAAAAGAGACCAAACAAGGGTTTAAGGGTCTGAAGCTTTGGCAAATAAAGGAATGTAAAAAACCAGATTCAATCCACTCTTTTTTCAATACCTCTGTTTACAGCAAATTGCCTTCCTATTTTCCTCTCTACTAGAGCTTTGATGGCTCTGGTAGAAGAGAAAATAAGCTCAATACATTGACTACCAATGAAAGACAGAAGCAAAACTGACATGTTACTATTTGTATAATGGTTATTAATGTTAATAATAAATTAATACAAATAAATATTGCTCATTGTAAAAAATCAAACCTATCCCCACAACTAACAAGTGTCCATGACAATACTGGATAATTTCAGATGACAGGCTGCTGGCCATAGCAATGCCTAGCAAAATATCTGAGGTTTTTTTTTTTTGTTGTTGATGGCAATGCACTGCAGCATGAAAAAAATTCATCTCATTTTCAGTCTCTTAAGACCACCTCTCACTTGCTGGAAACAGTAAACTAGCTTCTACAACATATTAAACAGTAAATGGGAAAAGCAATCTTACACTGTTCACTAGACTAAAGCTGAAATTAACTTTCTATGAACATCTGACAAAATTTCCTCATTAACCTTGCCTGTTGAGATTTAGCTGTACTACTAATGTATGGATGCTGTGGCAATGATAAGAAAAATTAATTACATGAAGAATATCAGCAATTATGACATTCATAATTTTCAGTATATACAAAATAAACTTACTGAACATCTGTCTTCTAAAAGCATATCTAGTGTTTCTTATGAAAGACATCAGGTATTTTTGGCTCCAATGTTTTCCAGTTTTACATGTCTATGTACAGAACACGAATTTCAACTTGGACAAAGTTCAAGCAATCAGAGCTAATATTTTTCTTCTCTTGGCTGACTAGTGTTAGCTTCACATTTCTCAGGATTTAACTGAAACACTTCAGAATAAAATATTTAAAAAACCCAAAGTGCAAGAATCTAATTTTCTCTCAGTATCAATGTTCCTCCCTTCTACTTACATAGAAAGGATTAATTTGACCAAATGTGGATTTTTACATTTGACCCTAAAATTCCTATCCATCCGTTTACGCTAAACAGACTCAGAGGGTGCAATTCATCTGATATTTCAGCATCTACGAGGTCAGCTTAGATCAGCCTGAAGACTGATCTGTGTCTCTGATCTGCTACAAGTCTCTGATGGCTGTCACACAAACACTGGGGAGCCAGTTTGTGATAGTTTGAGCAATTACTGCCCCCAGGTGTTGGATCTACTCCGTTGGAAACTTCACTCTCCTCTTCCCCAGGCCTGACTTTGTGGCGTGGACTATGAGCTCCACCTTAACACCACCAACAGAGAGATGAACACTTTTAACAGAAACTACTGAATTTGGTAATTTGTGCAAATGCAGGAGCAAAAATTGGAAGCAGCTGATGCATAGGTACAGATTTCATTATGCTGACGCTGCAATAGGAACACGAATGTCCCTGCTAGGGTAATCAAGGAGCAGGGAAGAAGGTGACATAAACCTGTTTGTTCAACTGGATGCAAGCTTGTGTGGCAGCCAGTGCTTTTTCAAACTTATGGGCTAACTAAATGATAGCAATAATTAAATCCTGCAAAATGTAAAATATTATGGGATTTATAATGAAAGCAAAACTGTGGTGTGCACACTTTAAAGGCAACCATACCTTAAACCTCATGTCATAAAATACTATCAATTTTCATTTTAATTAAATAAAATTTAGTTTCTATTGCTTGAAAATGGAACAGTTAGTACTACAAAATGTCTTCCTCTTCCAAGAAATTAATGCAAATGAGGAAACACAACTTGAGATCTTGAAAACACAGGTTTATTTCTACTATAAGCCAGTTATATTTAACAAAAATGACTAACAACTGTAAATTTATCCTATAGAGTTCAATGATAAAGTTTTCCTGTCCTGTGAAAAACAACACCACTTCAAAATATTTCACATTGGGAAGAACTTCAGCTCTCTCATGGTTTTTTATGAAAAACACGAGAGACAAAGACTCCATGAAGCAACTGACTTCAGACGAACACTTCTGCCTGAATGTCTAAAACCACTTACCTACTTGGGCTACTTATTATCATCAGGCAGGGTCCTGAAAATTCTCCCTAATTTTCTGAATTTGAAAAACCTTTAAGGAAGTTGTTATCCATTTCTATGAAGTCTCAACAAGTCTTTCTTTTAAGGAATTAAACTGCCACCTAGAAATGCTTCTGCCAGTTTCTGTGATATGGTAACCAGTAACATGGCAAACACCAATTCTGTGTGATTCTTTAAGCTTGAGCACCCTTAAGAGGTGTATGTAAGGAGAAATGAACTGTTTTGGTGAATATACAGGAAAATATGTTATAAAATATTTTTACAGATACCTCCGCAATATTTTCCACTAGTACTCAATGTGGGATTTTGAGGGAGAAGTACAGGGTCTTGCAAATCATCTTTCAGACTACGTACAAAACCATCTATAACTGAGGGTCATGCTGCAGAGAAAATGTTACTTGATAAATACGGCTCTGCACGACTACAAAGGTAATAAACAACTGAGAGAAAAACAGGATGCCTCTGTATCAGGGGAAGGGATTTTTACCCCAGTAAAAATTAAACCTACTTGGCTATTACAAGCAATTGGAAACAAACATACAGCAGATGTTCAGTAGGTCTTGTGTAGTTCCCTATGAACCACTAAATCTGCTTTTACAAGTCTATCTGTCAGGCTCGACAGACATCAGCCTACATGCAATATATGAAACATTCATGCATTTATGCAACCAACACAACACGTTCCAGCCCATGGCTACAGGCGCCCAAAAGATGCACAGAGAAAAACTAAAATTTGGGGTCATCTGTGATACAAAGCAACAGAACCAAGTTCAAGAGACTAAAGTACTAGTCACACAGTAAAAAAAAAAAAGTTATTTAAGAAAACAAAAACATGCACTTCAATGCAAACTTAAAAGCATTTCAGCTGCACCATTTCAAAGATGATAAATGCTTGTCCTAAATACACTGGCATGCTCTGGGACTATGATATGACATGAGTCACAGTAGAGAAGTACATAAAAAAAAAATCAATACACTATTCTTACTAGTAGAAGCAATTCAACAAGTGCAGAAATTAAAAAATTAGCCAAGGTTCAGTTCTGATCAATCTCAAGAGTTAGTTTTTAAAATCAAAAAAACAAATTAAAAAAAAAATCAAACCCTTTAGATGACATGATGCTGACTAAACTGTAGCAATCCCTTAGTAACAGCAAAAAATTTGCTGCGATGCATCCCTAGTTAAGAAATATTGCTCTTGCACTTTGACAAGTATGCAACTTCTTCAAAAAATGTTAGCTTGCAGTTTTGGACCATACTGTCGCTTTTCCACTGGCTCATCTTCAAAAAAGAGGGGAACCACTGCAAAAATGAAACACAATTATAGCAATGGTGACAGTTATAAGCAACTCAGATAATACTCTCGCTTACCTTTTACAACTGTCCATTAAAACACCAATCTTGCTAACATCATCAAGGCTGAATTCTCTAAGAAATCAGCTTATTAAAATCAAGCCTGTATAACTTCTATCTGCACACATCAGAGTGTCTCAAGGACACATTAACATAACACTTCTAAGAGAAGACAATAACTTAAGATCATATGACAATATCAGGGGCTTTCTTAAACATATCTACCCTGTGCAACATAATAATGTAGCTTTCAGAAGGGTACTCGACATGCTTTTTCATCTAATAACAAAATTAATATGCAATTCTGTTTTAGTTCCTACAAAGCACTGAAGTCCACGCAACAGCAATTTTGCATGTTTGCTTACTTAGACAAAATGGAAACTAGCTTCACAGAACTCTAGTAAATGTAAAAAGAGGCAGAGAGTGTTAAAAAAAGGAAAAAAGAATACAAGACTCTGGAATAATATAGAATAATGCTACTGCTTCATGTAGAGGTGAGTGCACTGCACTGTGGAGTCAAGACACTTTCCCTATGTAATGAGCTGTAAGCACATAAGCAAGGATGTGGATGTTTTCTCTTTGCCTTTTCATACTCAAGTTATAATTCAAATTGCACTGAGAAATTACAGATTATTTGTTGATTTTTTACTTTGCTTCAGCAAACTGCCATCTTTGATTTTTTCAGGCTAAGTTACTTGCCAGTTAGTGTCATCGAGTATTAGAGAAAAAAAAAATCCAAAAAAAGATCCTTCAGAGGTCAAGCATGTCCTCGTATTACAATTTCAGAATGGCACTAAGGGCTTTTAAGAAGGAGATTCTCAAATCTGCTTTTAGAACCATAGAGGGAGAAAAGACACAAAAAATAAAATTCCTAAGTTAAAAGTACCTAACATGAAGTCCAAATGACCACTAACCACTAGTAACTTGTAAGGACCACCTACTATTGAACGAGTAGGTAATGGGTGGAGCTCTCCTTGTTGTACAGATGTGATGAACTGTTGGTTGAACTCTCAGTGAAATGACGTATCATGTTGCTAATTTAGAGGGACTAGAAAAATCACTAAAGTTTTCACTAATGCATGATTTACAGGACATACAAAGTAAAATGAGGGTGCTACTGTGTCTTTTGCTTAACCAGTTACACACAACCTCCCCTTGCACACAAACTTGCTCTTTGTTGAGAAGTAGGCTTACAATGACTTCCATGTAATTTAGGCTCTCATCTAAAAAAATTCACCTCTTACAGAGATTGCTCACTTTAAAAAAAAAGTTAACAGTGCCAACGTTTGTCTGTCTTAATCTGCAGGCATTCTGGAATAACAGAGAAACACATACTGCTAAAAGCTGGACTCCTTTGCCAGAGTTTCAATATTTAAATATATTAGGTTCATTCTCGCAACATCCAAGTGAAGAAGGGAGATCCTTCAGTTTTGGCTCACCGAGGCCAAAACGAACAGCAATATTCAATCAGTGTCTAAGATAGGTAGGTATTTGTGCCCAAATCCCATGAACTGGCTCCAGGGGGCACTTTGGAAGTCCAGAAGGCAGTATGACTGTCTCTTCAACCAAGTGTCATAGAGAAGAAGCAAGAACTAGTGCCTACAACAGAAAGAGCTCCCCATTTTATGTGTGTCCTTCTGCAGATACGCACCAAATAGCTGTGGACTGCAAGAATGAATAGATGAATGTTCTACAATCTGTGCTAGAATTTCAGAGAGATTTTAAAGCATTCCAATAGCCCCCACAGGAACCTTGCATAAGGGCGTTAATACTGATGACAAAGTAGACTTTCCAAGGACTTCAAGTAATTTATTTTACAACAGCTTTATCCCAACCCTTTTGCTTAGTGCTCCAGCCCGAACTACCGGTCTACGACCGAACAACCGGAGATATATGTAATTCACAAAGACCTGTGCCTTCCCAGATCACCATTCAATCTCTCTTGGCATTCATGACCTACTGTCCTCGCTCTTGCAGATCCTCAGTTTGGAAAACATTGCTACTCGACTGCGACGCTCCCTCCTCGGCCAGGAAGGAGCCTGCCGTGCCAGCAGCTCCAGGAGAGTGGCACAGCTCCGGCAGCCCCAGCCGGGTGCCCTCGGCGGGGCTGCGGGCAGCCGATGGCAGCGCCGACCCCGCTCTGCCGGGGAGGAGCAGGAAGCGAGCGCGGAGCTGCTCCCGGCCGCTGCTCCGGCCACCCTCCCCCGACACGCCCTCTCGGCAGCGCCAGGGGTACCGGGCCGGCCCGCCGGGCCCTGCCCGCGGGGGGACACCCCGATCCGCCGCCGACGGGGGCAGCGGGGGGCTCGGCCGGGGCGGCCCCTCCCCCGCGTTACCTTCTCGGTACTTCTTGCGCAGCCGCCGGTGGACGCTCTTCACCACCCCCGACAGCTTCTCCTGCTCCAGCTTCCGCTCCTGCTCCGGGGCCGGCGGCGGAGCGGCGGCGGCGGCCCCGCCGGGCCGGGGCCGGGGCTGCGGAACGGCCTCCATGGTATTCCCGCTGCTCCGCCGCGCACGGCCCGGCCGAGGGGGGCGTGAGCTGTGCCGGGCTGTGCCGGCCGGGCATGCGCCGCGCCCGCCGCTCGGCCTGCCGGGACGGGGAGTCCTGCAGGAACGGCGAGGCCGCTGGAGCTGCTGCTCCCGTCGCCACGGCAGGTCGCATCCTCGGGCTCCTCGCGGTCCCTCGTCCTGGACGGCACGGGGCTGGCCGGACATCCCAGCTTTTGGCTGGGGTATTGCCACCAAAACTTCCCACTTCCCCACGTCTGGAGCGGGTCACTGCGGTGATCGGTAAACCAGCGGGAGAAATGGGGGAGAGAACACCCTAAGGGGCCAGGGGCAGTGCAACTTCCCCCCTTCCCTTCCATGTATTACTCCAGTTCACATCCTTCCCAAGAGGCCTCCGTAACAGATCCCGCTGTAGGTCCCTCTGACACGGGGAGCGGGGGGGGGGCCGGGAAAACCTCATTCCCCGCTTACAAAAGACCTTGTTGGAAAAAACTGAGTTCAGAATACCTTCACGCAAACCTGGGCAGGTTGGTGTCCGTGGTGTGGGCACGGGGAGTTGAAGAGCACAGTTTTGTACAGGCTTGTTTACGTCTTCGTGGAGCTGCCGGGCCCGTTCTCAGCAGAGCATAGTTTGTGGCATTTACTTGGGTGGGAATACGCTGCTGGAGCGGGACCAACACCTGCAGCCAGCAAAACTACACTTTACAGGGGAAAACCTTTGTCTGCAGATCTCTGTGCCCAGCTTCAACCTTCCCCCAAAACCCAAAGTACTTCAGCTCTCTCTGTCAGTCATTATTAAAAATAGGATAGAGAAAACCATTCCTCGCAAGATCATGGCAGGGAGGCCTGCCATGAAGGTGCTTCCGTCTTTGCTTTGGCCAGAAGCAGCTAATTGTCTTCAGATGTTAAAAAACACACAGGAGGTAATTGCGGCTACAATTAAATTGGTCACAAATCAGATGTGAATAGGGTTAAGATTTCACCCTGATGAGAAGTCAGTGACATGCAATTTTATGCAGTGGGGTCTATAACAGCTCCACATTAGATGGTCCTGCCAAAAAGATTTTACAGCTAATCACAGAGCATGGTGATTTTCTGCTTTTCTGATGAAATTCTTTTGAAGGTGCAGATTGTCAAGGCAAAACACTAATGTCCAAAGAAAAGTCATTCACTGTTACCGACTACAAAAACATCCCTTTTTCACCTGACTCTGAGCTAGGTAGGCAGATACTGCATCTCATGTATCACCGTGAAGTGCCCACAGAATGCTCGAAGGTCCAACGTTTTCAGTGCTGATATTTCTCAGAAAGTGCTTAAAAAACTTCAGTGTAGTTTGACTCTTCCATCCCTATGTTTACATGTTATTACGTATTTTATTGTCAGAGTATTTCTGTTTTGTTTGTTTGGTTTTTTATTGGTTTTTTTTGGTTGGTGGGTTGGTTTTTTACTCAAAATACAGGACAATGATGGAAGGAGCATTTAAATTTTTGCTACTAACATCAGCATAAAGAAAGGAAAGTCCAGTGTACTGTTTGAGTTATTCTTTAGCTACACTTTTCTTTTAGTTTTGAAACTGAAATAACTGATGATGAAATAACTGATGTTAATGAAGAAAAACCACAGTATATATTAATTCTACTTTGACTTGGAAAGCATCCAGAAGTCATCTTCTGATATGGATTATTGTATTCCATATTCACCAAACTAGTTCAGGAAGTTAATCTGAATTAGAAATAAAGCTTGGTGCTAGGGTTAATCATAGCTTTTTGAAATATTTTATTTCCAGTTTTATATGTGAGTCCATATAAGAAGGATTAAGATGGTGTAAAAAGAGATTACAACGATAATCACTAAGAACATTCCAGTTAACAGGGAGCCTACATGGTGGTTAATGTTCTTGACATTTTCACATTATGCAGGATTTGGCAAAGCAGAGAATGAAGAGGAAATGCATGAGCCAGTCTTCTGCATGTGGCATGATACTTAGGAGAGCACTGAGGGAGGCTTCTCAGAAGAGAAGGGGTACCAGAGTGACAGAAAAGAAATGGAGGCATTTGGAGGGTGCCTAACATACTGCTGTGGCATCAACCCCCCACAATCATGAGCCTTCAGACTTGGAAATGTCGGTTACCTGTCAAAATGTGAGTGTGCCTGGTTTGGAAAATCAGAAATCTAATTGTAGAACTGAAGAATTGGGGAGAAATTGTACTGAAGTAAACTATTACCTCTCAGAATAATAAATTACTATTTGAATGAGGCTATCACTGTGGTTTTTCAGTTCTCAAGAGTACTTTCTAAAACTAACAAAGCGGTTTTAAATACAAAGTAGCTTAATCACAATTATTTCAAAATTTATAGTATTAATATTAGGTGTACCTTATTACTATGATTTTTCAGTGTACAGTTTTACATGACTATCCCTTTTTAATATGTTGTTGGTTTATAGTTTCAATATTTTGATTATTTTCTGATATTTTAGAAATATGTCAACAAATGAAAGAATTCAACTCTGTACTTGCACAGACAACTTTCATATCTAGAAGTACAAGCTATTGTTAAAAAATAGGAAGTAGAGAAGTATATAATTTTTAGCACAAGTGGTTTTATATGAAAATAGACCAAGATAAAAAATTTATTTTCCCTTCTTAAAGAAGTAACTTAGAAGTTTGGTTTCAATAAGCAAGTTTAGTTTAATAAGCATTTTCATTCTCTTTACGAAAATGAAAATGAAAGAATACCTGAGGAAGAGGCTTTATGCTCACAGGATACACAGATACTTTCCTCAGAATACGTGATGAAAGTTGGGTCGCAGCAACAGAGTTCAAATGCAAAGTGATTGAAAGAGGTGCTTTGCCAAAGTGCTGTATGGAGATATCAGTGGGTGATGGGGTTGGCCATTAAAGCAGGACCAGTTCTGTCAGGCCAGATGGAACTGATGTCCCAGTGCTCTGTCAAGCTGGAGAAAAAACATGAGTGATCTATACGTTTCTTGAACATGGTACAGGAAAATGAAGATGAACATAAATCTTGTGTCTGTCCCTAAGGCACAAGAGCAGAATGATCAGTAAGGATATCCAAGGTGATAAAGACAATATATAAATTTAAATATAAAACAGTACCTATGTCCTGATAGGGATGATGGAGTTTGACTATCCGAGAAAGAATAGTTTTGAGCAGCTGGACTTACTAGCTTGAATGTAGAAAACGGATGAATGATCCTCTGTGTAGTAGTTATTTTCTAAATAAATAAATAAATAAATAAATAAACTAAAAAGGCCAATTTAGGGCAGACTAGAACAGTCTCTTTTGACATTTCTGCAATATTTTAGTGCCCATCACTTTTCATGAGTAGCATTAGAATCAAAAGTCTCGTTTCACAGGCTGGAAGGAAGAATAATCCCAGCACTTTCCAGTACACGAGTGGCTGGGACATTCACTGAGGATGTGGGAAAACCAGTTCACATCCCTGCTTTGCCTGAGGGCATCTGAACCCACATCTTCACTATGAGATTGTATAAAGTGGAAGTGCTCTTCCTTCCTGAAGGAAGGGTGACAGCAGCCTGTATTTTCAGTCCTTCTCCCCAGGGAAACTGTGGAAGAAAAGCAACATAAAAATTTTCTGAGTTGTGCGAATCAGCAGTGCTTTGCTTCCATCTCTTTCACCGGTGGTTTTGACAATCAAGTCTTCTCAGCCTTTTCATCCCTTCTATCTTACAGATGCTTGTTGTTTGAAAAGTGTACCAAAAAAATGATGTCAAAGAGAATAAACCTTTCTAGACAACAATCTGTCCAGTGTGATGACATCATTGTAAGATTCTCTAATGCAATTGTCATGGTTTGGTTCTTGGAATTTTACCTTACCCCTGCTCATTGTGGGTGTGGGGGGAAGGTGATTAGGTAACTGATGGCCTAATACAAAAGACCGAGCAGAGCTGCATTGTCTTGCTAACGACTCACCTTGTCTCCAGGGAAACAGAAACAACCCACTTTGTCTCCAGGGAAACAGGACTTTGTAAAGTTGGGAGGAGGTCTAGGGCAGTATTCAGGGGCTGGGGGGGTGTGGTCAGAGCTGCCGGGGCACAGGGAGCTGGAGGGAGCGGCCGGACTGCTTCTCTTGGGAGTTGTGCTGTTGGCACGGCTGGAGTCCCTTGCTTGAATT
>JAWMRA010000041.1:25253477-25302036 GCA_035584735.1 Pseudotriccus pelzelni | reverse complement strand
TTTAATTGTGTTCTTTAATAGTTTGTGTCAATACATTTATACTTTTAATAAAGGGCTGTTATTCCTTCCTGGACATACTTTAATTTTACCTTTGTCTCATTTAAACTGAGACAGCAATGTAATCTGTAAAAATATTAATGAAAGCATGTTATGATTTTAATGGAATACTGAAACACTGTGGTAATTTAAAAGGAATAAAATGTTCTTTGTTAGATGTGGAAATATTTTTGCTATATGTGTCCAGTGGGCAGAAAAACAGGCAGCAATGGAATATTAAATGGTATTACTGAAGATTTTTCTTCTTCAGTAACTATGGAGTCTTATAAGCCATGGAAATAAGATAATGTGACTTAAAACGTAGGAGAGCTGGTCCATTATTGCAATCTCCAAACATACTTCAGTAATTTAGTAATTAAAATTACATAGTAATTAAAACTGCTACCCCATAACAATAATTTTATAACTACAGATCCTGGATGCCATATCTGGAGACTGACACCTCTAAAAGTATGTTTACACCTGCAGTCCCTTTACTTAGTCCCCTGTGTATTTTAGAGGAAAAAATAGGTTTGCTATTGACTTCGGTTTGCATCTGAAGTCACAATATTTACATAAATAAACATTTTCCTTCTGAAAAGCAGAAGATTTTTCTACTGAAGAACCATTTAAAGTTGCTCCTCAAATAGGTAGAGGTACACAGCTTGGAGAAGGCTTAAAATAGGGGCTCATTGTACAGTCTAATTAAGTATTCTCAAGACCATGAGAATTAGATACTGATAAGAGATTTTATTTATTGAAATCATGTCTTTTACTTGCTAGCTTGTGCTGCAAAATGTCAGGAATAATTTTAACAGCAGCCAGCATTTCTGATAAACAATACGTTCTTTGCCTCCATTGTGGCCAGCAGATACCACCTGTGTCTGTCCATGGAAAGGAGCTGTTTCTTTTGACATAGGAGAAAAAAAATTAAGAATTTGTTAATCCCTTCAGACTGTCACTTATGTAATAGTAAATTGGGAATTAAATTTCATGGAACTACTGAAATATTTACTGAAAAACCAGCAGAGTACTTTATACCTAAGTTGTGCGGGATATTATGTACACCTGTAGGAAGTAAAACAAACCTTTAATGCTGAAAACAGACAATGCATTTTTTAATAAATTCTATTCATTGTACAACTTCTTTGCAACATGAGTGTCGCAAACATACTTAATACTCTATTACAGAGATCATTAAATATAACTTATTGAAAAGTAATCCTGAGTTCCCTTAAAAATCTGGGGTTTTTAAAATAGATTTTAATCTGAGCACGTTCCCCTGTTATTTGGAATTATTAAATAAACAGACTCAATGT
Organism: Pseudotriccus pelzelni; assembly: GCA_035584735.1. Taxonomy (NCBI): domain Eukaryota; kingdom Metazoa; phylum Chordata; class Aves; order Passeriformes; family Tyrannidae; genus Pseudotriccus; species Pseudotriccus pelzelni. The sequence goes on along the minus strand of JAWMRA010000041.1, from coordinate 25,300,681 downwards.
CTTTAACAAAGACTTTCTAGATTGAGTTTCTTTTCAGCTGATTTCTTATTGCCATAAAAGATTAACTCATAAAATCACTTTGATTTAGCAAGAGATGTCAAAACATCGAGCAGGTCTAACTGGTTTTCTTCCAATGTCAGTCAAAGTAGTATGTGGTTTTAGCACTGATTCATGTTTCTGTCAGCGGCTGTGCATAAACTTGCTGAGTAATCAATTCAAACACAGTAACTTTAAGAAAGTTTGTTGCTAGTAGGAAAAGTTTTGTTTGATTATTTATGCATCTGTGGAACCTGATAGTCCGAAAGATGTTCTCAATTCCTGGGATGCAAATTCCAGTCTTCCGGTATGGGTCAGGTGTATATAATTCCAGTACAGCTCAATAGCAATGTAGCTATATAGTAGGTCATTTTCAACTTGGGAAATCATGCAGTCTCCTGTAATCTTGTATTTCAGGTATGATAACCTGACTCGTAAACTAAGATGACCTGACAGTCTGATTGGAGTTGCATGTGCTAAAAAGTACCCAGAGAAAAACTAAGCTACATGTGAATTTTTGAGATAGGAAACAAAATAAATTTACAGGCATGTTTGTGTGATGCCATGGATAGATCAGGGTATGCTGTGTCATTTCACTTTTTCTTTCTCCTCCTAATTGTTGGGAGGGTGTGTGAGAAGATATTTTGGGTATCATTAGCTATAACTTATAAAGGAAATACATCTCTAGAATGCATAAAGTGTTCTTGTCTGTTCCAAAGATTGCCCAACTCCCTTTAATCTCTTCTGCCTCTTGAATACTATTTGGAACTCTACCAAAGTTCAAGTCAAACTTCCAGCTAAGAACAACAACGAAGTCTATTCATACAACATCAAATGGAGCTCTGTCTTCAGGACAACACATTGCAGGTGGTGTAATATATTTCAGGAAGACCAAGGAGTGCCGAAGCTCTTGCTTGCCTTGCACACGTGGTATTCTGCTTGTGCACAGGTTGTGTTTTAGGTTTGGTTAAATCTGGCCTCAGTGATGCTAAATACCTAAGATGTTATCAATAAAACGTAAAGAGCTGGTATTCTCTTAATCCTTTTTAAGGATCATTATTTAGCAACCTAAAGAATGGTCATAGGAAAAATGAAACCATGAATATTAATGTTGTTTCCGAAATTTTGACAGTAAGTACAAAAACGTTTGCAATACTGTTCCTGTAAGAGCACCACAGATAAATATTATCTACTGTTAGAAGAATGGTTTCTCTTTACTTCTCCAGAACATCTAATAAGACAACTGTGACACAAATACCATGAAGTGAGCATTCTCCATACTAGATTTTGTTAAAATTTTATCTCTTATTATTATGGATTAAGAATGATCTGATAGCAGCTGCCCTGAGGTATGAATGAGACTATAGACTGCAGAAGAATAAGTCAGTTCTGAAATGCTTATTTAAAGATAGGTAGAGTTGTGATAAAATTAAGTAACCATTTCAATTTGTTGAGGATATGCTGATAGCCCATTGTGTTAAAAAAGCTAGGAAATAGAACAGAAAGATACTGTAGCAGTTAATGGAGATACGTTTCATACTGATGTGCAGATTTCAGTCAAGGCTTTAAGTCTTTCATATTTCTGGCTAATAGAATTATCTATAACCTCTCTCTATGTGTAAAGGTGTTCTTGAACATTAACTATCTTGTTAACTCCTAGAAAAACTTTAGACTTAAAAGCTCCCTTTATTGAGGGCTATAATTATGGTTGGAATATTAAGTCTTGTTGAACTAATGGATTCTCACATGCTGAAAACATTTCAGTAGTAATCTAAGTAATTTTTTAATTAATTATTTTAAAAATAATTTTACAGTAATTATTTGAGCTACATAAATTAAATGTAGGTTAAAAATAAAATAGTCGAACTATGAGAAAGTAAATATTTATCTTCCAACCCCCTTCTTTCAGTTCTGTGTGACTTTTCACACACAGTGGTCATAGCAGCACCTCTGCTCCACTCCCCTGTGAGACCAGGGGCTGTCATCCAGAGTTTTTTGCTGTTCTGCCATGTTTTCCCTTCCCTAGAAGGTCCTGCATGGCTTCTATCACCTTCTCCACCTGAGCCTGTGTGATGGCAATGCTGTGCCAGGGCTCTATCCTTCCCATGCCTCATGCTCGCTCAGGCACTCACTACTGTCTTGTTTTCTTGCTTGTCTCTAGGATTTCCACAATTCCCATCATTTTGTCACTGGGCACAGCTTCAGTCTCACTAAAAGCAATGGAAGGCAGCACCTGTGCCGAAGCTTGGCTTTGCAGCCGTGCAGAGAAACTCAGAGGTGAAATGGCTGTAAACTCATTTGTCCGAAATGGAAGGTGGTTGACAAAGGAGGAAACGTGAGGAAAAGCTGACATCTGCCTCATGGCAAGGTTTGAACTACTGCTGTCAGGAGAGCTGGCAGTGCCGACAGTTTATCCAGGGAGGATGGGGTGGTGGGGAAATGCAGGCTGAGACACACGTCCAGCAAACCATGCAGGAGACACGTGTGAAGACACACACACAAAGGTAAGGTTGCCACTACAAAGCATGGACCGTGGGAGTCTGAGGCGTACAGCACTTCTGTGCTTTCTCCCTGGGCAGCTTCAAAGCATTTTGGAGTATGACTGTGATCTCACTGGCATCTTAACAGGAACAGAAGAAGCACCTCCAAGCCACATGGCAGCCTGCACCTTCATCTGGCTTTGGCAGAATCCCAGCTGTATGACCTGAATGACTCTGTAATTACAATCACAACATATTTTTCAACCCCTCCAAGTGCCATGTCTTTTTCATTAATTGAAAAAAAAAGAGGGGGGAAAAAAAAAAAAAAGCAAGGTCTGAGCTAATTGCAAGCACTTAGAATCATAGAATCATTAGCACTGGAAAATACCTCTAATATCATCTAGTTCAACTATTAACCCAGCACTGCCAAGCCCACCACTAAATGATGTGTTTAAGCACAACATCTACACAGTTTTTTCAAATCTTCCAGGGCAGTAACTTAATTCCTTCAGATTTGTGGTTGTTAAGTGAACCCCTAATCTTTACAGACAACGTGTTCTGTTTTTCAGAAGAGGCTAAATTTTGCTGGGGATCCAGTATTGAAGTCACCCAGGAGAAGACATTGTTTTGGAAGCCATAATGACAACACACTAAAACATAGGTAAAATTATAACATAGGAGGTTATGTATAAGATTGTAAGAACCAGAGACAGCTCCTGCTTGCGGAAACATGACAGGTGGATTTTGCTGAATGGCTTCTTTAAATCCAGAGGAAATGGCTGTCAGCTATCAGGTCATATGCTCAGCAGGAACACAATTTCATATTATAAAGTTATAACATTTGCTTCTTTTGGAGCCCAATGTGATCAGCAAAATGCAGCATGAGGCTTATCACACAGCCTGACAGGTATAAGAAGTATTGCTGTCCTTGCCTTTTCAGAGGCTAGAATGGTCTCCTGGAGGCTTTTCTACATAAATAGAAAGAGCATTTTCTTAGGAGACATAAAAATAATTCTGAAGCATCAAAAAAAAGTAATTCTGGCCAATTACCTGAAATAACGTGTGACCTTTCTATCTGTATTTGTACTCATAAAGGTGAAATTTATCCATCATTACTTAAAGATCCCCAGACCAGAACTAAAAGCATAACCAAAAATCTATTTCAAAAAGTAATTTTCTTTAACTTATGTTAATTTATTTATTTTTTATTTGCTAATGCTGAAACCTGTATGAAAAGGTGGGAAGAAGTTTTTGGTTTAAAAGTATTTCAGCTTGTACTTCCCTTTGGTAAGAGGCCGCCTCCATTTTTTTACCATTCAGACTAAAGTCTGAAGACTCGTAAATATATCAAAAGGTCTATCTGTCCTTACAGTTTTTGGAGGATTGTCTACGTGTATAGATATTTTTACATAATTAGCCATTTCAAAAGAAGTTGCCTGTGTGGGACAAATAGAATTCCAGGTCATCGATGAATGTTTTTGAGACTTCTTTTCCTGAAGAACCTGGCACCTAAAGGAAAGTGACAAGAAAATGGCTATAGTCTGAAATCTTCTTTTGCTACTGGAGATTGCTGAATTCACATGTGCTTGCTGAGTCTTGGAAATGACTGATCTAAGCAGCTACCTCTTCTGACAGCAGCTGTTTATCAGGTCTAAGTTTGAATCTCAAACTAGTGGGAAGACTTGCATCAATATGCTTAGTAAGTGATTTGTGATCACTGTTCCTCTGCATATACTCTTTTTACAACAGTTTTACAAACAATTAGCTCCAGGATAGTGTAATCTGTCTTTCCTCTAACACAAAAATGGTAACGGCCATTGGATCATATTTAGGCATCTGGTGTGTAAACATGCAAATCTTGATTGATAAATAGGCAAAATAGCTGCACAGTTTTGGAACAGGCTGTAATTCTGCTGCAGGAATAGTAGTCAGTGTGCTCAGAGGACGTATGTTCTCACTTCAGTCCTTCACTGTTTCTTGCGTGATTTTATAATTTTACATAAATAGAATTAAATTTCTTTATAAACATACTTGTAGAGTCCTTAAATAAGAAGACCAGAAGAGATTGCAACTAGAGAGATTTGTAAACAAGAAACCCCAAATAACCAAGTTTTCGATCTTATATAAAAATTAATTGGCACATTGTGCTGTTTTTGCCATCCCTGTGTTGAATGTTGTGATGAGTGCCACAAGAGCAACTTGCAAGTCTCAAAATGGGCATCTCAGCCAATGTGCAAGACCCCACCATATTCAGGATTGTATAGTGTGGAGAATTCCTGGTGGGTAGGAAGTATTCTCTGGTTTTGGCCTCACTGAAGGTAGACTGTCATCCCACAGTGGGTCCTCTCTGGCACCACCACCTCTTAATGCCGGCACAGCAGTCACAGTTTGCCCACCTCCGTCTAGCATGGAGTTTACCAGCACAGGAGGAAAGCACTGTACTGTAAATTAATGATGCTTAGACACCAATGCAAGGAAGCATGAGGCAAAGACCCATTCAGTGGAGGTCACACACAGTCTAGAAACTCTGACAGGTCCATGAATAAATTGAGATTTACAGCTGTAGCAGGATTAGAGAAACCTGGGCTCTAGGTACCTTACAGCCCTAGATCAAGTGCAGTTCCCCACTTCAATACTGAGATTATTTCCAGGCAAAAAGGAGATAAATCATTGCATCTGGTACAGACTTTGAGGAATTTCCTAACAAGGAGCAGGACTGTATTTTAGATTATATAGTCTGAAAAAAGAAAGAGATGTTGATGCAAATGCATCATCTCACAAGCCATAGGTAAATTAACCCTGTAGAACCTATGCCTCAAGCTAGTGTGGATCAGAATTTTACTCTTAAGAAAGGAGATTTCTTTAACAGTAATAAGAGGGGAATTGAGTCCAGTTCCATCATGTTTTATAAATAAGAGAAGTCATCTATTTCTCATCAAGTCACACATTTTTTTAGTCACTTGTGCACAGATTACATGCTAAGAAAAAAGTGACCCTTTGCACTATAGAGGGTGTTAGACCTACTATCTCAGACAACCATTTATTAAGTTCTCAAGTTGTTCATGACACCTGGTTTCAATGTGGAGATGAAGCAAAGACTCTTGTTTTTCAGCCATTTTGGCACAGGGTCACCTCTGCTAGAGCACTAAAGGAATCCTGTAATTCCCAGGACATCCTCCAAAATTAGCCAAGGGGCCTAACCTACACTGCAAGCTTTGAGCCATCCATCTTTGAATAGTTGAGAAAGAGGTTGCTGCCTGCCATTTGACTCTTAAGAGAAAGCAAGGTGTGCTGGTTTTGGCTGGGGTAGAATTAGTTGTCTTCACAGTGGCTGGCAGGGGGCTATGTTTTGTATTTGTGCTGAACACAGGGTTGATAATCTAGAAATGTTTTTGCTATTGCTGAGCAGTGCTTCCATAGAGCCAAGACCTTTTCTGCTTTTCATACTGTCAAGCTGGTGAAGGGGCTGGGGGTGCATGGGAGGTTGAGAGGAGACATAGCCAGGACAGGTGACCCAAACTGACCAAAGGCGTATTCCAGACCATATGACATCATGCTCGGTATGGAAAGCTGGGGGAAACAGGAGGAAGCGATGGTTTGGAGTGATGGGTGTTTGTCCTTCTAAGTAACCATTATGTGCAATGGAGCCCTGCTCTCCAGGAGGAGATTGAACACCTGCCTGCCCATGGGAAGCAGTGAATTAATTATTTGTTTTTCTTTGCTTGTATGTGTGGCTTTTGCTCTTGTTATTAAACTGTCTTTATCTCAAGCCATGAGTTTTCCAGCTTTTATTCTTTCAATTCTCTCCCTGATCCTACTGGTGGGGAGTGAGCAAGTGGCTCCATGGGGCCTGGTTGCTGGCTGGGGTTAAACCATGACAGTTCTTTTTGTCGCCCAATGTGGGGCACGAAGGGTTTGAGATAATGACAGATTTGATTGGGATTTGCTAGGCTTGAGTATAAATCTGTTAGTGGTGTTTAGCTGGTAATGAGCAGGCTTCTCTGCTTGCCATGGGGCTCTTTTTCCTGACTGTATATTAGAGTCTAGTTCTCATCAGTGGCTGCTTTTCACTTTCACTGTTTGCCGTAGTGCTATACTGTTTATTACCTTACTGTATTGTGCCTGAGAACATTTCGATAACAGCCATGGTGATGCACCTGGGCTGGCAGATGGCCAGGGTATTGCTGCTATTTTTTGTGCTGCTGTACTAGACAGGCTGGAACTCTACTGTGGAATTAAGTTGAGGGAACTGTGACATACTTAGTCTGTGATGGAGGAGAGATCCACATGCAGCCCATGGAGGACCCCAGGCTGAAGCGGGATGCCTGAAGGAGGATGTGACATGTGACCCTGTGAGAAGCCCACACTGGAGCAGATTTTCAGGACTTGTCACCCCATGGGGGACCCACACTGGAGCAGTTTGTGAAGAACTGCAGCCTGTGGGAAGGACCCATACTAGAGAAGTTCAAGGACTACTCTCTCTGGTGGGTGGGACTCCATGCTGAAGCAGGGGAAACAAAGATTCCCTTGCAGCCCATGGTGAAGGCCATGGTGAAGCAGGCTGTCCCTCTGCAGCCCATGCAGGACTGTGATCCAGACTATACTAATGGTGGACTCTAACAGGAACCCCTTGTTGCTAGCCAAGCTGGGAACAAGGAAATAGTACCTCACAATGTTGAAACAGACAACTTGGACAAAATCAGGGATGTGGTCCCTGGATGTGCCTTTCAATTGTTGTAAGCCATGATTAGAGTTGTATGTTTCATGAATTACTACCACCCGAACCTATGGAGGAGAAGCCTTACAAGATGCAGTTGCAGTGCAGCAGTGACCTGACCTGAGCTGGCTTTGGTTCCCGGCAACTCCAAGCAATACACCACCTCTCCTGTCTCAAGTGACCATCATAACAGATGGAGCCCAAAGTGATGGCCAAAATGAATTCAAAATGAAGAACTGGGCCATAAGTCAGGTTTTTGGTATGATTTCTGACTCCTAATTCAGTATTTTAATTGCAAAATAGTACTGAACAGTACGTACTTTGAAATGGTAACTGTGAAACACCACCAAGAAGATCACAAGAAGAGGATCAAGGGGATGCCACTGGAATCCATAGAATGGTGATACTTTTCCTACTTAATCTGTCTCTCTGTCTCATTCCCTCCCTCGCCATGTCTCTTTCCCTATTTCTTTCTATCTCTACCTTACATTTACTGTTAAATAAAAATTTGTACTATTGACTTTGGTATATGGTCTCATTTGAACATTAATTCAGGCAGAGGCAACTCTTCCTAATAATTTAAAGAACCTGATCATAGCAGAGCCAAGTATTATTTATTAAAAAAATAAAATACAATATTTGTTGTACATGATTGGAGGTGACCTAATGGACCACAGAAGAAAAACAAAAATTAAAGCTTAAAATAAATGTTTGTCTTTATAGATTTCACCAGATGGATTTCAAGTTTATGGACTAAGTTAATACAGTACTTATGAGACTGCAGTTTCACAAAGATTTTTCTGATTTATACTGGTGAAGCTGAATTATAGTACTTGCAGATTTTCTGTGAGTAAAAAGTGTAGATTTTCTACCGGTAGGTGGAAAGTGACTGAATAAATACAGCACTTAGATACAGAAAAAATAACAGAGTAAACCAACATTTTTCTAAAGCTCATAATATGTTTAAAATAAGAAAAGATACAGGAAGGGTAGTCTGCAATCAGAAAAAATAATTGCAAACTGATTTTCAATATGCTTTAAAAATTTGAGAAATAGAAACCAAGAGGAGGAAAGATCACATGCCAGGAGCACAATTAAATTCAGTCAACCAGTTAGATGATCAATTAGAAAACATAGCAAGGGCAAACAGATCAATGGTTCTATCTTCACATGAAAACAACATTTGCATCTTTAAGGTAAGCATAACCTCCTTTCACATCAGTTAAAATTCCAAATCTTGTTAGTTTTGCTTCCTCCTTTTTTTCCTAAATAATTACTTTTGCATTCACTTATTGTGTCCTTACCTGACCTTGAGAAGGGACTGGCTTTTAGAAAGGAGTCAATGGTTGGTATCACACAGCTTTCCTTAGAACTTCCTATAGTAGTAGGAGACTAGTTCACAGAACTCATTCTCCTTGACCCCGAGTCACGGATTCAGATCTATCTTAATTGGAATTAAAAATAATTACCTATGACTGCTTTTCAGTAGCTTCTTATCTGTCAGGGACAGTTCCTAATGGACAAATACCTGTGTGGCATCTGGATCACCAATGGCATCTGTAGGTTGTTTTAGGAGTGGTGAAAGGAGTCACTGCATTTACTAGGACTAACCCACCACAGTCTCAGGAGATCCTGTGATATGTGTGTTTTCAGAATCTATAGATCATCTTACTTTGTGTGCAGCTCAAAGTTTGCTGCTCTCAAAACTGAACTGGACTTGAAGTAGAAGGTCAGAAAGCATAAGGGAGGAAGAGACTTCTTAGGAAAGACTCTTCCACCACAGAATAAAAGTATGTCTTGCAGTATCAAAGGATTTTATTCTTTAAAATAAAGATGGAAGTCCTCAGGAAAGAGTCAAGTGCACTGCCACTTCCCAAGCCATTTTCAGAATGTAGAAAAGAAGAATCCATTCCAAGGTATGAACGTGAAAGCTTCCACCAGCCCTACATTGAATGTTAATGGTCACTTTGGCCCTTGTGTTGGTGAATTCAACAGGGAAAACTTCAGTCATAGAGCCTGTGCAATGTGCAGGTGGTTCTTTTTAGCCTCGAGCTGTACAAAGCAGGCATATGATGCTGCATTCGTGCTTAATTAGATCCTCTTAATTTAGGTCTGTGTGTTGGCCCAGCCACCTGTGAGAGTCTGTTCTCTTCCTGCCAAGTTATGTGAAAACAAGCACTGATAAACGAGAACTTCGTCCTTGAAGGAAGCATGTTGTATAAACTGAAATTAATTGTGGTCTCACTATTGGCTGAGGGCCCTCCAAGGGCATTTGGAGGAGAAAGTGGAGAGGAGGAGGATGAAGTAAGCCCCCAGACTCATTTAGGAAAGACTCCCCAAGGTGTAGCATGCAAGTGTGGGGAAATTGCGATGTACCCACGCATATGCAGAAGAGGCACCACTTGCATAATGGGGGGAGGGACCGAAGGCCTCTAGCTGGGTGGTGCTGGCCACACCTGCCCAGGTAGATGGCTAATTGTATCAAAAAGCAGATAGCTTGTGCTGGGAGTAGACTCAAGCTTCACATGCAGGACAATGTTGCCCTGGCAGGGACGCCTGCCATTTTGTGAGCCTGCCGATGCTCCAGGGATGCAGCTTCTGCTGTGGGTAATTTTAAGCATTCTGGGGTCTGTAAGACAACCTCATAAATAATGCCTGAGTGAGTGAGGGTGTTGTCTTGGACGCTTATTTCCCCTTCTCTTTCCTATCTCTTGGCTTCTTGTCTTGTTGGCCACTTCTTTGTAATAAATATTGTTTCGTTGAGCTTTCAGTGGTGTACTGATTTCAGTTTCAGCATTCTCCCTGCTACAGATGCCCTTGTTCTAGCTGGTGTGCAGGCAGTAAGACACTGTGTACAGTAAACACAAGAAATGCCAGATTTGTCATTCAAATGCTTGAGAAATTTTGGGAATGCTTCTTAAATCATACTTCTTGTGAAACAACTTGTTCAAAAAAGAATAACTGATATTACTGGTGATTATGATGATATTGTCTACAGTAAACTAACCCCCTCAGAATGTAAGTATTGTGCTGTTCATTTACCCCAGGGAATAAAAACAGCTGGAGCCACAGCTGCACTTGCAGCAGATGTCAAATCCATACTGCTCATTGCCTTTAGGTGTATATGAAAAATCCTATTTACATGGAGAAGCAAGACACTAATATGATGGTGTCTGAGCTATGGAAACTAAAAGCTAACATCCATCGATGAAGGTCAAATGAAATACAATTCAACTGTTTGGGTCTAGTAAATGTAATAGCAAGTTTAGCTGATACAGAAATGCATCAGTTCTGCAAAACAGAAGTGAAATTTTAAAACCAAATCTTTACTGCAAGGCTTTGTCTTCCTATTAGTCTGGAAGGGCGTGTTTGTGAACAGCTTTCTCTGGGTATATAAGCTGTGAAAATGCATGGTGAAATGTGGCATCAACGCCTCAGGAATTGTGTGCAATTACAATGTACAGGACAAAAATGAGTTAATTACAAAATCATATGCAAATCCTGTTTCCTGCTCCCCACAAGCAAAAGCTGCTTTTGTGTAATCTTTATGTTTGGTTTGTAAGTTAGAAGTCACAAGGAAAGCTACAAATTTTGGTGGGGAACAGAAGTACAAGGACACATTTTTCTGGCTGGCAGTAGGTAGGTGTAAAGGGATCCAAAGCCACTCTTAAGTTCTGGGAAGAAAAGTCTTGGGAAAGGCTCAAAATACTTTAATTCAGAGCAGCTGTGGGATGTGAGAATGTTGGGATTTTCTCAACCTGCTTTCCTGTCACTTGTTTTTTAGCTGCTTTGCAAAGTCTAAGTTTCAGTGATTGCTGTCCTCTGCTGTCCTTGGCATTATGTCTTATTGACAAAACCTCTAGGAAGCCGCCAAGCTCCCTCTTTCTGTCTGCAGTTGCATATCCCAGGGCAGGGCTCAAAGGCGAATTCGCTCAGCGCTGACAGGAGCAGTATGCAGAGAGTTCATTACTTGCTCTGAGTCACCCACCCAAGCTGCCAGGGAGAAAAAGATCCTTTGTATTTTCTCCCTGCTCCTGGGTGTTGTTGCTGCTGTGAGACAGGAAAAACAAGGCATACTTTGACTCTGTTTTTATTTTTAAATGCATTTTTTCCTCTTGCTTTATTCAGTATTTGATACCTATAAAGCACTGGGATACAACTGACTTTATTACTGCTTTCACAGACAGACCAGATACCCAGAAGTGTTTGGAAGGAACCTGTGGATGCCATATACCCCATCTCCTGCGTGAAGCAGAATTTGTCCTGGAACTATATCAGGTCAGCTGTGGCTTTGTCTAGCCAAGTCTGGAAAAATTCCAGGGATGAGGATCCCTTTGCCTTTCTCTGCATGTGCAGTGTAACACGAGTAGAAACAGAAGACAAACATAGTCTTTCCTTTTTCACAAGTTTGCTGCTTCGCAGGAATGCAATCAGCAGAGGAGAGACTGATTAACCTGTCTTTCAAATCAGGAAACTAAATTTGCAACAGGTAACCTTGTTGATACAAAGTAAATCATGCTGTAAAGTGGTTTTTGTTGTATTGTCTTGATTTTCATGAAACATCAACTTTTAAAATCATATCAACTAAGAATGTCATCTTACTCTGCTTTATGTGTAAGTTTGTACTGGTATTGATTGCAGAAATATAGTATAAAATGTAGCTTCAGCATACTTCAAATTTAATAGTGCCCTTTCATGAAGCAGGAGAAAATGATCACTTGTGACCAAACAGGAATTTTCCAGCTGTGTGGGGCTTTGGGAGAATCCAGAGATGGTAGTGAAATGCTTCAATAGCTGTTATTAATGAAAAGGTGCTGGAGCAAAGGATCATAAAGCAGCAGTTCTTACTTCTACCCTAAGGTATAAATAGTGGTAAGCTTGCAGCAGGTATTTGAAGGAATGCTTACCTTTCTCTGATAGGACTAGAGCCTCTGGCACAGTTATTTTATGTTCTTCTCCATTTCCTCTCAACCCACAGCAAAGGTTTTCTGAGAAGTAATTATAACAGGATTACTGGGTGGTGGGAGTAAATGTGCTTATTTGTAGTGTGACTAGAGAAGATGGAGTTGGGAGAGTAGGGGAATATTCTCTTGGATTGTTTGAATTCTTAAAATTCTGAGTAAGGGTTGATTGAGTTGGTTATTTTTACTTAAGGCTAGTTCCCTAATCATGTTACAGAAATGCAGAGGAAGACCTGAGGGTGATGGAGAGCAAATGAGACAGGAGTTCACAATGTGATGAAGTTGCAAAAAAATTAGTATTGTACCAGATATATAAATAGGATACGATTTTTAAGGACTGGAAAATAATTCTGCTTCATGTAGCTTTGCTTACACTTGCAAATGCGATATTCAAGCTTAAAAATATTTTGGAAATTTGATGGAATCCTGGACAGCTGACAGTAATCCTAAGGTTTTGGGGAATCATTCCTATGGAATTGAAAAGGAATTTAAGTCTAAAGAGAAAAAGCTGAGGCTACACTGTCTTCCTTATCCTGGAATAACCTATGATATTTCAGTCATGCAAGACAGTTGCTGATGTAAAACAAAGGGAACGTCCTGAAATCAAAATAACTGTCCCACTATTTAATTCTAAATGAGCTTTGGTGATTTGCCCTCTTTCAAGAGTGGCTTTATGTACCATTTTAGGCCAGTGAAGCATTTCCTGCATCACTGAAAATTGTCAGATGCATGAGAACAAGGATAGTGGTAGGCACTAAACTCCCCCATATCAGCTTGTCTGCCAGCATGTCTTAAAAATACAAGTTATTCTTTTCCATAATTTTACATGTGAGTTACTACTTCTGAGCAAACATAAATGAATAATGTGGATTTCTTTCCATGTATAGCCATGCACAGAGATATCAGTATATTTCAGTCACAAAATGTGCTTTATCTAAAAACATGGCTCTAGAAATGAGTATTAGTAGATGGGTAGATTTCTAAAGACCAATGTGTTTGCTAGCTCGAGGTATGTAACCATTTGCTTAGGATAGTAAGATGTTAACATCCTGAATTAAAAACAGGCAAACAGCTGATGATGTAATTAGGAGTTGCCAGACTGAATGCATCTACCAATTCCAAACAGCTTCAAAGTTTCCATAGGCTGTTTGTTTACTGTGGGTTTAATTTGTAATGCATAAAAATACTGAACGTGTCTATAACACAAGGCCAAAAAAACCAAAACAAGTCTAAGCTCTGTAGCTGTATGCAACTGCTTTACAAGTCATTTGGGAAAAGCACAGCCTTACCGAGTGGGATCTCTGTCCTTGGATCACATTTCTAATGTATCTTCTATAGATAAAAACATCAAATACCAACAGGATGACAGGTACATTTTGATGCTGCTTTAGTGTATGAGTAGAGTCTGCATGACTAATTTCAAGAAAAACATAGTCTTTAAATTGCATGCTATTGTAAAACCCAGTTTTGCTTCAGACTAGGAGGACTTGAAAAAAACTGATAGCTGGAAGTAAAGATCTTTTCTTCTAGGCCTAAATAGTTAGTAAAAAATCATGTCTTATTAAATATCCACTGAAAGAAATAAAAGACACTATTTTTATGAGTAGTCTCTACATAAGAAAAGGACAAAGTTGAAAAGCTGAACAAAGTTTCAGTTACTAACTGCTCCTTTTGAGGAGGATATTTTTCCCTAGGAAACAAATATTTATGAACATAATCAATCACCAGCTTTCTTTTATTTTATTTGGAGAGAGAAGTAACATTTATGTCAGATGCATTCAAGCTCTGCTGCCATCCTTTCCAGCATTTCCTCCATTACACACAAGTTACAAGAAAGCCAGGGATAATATTGTGAAAGATCTGTTTCTGGTGAAATGAGTGGGAGCTTGCAGAAAGTAAGTGTTGTTGCTCTTTGGTGTTTCATGCCCTTGAGTTGCCTTTGCATCCCTGCTGATGGCTGAATCCCAGAAGGGGGGGTGTTTTCCTGACTTCTTCAGTGCTGTCACAAATACATCTCATAAGGTACAGAAATTTCCATGAGCACGTGACTGGTCTTGCCTTCACAGTTTTACTTCTCTCCACTAAATAAATACATTAAGTTCAAGATCACCTTCCTCTTCTGTAAGGCCCTTAAATACATTTTATGGTATGCATCTGGGTTAAGACAGCAGCTGTCAGCTCAGGTACCATGAATCTGACTATCACAACAGAAAAGTGAGGGCAGGAGGCAGCAGTTTCCTGCAGACTGATTCAGGATCACTTCTGATCTCATTACTCTGTGTACCAGATAGACAAGGAACTTTCATGTATAAAAGCTCATGGACTTGATGATGAAGGAATGTATATAGAACTTCATGAGAGATGCTGTGGGTTGTGGTTTTTTTTCTCTTCCTTGCTCTGTTAAGATTTGAAAGCATGGCACAAAAAATGGCATAGAGACCTGAATAATGCTGCATAGCCAGGGCCGCTGTTAATGCAAATTGTCTTTTTCCAAAGGCCTGGTCCAAGGCAGAAGGATGAATGCATCTTTCTTCTCCTTCACTCTTCATTTTCCTGAGGTCTTTGTGTCCTGGGAAGGGAGTTTAGATGAGGACTATAAATTCTGTTTCTTTGGGTTTATGCCTTTTCATATGGATTTTATTTCTGAACATTAGCCTTGTAGTAATTCCTTGTCCTTTGACACAAATAATATTCCAATATTTGGAGGCTCTTCTGGCTTCTTTCTATCATTAGCAGAATTTGATAATCCTTGGTATTTATTCATTGAAACTTTGTTAGCTTAATTCTCCTTACACAGTATACATATAGACGTCCACCACCAACTTGTTAAACCTATGGTAGCCAAGTCTGACTTTCCAACTGGTTCTGTAAAACACTAAGCTCTGCATTTGCTCCCAAAGAACACAACTTGTGCTGTCTGTTGGGCTGCTTTTAGTGCTTTGTTTTTTCTCAGCACTTAATAATGCAGAGCTCAAAACATTTATACCTCTACCCATTACCTTGCAATCAACTGAGAAATCAGAGAAGCCTTTTGACTGAACTGGCTTAACTGCTTACCATACTGACTTTAACCTTAGGCAGGAGTTTCTGTTTCAGGTTCACACATGGGAGTATTCCACACATGGGAATATTTAACTACTCCTTCCTTTAGTTTGAATGAAAGGTATTTTCCAGACTTATGAGAGTAATGGATATTGTTGTGGGGCAAGAATATGTATCAGTTTTAGAATTGTTTGGATTTACTCCATGTTAAATGTATCATTCTGACTGTGAACGAAACTAATTTTGGAATGACACTTGTTTTAATCAAAAAATCATTAAAACTTTTCACTTAATTCAACTCAGTTGTAATTCTTTCAAGATTTGCCTTTCCTCACATAATTACTGATCTCTAAAAATGTCTTCTACCTCTAGTGTTCAGTATATTAATTTACTTTAATGGGGCTGGTAAATTAGTGGCAACCTTTCTTACGAATACTAAAAATAGACTTTTGGGGATCATAGCTTGAAAGTGTCTTTTTCCATCTGATATTAATTTTCGAAACCCTTTTTTTTGAGGGGGGATTTATTTTCTGATTCCTCCTTTCCGTGATTGCTCTTCCCAAACACAGACCAGTGCAGAAAGTGTCTAATGGTCTTTTCCCAGCACTTTATTTAAATGTGAAGGTATTCCTTTACTTGCATTTGCCTACTTACATTAGCAGCTCATCTTCTCTTACCGCATACTTAGACTTCCAGACTGTGTTCAGTATCATAGTAATATTTGAATCATCGTTAATTTCTGCCCCAATCCTCGACCTAGTGCTTTTTCATGTATATATTTGGTAAAGCTCTTCATAATCCTCTTACCCATTTGCCCAGCATTGCTAACATGGATTCCTTTCTTTGATGTTCTTGCTCTTTCTGAAGTCCCTGAAAATCACTCCTTGGAAAAATAGCTGTTTACATTCTGAAAACAGATCTTTCCATGTTATGCCAATAAAACTGTGATCATTTGGATTAGTTTTTCAGAAAGGTAGATTCTCCCATACTTGAAATATTTGATTTCAGGATCATATAATTGAAGCCCGTGTAATTTAGTCCCTTGAAGCTTTATGCTAACTTCAACTCATGATCAGAAAAAACATACAGTTGGAGAATCCACATCTACTGCTAACTTTCACAGATTTCCAGGGAAATATGTGAAGTTTACATGTTTTAGTAGACTAGACTAGATAGTCACTCATGCGCTTAAGGCCTATGATGATACAGTTATGTTTGCTGGTTTCTGTTGATTGTCAGTGGAGCCTTGGAGCTTTTCTGATATGAATGTGAACTCCTTGTATTTTGCTTTTTGAAGTTTTACATTGTTTCTATTTTTGTAAATGGTATAATGATATTTTCTGAAGATGCAATCTGGTACCTTTATTATGCACTCAGCAAGACAGGCTTTGGGTGACTTTGCATGCTAAATTCTGTATAATCCTAATGTACTCTATAAACAAGTCATAATGTAAAAAGAATTGAGATGTATAATGTAGATGTATAATTCATGGACTCATTTATAGAGGGTGCAATATGCACATGCTAGCAGTTTCATCTGGGGCCTGCAAACTGAACTGAAAATTGTTTTGACTTATGTTCAGTGTAGTGTATAGTTTAGTAATTTTCCAAGATATATCTAAATTGTCAGAGGAAGAGGTGAATTACTATCTAAAGAAGAAAGTAGGACAAGAAAATCTATGTCGTGTCAGAGTATTTAGCCCAATCAGAGTATGAACAAAGAGGAGGGACCATGGAAGTGCTAACCTTGTTAGTCATAAAGGAGAACAACCTCAAATTGAGATTAATCTCACTCTGATTATTGAAATGTTATAAGTGTCTTCTTTTATCAAATGTTGTCAACTCATAAAGAATGGTGTCTGGCAAAAGGGATTCTAATGGATGATTGGTTGGGAATAAGAGAATAAAATCATTATGTATTGAAATCATATTCATTTAATCTTCAAATTTGTGGGACTAATGGGAAAAGCAGATACCAGTCCTATTCTAGAACTTACATTGTATTTTTCCTGGGCTTCTTAGCAAGGAGGATATACCCGTATTTGATTAATCAGGTCTTGTGATTTAAAATTACATTAGGAATGCACACAAAGTGTTAATAGGAAGAATCAAGACTAATGCTGTGGTAAAACCTCTTGCAAATGTTCAGGGAGCTTTTGATTTCTGTTCTTTTTACTTATGTTGATTTGGGTTTATTTTTGGTTTTGGGTTTTTGTTTGTTTGGTTTGGGTTTTGTTTCCTTTTTTTTTTAAATTCAAGTGTGTTGTTTTTCATCAACCTGTTGTCTTTTTTTTTTTTTTTTTTTTTTTAAATGTGTAATTTCCGCTCTAAAAAGGCTTTACTTTTCTTGGCTTTTTCCTCCTTTCTTAGTTGAATTTTCATACTTTCTTCTTCCTTGTCCTCGTCATGATTTTGTCTTTCCTATCCACTGTAAGCTACATTGAGGTCAGCCATGACCTTTCTTGCCTTTATTTCCACTGCAGAGTGTAACAATTTAGAAATGCTTAACTAATTTCCATTATGATTCACACCTTATCCATTAATGTTAAAGTCAGTTATTAGGGTACAACAGGGGTTTACACTCCTACACTGTGCTGTCAGTATTACATCAGCCCAGTGTGGGCAGGTATCTTGTTCTGTAGCTGAGGACCCTGGGACAGGACTTCCATCCCTTCAGTCAGCAGCAGAGTCCAGTTGAAGCTGGGCTTGGCATGCAGTCTCCCTCATTGAACTATCAGTGTTTATTCCTTTAGACTGAGCCGTGTACTGGTCACAGAGGTCATGTACATTTGCAGTCGCTCCTGCAGCTTCAGCAGGGAGTATGTGATGGTACTAACAGCCCTGGAAGTTTCAAAATTGGTTTCAAGCTGCCTTGAAGAAGCAGAGGAATTGTATCCATAAACTCACCTTCCAGCCTTGCATGACTACATGGAAGAAAACTGAAGTGAATTTTCTAGAGAACTCCATTGTCTGTTAAGTCCAGAACATTATGAGAATAACTGTGACCATGCTCAAAGTGAATTTTGTCATTTCTAGCTACTCCAAAGCAGGAAAGTAACTGGACCTCAAAGGTCAGCTCTGAAATGAGCAGTCTGGTTTGGGGAGGCTTAGGGACACCAGCCTTCTCTTGTGTGTGCTTGAATGCTGTGCCCCTTTTGTGATCCCTCATACATCCCTGCTATGAAATACTGTCAAGCAGAATATCATTTTATACCCACTTCACCCAGACGTAGAGACTGTACAGCAGTCATTAAAGTCCATAGAAGCAGAGAACAAGTACACAGTGTTCTGAAAAGTAATTAGTCACTGTATGTGACTATATCAGTGAAATATCAGTGAAGCCTTTAAGGGAGAAATTGCTAAATGAATCAGTCTTGAAAAAGCACACCCATTTAACCAAGTGGATTTAAAAATCAGTCTGGTTCATCTGGTGCAAATCCCTAATGTTCATTTCCGTTAATCCTTTTAAGACTTGTGTATATCAATTTTGCTTGTGTCAGTAAGTTACTGATGGAGAGCAGATATAATAAAGCACTTAGAACTCACGAATTAGGTGTTCCAGTGCCCGAATTCTAAGTAATGGAGTAAGTGGGGAGTAAGTAATTCTAAGCTTGGAGTAAATTACAATCATATAGTAAAGCATACAGGCTCCCTGTACAATGGAAAGAATTAAGTGCCTCAGAGGGGGTTTGAACCAGCCTTTGTGCAAAAGGAATCTCCTCTGAGTTAGTGATGGGGAACCTTGAGTACAGTGTCATATCTAATAATTTGCTTCTTTAAGGAGTTTTAATGTCTAGACTGAAAAAAGAGGTTGTGAACCTGTATCAAGAGCTCCAACCCATTTTTGAATGTCTGCAAACCCACATAAGTTTAGAAGCCTTGCCTTCTGGTTGTGCCTTCCACTTTCTGCAGCTACAGATGAGCAGACAGAGCAATTGCCCAGAGTAGGGGAGCAAGCCCAGTCCATCAGCTTTCTTAGCCAGGAAAACTGCACTGTTCCACCAGTGAAGGCACTTCTTGCCCCTTCTGCAGATGTAGGATACCTGAGAGCAAGGTCCACAGCCATCACGTGTCTGTAGAGCAAATAGGTGAGAGTCTAGGGTGGTAAGTTAGGGATGGGGTGTTTCCCATGAGCAAGGAAGTTTGTGTCCCATAGCAAATTCACAGGGTTTCAGCTAGTGAATGAAACCAAAATGCAACACATTAAGTTTTCCGGCAACAGGATGGCTTTCTGGAGACACCTGCCTCTCCCCATGTACTGCACTGATGCCTCTGTGCCTTATGCTGGGCTCCTGTTACAGGTATGTGGCTAAGGATTCATTTTAACATATCCCCAAGTGTACTTAGACTGAGGTCCAAGGCCTTGTCTATGCAGATTTTTGGGGCTGCCCTTTTTTCACACCTGCTCTGTGTTCATGCTGTGTTTTCATATGTAAGGTAAAGCCCTGCTTCTGCTTTCAAGCAGCAAAGAGGGGTTGTGCAGAGGAGGAAACACAGTGCGGATTGCTGAAACACGGCTCAGGATTGCTGCTACCTGACCTCTTGCACTTCATGTATGTGTCTGAAGTGCAAGGGAAGTGTCTGGGGAAAAAACAGGACTGAAGGGAAAAAAACCCCCAGGAACAAGGTCAGCCTTATACTGCACCAAGCAGATCAGCAGAATTTCTGTGTCAGAATGGATGAGGCATTCAAGTGCCAAGTGGAGAGGTTTATGGAATAAACAACCAGGCATTGTTTTGCCTTTGAGGAGAATGTTTAACTCTTGATTATTGTAAGTGTATGCTATTTGACCTCAGCAAAGCAATCCTAATGCTGTTTTCATCAAGCTAGTGGAGAGTTTTGCTTAGAGACCTCTTGGAAAGCGCTGGGTTAGGCTGATGTCTAATTGAGTTACCTGAATCTAATTCTGTTGTAATTGCCTGGGGGAAGTAGAAAGGGCTGGTTACCAATTAAGATTTTAATGTTATTAATTTAAGAGAGTTTGAAGGGCATATGTAGTCTGAGGAATCTATTTAATTGATAGGAAAACAAGGTAAATATCCTCCTGCCTCAAATTCTAGCTGTGTTCTCTGTCCGGGGAATTTAGTTTACTATTTTTACTTTTGAAAGGTCAGATCTTTGCAGCCTGTGGCAGGACTGGCATAGCCATGTCATGAGAAGCTGAAATCCAAGCAGGAGCTCTGCCTTTCCACAATGAGGGGCTGGGTGATGAATGGGAGACACCCTCTTCTGCAGAACAGTTGTAATTTGTGTTACAGCATGATATGACATCAGTGTTCAGATCTTTCAAAACCTAGCTGCTGTCTTCCAGTACAGAGAGTAACAGAAGAAGAAAACAACTTACTAGAAAGAAACAGTAAGGACAGATTGTTTTTTGCTTCATAGCTCTCTATTGAGCAGAGACGAACCCTCTTCTAGCAATCATAAGAGAAATGTTATACAAAATTTTTGTTACAACACCCCATCCAGTTAATCTTTGTGAATTTCAGCTCACAATTGACCTGAAGTACATAGTTGCAAGGAGGACTACTAAAATGTGTCTACCCTCCTTTTGCACATAAAGATTATTAGATCTTCAGGACTGAACGGCTGGTCACAGATGTTTGTGATAATGTAAAAAAACCTGAAGCCAATTAAATAGTAAGCAAGTTCCTATTACTTTTTTTTCTTTCTTTTTTTTCTAAACTTTTTAAATAAGAGAGATAAAAGTGTTTTGAATGACTGCTGGAGCATGGAGACGGGTAACTCTGAAGTTATACAAACTGCAGCCAAAAATTAATCCTGTGGTACATTTTGGATTTGTGTTTGTCAGCCTGGTAAACAGCTCCTGTGTGGGCAGTGCATCCACTCTTTTGCTATCTGAAGTGACTTTTGAGATCTGGCACTTGTTTCAGTGAGGTAGCAGTGACTTTATATGGAGTAAAATTGCAATTTGTAATAAAAGCTGCAGAGTTCAATTTCCCGGAGTATGGCATAGGGCAGGTCTCTCTTTGTGATCCAGACGGACTCTGCTTGTATGACCTGGAGGGCAGACCACCTGGCTTCAAGAATGAGGCGATGGCATCAAAGCAGAGCTCTGTGTCCTTAATGGGCTCTTTGAAGCCATGGTAGCAGAGAAGGTGAAGTACTGCAGCTCCCTCCTTCCTTCTGAAGAAAAGCCAGCACAGCACAGCTCCCTAGAAGTTACATGTATAAAAGTAAAGAAACTAAATATGATTTTATGGAATATGCTGCTCTTGGGGAGTTCCCGTTTCTCTTGAGTTACCTAATTTGTCACTGAAGCATTAGTTGTAAAGCTCCACTCTGCTTTTGATAACACTTTCCTGGTCTGCAAATGGGAAAATCTTGTGTTGCCTTCTCTACCACTGCAGTCACAGTGTAGTAACTTGTACAAACAGAAAGTGATACCTTCATGGTACCTCCATGAACTTCATGTAAATGAACACACAATGTGAGAAAAAATCAACAAAAAAAGTTAATTTGACTCTACAGTGAATAAGGATTGGTTGACACTTCAGCTGTCCCATTTGTTCAAGAAACTCACATAGCCTATTTTGATACTGTTTTGGTTGTTGCATTCTGCAGGGCTAGCAGTGAAGTTAGCTAGCAGGAGTGATTGCCAGAATGGAGATTAACTGAATATTGCAAAGTATTGGTGAAACATACTACTGAATTCCAGTCCTCACATGGATAAATTTATTGTCTGGTTTACATCAGTAGAATCAAGTTTTCAAAGAAAAAAGCCCAACAAAGCAACATGACTAATCTATTGAAACAGTTCAGTTTAATACTGACTACTGGCAGCAAACTACTTACTAATGAGGTTCAGGACATGAATTATTGTTGAAATGAATCCTTGAATAGTTTTGTATCATGTGTTGAAGAAAATCACAATCTGTTTGCAACATATTTCAAAGCAGAAAGAGATTAAATTAATTTTACATGTTATATTTCTTTTGAAAAAGCCCCCGGCCCTAATAAGCATTTCTTACTGGCCTTTTTTTTTTTTTTATGATAAGAGAAGACTTACTTAAAATAGAAATGAAATAAGCAACTGCAGTGAATATTCTACTGAGTACTGCAATAATAATATGGCTTCTTTCTCATGAGAAATAGGTACCAAAACATTAACATTAAGGACTTGTGTTCTTTGGTGTAACTTCAGTCTAATGTATACTCAAAGTTAAATCAGCCTCTGATAATCCTGTTACAAATTATAATTTTCTGTTCATTTTCATTGTCATCTTTACTTATTTATAGATGTTTATTACCTAGTAGTTAAATTATTAGAACTTGTTTTCAGAACTGGGAAGGAAAAAAAGACTATTCAGTTTTCTCTCTGGTGATGTTTCAGCCTTGCAAGTTCAAAAGAACCCTTTGGGCTATATTTATGCCTGCTGACTTTTTGCTGGACGAGATAACGCTTGCTTGTGCTATGGTGGTGCAAGTTGTATGGAGAAGAGCTCCTGGCTTGACTTGCAACTAGACTTGTAAAGTTACTCTTTCAATTAACAGCCAAGGCACAAAAGTGCCTTTGGGAATTCCTGGAGCTTCCCACTGGCATCACTGAGCACTCTACTTTGAACATTGTGAAATGTATGTGCCAACAAAACATATAATATCAATATGGGGTTTATAGCTTTGTACAGCAGGACTCTGATGAACTGGGATACTGTATGTCAGACTGGCACTGCTAATGTTAATAGTGATGGAGCACATCCATACATTAATAAAAAACTCAAGTGCTCTGATGGTGAGAGCTGCAGTAGGTAAGCACCTCAGAATCAGTTACTTTGTAGAAGTCACCTGCATTTTATTGTCTGTGTTACTTGCACCGAATGAGTTGCCTTGGAAAAGATACGCAAGGGCCAGTGCACAAGAGTATGGATGTGCTTAAATCTTCCAGTTAAAAAAACTTAAATTTTTTTGCATTAATCTTTGTCTTGGAGAAATTCATATCAGTTATTTCTCTCATGGCAAGAGTTCCTTTGTCCAAGCTACGTGGCAGGGGAAAGGGAAGCTTTGGTCTGCTCAGGCAGCATAAGCCTGCCTCAGTCACAACTTTGCTTTATTGCTTGTCTTCATCTGTCATTGCTCAAGGACCTGTAGGTGGTATCTTGTGCTCTGGGCAGGGGCTGCAGCACAACTGTTTCTCTCCCACCACCCTGGCAACTTGGCTGTTTTCTCCCTCCTGCAGCTCAAGGTGATGCCCAGTGATGAGCAGAGGTGACTGGGCTCCAGCAGGACTCCCAGGACGGCATGAGCTCTTGCTGGTGGGAGCAGGCCCTGTGCAAACCCTCCCTGTTGGAAGATTCCAGTGTGGCAACTGTGAGAGAGAAGGTGAAAGGAGATAGCCAGAGCTAATGATTAACAGAAGGTGAGGAAAACCAGCATCCTCAAGCCTGGAGTGGGGTTGGGACATGGGAAAGCGTGGCCAGATATGGGTGCACCTCCTCAGTTAGAAGGGCCGCTGGCACAAACTCTGGAAGCTCTTTTGGCTGACGTCCTGGGTTTGGGTCATTTAATGCATTTTGACTTGACATTAGAAATCCTTAAGGGAGCTTGACTAGTAAACTGCAGCCTGATTTGGCCCACCTGTAGAGCATCTGAGTGCCAACTGCAGGGACATTAACAGATCAAGAAATCCAGCTCGTGACCCAGAATCTAAAAAGCAGGTGTTATGTTATGTGTCTTCTGTGGATTCAGTACCCCAGAACCCTTTCTTTTGTTTAACAAAAAATCAGTTGGTTTAATGCAGAAACCTATTCAAATTGCTAATACCTTTTCTATCCTTTGCTATTGAAGACTGAATGTGAAGTAAACCCACTCTGATTATTTGGTAATGTTTTGGTTTTTTTGTTCTCTTTTAGTACTTCTAATTGTGCATTGAAAGCAAAACCTACTTGTAATTTTCTCTAGCTTTTTTAATTTGTTATTTGCTCTTATAGATTATTCAGTAAACTCAAATTGCTTTTTGTCTTAATTGGGTCTTGTCTGCATTCTTTCCTGGCCAATTTTCGGCCTATCACCTAAATTGCTTTGTGCCCTAATAAGATTGACTGGTTGATAAAAGGTATTTATTTTACACCTTAAATTCCCCTCTGCTTGTGTAAAAAAATAATTTTAGAATTAACATATTTTTCATCTGATTCTAGTGGCCACCAGTTTGCCAGAATGTCTTGCTAGCTGAAAGTAACCAGGAGAAGACTGTTCATTTAAATATTCCTTCAAACATTTATTTCTTTTTTTTAGCCATCATTCATCTAACAGTATACTTTTCTGAAACCAGTTTTTGGAATTTTAGTATTTTACTTTTCTCAGGCTTGAACTGAACTTGTCTGGTTTACAGTCTGGGTTGGTTTTGTTGGCACAGAAATCTGAGGTAACTGGAGTTTCATACTTCTGTTTTCTCAGTAGTTATTAAACAAGTGTCCAGGTATATCTTCACCTCAGATCTCTCCCACACCTGGGTCTGCGTTGCTGGTTTTTAATGCACTTAAGTAACCGTGCGTATTTTTATAGAAATTAAGTGTTATTTTGTGGGTAATAGGCCCTTTGAATACTCCTTTTCAGTGATAATAAATCTGCTGATCCTTGTTCTAAAAAGGACACAACCTCATTTCTAACTTCTCCCAGTTCATAAGAAACAGTAATGTGAACCTCAAAAGGGATACATCAAATTTTTGCTATATGAATATAGCTGGTTCCATTTAACTTCCATAAAAATTTTCCACAGATAATTTGTGTGTGTAACCCATGAGAGAAAGGGTATTAGAACAGTAAAATTATTGTTTATTTGTTTTTAGATAGTTATCCCAGAAATCTTGTGAAAGGGCTTGGGTTTTTTTTTGCAAATGAAGTAAAACTATAAATTTATCTCACAAATTAAAGTTAAAAATTATATCTTCATTGGAGGGTTGTGAGGTGTTGTGAGTTGCAGCTTGCTGGCTCTGGAGAGGTGGCTGAGCTCTGTTTGGCTATCTCCAGCTTGTTTGGGTTATCTCTGTAAGCACTGTGAGTGTAAGGGGCCTGGTTTCAGTAGGCATTAAGTTTCAGAGCCCTCTGATAGTCCTGAGAGCCAGCTGAAGTACAGAGCAGATTGAGCCATGCTGATATCTCCTTGACAAGGAGAAACACCTATTTCCCAAACCTGCTCCTGTTCTACTGTGCACAAGGAGCCCCATGCAGCAGCATCTTTCTGTTCTCTGCGTCCAGCTTTGCTGTGTGAAACAGCAGCTGGCTCTTCAGAGTCAGTGCACTCTGAATTTGTAAGGGGTTTGGGGGATCATACTGAAATTTTCTGTCCTTTCTTATTTAGCAGCAATTCTGCTCTAACAGAGAAGACAGTCAACACTGCACGTCAGGTTTCTACCTCCTGACAGATCGCATTAGTTGGGACTGAAATGAGCCTTCCCTGGGTCTTTCAGTCAACAGAAATCTGCATGTGAAATCTGTATCTTTTTTTGCCAGCCATGATTACAAGGTAATGATCAGCTATCTTTCCTTACATTATATTCCCTTGCTTACTTGTAGGTGTCATGTTCTCTTTCTTCACTTGTGTTTCAGGCATTAAACTGTCAGAAAAGACTAGTGCTTTCGTAGTGTTGAAGGTGCATTTGGGATTTTATGTGAACATGGTTTTGTGGATTTGTTAGTTTGTTTGTTTTCTTAACTGTTAAAAATTGCAACATGTATGTTTTTCTATTTCCATTGCAATATACAAATTAATAGGTGGTTATATGGCTGCATTCTTCCACAACCTGGTTTGGAAACATGAAAAAAATGAAAATTTTACAGTAATTACTTGTTCATGGAGACTAATCTCTAGTAGTAAAGAAAGAAAGATACATAGAACTTATTAGAATTAATATCAGCACTGTATATTCATAACTAAGAGTATATACATCTTTAAAATGGTGTGCACAATGCACTTAGGAAAAGTTTTTTTCCTGTTTATATATCCGTACAGTAACAAAATGAAAAGCAGAAACTGTCATTATTGAGGACCGGCAAGCAAGTAAAAAGGTTAAACTTGTGTGGTCCAGAAATAGGATTTAAAAGGTGACCTAATTTTATGGTGCCGATACAGAAGGAACTCATCTCAATTTTTCTTTGGCAGCACATTATCTCTATGTAGATTCATTATAAAGGTTTTAAAACAACTTGTGTTATCAAACAACCTTAAAACTGAGGATATATGTAGGCTTATAATTACTACCAACCACTTTAATAGAATGTAAATGTCATGCATGATGACATCACTGAACACAAAGCCAGCCATCCTATAAACCCGTGCAACACATCAGAGGGTTCCATCTGTATATTTTATAGGAATTTTCATATGCAAGCTTAAATTAAAATAACTTGTCTCTCTATAATTAGTATGTCAAAATGTGTGAGAAACTGAAGTGCAAATCTAAGAGT
Organism: Pseudotriccus pelzelni; assembly: GCA_035584735.1. Classification (NCBI taxonomy): domain Eukaryota; kingdom Metazoa; phylum Chordata; class Aves; order Passeriformes; family Tyrannidae; genus Pseudotriccus; species Pseudotriccus pelzelni. The sequence continues at coordinate 25,274,021 of JAWMRA010000041.1, read as the reverse complement.
AGAATTTCAAATATAATTTTAAATTTCTGCCACTGTTCTGAGAAAAGCACTTGATGTAAATGTTCCTTTCCAGCTTCCTCCGCCTGCCCTCTTTTCCAGTTTTTCATTCTAGATTTGGGAGGAACATCCATTTTTTAAGTTATTTATTGCATTATTGAAATTTTGTGTAAATATGGATTCTTCTTCTACACTATAGGAAATTTGCTCTAGTGTTGCATGGAGAATTTTGAAGAATATAAGTTTTTTTTCTGCTGATGCCTTCCTCCTATTTATATTTATATTATTTTATTTATTATTTTGATGCAAGTACCAGGCAAATTCATTATAATTTTAATGCCCTGAACTAACAGAAGCACTGATTTAATAATGAGAAACCATAGGCCATCTTTCTCCTCCTAGTTCAAACTAATTATAAAACTTCTTGTTATAACACACTAAAAATGTGGTCTTCCCTTTGAGGGAGGAGAGATTAGATGCGGTGTTGCACAGGTTGTTATGTGACCTCGATGTTACAAGAAGCTTTGGGACCCATGGGAAAAATGTGGTTTTATTCCCAATCTGCCTTGGAGCTGTGGAGGGGATTTTTCCTAGCCTGTACTTTTAAATTACCTTTTCAGACAGTTGTATTAAGGAACTAAAGCTGGTGTCATTATGCAGAATATTCCTGCTGAGAATAAGGTATGTCATGGCAACGTATCAGGAGATGAAACTATTTGAATAGCTTTAGGTTTCAGCTATTTCTCACCATTCAGAGTTTGCAAAGGAGCCATTTACTTCGACCAGACCTCAGCATGTTGGAAAGGCCCTCTCCAGCCTGGGGCTTCTCTTGTCTCTACTTTAAAGCTTTAGTTGTTATAACGCCCGGTTTCATACCTCTGACACAAAACAGGGTGGCATGGAACTATCCGGTACTTTAATCCCAGACTTGTCCGTGCTGAGTTTAGAGGAGCCATCCTGAAGCAGGTGCCTCATGTGCCCTCCCCCTGCCCTCTGGGCACCTGTGCCCCTGCCTGCACCGGCTTTGGTGCTGGGGGCTCCTGAGGACTTGCAGCTCTCACAGGGTGCATGTGCCTCTTCTGTTACTTTGCTTGTCCAGATTCCCTCCACTGCTGTTGCCTCTGAGGTCTTTAAGGAAGATGATTTCTGGGCTACTTATGTAATATTTGATCATTAATGATAAGGTAATTTCCTTCTAACCTGAGATATAAATTGATAAGTTTGGCTAATTATTATTAGACTCAACACTGTCTACTTTCAAGTGTGAAACAAGGAGTTTTGATTTATTGACAAAATCAGTTGTTTTTGGTTTTTTTTTGGATTGGTTGGTTTTCTGTGTGTTTTTTTTTTTTTTTGGTGTGTTTTTGTTGTTGTTTATTTGTTTGGTTTTTGTTGGTTTTTTTTAAGAGAAAGCAGAAATCAGTAATGTGAGTAAAGTAACAGCTGGTTAGTGGTTTACTGTGGTATTCATCATTACAAATAAACAGAGCACTTTCTCCCCTGCCACCTCTTAGCAAATTTCAGCTCTGTCACCCATCTTTCTTGAGCATATAATGCTTGCTTGGTACAAAATCAGTGTGGCTTTACTACTGAAGCAATATAAAAAAAATCTGCCCTATTTAGCAGCTGTCCTGTGGATATTAATTTTTCTGTCCACTGAATGGAGGGACACTCCCTCACTGCTTTTCACATCATTCTTTATTTCTGATTGAATTGATTCTGTCCACTGAGCCTTGTAAAGACTGAACAAAATTTAAATATCAATTGCATCTAACATATATTTAAAGTGTTTAAATAAGAACAAACCAAAAAAAAGTCTGTAGAAAGAAATACAAGTACAAGATTTCTGGAGAGAATTTTTAAAAAGGATCTGTTTTTCTCTTAAAGATTACAGTGCACTTTTCACTAATTTTCCTCAGACATCTTCTTTTCTATATACTTTTTTTAATACAGCAACTGTGGTTGAATATGATGGTGTTATTTCTCCCTTTATTCCCAAGTCCACAGACTTTATTTGGCTTTCATCCATTTTTTTGTATTCTGGAACTTCTTCAGTGCAAATTCTCATATGAAAGGTTCCACTTTGGCCCCTGGGGACTGCAACACAATATTGGATGTGGAGGCAGTGGAGACCTGACATAGCCTATTCCTTAATCTGCTGGAACTTCTATTGATTTCTCATACTTCCCCTGCCATCCTTCCCCAAAGTACTGGGGATAGAGAGGAACCACTGAAACAGATATATGAAAGCAGGGATTTATAGTGCTCTAAACTCAAATGTGCAGAAGTACAGGGATGCACCCTTTATTAGAGATAACAATTGTACTAAACAAAAAAACCCACCACAAATTAAACCCCAAACTTTCATAAAAATAAAAGGAAAAGTGAAATAATTGATCGAGAGGGAAACCTGTTAAACTGATGGTGTGCTTATTCTACATGGCTGCAAACAGCAGATATCTTTGAAAGCAGCTACAGAATTGCTTGCTTGTCTTGCTAGAAGCCTTATGCTCATACACCTTGTTGTAGCACATGAACTCCAATAAAATTGTTGGGTTCAATTGATTTTTTTACACTCTTATGTCTTGCTTTGCAAATAAATTAAACAGAAAATAGCTAGGATTTTAAGAAGTGCACATCTCTCTGCAAGCAACTAGAGCAGAAAATCTTTGTAGTAATTGACCTGCTGAGACTAATTCAAATTCTCAGTGGTTCTAATGTCTTCTTCCTTACTTCATCAAAACCTGAACACAACAGTCGTCAAGAGGAACTACAGGAACTACTCATTTTCCCAGGACATTGTTTTTGGGCAAGGTAGGGAGACGGAGTAGAGAGGCAGGAATGCTTCTTGTATTGGGTATGCATGGTAAGGTTTCAGTAGCAGGGGCCTATAGGGGTGGCTTCTGAGAGAAGCTGCCAGAGCCAGCTGGCTCCAAGAACAGACCTGTTGTTAGCCAAGGCTGAGCCCATCAGTGATGGTCATAGCACCTATATGATAACATATTTTAGGGGTAAAAAGCCTACCCAAACAGCAACTGCACCAGAGCAGAGATTCACCTCCAGCCCATGGAGAAGACCATGGTGAGTCACCTGTCCCCCCGCAGCCCATGGAGATCCAAGGTGGAGCAGAGATTCACCTGCAGCCCATGGAGCACCCCATGTTGGAGCAGAGGGATGCCTGAAAGAGGCTGTGATCCCATGGGAAGCCCACACTGGAGCATGTTTATTGGCAGGACTTCTGGCACCATTGGGGACCCACGTATAAACAGTCTGTTCTTGAGAGAATGCACCTCATGGGAAGCACCCACACTGGGGAAGTGTGAACCATCTCCCATGGGAGAGACCTCACCTTGGAGCAAGGGAAGAGTGTGAGGAGTCTTCCCCCTGAGGAGGAAGGAGCAGCAGAGAGAATGCATGATCAACTGACCACAACACCCATGCCTTGTCCCCCTGTGCTCCTGTGGAGCAGAAGGAAGAGAAAATTGGGAGTGAAGTTAAGCCCAGGAAGAAGGGAGGGGTGGGGGGAAAAGGTTTTTTTTATGATTAGGTTTTATTTCTCATTATCCTGCTCTGATTTGATTGGCAATAAATTAAACTAATTTCCCCAAGTCGAGTCATTTTGCCCATGACAGTAATTGTTGAGTAATCTCTCCCTCTCCTTATCCCAACCCATAAGCCTTTTGATCTATTGTTTCTCCCTTGTCCAGTTGAGGAGGAGGGTGATAGAGTGGCTTTGCTGGGCACCTTGGCATGACCACAGTGCTGTACTTGAGCAGAGTTCCATCTGAGGAACATTTTCAAGCTTGTTTTCATTATGAAGCTTTGGGGCAGATCTATTTTGTGTTTGAGAGCTGCTGGTACATTTGTTTCACCTTCTGAAGAGGAAAAACCACTCTGGAGCGCTTTATCTAGGATGAAAATGCTGCTGGCAGCTGCTGTACATTGCTTCTGTACCTGCTTTTTGCAAACTCTGAAGAGAAACACTTTTAAAACTGTTCTTTCCAGCTTAAACCCAGTTCCATTTTTCTCCATGGCCAACTTTACTTTCTAAGGAAATTCAATTGAAACACATTCATTGTCATCTCCTTTGCTACGGTTGGTGGTTCAAATGTCCCCTGGATGTTCATTTTCCAAAGCCTGTCTTCAGGAGGCTGCCACCTCCAAAAGCACAGGCGTAGCACAGAACAAGTGTGCTGCTCTAGCTCTTTCCAGGGGCTTTCCTATGCTGGATTTGGTGAGCACTGGACCTGTCCCTGGGCATGAACCCCTGTCCTGCCTATCCCCAGCTGCTGCTGCTGGCCAAACCAAGGGTAACCCTGAGGAGAGGTGTGTGGAGTGATTCAGTGTCTTGACATCATGTTGCTCCTGTGCATCTTTCACCTCAATATCCATGGCTGCAAGGTCCAGGCTCTAAGCACTGGTTTGGAAGGACCTGCAAGGCAGCACAGCTGCTGCTAGGGTTGCCACATATCAGAGAAAAGGTAAGACATCCTCTACTACGTGTTTTAATCCCATGCACTGATGAAAAACATATGGGGCGTAGCTTTCTCTGTGCTTTTGCAGTTGTGTGAGACACCTGGAAAAGGAGCTTTTGTACATCTGGAGCTGGGTGACCCTATGCTGCCCATACAAATAATTTTGGGTGACCTGTGTGCTGGCAGTAATGGCTCTTCCAACTTTTTTTGACAAATCACACAATCGATAGGGACTTCGCAGACTGAATAATATTATCAATATTGCAAGACAGCAGCTATTTATTTGCTATAAATTCACTGCTGCAAGAGATTGGAGAAATCCAGCCCTTGGTTTCCCAGCTTGAAGTCATTCACCACAAGCTTTCTGTGTTTTTAAAAACAACAAAATCCAGTTTGTGTCTGGGGCAAATCTGGATGTTTGGAGGCACTCGATCCTGAAAAGTCCTGGGTGGGAGTTTCCAAATTCTTTCTACTTGATGTCAGACATGACACAAAGTGAGTATTTTAATCAAGTGGAGTGACCATGAAGTGAATGGAAGAAGGGACAGAGGTGATGTGGAAGAGCCAGCTGATTTTGCACTGACTCAAATGTATTTGTAATTAATTTCATATGATGCATTGTGTTTACTTCAGCTCCCCAGGACCAGCTTATGATCTGTTGGACCAGCATTAGCCACACCTGGCAATACAATCAATTTAATGATGTTTATGGAGCTTTTATAAGGGGCCAGCATAAACAGGTGTTGCTCACAAAGCCTTCTTCCTGGGATGAGCAGAGCAGTTCTCTTTGGCTCACAGGGACATGCAGGGGCAGAAGATCCTCAGTCTGTTGGTACTCTTTCCCATTGCCAGGTCCCCACAGCATATCGAAGTGTGACAAGTGAGAGATTTAAGAAAGATTTAAGAAGGTGAGGCTAACGCAATTCAACTGTGAGACATTAAACAAACAAAAAAAAAATCAAAGAGAGTAATTTATTCTGGTGCTCATGAACATTCTCTTTTCAGTTTCCCTTATAGAAAAAACTCACTTCATTTCTTATTGCCTTCCCTGTCTCCACGTGAAATCCACAGACATAGTGATTATTCCTCCTTTCCTCTTGTTAAAGAGGTGGCACACTGAACAGTTAAGGTTTTTTATTCATAATAAGCTACGGTGTCTAAAAGAAGAGAAAGAGACTCAATTTTAAAATAGTCTGGAGAGTGAGAGGACAGATAGTATGCTGTCTCACAGAAACCAGGTCTTAATTTGTAGTAAAGTAGAAGTCTTTTTTTTCTTGAGGACTATGAAATAAATTTTGCCACTCACTGCTTTTGATTTTCAGCACTAGCACTTGCTGGGGGAGGTAATCTACTTTCTAGTGTCCCAACCTGAGGTGATCAGTCAATATCATTATCTAAGAGGTTTTTTGCTATTAGAAATCCTGTCCTCAAGGAATACAACCCTTTCTCAATGAAGCCGTCTCAGTAGTGTCCCAGTTCAGACTGCCTGTGCCACGTGTCACTCTAAAAGCAATTACAAAGTTGTCACTGGGAGACAGTCTGCGGAAAAACCCTGCACATGTACTGGTGATTCTCTGAACCTTGGTTCACTTTGTAGGGCTGGCTTCTTCAAAAGCAGCCTAGACATAAACTGAAAGACCAATTTTACTTATTGTTCACTTACTTACAGTCTTAAACAACTGAACATAGTTGCATCAGTTTAAATAGAGCTATAACTTATGATATATAGGAAATAATATTCCTGATTAGTGAACAGATTAATCCAAAATAAGTTTTTCAACTCAGTTATGAACATTTGGAGACATGTTTTCATCTCAATTTGAGCATGAAAAGTGAAAAAGTTACTAAATTTGAAGTAACTTCATATGAATGGCAGATGAGATGCAAGCGAAACATGTCGCAATAAATAAATATACAGTTTGGGTTCTATAATTTGCCATTGCATTAATTTGTCTGAATATATTTAGATCAGTAATTTAGACTGGAAATTAAGGCTGTTTATGGCAACTGCTGCATGTTGATGGAAATATCGTTTCATGTGCTATATTTTAAAACCATGTCATTGACTTTTTAAAACTGCTTCAAAGTTAAATGCACAAAATTACTTTAGCAAAATGTTTTGCCATACAATTAAAACATAAAAGATGAGAAGTTAAAGGTCTTGCATATTTTATGCAAAAGATTTAATTTCTCCAAAAGCAATTTAACTGACCTGGAATTACTTTTATAGAAAGACACTGTCAGATGTAGTCAAAATATCTTAGCCAAATCTAACTTTCTCACCATTCTCTCTTCAGGTTTTTAATTCTGCACTAATATATGCACTAATTTATTTTTGGCATTTTAATTTCTCAGAGCCTAATTGAACCATCCTATGGTTATAAAATAAAAACAGAGGTCTCAGGAAACTCTGTGGAAGCTCTAATTTAATGTTTCATTCCTAGGAGAACATACTGAAATTGCAGATTTTCCTTCACTGTGCCCAGGGATTGCTCTTGAATGAGAGAATCCTCTGTGTGCCTGCATCTGGGGGATCCTTGCCCACCCAGCTGGCTGCCATTTCATCATGAATGATCCCAAGACCTTCACAAAATCATTACTTCTCGAAGGGGACAGTGTTAGTCTCAGTTTTACCCACATCAAGGATGGATAGCACATAAGTGAGTCAAACTTTGCCAATGTCCTGGGTGTCCAGAGCAATCAGTGGAAACAAATGATCACTTCCTACCAGGATACCCTACCTCAAGAACAGTTGCTCAGCCTCAGGAGAAGTCAGACACGTTTTGCCTGCTTCTAGAGATAAGTAGTAGTGAGAAGGAAGAGACAAGGCAGATTCCTGCAGTTCTCAATGATGCAAACTAATAGGCTCCAAACATTAGCCATGGTGGCAAAGGGAGGCTGGAATGGTCTTCAAAGAGAAGTGCAAGAGGGTGGGTATTTGAGGGGAGAGAAGGAAACAGCAGAGGCAGTGGTGAAAGCAAGCAAATAAAAAGAATAATAAAACACTCAAAATGAAAATTCAATAGTTGTAAAATTGAATGCTGTTCCTAAAGTAACAAGTAAGGCTTTGGTATGCTGAAAAATTTCATTTCACTGGGAGAGAAGGGTAAAATGGAAGAAGTAAATTACAATAAATACAGAGAGCGTTTTATCCTGTATTTTCAATTGTTGACTCTGAAGGGGTGCTTAGAAGAAAATGAAAACCTGAGTAACTTCTTGAATACATGTTTCCTCTTGAATGATATGATTTCTTCTTGAATACACATCTCCTCTTTCTAATTGGAAATCATGCATGGCAAAGCCCCTGGCTGACAGGCAATGCTTGGAGAAGTAGCCACAGAATTTGAGTACCTCTGTTCTTGATTGCCTCTTCTGATATGCCTTACACAGTGCAACAAAAATAAATACATAATGGGACAGGACAGCTGACTGGCATGCAGATCCACAACCTGCAATTGCATGACCTGTTTGTAAAAACACTGTTTCAAATTGTTATCCACTATAATGAGCATGACAATGTTTATAAAGAGGTAAAAAAGAGATCACCGTAAGCAATTAAAAAATATGCCACTATCAATACTTCCATCCAATTTAACAGCTACGTTATTCTTTATCATAAAGATCTGCTCAATTTTTTTACCGTGATTAGTCATCTGTATATTTCCCCCCTCTTTTTTCACTGAAAGGCATTTAAAATTATTCAAACCTGTTTAAAAAGTGGTTTGATTATAGCAATATGGAGAACTTAGATCAATGAATCATCACATTCAAATAAAGTCTCATATTCTACCCCTTACTTAAACACTTAAATAACAAAAATATTATGAAATCCTTATAACATGCATTTGAAATGCATTTGGAGCTCTCTCTCTGAAGCCATGGTATTCCAGTTGAAAAGTTGTTACAAAAGTTCAATTTTGTTTAGATCTTTCTAAATCCTTTGATCCGCATTTAGATCTTCCTTCTAATTTCTAGGATGCAAGCAATTAATACTTGCTTGTTTTTGTGTCCGTTTGTTTTGTGACTTGGTAGTTCTATTCCCTTCCTGTTGTTTATCACTGAGTCACATCCTCTCTAAGCCTTTGTTCTAATTACCAAAACAATTTTTTCTGTTATGTTAACCTGGGCTCCCCTAGCTATCCAAGCAGTTTCCTCTGCATCCACCTGGCTTAAAAGTGGTGGTAGTGAGGATACAGTGCCCACACATTTAGGAGGTTTCCATTTTGGAGTTCATCTAGTCTCTTTCTATGAGCTGAATGCCCATTAGCAGTTAGTGCACTTTAAATGTGCCTCTTGAGTCTCTCTTCCAGTTTAGTTTCTCCTCGATGAATCAGATGCATGTGTTCTATGACCACTCTGTGGTGTGAACAAGGCATGGTCAGCAGTGATCCCCTTAAAAAACACCTGTCTGGTCCAGACTGAAATGCTGTTGTAGACAATCCCTGATAACACCACAGGACTTGACTAAGGAACTGGAATTTACTACAGTTTCCTTTTCCAAAACTCTTTCTTTTCATTCTGTGTACTCAGAGTCACACGTGATAATTGGCTGTCGCCTTCCACTGCTATTCATTATAATGAGACATCAGGGTTTTTTTATGGAGAAGAGAATGCGGAGATTGCTATAGGCAGTTAACAAATACGCCATTTCTTACTACCCCAAATATCTTGATATTATTTTTTCTCATAGAATAAATCAATTAATAGAAAATCTGTTTTTAATAAGAAACAATTTTAAAATGGAAGTACTAAAAGGAGTGATCATTTAGACACTTCACATAAACATGCTTCTCAGTTTTTGTTTTAACAGTTTCTTTTGTTGCTGTTGTTGTTGTTTTTTGGCTATTCCATAATGGCATAGTTTTACTTGGATCTCAGTGTGTTGAAAGGCACATTAGCCAAGAGAGGGGAAAAAAAAGGAGCTATATATAGTTTTACTGTCCCTTTAGGGAACCATTGCTTGAGCTTCATTAATATGCATTTTAGCACAATCTAATTTACTCATATGGCTGGCCCCAGGTGTTTGGAAAGGCAACCAGAGGAAAATCAGATCATACTAAAATTAGAGACAAAAAATATTGAATGCCTTCCCTTTTAGGTCCTTGAAAGGCACATATTAATTATAACTGGATGAATTTATGAAAACTAATATTATCAACAGCTCCAATAGTAATTATTTCTGAAAAATGATCTTTGCCAATAAGTGTATTCTGATCAAAGTGCAGAGAAAATATTTTGTTAAAGAACGTATGTATATACTTCCCCCTCCAAACACAAAATTTTTAGTGCAGTGCTCCTGTGACATCCTTCTGCTATACATTTAATCACTGAAAATCACAATGCAAACCCTCATTTCATGTGTGCTGTTTTTTGAAGAGTTTCAAATGAGGCAGAGCATTAGAATTTGATGGATTTGTCAGTTAGCTTCTAAGACTGCATCTCTGCTGCGTTACAAAAAGCCAAGGCCTACAACACTGGGAAGGGAAAAGTGCAGAAGCATAGGGAAAAAAGGTTAAAAACCTGTCTCTGTATGGTCTGATAAGGAGTTCCATGCTTTTATGATGTGAATAGGACCTTTGGCAAGCAAGTGTTCACAGCTGGTCTCTGAGCTGCTAATGAGATGTAGTGGTTCAATAAAGGGGTTTTATATATTAATTTCCTAAGTGTCATCTTGATTTGCAGCAGGAAACATAACCAAACAATGTCAAACACATTAGCCCTGAAGGTGCCTTTGGAGCAGCACTCGGTGCTCTGCCCTTGCCCGGGTGCTCTGAACTCTTCAACTGGGGAGGTGCTTGCCTGGGGAAGAGACTATTTCAGAATCAGTCTTTAGGGCTTGAACAGCCTGAATTACAGTGGTAGCAGGCTACTGAGGGATGCATATGTTATGAAAACACTTAGTCATCTCTAGTGAGATTCTGATCTGAAATATCTGACCTTCCTATGATTCAGGAATAGTGAGACACCAGTGGAGAGGACAGTAACCACATGGGTAGCAGCACGGGAGACTGTATGACCTGTGCTTGGAGAAGCAGTGTTGACTAACAGGGCTGCTCCACCCTGCCATTCCCACCCAGGAGACAGTCTACAAGTCTTTAGATGAGCTCAGTTCTCTCAAGGCTCCCCACAGGGTGCTCTGAAGAGCTTTAATCCTCTTGATAGAAATCTGGTAAGAGGTCCTGTTATTTCAGCTTGGAGACAAATTTGCTTATTCATAAAGAAGAGTAGTCAGCTCTGTTTCAAACAGGGTGTGATTTCAGGAGATACCACACTGAAGCATACTCACATGCACATCATCAGATGTTTGTCAGATATACTGTTCATTACACCTCAGTGAAGCACTATGGACAAAGATTACTTTGAGGTGATAAGCAGGGTGACATTAAACATGAATACTAGAGTGCACTATTAGGAAGAAGTTTAAAATGTACTTACAGAAAGGAATAGAGTCTCCAAAGAAAGTGTCATTTAAGAATAGTCCATCTAAAGAACATTCCCCTAAAGGAAAACATCAAAGAGAGGATAGGAAATATGTTTTAGGCTCTGATTCTGGAAAGAAATCAAAGACATATGAATTTCATTAAATCACCAAGGAGTTTAAGAAGTAGATTCAAAATGTACATGAAAAATATTGCAGTAAGTGAAAAATAAAATATCCAGTGACTGGAGAAAAATAGAGAAAAGAAGATGATGAAAGAGTGATAATTCAGAAGTAACATAAGGAAAGAAGCTAAACTGGTAGACAGAAAAATATACCTATGGGAAGTAGTTTTTGCTCCTATCTGACTGCAAAACCAACCAAAGCCTATTCCCAGAACCAATCTGTACATGAACATGATCCTTCACCCTTGGCAAACTAATTATAGGACCTTATTAAAAAAAAAAAAAACCAACCAAAAAAAGATTGTGGAATCCTTTTCCTCCCTATACTCATTGTTTCTGCCAGAATAAGCCAATGAGCACATTTACAGGAATAAAACACTGTGTTTAATAGTTAACTACCTGTTAGCAAAAGTATATGCTTTTGCAGTATGTTAATAAATCACCCTTCTCTGATTGTCTTAGTAACATTGCTGCATAAGTAGGAATGACCACAGATCTTAATGAGAAGATTTGTTCTGCCCTAGCACTTCAGCATTCACCCACAGTGACTGCGACCCACGGCCGTGGGTGCAGGACGAGCAGCAACGTGGAGTTAAAAACGCAGCAGGGAAAAGGGAAACAGCATCCTGGTACCATGATGCACCATGGTCAGAGACCAAGCTCTTTGCAAAAGGAACTGAACAAAGGCAGAGCCTTACCAAGTAATCTTGCACCCCCTGCCAGCAAACCTGCAGTGAAACCCTTCTCCTTGGCCTGGTGCTGTCCTCTCTCTCTGGCTGGGCTGCAGCTTGTGGCTGAGGGAGCAGCAAGGATCAGGAAGGAGAAGGAATGTGGGGGTGAAGAGACAGACCTGAGCCTAGAAAGTGCCTGGGATGTAATGTGATGGTGTTAGTGCTTTAATCTCAGGGAGAAATAAAATACTTGAGCAATGTTAATTATGTCTATTCCACAAGACTTTTTATGAATAAAATCACAGAAGAGCAAGGGTAGCATTCAAATGATACTCTGTGTTTCTTTATTACAGTTAGATATATGGTGCCACTGATATATGTGTTCTTGTACATGTCCTGGTTTTGGCCAAGGACAGAGTAATTTTTTGCAGTAGCTGTGAGAAGGGAGATCCTGGAGCAGTGAGAACGTGGCCAAGACCGAAATGTACCATCTCACCTGATGCCAAGGGTGGTGGAAGGGGATATTCTGGTTTTCAAAAAAGAATGATGTGGTTTTTCTGGGGGAACAAAACCATGGTGGGCAGAAGGAAGTTTCATTATCCTGGGCTTGGTGAGCATTTTGCATGTGAATCACCCTCTCTTTGTACACTTTTGTTATTAGTATTGTTGCAGCTACTGTTCGTTTTATCTCCTTGCTGTTTCTAGTAAATTGTTCTTATCTCAACTTGGGATCTTTGCCTTTTGTGCTTTCAATATAAGCTGGAAGGGAGATTGAGTGGCAGCATAGTTTCAGTGGGAGCTCTAAATGGTGGAATACAATTCCTAAACCACAACAGTATAAAAACTTAGATGCACTAATAAGATCCACTTTTACCCAAGAGTGCATCAACAGCTAATGGCTTCGGGGAGTTATGTAGATAAAAACCTGAATGTATTGGACCATGAATCTATGCTTACACTATCCTTTGATGACTGGTTAAGTGTATGTAATCCTGGACACTGTAGTTTTATCTAAGGATGCACCATCAATGTATGCACTTAAAAATAGGGATATTCAAGGAGGTCATAACATGGACAGTAGACAATTATGGTTTCTGTTTGTTCAGACAGTTGAACTCAGGAGGAATCTAAAGGAGGAGCTGCCTCTGAAGCACTAAGGGTGGTTACTCAAGAAGCAGAGCAGGAAGGAAAAGTAGAACAGATAGGCTATGAATGCTATGTCTTACTCATGTATGGAAAGAGTTTTTGCCCAAATCATACTGTATTTAAACCTGAATTGTACATATGTACTGCTTTGGTAAGAAATTATCCATCCAGAGTTAACTATGTTTTTGTATATATATCAGCATGATGTTGTTGCAGAGCTGGGAAAGGAAATTTTGTTGGGTTCTTGAGTTTACTGGCCCTGAGGAACCTATGTAAATTTACATCCATAAATAAAGTATGCAATTGTTATTATTAGCTAATCTAGACTTTGCTGAAGTCTAAAATTCCCTGCTTGTCACATGCCAATACATTGAGAATGGATATTACTTTGCTCAGCCTTAAACTTTGTGTCTAATACATCTTTACAGAGAGCATCTTTGCCCTTGCCTTATCCTGGAGGCATTCTCAAGGTCAGTCTGAAAGTTCCTTAGGTACCTAAATACAAGCATCTACTTCACTTGGACACGTGCAGAACATAGTTCCTGAAAAACACCTAGTGCAACCTAGAGTTTGGATGATTTTTCACCTCAGTTCAACCCTTAGATGTGCTCTGAGAACCCTAACCTAGAAAAATAACATTAAAAGCAGTAGCTGGAGGTCATCAAATTCTCTGCTAGCCCCAGGCTGGATGAGTTTGTATCTGTATTTGACCTGCTGCTCAAGAATCCTGGTGATGGAGAATCGACTGTTTCCCCTGGTAAGCTGTTCTAGTACATAATTACCTTGCTGAAAGGAAATGTGCCTTTTCACCTAGCCTAACCATCCATTCTTTGATTAAAGGCTACTGTTGTCTTATCACCACAGACATGGATAACAGATCCTACTTAGCAGCAGTCAGTCTTTGAGATACCCAAATTTCTGATCATGACCTCCACCAACAACCCTAACTCTTTCACAACCTTCCTTGTAAGTTCTGAATTTTAGCCCTTACATCATTCTCACTGTTACTGTGTTTTCTCTGTTTGGTTCACATCATTCACAGAGTGTGACACCAATAACTCAACACTACACAGGGCAGTTCTATTTAGGGGTCACCAACACTGAATCCTTGAGACAAAACTCAGAGGCTTTGCAGGCAATATTGCTGTTTCAATAGTTAATTGACATGGTCATACCTGGCATTTGGAAACACTTACCCAGGACATTCTGATTTCTGCCCATTCCTGAGTTTGAAGATGTTTGGATTCACACTGTCCCTGTACTAAGAGAATACTCTGTTTTTCAGCTGGTTTAGCTAGACCTGCGTTCAGCTGTAGTTGAATCACTCCGCAGCTGTAAAAAAAGATCCACTTGGACAGATAAAAAACTCACCACAGGATGGAAAAAATGCATTCAAATGGTTATGGCATTGGAATGGATATGGCCTCTGGGAATGGCTTCTGATGTTGATCTTTATTTTTATAGTTCACAGTCCTCACGCTTTTGTATCATCATTGTCAGTCTAATCTAGGAAGTTTTAATACAGGGCAAACTTAAGAGGACAAAACATGTTGCAAGGGTTTACTCTAATTTGTCAGGGAGGGACAGGACTGATGTGTTCAGGTTCCATTTGCACAATTATTCTGACTCCACATCACTGGGGTGGGAATACCTCTGCTTCATGGGAGCTGCAATAGGTATGATTCATCTAGAAAAATAAAATCCAAGCATAAAAAGCCCATGCATAGATACTTACAGGATAAAGACCAGCGTCTTAGTCATAATGAATTCCCTAGGATCACATAACTGGAACTACCTTTCTTCAGAGGAACAGTCTTGGAATAAGAAATCACTGAATAAAAATTTCCATTTTAGGCAATGGAAAATTATGTCACATATGTTGCATATGTATATATTGGCAGGAACGCTTGTGTGTATAAAAGAGAGATCTGAATTATAACCTGAATTAAAATTTTAAAAATAGTAGGATCCTGTTTAACAGAGGTGACATAAAGAGATCTTACTTTGTCTCCCAGTAATGCACACTACTGTTTAATGGCAGACTGCTCTATTTTGATCACCAGTACATCATCATCCTGCATTACAGTGCTTCATATCTCATTCTCCCTTCATTCCTCAGACATAACACCATACCATGCTGCCTTTTAGGCCAGTCATGATGCTTTTGCACATCATCCTCATGTACTCAGCTAAAATGATTTATTCATGATGAGAGGAGGAATTACATGTTCATTGTGGGTACAGAGTGTGACTGGCCAACACAGTGCCCTTGTAAAAACCCCTGTTACTGATCTCTGTAATGTAACAAATAAACCACAGTTGATTTGACAGCAGGATAAACAGAAGTATTTTCATCTCCTTTTCAGCTTGTGAGTTTGAGCATGATCATTTTTTCTTTAAAATCTGCAATTTCTCCTAATATTTTAGCCATTGGCATTGCTTGATGAAAGTGAGGTCAGATGGGCAGAAGAAAGGACAAGTCATAAGTGAGAAAAAGGGCAATGTTTACAAATGAGTTTAGCAATCATTAAAGTGACTTAATTATGTAAGATAATTTTGGAACCAAATCAGTTTTCTTAAACTTCGGTGACCAGGCCACAGGGAGTCTTCTGTCATCAAATTCTTACCATGTTTGCTAGGATTTTTTATACACAGAGACTGTCAGGCTCCACTGCTGTGTCTATGCAGCAGATAGGGAGGGATGGTCTGCAAGGGCTGCAGCAGGCAGAAAGTGCTGTCTCCAGTGGTGGGAAAAGAAAAAAGTGAGTTAGTAGGCATTAAAGTTCCTTTATATAACTGAGTGCTGTAAATTTCCTCAGGTAAGAAGAGAATCCAGATTCAATTTTCCTATCACGATAATGACTGGGAACCGCAACTCCCTATTTTCACGTTTGTGTTGCTGTTCTAAGCCTTAGCAGCCTGACCTGAGACAAATCAGCACCATTTCTGATATGTATATATAGTGATACATGTGTGTATATATATATATATATGTGTATGTATATATAGGGATACATGAAAGGAAAGTATGCAAACAAGAAATATTAATTTTTAACTGGACTTCCACTGCCCGAATGAGCTGAGAATCCACCAGGATGCCTCTAATCCATGTGAAACATCAGAAAAAAGCCAAGGGAAGATGCTCTCCCACAGCTGGGATGGAGCAGTTTGCCACCAGAGGGAGTCATGGGAATACAGTAAAAGGGGTTGTTTGGCACAGGAAAGGTCATTAGATGTTTCAGCCCCAAGTCTCAACGATCAAAGTTTTCTCTGGCCACAGCTAATTTTCTACCAATTCAACATGCAATGAAAATCAGCTTGAAAGTTTGGCTTTTGGCTAAACGTGCAAATTTCCTTGCTAAAAATGCTCCCTTGATGTTTCCTATTCCATCTTCATACTTTGTGCAAAATACCCGCTTGCTCAATAAAACAAAATTGCTAACTAAGCCACTCCAATTTTATGCTTGAAAATACAACTCCAGAACTGAAAATCAAGATGCGCTTTAAATACCATGTACACTTTCACTAGTATAATTAGTATAAAAATCGTGGTAATCTGAAATTTTTCTGGCAACAGCTTTCCTGGTGATAAAGCAGATTACATGGGATTGCTGTAATGGCTCTGCATTGCTGATAGCAGGCTGAGCTACAGAGCATCATGCAACACTTGGGCTCTGGAGATGAGCAGAGGGTGGAAGAAATGCATCACTATTGTGTAGAATTATTCTTTTGACTAAATCCAATGTTTAAAGAGGTAAGGAATCTATTTCAAATAATATTGAAGTCCTTTACACTGCCAATATGGTTTACAACAGGCAACAGAAGCTGATATGATCTGATGCTTAGCAGAAGAAAAAGAAAGTCTTTTAAAGAAGTTTGTCCATTTAGTTCCTTCTTTGCTCTTATGTGCTACACTTTAATTCCTGGTACTTTTAATATGTGCTTGTAGACCTTCCCTGAAGTAACAAAACTGATAAAATTATAGGAAACCATTCATCACTCATTAAAACCCAGGTTCCCATCGCTGCACAGGGTTAAGCATTGTGTATCAGAAACTGAAGAAACAGCAGACTGGAAAAGAACTTAAATAAAAGAGAACTCAAATAAAAGGGAAACGGCAATTTCAAGCCCAGAGGGTGCCCACAGATCCCCCACAGTTCTTTGTGGCAGGTGTAGGATGAAATTAGGTTATCTTAGATATATATATAATAATAAATATGATATGCTTTTCCCAGCTTGCTGCCTATTCCCCCATCTACTCACTGCTCCTCCTCTGTAGCACTTACACAATTTTTCTGCAGCTCTTTGCCAAACCAAAGTTAATTTTAAGGCTAGAGTATGTCACAGAAGAGGTGCTGCTGAGTCTTTAAGTATTCCTCTTTTTCACTGTGGGTGAATTCTTTATAAGCTTAAGATTTCCTGCCTTTTGGGAATTCTGACATTTTCATTCTACAGGCCAAACATCTTATGATCTTTGCAATTTCCATCATCCTTTTCCCTTAAACTTACAAGAAATTTGAGGTCTAGAACTTGTAAAGACCAAAATAAACCATGAGTATCTTGCTTTCTATCTTCCTTTTCATACCTAGCAGAACAGAGCTGTTCTGGTAGCAATCAAGTAACTCTTTAAATTATGGCACATATAGAATGCCTCCTGTTCATAAACACAGATATAACAATTACGGTAAAATTATTTATAAGATTTTGATTTTTACAACTTTCATACTTGCAGGAAAGTTTAAAAAATAATTAAAGATAACAAAAATTAAAATGGAATTTATAATTTGGCTTAATTAAGTTATTGTTACTATTTGAGAATACTGATTTGAGACTCAATAATTTTTCTGGGGAGGGAACATGGAGTTCCTTGTAAGGATCTATGGAGGGAATTTCATCACAGTTTGCAGGAGCAGTAGTGAATCTAGTTTGCTGTTGATCTTATAAATCAAGCAAACTTTGTAGGTGTTGCTTTTCTTGCCCTTTGTACTACAGAATAGCAGAATCTGCAAAGATTCATGATCCTCTAGTATGTTCTTCTCTGTCCTATAGCTTTTTGTGCTTTGCTCCAACAAACTGTCATGGGATGTATTTATACATCACAGCTCCTATGCTTAGTGTTTTTGAAGGCTTTTACAGGACATATGTAATGGAACTGCCTTTTAGGGCTCTAGAAGACAGATACAGTTGTGGAGGGAAGGAAAATAACTTGACTATTTTTTTTTAGAACAGTTAAAATTAACTCAACACAATCAACAGTGTTTATGTAGCTCCATAAAGCAATGTTAAATACAGTTATTGTCCTTACCTGCACCTTTGGAAATTAAATGTGTTCATCCCATTTTAAATTGCCCACATGCAAAACCGTGTCCTATTTCAATTTTACAGGTTCAAAACACATGTTGAAAGTTGCAGCTGAGCAGGTATTTAGAGGATTATTTTACTTTAAAATTGACCAGAAATATATTTAGTTAAACAACCTCTGACTATAGTTTTATTAATTTTTAAGTGTTAGTAAAACATTTCACCATTTTTAACAGATAATTTATTTAAATTAAGTTTAAGTAAGTATAACTGAAGAAAAATGTCTCGTCTTTATATTAAATTCTTAGTTCAACTATAATTTTGAATCACTGTAAACTTTAATATCTATTTTAATTATCTATTAAGGTATCTATTTTAAGATGATATTTTTCATATTGATATTTTATAACATCCTTATACAAAATAGTAAGTGTTCCAATATCAAAAAATCGTACTACTTTAGAATAAATACAATTCTGCTTTTACATTTTTATCCCTGTTTGGAGTGAAACACTGTGAAATATTACATTTTCCACTGAACTACCAGTTCTGTTTTCTAAGAGGTTCTATTTGATTTGTTTTAAAAATGCCACTAAAACCAGTTCAAACCTGATAAGGTTCCATATCATGACCAAGAAGTTCATGATGACATGCTCGGTGACTTCTAAGCTTGCAGATAGTGAGTCAAATCCTGTAAAATTCTTAGTTTTGTAAGGACTTCTTAAAAACATGACTATAAGAAACCCTTTATCTTTAGTAATATTTTAGGCAATAGAAGTATCTCAGAAATTAAAGTGTTGCTCTTAAAACTACTTATTTTCCCAAGTCAAATAAGAAATACACGGATTAGGTTTTTTTTGTATGTTTCCTCTAATTCAGTAAGACAAACAATGTGGAAGACAGGCCATTTTCAGAGCTGATTAAAAAAACCTCGGATATCAGGGAATACACATCTCTTTTAAGAAAAGAAGAATATTAAGTAGCCTTTGAGAAGCACTGCAATGTGACATTTTTACAAGGAACTCATTTGGAAAAAAGTAAAGAGCTCATACTCAGAAGAGACTCGGAAGAGTGCAGCTATTACGTGTTCCTATCATCTGGAAAAGGCAATGACTTGTTATTCTTATCCACAAGAAAGTACTCCTCAGCAGAACCAAATACCAGCAAAATAGATAGTCTGCTGGGCCTGTCTTCTCAATTCTCCCCTTTTATTTGCAGTAGCATTTATCATTCTTAAGCCCTTGCTTCTAATCTCCTTGGAAAATTAACCAAGACGTTAACAGCTGAGAAAACACACGAATGCTTACAGGAGGAGATAGGAACACAGTCACAGACCCACGCATGCACAGCTCTTGGATACTAAAGAGCAGTTCCTGCTGGCAGTGAGGTGAATACCAGTACGTTAAACATTTTTTGCAAGAAAAGCCTCTGCTGTATTTCAGAAGCATTTCTACCCAAAAGACTACTTGAAAAAAAATCTCCATAAAGATGTTTTTAAGGCATTTGCTGTTGGTGTTTCCTATGGAAGCTGGATTTTGTGCAGCTCTGAACATCCACAGGAACCACTCCCAATTCTAGCAGGTCTGTTGGGGCATGCAGACCTCCATAGAATGCTGGTGACTTCCTCAAGACTCTAAGCTGCTGCACTGAAATGCTGCTGTCACCCCTGAGAGAAGCTCACTTGGATCCCACCTCCTGTGAGAAGTTGCTAACAGAAGGGCAGGCTGGACCTGCTCAGGCATCCCTGTGTAATCCCTGGCCTGGCGAGGCAGCAGGAGATGGGCTTGCATACCCAATTCATGTCTCTCACAAGCACCGTCTGTTGTAATACCTTCCCTTATTCTGACTGAAGCCACATGGACATATAATACACATATGGCAGCTGCATAAAATGCTCCAAAATAGTGTGCCCCTTTTCACCACTGTTGAAAGGCAGACCAGCTTATTTGGATTCATCGCTGCTGTGTGAAACCATGCATTTGATTCTTGTTCAGGGTGCTCTAAGGAGAAATCATACTGCAAATGGGGCAGAACTGTGAAAAGAATTAGGTTCATTTTGTGCAGTTATTTCCCGAATGTGGATAAATGCAGATCACCTCATGCTCTTTATAAATTACCTTATTCAGTTGCTACCTAATCACCTTGTGGAAAGCCTGAAGTGAGTCTAGACAGTCTCAGCTGTTTTAATTTGCCTTGCATCTGTTTACTTGCAAAAATTACAGGACAAAGTTTTACAAACCTAAATCTATTCCTGGTGGCTTAAGGAAGTAAAAGGACTGTCCTAGTTAGAACAACTGGGACCAATTCATGGGTGTAACCCACATCTATGTATTCTATAGCCCTCCATGCCA
>JAWMRA010000041.1:25200898-25253377 GCA_035584735.1 Pseudotriccus pelzelni | reverse complement strand
GTTATTCTGATTTATAATCTCTCTTTTGAGTTGAGTTCAATTCCCCTGCTGGTTAACTTTTAAACCACCACAAGGACCATGTGTCTATTTGCCAAATTGAAGTGGCAACATCTTCTCTCTGCACAACTTGAGGGCTTTATATGAGGGAAATTGCCATCCCTACTTGGAATGAAAATCCTTTTCTAGTTAGGCACCACCTGGTTTACCAAGGGGTACATTTCTTCCCTTTGTTTGTTTTGTGTCCTCTCTGCTGTGAATTGTCTGAGCAACGAGCTGTGAAACTGCATTTGTTCACAAAATGAAATTCAAGTGATTTGGTTCCAGTGCAGCAGAAATTCAGAAATTTGCCTTTACCTGCAAAAGAAGCTTTGCCCAAGAGTTACCAGGCTGTATTGTGTTTGCATGGCCAGGTATTGGTAGTAGGGGGCTACAGAGGTGGCTCTGTGAGAAGCTTCCAGAAGCTTCCTCCATGTCTGGCAAAGCCAAAGGCAGCTGTGTCCAAGAAAGACCTGCCACTTGCCCATCAGTGACAATGGTACTGCCTCCAGGACATGGCGTTTAAAAAGGAGGGGAAAAACTTTCTATGAAATTCCAGGTGGAGAGAAGAGTAAGAAAACGCAAGAGGAACAGCTCTGCAGCCACCCAGGTCAGTGAATAAAGCAGAAGAGAATGTGCTCCAGGCACCAGAGCAGAGATTGATTCCCCTTCAGCCCCTGATGCAGACCCTGGTGAGGCAGCTGTGCCCCTGCAGCCCATCGAGATCCGTGGTGGAGCAGATGTGGAGGAACCCATGCTGGAGCAGGTGGATGCCTGAAGAAGGCTGTGACCCTGTGGGAAGTTCATGCTCCTGGCAGGACCTGTGGACCTGTGGAGAGAGGAACCCAAAGTGGAGCAGGTTTTCTGGACTTGTGACCCTGAAGGGGACCCATGCTGGAGCAGTTAGTGAAGAACTGCAGCCTGCGGGAAGAATCACATTGTAAAAGCTCATGAGGACCGTCTCCTGTGGGAGGGACCCCACGATGGAGCAGGGGAAGAGTGTGAGGAGCCCTCCCTCTGAGGAGGAAGGAGCAGCAGAGACAATGTGTGATGAACTGACCACAGCCCCCATTCCATGTCTCCCTGTGTCACTGGGGTTGGGGTGGAAGTAAAGTTAAGCCCAGGAAGAAGTGAGGGGTGTTTTAAGATTTGGGTTTATTTCTCATTTTTTTTACACTATTTTGATTAATAAATTAATTTCCCCAAGTCAAGCCTGTTTTGCCTGCAATGGTAACTGGTCAGTGATCTCTCCCTGTCCTTATCCCAACCCATAAGCCTTTCTTTCTACTTTCTCTTTCCTGTCCAGCTGAGGAGGGGAATGATAGAGCAGCTTCAGTGGGTACCTGGTGTCCAGCCAGGGTCAACCCACCACTAAAGGGACATAAAAACAAATGGAAAAATAAGAGCAAATACCAAATATCTGGAGTTCCAGTGTGGTCTACAGTATGGATTCCCAAGGCTTTATTTGTTCCAAAAAACAAACAAGCAAACAAAAAATAAAGAGAAAATAGTCCCTGATTTTTGTGGTGCACTTCTAAGTGCAAAGAATAAAACACTTTCCATAGATAGCGTCATCTAGCAAGAGCTGGAAAACCAGAAAGAGCTTGTTGACCACATTAGGAATAAAGAATATGACAGAACCCCAATTAACAACATCTGGGAGTAGAATTGATAAACATTTTCTTGAGGTGAACACACCAACACATCAGAAGGCTCCCAGCTTTGGCATAACACAGGCTAATTAACTGTCTAAGAAGCCAACTGGAAGAGGCATTAAATACCAGGATTTGAAAACAAATCTCCCAGT
This sequence comes from Pseudotriccus pelzelni, assembly GCA_035584735.1. Lineage (NCBI taxonomy): Eukaryota > Metazoa > Chordata > Aves > Passeriformes > Tyrannidae > Pseudotriccus > Pseudotriccus pelzelni. The sequence goes on along the minus strand of JAWMRA010000041.1, from coordinate 25,251,534 downwards.
GAATTTGCAGAACAAGTCTTTTCAGTCCAGCAACTTCTGGAGATTCCCTTTATAGGAGAAGCTCCCTTTATAGGGGCTTCTCTGAGTTCCCTAAGAATCTTCCTCCTTTTTAACACTCCTGAGGTTGACACTGTTTCTGTACCCTGCTCCTTTCAAGCATCTCCTGGATTGTGCTGACTCCCTCCTACCTGCCCCATCCTGCAAACCCAATGCTTCCTCCAACTGAGCAAGCACAGCAGCATTCAAGGAAAGGGCAGTTTCTTTCCATCTTTCTCTCCCTTCCTCTGGTTCCACCTCACCAGCTGTGGTATTTTCCCCTCTGTCACACAGCTGCTGGATTATTTTATATAAAACATATACTGTACTGTACCATTTACTGTAAACAAACACAGTTCAACTTCACAAAGGGCAGAAAATGAGATAGGGGAGCTCTATGCGTAGCTGTGAACTGCTAAGTATCCTGCTGCTATGGAGGGAGTATGGAAGCAGTTAAAATGAACTGGTATTGGAAGGAAAAACTTATTCTCTTTTCTTCTTGCAGAGGTCCCCATTGCTCTGCCACATTCCTCAGCTGGATGCACTAAATATTTTAGCCTGAGGGAGGCCAAACAAAATGGAGAAAAATTATGAAGACATCCTGCTGATGGAATATAAAGGTTAAGACTGAAATAGCTTTTTCATACAAATATTAAATCCTTTTAATTTCCTGAGAAAATTTTCATTTTTAGATTGTGTGTGTTTCAGGGCAAGTCAAACAAGTTTGCTCTTTGATCTACAAAGACAGACTACACCATGAGTAATCTTCTCATGCCCTCAGAGATATCCACCACATGCTGTGCTCTTCGGGGATCACCACATGCAGTAGTTGTGGCAATATGATGCAGATTGCTAACTCCCACATGATGCTTCTGCATTGGTTTTGCTTGGAGAGTAGATGGGTGTTTGGGATCACATTCCTCCAGCAGAAGAATTTTTTCAGGGATGGAACAACTTAGTGAATGGCAGAATTGTGTCTTGGCATAAGGTTAGTTGCAAGCCTAATCTTCCTACACATTTTGCAAATGAAGAGAGGCACAAGGCTATATTTGCAAAGTCAGATGACAAAAAACAGGACCCCTGAGTAAAATCTTTACAAATGACCCAGTTTTTACAATCACCAGGAACCTACACCTCCGATTGCCTCTGAGGTATCATCCAGTAAACAATCCATGGGAAAAGCCCTTGACCAGTGCCTTAATTAGATCACTTCTGTTTAGGTGAGTTTTGGCAGGAGTTCAGCTTAAATAATTCTTTTGCAAAGTTTTAAGCTTACCAAGGTGGCATTTAGTTAGCAACATTTAAAGAGCTTTAACATGGTTTGAAATCTCAGAGAAGTTTCACTTGTTTTTTGTTGTAAGCTGCCCAAGGTGGAGTGGATCAGAGGGTAAGATGTTAGCATGGTTCCTGTAAGACCCAGGAGAACAAAGCTCAATTTTCAGCTCCACCATAATCTTCCCATATGACAGCTCATAATTTCTGCTTCAGATCATCCTTTTTATTACTTCTGAAATAAAGACGAAAAACTTTCTGGTTTTCTTTTCAAACCATGAGTTGTTCTGCTCAGTCTGGGAGTCACTAAATGGAACTAAATGGCCTGAAAATATGCAAGGTTAGAATGGAAAGGAATGAAGCAGGAATGACACATTTCATTACTTATAGCTGTAAAGTTTACTGAGATATCAGTAACTTGGACATTAAATTGCAATAGCTAAAAATAGTGTTTGGTTAAAAATTTGACACAAGAACAACAACAAAATATTTTAAAATTAAAATATTTAGTATTTGCTATGGAAGATGGAAAGTGTTCAATTTTTCCAATTTTCAGAAATGTTATGTCAATGGCAATAGAATTCATAAGACATCTCAGTACATGACTATGTAAAAACACAAATAGTGAATAATTGTAGAACCTTGGTCAAAATTTTTATAGTAAGAAAACTCTCATTTTTAATATATGTGTGGACTTAATATGAATTTACTGCTATAACCAGGCAACTAATAAACAGCCACTGGAATTGCAAAAAAATCCAAAGAATTTGTGATCTCAGTGAATCAATGACAAATTATTTATCTTCTTAGTTTTCATTCACAACACGAATAGCAGACATGGAAAATGCGTTGGGTTTTCATTTACTTTTAGCAGTGACCATAAAAAATGGACTTAAGAGTTTGAGGTTACAGTTTCTGAGGGTTTTTTTTTCATAAGCGTATGAAAAGTTTCAAAGCTTTTAACACAAACATTCCCAGGGTTAGTAGGTCAGATGAATCTGACAATCAATTTCACACTTTATTTTCTCTTACATGAGAAAAGTGATGACAGTGATTTAAAAAAAATATATTAGAAGTTATAATTATTCAAAAAAGAAAACATGAGAATTTATCTTACTGAGGCCTGAGAAAGGACAGCAAAACTGAGTTTATTATGATGCAATTCACAACTAGTGACTGGATATCCCATTCTAACGTTGTTATTGGAAGAATACTTAACCTGAAGGTGCTTGTCTCTTACCAGTTGGAGAGAAATGTATTCCTTAGTTTTGAGATGAGGGAAAATAAAGTGTTTCCCTAGAGCAAATCTGTAATCACTGCTTCTTTGCCTTGTTGAGGAGCAGATGAAGGTGCACAAGTCAGCTTCCCTCCCCTTCTCAATTTCCTTGGTCATTTCAGTTGCTCAAGCTGCTGTTTGAAGAGTTTTTGATCACCCAAAATCTGTGGCACTGCTTTCCACATGTAATTAATTGAAAGAGACTGACCTGGCAGAGCACCTTCCAGAAAGGATTAGACCTATTCAAGGATGAGCCCCCAACTTTATAGCTGATGCCAGACAGTTTACATGATGAAACTCTGACATTTTTGGAATAAGGATTTGTAGAAATAAAACTATCTGCATCCATCCATCCATCCATCCATCCATCCATCCATCCATCCATCCATCCATCCATCCATCCATCCATCCATCCATCCATCTCCTAGTTTAACAATAAGGCTGACATTTTGTATAGAAAAATTGTGGACCACAAATGAATCTTACAGATGACATCTTTGCTAGTAAAATGGAGGTATAAAGGCATTGTGAGACACAGTGTTTCGTTGTTCACATAGTTTTAATTACTTGACATGAATCTAAGAATTTGGATGTGCGTGTAATATAAACAAAAAAATCTGTAGCAAGTTTTAACTGGTTGAGGTTTGGGAATCAATTAATTTGTGAATTAATCTGCAGTTTTGACCTGTCCAAATACACTTAATGGAAGAGCATTAATAATAATAAATTATAACAGAAATCAAATTCGGAGACTAGTTTGATTCTTCTATAATATGAAGAGTATTTATATTTTATATATTATAATTTGAGCATGACTGAATTTTGCCGTCTTACCTTGCATCATCAAAAACTCTTCCAGGAACCATCTCAGAGGAAAACTGAGTTAAAGTTCTTCATTAACACCTCTTTTACCTTACAGAGGATGGAATGAAAACCTGTTCCAATTTGGTCTTTTGGGCTTAGATTACTTCTGAGAAGACTCTGCACTCCATATTCATCTGCACGGGTGTCCTTCTGAGCCACCTCTCACAAGTATTTCTCATTGAGGAGCAGAAATGAGTATTTTGAAATTATGTTCCAGTATTTCTGGTTGTGTCCTAGGAACCAATCAACAATTATCTGGAACAATCAGGAAAATCAAACTGAAAAAACTATGCAACATGATTTGGTTATACAAATTTGTCTCAAACATGAGGTACTTACTTGAATCTGGAGAAAATTGATAGAGTAAGTTTCACAGGTGTAACTCTGCCCAGAAAATAGGTTAACAGTTATATATAATCATGTAGAGAAGAGATACACAAAAAATTGCCTCAAAATAACAGGTTTACCTTACTATTCTCAGTATTCTGTCGAAGTTAACAGACAGCAGTTAAAATATTCCACAGTTACAACAAGCTCCACTCCTAATGGTCAAGTTCTACAGACTTCATTTTGGAGCATACCTACAGGCTTTTTTTTTAACCAACTGTATGGAATTTTGAATGATTTATCATAGTCCATTACATTCCTAAAGTTTTTAGAATCACTTCAGTTGTCTGTGTTATCCCTGGTTCTCTTAGTCTCTATTTACACAGTCTTAAGGACTTGATAGCCCTTATAAATGAAAAAAAACCCCGTTGACACTGAAAATGGGAGTCTTTATGAAATAACATGCTCTCATTAATGTTTGCTCCAGAACAGTATCCACACGTTGTCCTTAGTAATGAATGAATTTCATTGAGAGTGAAAGGGTGAAACACAACATGGTGCAAAGACAAACAGTAAAATTCATCTTAGCTGTAAGTAAAATCACAATTTTGCCACAGATTTCATCACAATATACTTACAATTGAACTTGAACTTACCAACTTATCTTCACGCTTTTGCAGAGTCCTGCCAAGCACAGGTATTATGACCCTACACAGTTATTTCTACAGCAGTTAGCAGTACAAGGTGTAAGACAAAATAATGCAACTTTTTCTTGAAAAACTATATAAAAAGATGCACAAATCCATCTCTTTTTAAGCAAACACTGATACATGTGCTTTAATTTCAGCTTGAGTTTGCATCTTGTTGAGTCCAGTAGAATTTGTCACATTGATGCTTTCCTGGACAGGAGCTGACAAGAAGTGTGTGAGTGAAGACCTAAGCCAAGTTACAGGAATGTGCTGCTATCAGAATTTTAGCTGAATTTTCATGACAAACATTATCAAGCAAATAAAACAAGTAGACACCTGTAATACTTACTGCCTACCCTACATAACCAATATTATACATGATTTCTTTTTTGGCTTAAATGCAAATAAATTAATATTGTTAATAGCAGCAGTAATGCATGCACACAGAGCTTTTCAGAAAAGTTTCAGGAATACGAACTGAAGAAATATGCCCTTTGAAAATATCATGAAATATGCCCTTTACCTTTTTATATATTTTATAACTTCATACTTCATGTAGTGTGAAGTTTGGTAAATTGTTGGCATTAACATCTTGAGAAAGTACTTTTCTGTAGAAATTTAACTTACTTTGAAAATGAAAAAAAGAGAACAGGATTTTCCCGAGATTTTGCCAGCTGTATCCTACCCTATGATACAGGAGGTTTTAATCTGAAAATTTTAGTGAACATTAAGAAAAAAATACAGTGAGTACTAATATATACTTATTTTGTCATTGTAATTCCAATTTCTGGAGATCATGCTAATATGCTTTTCTATGATCTCTAAGTTAGCTTGACTTTCAACAACTTAGGCAATTTTACTGGTCTTAAGTATCACTTCACAGGAGTTTTATTGAGTGAAATAAAGGTTGGTCCCTCCTCTTAACATTTAAGAGAAATTAATGAGTAAAACCAATGTATTTAAAAATGGTTATTTTATTTCAGTACTGGGCAGATACTATGTAGGGAGGGAAATAGATGGGATCTGATGTCTTGGACCTCCAAGTACGTGAGGCCATGCTTTCCACTTTAAACGTGAGAGAAAACATATGGACGGAGGAGTGGAAATGTGGAGAGAGGCTCAAGGAAAAAACCAGCCTTCATGTATCTGCACTGAGAAACCAGAATATGACACACTCAGAGTTAGTGTCTTTTTCTGAAAATGTTGACTCATTTTCAAAAGTGTGTTTTCCTTCTCTATACAGAGCATACTGTAAGATGATTCTATTCCTTGAAAAACAGATGTCAGTAACTTAATTTGTTCTTCTTAAATTTCACATCTTACACTGTATTTGTAAAAGTTGTGCCCAGTTCTCATGCTGTTTTTGCTACCACTGTATTTACTCTAAAAATAACATATGAGAGGGTGATATTCATTTTACATTACCTTGTCATTGGTTGAAATCACATTATTCATGTATTTTGGTGCTCAAATAAATGTATGTACCTCCATAGGAGCAATGTTATAATTTAATGCCAACACACTTTTAATACAGGCCTCAGTTTTAATGAAAGAAATATAAGATATCGCTTGCATGTAAGACTGAGGTGAATTATTTTTCTCAAATGAGAATGACAGAATAAAGAATAATATGAAACTGAATTAGTCTAGAGAAAGACAAAAAGGTCTGCTGTGGATGAAAGCACTAATGAGAGTTACAAATCTTGGCCACTGAGAGAACTGTCTGCACTTTCTATGTTCTTTTCTACTGGGAACTGTTCATTTTAGGAGGAACTGACTTTGGGAGATGCTTTGTGTTATTGGCAGGGTTCCTACACAACCTAAACAAAATACAGCTTTTGCCCCCAGTGGTGGCCCACAGAGGATGGTGACACAACTACTGCCTGCCATCACTGGGAGAATCAATGCCCCACGAAGGAGACTGGCTGGCATGGGGATGCAATTTGCATATAAGTACTGATCCCCTGAGTAAATTGCCATTATATAAAATAAATCTTAACAAAGTCCTCCCTTGTGTTATTCTCCTACATGGGACAATGTGTACGAATAAAATCTTTTTAACAGAGGGATCTGTCTGTAGCCCATCTCTTTGTTATGTTGCCATAAGCTTCTAATTTAATTGAGGATTCCTAAGTTAACAGCATTTTTTCATTTAAGGAAAAGGTGGTCATTTGCTGTCTTGAAAATGTCTCTCACTAAATTCCTTTCTCTTCAGTTAAGAGATACTTTCTGACATCTCTGAGTCACTGATGTAATAATTTCTGACAGCATCAGTGTGCTTTAGCCATGGCATCCTGGAATGCTACTACTAAAAATAAAAGAAAAAATTGCCATAAATTTTTTTAGTACATTGGAAATAAATAAGCATATATCTTTATTTTAAAGGCATTTTAGAAGAGTTAAGGAAATGCTGGTTGTACTTCAGCAACTTTTGCTGTGAGAAAGCCAGCTGTTATTTCACAGAATCATGGAACTGTAGAATTGTTTAGGTTGCAAAAGACCTTTAAGATCCTTGAATCCAACTGCTAACCCAGCACTGACAAGTTCACTACTAAACCCTGTCCCCAAGTGCCCCATCCACATGACTTTTAAATACCTCCAGGAATGGTGACTCAACCACTTCCCTGGGCAGCATGTTCCAATGCCTGACAACCCTTTCAGTGAATAAATTGTTCCTAATATCCAATCTAAACATCTCCTGGTACAATTTGAGGCCATTTCCTCTCATCCTGTTGCTTGTTACTTGGGAGAAAGGATCTATCCCCACCTGGCTACAACCTTCTTTCAAGGTAGTTGTAGAGCATCATAAGGTTGTTCTTCAGTCTCCTTTTTTTTCCAGGCTAAACAACTCCATCTCCCTCAGCTGCTCCTCATAAGATTTGTACTCCAGACAATTCAACATTCATTGCCTTTCTCTGGCACCTCAATGTCTTTCCTGTAGTGAGGAGCCCAGAACTGGACACGGGATTTGAGGTACAGACTCAGCAGAGCCAAGTAAAGGGGGATGATCACTGCCCTGGTCCTGCTGGCCACACTGTTGATGATTCAAGGCAGGATTGGGTGCACTGATGACTCACGTTCAACTGTCTGTCAACCAGCACCTCCAGGTCCTTTTCCATTAGTCAGCTTTCCAGCCACTCTTCCTAATCCTGTAGCACTGCATGGACTTGTTGTGACCCAAGCGCAGAACCTGGCACTTCTCCTTGTTGAACCTCGTACAGTTGGCCTTGATGCATCAATCTAACACCCCCAGATCCCTCTGCTGAGCCTTCCTGCCCCCCCAGCAGATAAATACCCCTGCCCAGCTTGGTGTTGCCTGCAAACTGACTGAGAGTGCACTTGATCCCCCCATCCAGACCATTGATAAAGACATTAAACAGGCCTGGCACCAATACTTGGGGAACCCCACTGATGACCAGCTTCCAACCCCACTAGTGACCAGCTTCCAGCTGGATGTAGCATGACTCACCTTCACTCTCTGGGCCTGGCTGTTCAGCCAGTTTTTTACCCAGTATAGAGTGCACCTGTCCAAGCCATGGGCAGGTATGCCAGGATAATGCTGTGGGTGACAGTGTCAAAGGCTTTACTGAAGTCCATGTAGATATATCCACAGCCTTTTCCTCATCCACTTGTTACAGAAGGTGCTCAGGTTGGTCAAGCAGGACCTTCCCGGTCAAGCAGGACCTTCCCAGTCAACCAGGGCTGTTGGCAAAGTGATTTAGTGAGCTATTCTGCCAGCTCCCTCGGTATCCTTGGATGGATCCCATCCCACCCTCATAGATCTATGTGTGTATAAGTGGTGTTGATGATCATTTTCCCTTGCATCATGGGGTCTTCATTATATTCTCTGTCCCTGTTTTCCAGCTCAGGGGGCTGGGTACTTTAATGGTCTTACCATTAAAGACTGAGGCAAAGAGAGCATTAAGTACCTTATTGTTTTCCTCATCCTTTGTCACTATGTTATGTTTCCCCCTGATATCCAGTAAAGGCTCGAGATTCTCCTTGGCCCACCTGATATAATTATAGAAATGTTTCTGTCACTTGCTGAGAAGTCCTCTCTTAATGATACAGACCTGTGCTTTGTGGCAGAGTCCTGAACCTCACAAAGATAAGGCTGAAAACATTTACGTCATTTTTTGAATTTGGGAAATTTGAGAAACCTGACTATCTCAAAATTATGGTAAATCCTGCTATTAAAAAAATACCATAGCAAAGAGCTTGGGTGCTGCTCTCTTTGTTTTATTTAATGCAACATTAATCTATACTTAAAAGTGCTTTTTAAAGTCTTGCACAGGAACAGGATTTTCTTTTCCATTGCCAGTATCTTGTCCAATTAGGAAACCTTCAACCAGAAATTTTTTGTTGTTTTAGATAAAATACTTTTTTACTATTTAGGACTCATTTAATTAACTCCTACTTTAATGAGCGAAGATATCTAAAAAGCAAACATGGTTAGTGAAACCTGGTCTGACAACATTTTTATCAAGGAAACAAAAACCTGTACATCAAAGAAAGTTCAGGCATCCATTAAGAGCTGGTAATCATCATGGTTCCTTGCTCATAGGAGGTCTCTGAATTTGTGATCAATATAAAATCAAATCTTTCCTTGCTTTGTACGACAGTGCACAATCCCTCATATAATTGTTGAGTAAATGTCAAATTTACAGTCTTGTTTACTTACTGCACTACCCTAGGCATCAGAAAAATTTCAGTTAACTACAGGATATCTATAACATATATTATAGAGGATCACCTTCCTCTTTGGAATCCACTGCATTTTGGTGCAGAGATATACTTTTTTCTTCATATTATTCATCTCGTTCAACACACTCCCCCATCCCACTCTCTGTAAAATATCTTTTAAATCAAATCACAGTTCTCAGAATGTATTTGCAAAGTCTCCTAAAACATTTCTTCCAGGAATAAAAACTGTATCTTACCAAATTTCATCGACATAGCACCGTTTGTAATTCTACAAAAAATTAAATGCGCTTTTGAAAAAAATTGTAGCCTATTTATTGTGGCAATCTGAAAATTTGACTGTAAAAAGGTACTTCTTACTACAGACTGATCACAAAAATTACTAAATAAAAAAAAAATTAAATTGGAAATTAAACTGCTTTACTCATGAGGTCTATAACGATGTTCAAGGGGAAATTGTAACGTTAATGCCTGTGATGACATTATAGCACTGTCAGTGTTGTAGTTCATCAGTATGGCCTACAGGCTATCTAAATTGAAGGACTATAATTTAGCAGCATGCAGGCAGTTCTTATGCATGCAAAGGCAAAGATTGTCCCAGACCCTTTCTCTCTGTAAGACCCTCTGGACAGGGCTCCAGTCATCCCCTCTCTCCCAACAGTCATCGTGTTTCTGATCATCCTAATCTCACTATTTTGTGAAGGTTAGCCAAGGATGTGGATTAGAAATATTGTTGGTTATTTTCTATGCCTTTTAAAATGAAATCTTGGTGGTTTTTTGTTTGTTTGTTTTGTTTGTTTGTTGTTTTGTTGGTTTTTCCCCCCAGCTCTTCAAACACCACAGTTTTAACAGAATGCCTAGAGGTTTCTTTTGTATGTTTTCAGATAATCTAGAATCCATCATTGTGCCTTTGTGTTCCAGAGTATTCAGCTGAAAGTGCCTTGAACTTTCAAAATCCAACTCTTTCTCACAGGTTCAGTAGTCCAAAACCAAAAGAAAACTAGTAAATATATAAATTTAAACATTCTCTCCTTTATTTTATCTCTAAATGAAATAATTCTAATAGATTTAAGAGGCTTGATCTTGTTTATTTGTGATTTGTTGGGTTTTTTTAAGGACGAGCTGTGCTGTCACAACCATGGTTGGGTTGTTTTGGTTTTAATTATTTCTTGCATTTAGAATGAGCTTGAATTGGATTAAATCTTATTAATACATAATTTTTGGGTTCACCCTTTGAATATCTGCTTAAAAGAGCAGTAAACCACTTGTTTTATCTAATCGTCCAATAAAGATTTTAGCAACAGATTAGATAGCTCTGCTTTCATCTCCTGTTAAGAATTCACCTTGATTTTTATCTATAAAATCACATCTCAAAAGCACTTAATAAGTGAGACAATTATTTTTATCAGAGTTTTGAGCTGGAGAAACAGAAGAATGGGAAATGCCTGTCTCAAAATCAGCCAGGAGGTCAGTTTGAGAGCTGAGAACTCAGATTTCCATGTCTCAGTGCAGGGGTAAGATCATCTACCTTAACTTCCTTTTCAGTTTCACTGCAAATTTGCTCTGTCCCATGTGATTAGTTTCCCTTTAATTTATCAATTTATTTTAGTGCTGTCTTGAACACACAGCTTTAATACAGTCTACCCTATTAGAACAAGGAGGTGCTTCTGCATTCTCTCTGATGAGCTGCACTGTAAAAAAGTATAACTTCTCTGCAACACCCGTAGATTTCTCAATTGGTTTCTTTAAAACTCTTTGATAACTTAGCCCACAGTATGACCCATCATACGGATACAGACTGTCTAACAAGTTTTCCTAGCCCCTAACCTCTTCCTGCTGTCTCTTTTCTAAGCATGCGCAGGCATGAGCAAGGAGTGGGACGATGGTTGAATTCACAGTTTTGTGACTCTGTGATGTGTTCCCCGCTTCCTTCGTTCCCTCTCCCCACAGCCCCTTCATCAATACATGACTAATAGATGGGCCCTTATCACATGGTAAAGATGACAGCATCTTCCATTAGATTAGGAGTGTGTTTCTGGTTCTAGGAGTGCACTGGACAATGTGACTAGATGCTGCTTGTGTGCTATGGTGTCTGACAAGTTTTATTTCTACATTGATTAATTCCTTGATGTCCTTCTGTGATACTGGTGCCTGTCGATGTCAGCTGATATAGCATCTTTTTTACCTCTTAGATACAGGACAGAGTACTTCATGCTCCACATTGCTGGCAAGGTGCCTCAAATGAGAAATGTGTCTTACTGGATTTCTAAGGTACATCTGATATGAAAATGTTTGCTTGGCTGGCTTAATAGAAAATAAAGTATTAAGTTTGATCTCTCATTTAAATTAATATTCCTGTCTTGTTCAGGGCACGTGGCTTGTCCTTGCAATCTTCCAACAAAGTCCTACTTCCTGCAAAAGCAATTCCCTACCTCTATCATGCTTTGATTCTGCAATTTTTTTATTCAGTACATCACTTAGGCACACTCTAAACTTTAAAACTTTCTTAAATGTTTTTCTTGTGATGTGTTTATTTCAGTCTGAAAGTAGGAAAATGCACATTTTTATTAGATGGCCTACTTAAAAGATGGTTTATTTTAAAAGAAGCCATGACGCATTTTTCAGATAATCCTTACTCCCTTCTCACTCTTCCTGTTTCTTGGAAAGACTCTCATTCCCTTAGTTCCGCTTACCTCTTTACTTGCAAGTTTCTGGAACAGAGGAGAATTGTGTATTGAACTGTGAAACCCCAAAACCTTACTTTTGTGAATCACTTCTGTAGAAAAGGATGGGTTGAGATGTGTATTATAGTGCTTCCCTGAATTTCATTTCACTGAGAATTTGGTTTCAAGAAACTGTGAAATCTTTCCTTTATGTACAAAAATTTGTTGTAATGTACTATACCTGCTCTCATTCCATCAATAAAAGTAAAATTATAATTTAAATGTTAAAACAGAATTGAGATTCAGTATATCTAGATATTTTTCTGATTCTAACAAGGATTTTCTCTGGGACTTTATTATAACTCACTTGTCAAGTATGTTCACATCCAGCACCACCAGCCACTGTTTCCAGGAGCAAGAAACACCTTAGGAAATAGCAGGCCTCATTTTACCCACATCAATATTCCAGTATTTCTGGAATAATGATATGTTTAATTTGCCACTCTCTGGGGAGAACTTTTGGAACCTCTAGAAAATGTCACAGAAATCATATAGAAATGCAGAATTATTGTTTTTCAGAATAATCGTCCCTGTTTAAAAAGTTGCATGGAATTTAGTAGATTTGAAGTGACAAATATTCCACATAAATTGTGTGTTAGAAAACATATTTTAGAACCTAGAAGGACTTAATAAAATAGTATTGATAACAATAGTGTTTTCAAGGAAAAATATAGTTAGTCTACTCACTGGAATGGCTGAGAAACCTAAGAAAATGATAACTTTTTCTTAAATTCCTTGTGACTTTTCCTATGAGAATGATGGAACTATGTGGAGATTTTTGACCCCACTGGCATTTTGGGAACAATTCTGATGAAGATTTCTCACAGAAAAATACAGAGATGGAAAGGTTTGTTACGATCACAGTCGGATTAAAACCATCCTAGGCATTTGCAAAGGGCAGTTCACAGAAAATATGCAAATTAATATTCTGATGTACTATATCCAGAAATAAAATTGTTGTGAGTTATTAATTTTTACAGAGACTTCTTCATTACTGTTTATTTAAGTGGCTTTTTTGAAGTAACTTTTGCTATAGGGAATGACATTACTGCAATCTTGAATCGAGATGAGACTTCCTACTTTCTCTTACATCTCTGAACTAACTGAAAAGGAAAATGGAAGTAGAAGTATTCTTTGATGAAAATAAATACTACTTTAATGGTGTAGATACAGAATAATGTCAAACATCTTTTAATGGTGAGTTATCCCTTTAGATGCTTGAAATAAGTAGGAAACACTTGCAAGCTGCATCAAAATCCGCCATAATGACAGATTATTACCAACTGTGAAAAAGCCCTTTTTCTTTCTTCCTTTCTAAAATATAACAAAAAAATATGTAATACCTAATATGAACAGATCCCAAGTCTGAAAATAGACGGAAAGACTGTGATGATGAAAGTTATGTCTATAGGAGGGAACATTTAGGATCAGATCTTTGCGACGTGACCATCTGTTAAATAAATGTGAGGAAAACAAGAAAACTGACATTTCTAACAACTGACATAATTAAAGAAACACACATTATGGCACTGAAAGCTAATGAACCTGTGTGTATTATCCTCAAATGTTTATCACACTTTTATAAATAAATGACTGTCAAGTAAAAATTGTTACTTGGCCTTTTGGCTGAGGTATGTACTGAGGTCTGGACAGTGTAGGCTTTATTAGAAGGCTGTACACATGAATCTGAGCTTCCTGCTGCTTCTGGTACTGCCTCAGTACAGACAGTAAGAAGTGCAACATTGTCAGCATCACAGTCACTAGGGAAAATACTTGGTCTTTGCAGAAGACATCACAACTCTTCTCTTGGCTATCTTTGACCATAGTAATATGCAGAATCACAGAATGACAGAATGGTTGATGTTCAAAGGGATGTCTGGAGTTCATCATGTCCAACATCCCTCCTCAAGCAGGGTTACACAGAGCATATTGCACAGTATTGTGTCCAGATGGTTTTTGAATATGGAAACCACTCAATTTCCCTGCACAACCTCTGTTGAGCCTCAATCACCTTCACATGCAGCTCCCATGTTTTAGTTTGCACCAATTGACTCTGGTTCTGTTGCTGGGTACCACTAAGAAGAGCCTGGCTCTGGTTTTGAATCCTCCCTTCAGCTATTTTATATATATTGATGAGGTCCCCCCAAGCCATCACTTCTCCAGGTTTAACAGTTCCAGCTCTCTCAGTCTTTTCTTACAGGAGAGATAATGCAGTTCCTTAATCCTCCTCGTGATCCTTCACTGGACTCTCTCTAGTATGTCCACGTCTCTCTTATACTGAGGAGACCAGAACTGGACACAATACTTCAGGTGTGGCCCTACCATACTGAGTAGAGGGGAAGGACTACATCTTTTAATCTGCTGGCTACACTCCTCCTAATGCAGCCTAGGATACCATTACTCTTTGCCACAATGGCCCATGGTTGGCTCATGGTCAACATGGTCTCCAGCAGGATACCCACGTCCTGTTCTGCTTTCCAGCTCGTCAGTTCCCAGCAAGTAGTGGTGCCTGGGCTTGTTCCACCCCAGGTGCAGGACTTTGCACTTCCCCTTGTTGAACTTCAGGAGGTCCCTGTCAGCCAATTTCTCCAGTCTGTCAAGATCCCTCCAGATGTCAGCATGACCCCCTGTTGTATCAGCCGCTCCCTCGAGTTTTGTATAATCGGCAAACTTGCTGAGGGTACACTGTGTTCCATCATCCCCATCACATTGAACAGAACTGCATGCAGTATTACCCCCTTGAGTACACTGATAGCTACTGTCCCCCAACAACACTTTATAGTGCAGATCTCCATCCCCTGGTCCCAGCTGTACAGGCGGTTTTAAATCCATCTGGCTGACTGCTCACTGAGCCCATGGAAGACAGCCTTACTGAAGTCCAGGCGGAAAATATTGACTGCTGTCCCCTTATCTGCCAAGCCAGTCATTCCATCTTAGAAGGACATCACGTTAGTCAAGCTTGACCTCCTGTTTGTGAATCCGTGTCTGACTTTGTCTGTGTGCTCTCTCTTGCAGTCGTTCCTGCACTGTTATGGCAAGGAATTTTAATAATCCCTTTATTCTAGAAATGCCTGAGGCCAGTAGCTCAGACATTTTCCTAAGAAGAGACTTGTTTTAGCCTGAAGAGAATGAAAGAATTAGTAAACAAGTCTGACAGTTACTATTAGCATTGCTGTAATTAGACAGACTTTAAGATATTAATAAACAATTGGAAAGGCATTATACTTCCATTCATAATAGAAATACTATATATTATGTTGAATTCAAGTTGTTCTTTTGACATAAAAATCTTTGCTAATGCTATATAAGTTGAATTTCAAGGAACTCCAAGAAGTCTGGGTACTCTGAAGCAAGAATGTGTGCAAAGCTATCCTGAACCACATGCATGTCATTTAAAGTAATCTTTCAACTTTTCATTTAACAGTGTGCGTTGAGCATCAGCTGAAACCTCATTTCAAAATAAAACTGATTTTTGAAGTACTTGCAGTCAATTTGCCTGCTCAATTCCATCTCCAAGTGAAATCCTTCATTAGAATTTTCAAAGTGATGTAATGTGATGGTTTATATTACTTCCAGAAAGGACAGCATGATATTTTTAGGACTGTAAACTGAGTTTAGGGGATGCCATTCTTTCAGATTTCACTTAGGCAGACTGTGCTATCTTTCATATAATCACTGTTTTAGAAGCTAAAACTCTTTTGTCATGGGATCTGCTGTCATTTCCCCATGGACAAGATCTCAGTATGAATGACTGTATGATAAGCAGTATAATATACTACTAGAATTAACATGTTATTAGTGTTGGGTACTGTGAGGTATAATAAAATGTACAATTCATCCAGGTCAGTGTTAGATCACATGCACAGAACACTAGTAACTCTCACCTATGCATTCTGCTAGGTTAGCTCCAGGATTTACTATTGTTTTGCATGATACAATGACAACAAGGGTGGATACAAAACAAAAAGAAGATACTGTGTTATTTTTCAGCACCAGTGGTATGGTCCATACGCTGCTTGATGAACAAACCAAGAATCTCTAATGTTTTGCTGGAGGAAAATGTGAACTCTATGTAGGCCAAACAGGATTATCTTCTTAATGACAGCAATTTTTATTACTTTTAATAGGATTTATTCTGAGTGGCTTGTAGCAGAGAATGAAAGAAACATCCCACCACATTCAACAAGACGTTCCCTAAATGAGTTCACGGGGTTATACGTAATACTGGCATTGTATTATACTGAATATATTGTATTATACTGAAATAAGGCTGAACTCAATGGCAGAACCAAGAAGAATCATGGAGGAATTTTGAACATAAATAAACATTTTGTTTGTGAAAAGAAATCCTCATACAAATTTTGCCTGAGACAAGGCATGGAGAAACACAGGCTACAAAATGTGTTCTCCTGTGAGGAGCAGATTGCAGCATCTATGGTGGGTGCAGAGAGGAACAGCTCTGCCCCAGCGGCAGAGTCAGGCTGCCAGCCTCCTGCTGCTGCTATTTCCTTCTCCACAGAGACAGAAAATAGGATGGAGGAATACAGGCTAAGACACAGAAATTTTATTCTAACTGATTAAATTAATGATACCTAAGACTTGCCCTTTGAATACCAGATAAGGCTGCAATTCTTCAGAGCTTTCTGGGTGAGTGGTCTAGTGGAAACGCATAGGATCAGGAGAAGCCTTGGCACAAGAGAGATGCACCACTGACTGGCTTCTCAGAAGATGCTCTGTTAACCCACACAGTAGAGGTGAGGTGGTAATGCAAAAAGTCTCCACTGTCTACATACGAAGAGCAATACAGAAAATGTGCAACTTAATAGTAACAGTGTTTCAGATGTCATTTCATGCTTGCCGCATACCCACACGGAGGCTGAAGTCTTTGCGTAACTTAGGCCAATGTCTTTGTGACAAAAAGCAGATGCTACTTAGGAGCTTTGCACTGGGGATGAATAGGCTGCACAGTAAAACAGTTAACCAGATAGTCTTAAAACTCTGATAATTTGTGAACTATCGTGTCCTTTTACACCTTTCTTACGCTTTATGTGCTCTACATTTATGCATTTGTAACGATAAAGAAGATCAAGCCCAACATTTCACCCAACATCATATGGTGTAATATTATTACTAACTAAAATAAATTGAAATTATGTCACTGAAGAAACTATACCAGAGAACTAAACCTGAAAACATTCTGGTATAAGCTCCTCCAGCTGTCTCTATAATCTGATCACAAAATACCGCAAATATTGAACCATTTTAAAAGAAATATGATCTGCATTGCACTTACTTTTCAGCAATTGAATAACTGAGAAGTATTCATTTTGAATGGATACATTTAATTGAAAGAGAAATACAAGCCTTTAAGAGGAACTAACTCTATGGCCTAAATTACTCTAAGATGTGACTGGCAGCTGATTGACTCTGAAATCCCCAGAGAAAGTTTTCTTTCTGAAGCAATCTTAACAACTGTATCACTGAAGCGTGGCAATAATCAAGAATGATGTTTTCACAGATTATCTCCTGTTGTCAAATTAGTTCATGCCTTAATAGGCGCTACAGAAGAAGAGGAGGACTGTTAAGAAATATTCGGAGAAGTTACATACTCTGTAGTCCCTGACCATCAGGTAGTTTTATTCACTGTAAAAAAAATTGCTTAAGGGGATGATCTTGAGTTACTTTGACAAAAGCTAAAGGAAAATACTATGAGAGGGCAGCGCTAACCTGTCAGATGTTTTGGGTATGGCCCAGAATGTCACAAACTATGATGGAATCAGCTATTCTTCACAAAGAAGCAAATTTTTCAAAGTTGCAGAAAGAAACAATGTTGAGACTTCTTTTTCTTATTGAATGATAAGGAAGGATACAACCTGGAGACTGCAAGCGGGAAAATTATTGCTTGGGTTAGTGAAAATAGCCCTTTCTTAGTTAAAACAGAAGTCCTGTTGATAAACAGGGCCCTTTAGCACTGTCTTTTAATTTATCAGGAGAGGATGGGGTAAAACTGTGAACGAGAATAGGAACATTGTTGTAGGGATGTGGGTGACTCTACTGATTGACCTCTGACAAACTAGTCAGTGCAACTCTGCAAATAAGCTGAAAAACTCCACCTTCCCATCAATTTCAGCTTGTAAGCTAAAAATATTACTTTTTTCCCCCATGTACTATTTACCTCAATAATAACTTGGTTTAGCACTTCTCAAAAGAGTCCATATCTAAGTCAAAAATGCTCTGAATTAATAAAATTCATGTTCTGTACTTGTATTTGGCTAAACAGAAATGCCAGCAGCTACTGAAAGGGGTGAAGTTCATTACACCAAGAAACTATGTTGCTCTACATCAGATATTATTGTAAAGGAGCCCCAGTGGACTAAAGCCATGAATCACATGTACTTCATAGTGAAGAGCATGAACTGCCTCTTAGAATGAGTAAGACTTAGAATGAGTTGGTCTGAAAGCTAAAAATATTACATGTATCTCAGCATTTAACCAGAGTGACAAAAGGGCTCAGAGTACTGACTGATTTTCAAGGAAAGGGTTTTTCCTTTAAAATTATCAACAGAATATTTTAGGTTTCTATGTATGGTAGTCTTGCATTTATAAATGAAAAAACGCTGCAAGAATTATCAACTGTTAGTTGGCAGAGGTAGAGGCTCTCTCCCTGTCCAAGGAAAGCACTATAAAGCAATAAAACCAGGCCCATCAAATGGCACAAAGCACATGCCACCATGTATGGTACTAATGTTGGGGCTGAACGCAGTGGGGTTAATGGATAATGTCATTTGGAGCTGATCTGGTAACTTCTTGAGGAATAAATTTCTTGTACCTTTCCTAATATACTCACAGCAACATAGACAATCCTTTAATTCCACTGGCATAGAAGCTTAACTGGCATGAAGTAAGGACCTGCATCAGAAAACACAATTCAATTTTAGCAGCAAAATCCTTTTCGTGGAGTCAGCAGAAACAACTGTGAAAGTTTGAGTTTGCAACTGAATTGTGGCAAGACTGAGCTGAGTCATTACCTCTTGAAAATATGTCAAACTCTCAGTCCTCATTTCACTTTAGTTTCTTGCCTCCTTCAAGAACTCCTTTAGCTAATATAGTTCTCTGCTGTGTGCTTTAGCTAAAACAGAGACCTCAAGAACTATGAGAAAACTCAGAGAGGCAAATGATCAGCCAAACTACCTAACAGTGGTGTTTGGGACTGCTGCTTGTCCTGGATGCCAATCGTACTTGCATCTTTTCCCCATTCCCGCCACTGCATGTGTACAGTACATCACACCTGTACCAGGAATACTCTCTAATGACAGGCTTTACAATTGTGGACGGGTGCGGAAAGAACATCTTGGTTTGACAGGACTTCCTATCCTTGACCTTCTGCTCCAGACCACGTTTGTTACTCCTTTAAAATGTTTTTCTCAGTTCCAATGCAGGCAGTCATGTAAGACTGTACCAATGACAGAGCCACTGACAGTAACAAAAAACAGCTCTGTGGGCTGGATTGCTTTTTACAAGGCTGAGCAGGGCACTTATGTACTTTGTCCTTGGGCAGGGCTGGACAGTGGTGCAAATCCAGTATCATTGGCAGTAGCACTGTCTTATAACACAGAATAGGAGAAGCAATGGTGAAACCTGGGAGCTAGTTTGGTTTTAACTGCAGATGCAAGTTGGCACTGGATATAGCACAAAAAGAAGAATCTAAAAAAAAAAAGGTATGATAAGGTCTAATGCCATTTAGCGTGACAGTGGCATAAAAAATGTAGGACAGAAGACATCTGTGATGTCTTTTGGTGTGTATACTACTAAGGATACCTCTCAAAACGTTGCAGTAAACAGATATTTACGTCTTCCTGAGTTGCAAGGATGCCTGTAAAAAAATTATGTTTCATCGTATCTGTGGAAATGGTTCATTTTTAATGATAATATTTTAAATAATGAATCACTTTCAGAGTAGGGAATAAGCAAAAGCATTTTCCATTTGGTTACTCATTCTTTTTATTTGCAAAGGCCATGTAGGAGTTCAAATTAAATTAATCTAAAGTGGCTGTCTTTAAATATAGGAAAATATAAACACGTAAAAAATTGTTCTCCCTATGGCATAAGAAGACATATTCCATAGCAGAATAATGCCAATTCTGTATTTCTGCAGCTATCTCACTTCTTTCCCTCCAGATGTTAGCCTGAGAAAAAATTAATTTGACTTGCCAGTATGATTTGAAATTAAATATTAAGTAGTTGATTTTAATGTGTTGTTTCCAAACAGTCTGCTTTTGCTTGCAACAAATTTACTGCAGGAACAGAAAAATGTGTATTAGTCATCAAAAGCTGTTTATAGACAAGTTTAAAGTGCTATCAACTAAATGATTTTCATGATGTAGACTAAATTGCAGACCAATAATGCAGAGGAGAATTAGTGGAGAATTTATTAAATAGCCAGAGGTAACTGAAAATCAGGAAAAGTAAAAATTTGCATTTGGTTTACAATATAAATCCAACATAAAGGTTTATATTTTCTAACTTGGTATGATCCAAAGCTAGCTTTTGAAAATGAGGCTAAAAGTTAAAAAATGACTGCTTATTTTAGATATGTATTTCATGGGATCCAAGTCAGATCCTGAATATGTCACGTTTTTAAACCTGGAAATAATCCTCATTTCAAATGTCACTGTATTAGTGCAGCCTCCTAGTGTGCAGAGGGAAAGCTGATTTTGTTGTGCGTTGGGTTTTTTGTTTTGATGAGTGGGACATGAAAGCTACGTCTGGGCTGAGTGTGGATGTCCTCTGCACTGGAACTCAAGGGTCTTCAGCCTCGAGGATCTGCCAGGCTGCTCAGTAGTTTCCTTATAGCCTCTGCATCCAGACCTACCCCTTTGGCACAAGATAGACAACAAGAATTTTTCTGAGGCTTAGCACTCACCAACGTCCTTCTAATGGTGGAGAAAGCCTCTTGGCTTCCTTTTACACCAACTGCTGCTTTCTGTAAAACTAGTCTTAACAGTTACCATGCCTGCTCAGAGAGATGCAGGCTCAAGTTTAAGGCTCCCTTCAGCTTCAGTGATTCTAGTCCCTGCACTGACCAAAGACAAACCTGAAGGAAATTACTCATTTTTCTTGCTCTTTATCAATTTCGCACTCAGCCAGGAGTGGATAGAAAGCTACATCTCTGACAGACACTGCCAAAGGCAGTAATTAGAACCAGGATTTCCTCCCACTGCAGCTGTAACACTGCGTTTAGTACTGAGACAAACTCTGTTACCACTCTGCGTTAAGCTTGACCTAAACTCACCTAATGGAGAGGGCCTGGGAAGGACACGGACAGCTTGGCTCTGAGTCTTGACTGGGTAAGGGCATAAGACAAAGAGTAAATTTTTCACTCTGGGCATCACAGTCGTAGTTCAAATAATGAGCATGGGTATGCAAAATATTAGCATCACTGGGGTTTTTTTTCCTATCATCATCATAAATATGAAAATGTAGGTGTTGATAGATCTACTGTCGCCTAAGGAGCCAGGCATAGCTTAGAGGGCTGCACCATTGGAATGAAGTGCTTCAGTTCCACTGAAGTCCCATGTCAGTGCCTGTGTGCTTTGTGGGTCTGTACACTAACATCTTCACAAGTCACGTGGAATGGCTGGGCAAGTTTTGTGGGCATGGGGTCAGCAGAGACTTGAACCTAGCTCCATACTCTAGACTCATTCCCCAAAATGCACATCCCTCTGCTTAAACTCTGTGTTTAGCTGTCACTTTCTGAAATACCAGGATTCCTGGACTTTAGCTACTGTCTTTTGTACTGAGCAAAAAGCTGCACTACGTGTATAGTACTGCTATAAATTTACAGCTTGCAGTGCTTGTTGAAATCCTTTGGGATAAAAGGTCCTCTGTAAATGGGAGTATTTTATTAGTACGCAAGGTAAAATATATTGAAGTCAAAGTAAATACCTGCAGAGTGCAAAGCAAAGGTTAACTATCACCACCAGTCAAACTGGGACAGTGACAAATGGCCTGAAAGAGTCAGATAACTCTAAGGGCAACAGCAGATGCTTTAAAGCTGGCTGAAGTATTGAAAACAGATGCTTGAGCCCCTTTGTTATATAGGGTCTTTCTTACATATGGGACTGATGCCACCAAGAGGGTGATTGATATACTTGTTTCTCCCTCAGAATCCTTGTGGCCAGAGGGCATCAAATGTTTACAAACAGGGGCAAAGGATGAGGAGCTTAAGGCCTACATGTAAAAGAGAACCCATTAAAGATCTCACAGGACTGCGGGAGTGCTTGCCAGCAGAGACAAAGCTGAGAACTGGGATAGTTTTGTAGACTGTGAAATCTAAATAGTCCTTTGAGGTTTTCCCACCTAATGTCTCTATTCAGAAATGCATTGGCTGTAAGTAAATTACCTAAGGATCCAGCATTTAGTATTATGAAAACACTTTCTTGTGGAGGGCAGACCTCTCTCATCAATTAAAGGCTTTGCCAGAATTGCTATTAGATTTAATGAACCAGAAAATAATATACAGCCAGGTTAATATTCTTCCAAAAACTTTTATTATAGGCCACAGCTAGGGGAAAGGACACTGTATCAGTGACATGTGGTAGGAGGTCAATTACCGTGCAAAATCATTTCACCAGGTAATATTTAGTGCTCAGGACTTCATCTGGCTTGCACTAATTGGAAGACAGCCTGCATGTGAAATGGACGAGCCTGCAAAAATGAGGAATGGGGGGAAATCTTAATTACATTTCTCCATTAAAATAACTTAGTCCTTAGGGAAGGTGTTGTTGGGGTTTGACAGCACATTATTATAACTAAAAGGGCAAAGCCATCACTGTTTGTTAGTTTGGAAATGGCAAAAATGCAGAAGATAACATTTGCAATGCAGTAACCCACTGCAAGCAACCCTGCGTTTCTGAGTGCGTTTCATATGCAGGCAAGCTGGTAGCAGTCACATCCATACCAAATGTGCAAGTGGGACGGTCTCTTTGCTCCTCTTCCATGTAGCTTTGTTTAAATACTGAAGGATTTCATTTAGCCCCTTCAGCCACACTTGTGCTCTGGGAATTGGAGTCTGGCTGATTACCAGGACAGTAAGTCATCACTGGAGTGATTGCTCATTAGTACAAAGCCAATAAACTGAAGAGAAATGCATATTGTTTGCTTGTGCCTACTCAAAAAAAACACCCCAAATTCTATCAGTGACCTGTCAGCCTCATTGTTTACTGCTCCCTAAATCCCTGTACAGTTTCTCAATAAAGATTTTTGCTTCTTCCATGTCACTGATAAAAAAATGAAATCATCTGAGGTCAAGAATAAATCCTTGAAGTCTGCCGTAATATTTTTTTTTCTATTTGATGAGGATTCAGAGTCTACAGTTTCACACTGACAGTTCAATCTCAATCACTTCAATCAGTTGTTTTTGTATCCCTTTTCTTAAGCAGAAACTTCTACGAGTCTAGGTCAAATGATGTATCAAAGCGCAAGTATGTTACATCTCCAATACTGCTTTTAACAATTACATCTTTAATTTAGCCAAAAGTATTGAAATATCGGTCAATTAAATTTTTTCTTCTTTGGGATTAATCATTCATTAACCCTATCAGGAATTCCATCACTGGGACTAATTATTGTTTAGGTTTTTTTATCTGTTCCCTTATCTATCCTGATACTGATATCAGGCTATTCAGTTTGCAACCTGAGCAATACTCTTAAAACTATTCACCCAGCATAAACTCTTTTTGCAGATCGTGGACCAAGATTATCAGCAATGATTTTAGAGACTACCAGGTAGGCTACAACCCAATACAGACATTTGTTAGTAAAAAGCTATAATCACTAAGGTATCATGCAAAATTGCTCCATGCTTGCTTTCCCTTTGGTTTTCCGCTTTCCTCAGGAGAGGATTTTGTGCTCTGGATCTTGACCGAACAGGAAAGCCTACAAGGACAGGAGGTCAGGAGAGTGTTTCTGGACCCACTGTCACTTATCAGGGAGCTCTTGCTTTGCTCAGTTGTAGGCTTTCTTGGTTCCCCTCTGGGTAGGCACCTTCTGCCCATTCATTTGATACACACTCTAATCATACATCGACAGTCTTCTGAATCAACAAGGATGAAATAGTTACCTCATCTTTAGGCATTCCAATGCCTAAATTACAGTCATCTCCACAGCCATTTTGGTTTTCTACTTGATATTATTGAAGTCAAGGGTAAAGAGTCATTGACTTTGCTGGCAGTGTGCCTAGGTGATAGTCCACATCATCAACTGTATATTGATTCCACTAATATCATAGAATGACAGAATATGCTGAGTTGAAAGGGATCCATCCGGATCATTGAGTCCAACTCCTGGTATCAGGGAACTACTACAAATAACGACTTGCTCTTAGTCTATAATGAGTAAATATTCAAATAATTGTTCCCTATTTTTAACTAAATAATGCCATTCTATTTCTAAAGAAAAGTTTTAAATTGTTCTAAATTGAGTTGAGATCTTATTAATCTTTCATCTCATGTGTCACTTAAGTGTTGGATGTCCATATTTTCTAGCAAAATGAAAGTATAATTTAATAACTATACTTAAAATTGTACTTAATTTTGGTGTGTTGGGGATTCAAGATTAAATTCAGTGGGGCCAATTCAATTAGATATACTGCAGACCTCGGTGAAGATGCCAGCTTCTGGAGAACATAGATATTAATCACTATGAGCCAAATCATGTCCTCTGAGTTAGTTAAATACACAGACAGAGCTGCACTTGAACCGATATCCTCGAGGACAAGATGTTCCACGCCTTTAATGATTAGACAATGTTAACAATGCTACCAGTGAGAAATGAGTTAAGACAAACTTGACTATCCAAACCTGAAAAGGATCACTATAAAGATTTTGTGTCTGAAAGTATTTCATTAGAAATAAACCCTAAAGATCTCAAGTCATAAAGCTGGCATCCACCAAAATGTGGCTGAGAGATAATTTTATAAACAACAGTAAGAAAAAAAGTAACTCCTGCAGTGATTTCTGATCAATGGTTTCTGCTTTGGCAATCTTACCTGGAAGAACTCTCAGAAATAAGAGGTTTAAACTTTTTCCAGTGTATTTGTACAGTGAATATACAATGCATAGCGAACATGGGAAGTGAAGAGCTCTTCACATTGGAAAGAGAACCTGCCATCTAGAGTTTTAAGATCAATTTTTAATGAAAGAGTAAAATAAGTAAACTTTTGAATGCTGTACAGAAAACTTAGATTTTCTAAAAAAACACTGAAGCGAAAACAAGTACCTCAGATCTCTCTGATCTATTTTTATTTTAGGACATGAATGAAGGGTCAAATCTGCTTCATAAGTGATCTTTCAAAAGCAGCCCTAATCCATGATCCAAAATTGAGATTCCCATCTCTTACCTAACCAGGACATGTGCTCCAAAAACATTTTATTCCAATTTTATTCCAAATTGTATTCTATGAAGAGGAAGAGGTACTTAAATTCCAGCTTCTATATCATAAATGTTACAAAATAAAGTATTGGGGAAAATCAGTTTATTAAGGGAAAAGCAGCTTATAAGAATAATTTTCATACACACATACGTAGATCAGCCAAGCTGACCCATGCTATCCATTTGGATTTGAAGTGAAATTAAAACATGCTATTAAACTTGGTCATCCGCACTAAGGATGAAACCTGCTAATTATTATTAGCTCCGTTATATACTGCAATGTTGGCCTCAGTATTTCATAACTAGCCTCACAAGGTAAAATATACGATCATTTGTCTTTCCTCCGTACTTGCACAGCAGTCAACTGCCTAGGACACTTACAGGAATTTAAATCTCATAATGCCAAACTAATTTTTATTCCCTGATCAATCGAGAGAGGACAGTAGCATTTTTGTGTTATTATTTACTTCGGATCTCCTTTTCCATATAGGTATCAGTCCTGCAAACATTTAAGTACATTATTAATTGTTTATTTCACTGAGGCTAAGACCACTAATGTTCTTACTTAGTATTTTTAAATTCAATTTAAGATTCAATTTATGAAATCTCTTCAAAAATTCCCACTATTTTTATCTAGAGACTTGCTTTGCTGCTTATTATTAGCAGGATAGAAAAAAACCCTGTTATGCAACCTTTCTTCCTTTCTTCATGGTACATTTTGGCTTCATTCAGTGCCCACCAAAACCATAGAGAAGCTCTTACTGGCTTAAATAGATACTAGATCAAGCCTTGAGGGAAACATTCAGGATATCAGTTTCTATGATCAAACATTCACTCACATGAGAGCCACTGCTTCCCCTTTCTTGCCATTTTTGTTTGTTGCAATCCATTCCCCTTAGTGTACTGGTATTCAAATAACCTTTCTTTCAACTACAGTAACACAAGACATTTATTCCCAAGCCATTACTTCCATTCTTTTCAAAATTGGCAGCTACTACCCTGATAACATTGAATTGCACTACAAATTCCTTTCAGGAGGAAGAGCCTCAGGCACTGGCACAGGCTGGGGGCTGACTGGTTGGAAAGCTGCTTTGTCGAAAAGGCCCTTGGAATCCTGGTGGACCCCAAATTGAATGTGAGCCAGTAATAAGCTCCTGTGGCAAAGCAGCCAACAGCATTCAGAGCTGCTATAGGAGCAGCCTTACCAGCAGGATGAGGGAAATGATCTTTCCCATCTGCCCAGACTGGTGAGATATATCTGGTATACTGGGACCAGTGCTGGACTCTCAAGTACGAGAGACATGGACATACTGGAGACAGTTCAACAAAGTTGCAAAAAGACAATTAAGGACTTGGATCACATGGTATATGGGGAGAGGCTGAGAGAGCTGGGACTGTTTCAGGAGGGATCTTATCAGTGTGTACAAGTACCTGATTGACGGAGTAAAGAAGTCAGAGTCAGATGCTTACCAGTGACAGGATGAGAGGCAATGGGCACAAACTGAAAATCAGGAAATACTGCTTAAAAATATGAAAAAACTTCCTTATTGTGAAGGTTGTCAAAGAGAGGAATAAGTTGCCCAAACAGGTTATAGACCTTCCATCCTTGGAAGCACTCAAAACCTGACTGAGAGTGGTGCTGACGGGATGTGGCCCTGAGCAACCTCCTCTAGCTGATACTTCCTGGACCATCATCCAGATGCTTGCACTAGATGATCTCCAGAGGTCCCTTCTAATCTCAGCTTTCCATCACTCATTCTAATCAAAAAGTACTGTGTGGAGAAGGTATTCGAATGTGGTTCTTAAATCCCTGAATCCAATTCTGTGCACATACTACAAGAATAATATCTGCTATCAGAAATATCAGCAATGACGAGCTTCTACTGGTTATAGGTTATACGTGCAAGATTCGGCCCTTCATAAACTCAAGAAATTCACTTCCAACAGCCCATGCTTTTATTTAAGGGTTGTGGGTTGTTCTTTAACAGAGCTTAGTACAAGACTGCATTCTATATACACTTCACTGCTTAGACAGGTTTGATGGAAGGAGGGAATCAATAATTTAAGTTCTTTTAAAAATATGCATAAGTACATCACAGAGAATATAAAAACTTCAGGGGAAAGGTGATATTATTATTTAATGCCTTGTTGATGAAGTTTATTTTGGTAAGCTCTTGACAGCACAAGGTAACGTATCATCTTTGCGTTGACACAAACACTATCAAAATGAAAAGATGCACAGCAGAAAAAGATCTGCATCTAAAATAGATTTTTGAGAGCAAATTATTTTTTTCCTTCTCAATAGTTTGTTGATTTTTTTCTTAGAATGCTGCCAACACAGTTAAGCAAAATTAAAAAGCATTTTTGTTACTGTACGTCACTCTTTCCAGGTCTGTTTAAAATTCTCAGTTTCTTTCTGCCTTTCATAAAATGATGAAAAATACTTGCTGGCATTTCTGATGGGGATGAATGTCTTTATATTTCCATTGTTTTTGCAGTATAATTGCTTTCATTACTCACTGTGCTGTGTACACTGTGCTATCCGTTTTTATATTGGAGACCAAGGATTTTTCCTCTCTATGTCCTTTGTTTGGTTTGCGATGAAAGTGATTCTGAGAGCTCCAGAGGGCAGTGTTGTGCTGAAAGCATCGGTTCTCTGGGCTCTGCCTGGATACTTTATGGGAACCAGTAGGCTGAATGTTATTTACTCACATGCAGACTTGCTTGAATGGCTTAAGCCTTAAGTCACAAGTGCCTTGGATGTACACACTTTATGACTGGGGTCCTTGCAACAAACCAATTAGCTGTGCTTGTGCACATAATATGATCTTCAAGGTTTTTCAAATGCTGGTAAATGAAATATATTTAAAAAAAAAAGAAAATAGTCATCTTAAATAATGCTATGTCAGATGCACCAAGTAGGTTCGATGGACTGGAATATTAATTGCCCTTCTTGTGTCACACTGGGGGAAAAGGAGGAAAGAAATCATCCCCACGAGGGTGCAAGGCAATGCTGTTCCCCTTGTCCCTCAGGAGTTCTGCCAAGGAGCAGCAGTTTCAGTTCCAATTAAGGTCTCTCAGGAGCACACTGGGAGAGAGGCTGCAGGGAAAGCATCAAAACACACACCTCCTTCAAGTACGGTCTCCCACACCTTTCTGCTGCCTTGCCCTGCTCTCAATGAGGCGTGCACCAGAACTGCTACAGGCCTGGAAAGAAACAGGATACAGGATCACCAGGTCCCATTGCCACTGTCCCTCAGACTCCTTGAGAACTTTCAGATTGCATTTTTCTCATTCTTTTAAGCACATTTCACAATTCCCCCTAAATCGCAGACACTTTGGCTATGTCTAAGATGACCGTGTGTTGCACCAATGGCTATTAAAGTGTGGTACATTCCAGCAGCCTTTCAAACCACCATAATCTCCCACCAAGAGCCGTGTGCCTACCTGCCCATGCACTTTTTCTATTCCTTGCCCCAAGACTCATATATCTCTTATAGTCTGTCCACATCACCTCTCTCTTCCAAGCATCCATGCTGCTCTCAGGTACCCTGCCTCTGACACTATAATTTCTGTCAGCTGTGTGATCTCCTCTTTCAGTGTCCATCTCCTTCCTCCCGTGGCAGTTCCCCCCTTTGCCCACCCTGAAACGACCATGGTTTATTCTTCCTTTGGCCCTCAGAGACAACTCTTGCTGCTCAGGGTGCTACTTGGGTCAGAGCCATAAGCAAGGACAACAAAGGAATGAGTATCCTCACTCATCAACCAGTTGGCTACGGACACGCCTATGCCACCACAGCTCCAGGTATAGAAGCATTTGCTCACCCCCTCCGACTGCAGAAATCACCTTGTGAGCTGCATGTGGCTTAAAGCCATAGCTTGAACTGTTTGGATGCAAGCCTGCATTCAGGAGTGCACTTTCAAGAGCTGGCATGCCACCTTTTTTAAACATGACCTTCAAGCAGTAGCAATGAGACACGCATAACCTCCATACCATGGCTTGAAATGACCAGACTCACCGTGTTTGGATTTTTTGCTAGATGATATGTCTAGGAAGGTACTATGGGATGGTCACTGGGAGCTGAAGCAAGGACCTGTGACAAGGGACATGGGGCATTTTGCACTTTAGGTTGCTTTTGAGCCTCCATACCACTGAACAATGAAGACAGATTAAAGACATTTGCAGATGCTGCAAATCTTTATACATTTAAACAGTCCTGACAGGGTAAATCTAAGTTTTCACCTGGGAACGATCTCTGTCTTCCTACTATGAGACACTTAGAAGCAAACACGGGGGCATCAAGCAGAGCTAGCTCAGGACATGAATTAGTTTTTGATGAATTTTTGTTGAATACTATGATTGAATTCCTCAGTTGTTGTCCTACAGGACATTGTCTTAAGGCTGTAGCAACTGGGAAAGGAGAAAGGAAAAAAATGACAGAGTGAGACAGTACTTGTGAAGATCAAGTGCTGATAGGACAATTACCATAGAAATACCTAAACCCTGTACCTCCAGTTGCAAAGTATTACAAGTCTGATTTTACATTCTTCAGGTTGGGTTCTGGCAGAAGTCTTTACCCTAAAATACTACTAAATTCCAAGTGGATATTGAGGATCTACTAGCAGGCACCCATACAGGTGACATGGGTGTCCCCTGGGTATTCACAATAGCCTCATTGACAGGAATAGCTATGGACAAGCTGTTTGGAAATGCTCACAAGTGAAGTAGGTTTTCAACATGCTCATGAAACTGAGAAATACATGACTCTTTAAAGTGCTCATACAACACAGCAAGCTTTGCTATTAGCTCTCTTGATAAACATATCCCTAGATTTGTGACTTGAAGACAGTGATGCTCCATGCCGAGAAAAGGGAGTGGAAAAGAAAATGTTGCCATCTGTTTGTGTAGAGGTTTAAATTCATGCACTAGCTCTCCTTCACAGTGAAAGAAGAATGAGTCTTCTCTTTTCTTTACAGTCAATCTTGAGAGTGAGGCAGTGTTCATATAGTGAAACCTGAAAATAGTCTGGAAGGGTGTTTACCATCAAGCCTCAGCCTCTGATTTAGATGCCTATATTGAAAGCCTCCAGAATTCAGAGAACGTCTCTCCAAACGCATCAATCAACCCATCAGCCTGTTTGTTGAAGCTCCAATGACACTCAAGGGAAGCTAGGTTGCTCATGCAGACCCCTAAGGCACACACCAAGCCTCCACAGTGCTACTATTCCCACAGGGTTATTACGGATCACCAAGGTTCTGCAGGCTTGGGTTCTAACATTGTACTGGTATGACTGGATTTCAAATACTAAGGTGTTAAAATTACATTTCTGAAATCCACCTGACTGATGACAACATTGCTGCCTGACAGAAGTAAATTTAGAAGAAATCAGGTATCAATACTTGCTTTTATTTATAATACTTTGTGGTAACCCAGATATAGAATTGCCCAGACAACTGTGACTTAATCATGTGTAACTGCCAGCTTGCATTTTTGCAGGCACATCTACCCTGACAAAGGCTTTTAATATTTAAAATCATGCAGATTATCTATTCAGCCCTCAGAAAACTCATTGTGATTAATTCAGTATCTCAGTTTCAGGCACTTTAACTGCTGACACCTTTCTTCAGGCTACAGAGAGACTTTATTAGTTGTACTAAAAATCCTGTGCAAATATTTTTAAAATATTATTTAGTACTCAGTAAAATTTTTTTATTTGAGTTATGTTACCATCTATCAATGTTTTCATGAGTCTCTAGATCTCAGAAGTGGTTTTTTACTCTCCTTTTAAAATGCATTTTTATTGTAAGTGCCTCTGTTTATGCACATTTATCAGTCACGTCTACTCAGAAATGCTTATATCATATCTGAGGTCAGGAATTCAGCTGCATTTTAATTCTATGCCAGATGGATGGGCAATGCATACATTTCAGTTCTTTGACAATTTAATGAACATATCTCTTGGCAAGATGAGGTTATCTGAACATCCCAAATCATCTGTCACATTTGCCTCCAAACTTTTGGGCTGCAGTCTACTGTCAGGTGACCACCACATTGTCTCATCAACCTTTAACTGAAAAAACTCTAAAAATTACCTGCTTGCCTAGAGCAGCTGGGGGCATCTCACCATGGCCTTGCCAATTAATGGGGGTAAATTCTGACTTATAACGAGTTTCAGAAATCTAGAAACATTACATAATTAAGTCTCTCATCCTTCAAGTAAGTTATATTCTTAGCCATTTAATTCAACTTGCAAATTGTGCAGGAAAAAAAGTTTCCAACACACATTTTCAAGCTGAACACTAACCTGTTTACCTTATTTTTTGAAGACTATCTGGGAGTACTGGAAGTACCTAATCTTAAAGGGTGGTCAGGACACAGAATTTCAAAGAATATTTTCAGTTTTTCAGGAAGGAAAAGTCTGAGACATGAAAGTTGAAATTTCCTGCAGAAGGCAAAGACTTGGCAAAACAAGTCAAATAGAACATATCTGATTAATTTTAGCACCCATATACCAACCACATTAATATAATCTATATTTATGGGTGCTTCATTCCCTTGGAAATTGATTCACTAGTGTCTTAAACTGGGAGCCCAAAGTGTCCTTGAATTGCTTAAAACTAGTGGATACTGAAAAATTGGCTTATACGAATCACCCAAGGTCACCTATGCAGTGATTTTAGTGGCAAAGCTGCAATGAGAACCTGGAAGTAACTGGCTTTCATCCTAACGGTCACTTCACCAGACCAAGATACCACCATTAAGGGAGACAGTGGTAATAAAACACTGCAGTGCTCTCAAATTGCACAAAACGTGCACTTTCACTGTTCTGAAAAGCTATCATTCAGTCTGAAAGTTATCAAAATTGCTGGACAAACATGCTCTAAATACATAGTGTCACAAAGAACATGTAGTTTTTCTTAGTAGAGTAACATGACAAAAAGAGTAAGAAAAAGAATATGGAAGTAGAAACTGAAAATCCTGTTAAAATGTTAAAAAGGAAAGAATGGTAAATGATGGATACTATTCAGTCATTCTTCAAGCTCCTACTGAACTTACATATAATACTGGCTACAAGACTTGGAGAGCACTGTAATGACAGTTCATAGATTCATAGAATAGTTGGAATTGGAAGGGACCTTTTAAAGGTCATCTGGTCCCAACCCTCTGGCCATGGTGGGGGGCAGTTCTCCAGACCTCATCAGTGTTGGAATCCCTTGGTATTGCTTCCTTTTGCCATGGGTTAGCACAATGTCACTGAACTTCTAAGAGACAACAACCTGTTCCTGTCTGGGCGACCCTCACTGCTGGCTCTTGCCCTCCTCCTGCAAGACAGCTGCTCATCACTTTGCTTCTCCCCTTCCCTGACTGATATAATTCCCCTTTCTTCTCATCCTTCTTTCCCAGAGTCCTCCATCTCCTGGAATCTCCAATCTACATCTTCCCGCTTTACTCCAAGCACATTCATCCAATTCTGGTCTTTCTGACAGATGTCTTTCAGCTATCCTTACCTCCCATCACCCTTTCCAATAACTAGTCCTGACTCTCAACCACTCCTTTATGGTCTCCTCACCTAACAATTCTGGCATTATGAAGTCTTTTCCTTAATTAGTAAAGAAAAAAAGAAGGGGAGAGTGGCCTCTATCCCCTTTATTTTGGTAACTATTCTACCATTTTATTATACCTCTCCCTTTCACGCTCACAGACTGCAATCACTACCTGGAGTCAATGTCCTTGGCTTTCACCAGTTGTTGTCACTGCACCTTACTTTCAACATGACCTCTAATGACCTCTTTCTAACTAATGCTGTGAATCAGTAGTCATTTTCTGTTCCTCCCTCAGCTTCAATGTGACTTCATTCTGCTGTTCTTGGCTTATCATCTTTTTCTCTTTATCAGGAGATTCCAATCTGCTCATGTCGACAGGCTACCACTGACAATTATCACTGACAATTACATTTTCAGGGAACAGCCTTTGTACTTTCTCCCAAGCTGCTCTTCTCTTCTGAGAATCCACCCCCTTGTTATTTTTTAATTCTTTTAAAACTTTAGTTTTCAATCATCTCTCTTGCTCTCATGAAAAAAAAAAAAGAGCTGGAATATGCTGGGATGGCCTTGCTCACCACATTTACCAGCACTGCCTCAAAATGAACTTAACAGCATTGTCTCATAATTTCTTGGAATCCCACCCATCTGGTGTTATCTTTTAATTATTTACTTTTAGATAGAGACTGCTTTTTCACAGAACTTAATACAAAGAGGTAATTGTCTATACAAAGCTATCAAGCACCATGGTTATATAAATACAAATTACAACAGGAGTTTAGACTTCAATTCTTCAAGATCATAGTATGAAGACCTTGATATAAAGAAAACAGAACTAGAAAGCTTAAGAATGTGAACTGGGCCTTAAATACTCATTTATCAGACATGCTGGCCATCCATGCGTATAATGTATACA
This sequence comes from Pseudotriccus pelzelni, assembly GCA_035584735.1. NCBI lineage: Eukaryota > Metazoa > Chordata > Aves > Passeriformes > Tyrannidae > Pseudotriccus > Pseudotriccus pelzelni. The sequence continues at coordinate 25,217,757 of JAWMRA010000041.1, read as the reverse complement.
CCAATTGTATGGCATACATCCACTGTGTTTAGAAATTAAAGTTTACACAGAGAATCCTGCCTTCACTGAAAGCAATCGGCATTTTATTACTAATATCAGTATGGTCAAGGCTTTTCCATCTGCATCTTATCATACACATTTTTTCAATATTTGCAAAGAAGCAGTCAAGTAGAATACATATTAACAATAACATTTTGCTATTGTTATATTCTGTGACTAGAAATTATCTTGACAGCTTGGCTTCTAATTCTGTACTAGGTCTAAATGCTAAGTTTGACAATACCCAGGTACCAACGCGAATGTTTAATGGATCACATATGTGACTTAGGAAAACACTGCTTGTTTTTTTTTTGTGGTAGCTAGTTTTACACAATCTCTTCTGAAATCTAAATGAATAAATTATTTATCAGTCAGCACTTGTCCTTAAATGACATAACTCAGATGTCAATAACACCAAAAGCATCCACATTTGCCAAACCTGTCTTGCATGAAATGGAATGAAAATATTTGCACAAGGAAAGTGTCAAAGCAGGAAATTAACCCCTTCAGGGGTTTCATACAATCAAATGTTGCAATAATTGTTATCATGTCAAGTATTTATGATGCCAAAGGATTATAATATTCCCACCGAAACTGTGTATGCCCATTAGGCTGGTGGTCTTCCTGGATGGGAGGGGGCAATGGGCTTTAAGTTAGTATGCCAAGAAGCAAATTTAACATGAAATTTGAATGCAAAAGATACAAAATAGACTTGTTTTCTCCAATACAGAAAGATAAAACAAATCTCAGCTTTTGCGACAATGTGCCTCTAAGAGGAAGGTCATCTCTAAAGAAGACTCTACACAAACAACAGTGGCTGTCTTTCTTGGGGTGTACATCGGACAGAGAATGCTGACAGGAGGACACCACTGGATTCCCTTGTGTGCAAGTATGCTAACTATGCCAAAATACAAGGCTGTCTGAGAGATGTGGTAAAACTATGAGGAGCTTCCACATCTATCTCCACCCTTATAAAATTTCTCATACCAAGATTGGGCCAAAAAGCATTTGCTCAACATACACATTCCCTTTACGTGCACTTCTTTCCACCTATTAAGAACAGAAACTACTCACAGAAAACACTGAAAGAAAAACAAGTTTCAGAACTTTGACTGTGATCAAATATTCCATCTCGAGTAAATCTCTAGGCTGATAAGCTTAGTGAACATTACTACCACACAAGGTGCTTGATGTAGGAACCACCTATAATGTGTTGTGCTTCCAGTCCACCCCTAGGTAATAGAGGGGGCAATAAGGACTCAGCTGCAGCATCATGCCCCATCGTATTGCAGATGCCCTTACTGCTACTTAGAAACTTATAAGAAAGTTTACGAGTCCAAAAGCATTATTTACCACTAGTAACATAGGAAGCTATTATTAAATGTCCCTCACCTTCCTTGCATCTGATTTTATACTCACTTATCATACTTGAGTGTGATACACCATGCCCTTCACCAGGGCTTGAGCTGTCCCTACGTGGTGTATCAACTATACTACACTATTTTGGAGAGTCTGAGAAACACATTTATGTACGTATAGACTCCCTCTTGAAACCCATTAAAAGTTGCTTTTGCACACACGCTATGACAAAGAGTACACTGAATGTCCGGCTATGCCATGCTCTGAGAACTAGTCAAGTAAAAAACATGAACACTGATATATATTACCAAGATCTTGTAGTCTTTATTGAGATGAGTTTCCACAAAAGAGAGGGAAAATTTTACTAGAGTAGGGATTGCAGGAATCAAGCCAAAGTTACAAGGATTACATATTGAATGGTAAGCTACTTTCTCTTTTTCTTTTTTTTTGCTTTATGCCCATCTTGCTAGAGTTATGACTGAATATGTTAATCAAAATCCTATAGAACTGTACTCATTTGTGTGTGTGTTTACTTTTCATTTACATAATCATCTTACAAAAAGAGCATTTTTCCTTTGTGCTAGATATCTTACGATGTATTTTAAAGCTGCAGTTACTGAAATATCCTATTCCACTATCAATTTTATTGCCCAGTCATTACCAAAAATTACTACACAGGAGCTAAATATAAATTTCCAATCTCATGATGTCCAAACAGTCCTGCAGTCAGAGAAATCAAACGTTCCCTGTGGTGTGTCCTAAGGATCTGCATTAAGTGTTCTGGAACAAATAGGAGAAATTTCCAAAGCTCAAAAGCCTTTAGAGAAAACTCAGGAAACATAATTGTAGAGTACCTTAATTTTGAAAATGGGATTTGTGTGTTTGTAACACAGAAAATGCTTATGGAAATGAGCAAGAACAAACACTGATACATATCTCCATAATAAGTACAGAGTTACAAATATATTTTACTATTAGATATGTTATTTTAAAGAATATACAAACTTGATTCAGCATAAAATCAAATGCTCCGCTGGTATTGGGTGGGATGGAATAGAGCAGCTGAGATTGCATGAATTTAAAAAAAAAAATCCAAACCAAAATAAAGAATAAAAGAGGGCACGAAATCCCAACCAGCTTACAAAAAACCATTTGTCTCTGGGCCTCTGTTTCTTCTGTTCCTACTTCTGTTTTGAAAGACAAATACCTATTACCTGTCTGTACCCTATGAATGCTGTCCAGGCACTTCTCATCTCTGCTCACTGCCGAATTTCACCCATCAGTACTCAGAGTATGTACAGCCTCAGTTCTACTTAAACCCAACAAGGAGTGGCTTACAGGCCTCTGGTGGACCAGTTCCACAGGAGAGGGTTTCACTATGGGACAACAGCAAGATTTCAACTCGCTCATGAGCACAGATAAAAACTCTGTTGCATCCTTCAACCTTCTGCCTAGAGTAGTCGTGGAGTATTTGTGCCACCTTCTTATACTATCTGAAGAATCTGATCCACCAAGATTATTACAGTGCAACACTTTCTATTTTTAGCAATTTCTTCAATTTGCATAAGGATGTTAAAGTGCCTGAGCTTGATGGTTATAGAATGAAAATAAAAGGGCTCAGGAAATGTTGTAGTTAATGGTGACATGAGAATTGTATCTATCCTGCACACACGCACTGGCAAACAGTAGACAAGCTGATGCAATATAACCTTGCAGAAAATGCAATGCATATATGAAAACCTTCTTCCTTGCAAAGATAACATTAACAAATGGATTTCTGGCTATTGTTTCTCTTCCCTTCAACATACTTGTTTTTCAGAGATTTCCTCTTCATTCCTAAAATTCAAACTTTAACATTCCATGGAAACAGGAGAAAGAATGAACTGGAAGCATGTGACTGTAATAATATCACATACTGGTGGCATAATAATTGAAATTCAAATTAATAATTTCATACTTGGGATTTTTAACTCTACTTTTGTACTTGATAAGTAGGAGAGATACAAACATAGAATTTATCTGATATAATCTTCAACAAACTCTGCAATAGGTACAAGACTTCTCCAAATGTTAGGCAAATTACTGTCTCCAGAGATTATTCAAAATTACTCTGTGCTAATTCATGAGAAGTCTTTTACTTCACCTTTGTTAAAACGGCCATCTGGTTAAAGACATGTATTTTTTTCATCTTTTCATGGGTTTGCTAAGACAAGTTTTGCTCTAATGTAGAGTTAAAATCATAGTATAAAACCTGTGATATGAAGAAGTCTCTCACTGGACTGCATCAGCCAATTCACTGCCTAAAGATACTGTTCTTTAACACTAAGTACTAAAAATGTAAATAATTATTTTGTTATTTAAATTTTATGAAACATACAGATGACTGTAATTATTTAATTTCAAATGTCTGTAGACTTGTTACTTATTTCCTTTTTAGAATACTAAAAAAATCTAACATTTACTGGAAGACTCCTTTGATCATCATATACTTACATAATTAAACAGTTCAGTCGAACAAAAACACCACAAAAACTCTTCACTATTTATAACGAGCAATCTTTAAAGTTCACCCTTCTTTTTCTACACTGGCTAGTTAAAGATTTTATCCATTGAAGTGGATAGCTTCATCATATTTTTTCCTAAATATAATGCATGAGCTATTTTCAGGCCACTCAAGGAAAGTCTTGGTGTATAATACCAAACTCTTTGATTTGTTGCTGGCATATTCATTGCAAAATGTCATCTTGTCATGTTTTTAATGGCCATGGCCAGAGAATGCTTATGATCATTACTGATTTAGATCACTGATTTCTTCACACTCAAAATCACTCCAGTATACAAAAGCAGAGAACCTCTACTGAATTTAATTTTGAAGAACAGTATCTCAGACTGAGCTTTCTCTTTTCTCTGAAAAGTCAATCAGATTAGTAGTGTGCACTCATACAGCTCTCAATGAATATAAACTAGAAGGAAGTTGTCTATGTGCTATGCAGAATTGTACAGGCAACTCTCAGTTGTATGTGGGTGTGTAACCCAGGTTGCAGATTAGCAGTGCTACGCTAAAACAAAGCAGAAAAAAAAAGGAAAAACACCCACCATTCTTCTTTGAATTTCTGATCTCACTTTTTACTTCAGCTAACTTCATTCCTTGACAAATGTAATACACATAGGAAATTCTTATCCAATGTGCACATGCATGGTATTACCTATGTGTTAGCTCTGTGCAGGTTAGTCTAATCCATTTCTAGCTTCAATAATTGAGAGCTGACTGTGTAACTATGAAAGAGCCCAGCAAACCCACCTTTTTATTCAACATTTGCTAAAAACCAATTGCTTGTTGAAATACCTCCCTAATTCACCTCAAAAATCATCAGTTCCCTTTTATATAATTTTTTTAAACCCACGTGTAATAACAGCTTGCTGCAATACTGGATTCTTGTTAACATAAATAAAATGCTGACATGCTTGAAAGGCAAAGCAAAAGCAATACAAGTGAACAAACACAATGAACTTAAAAGCAGATAGAGTGGATTCCTCTGCCCCCAAGGCCTAGAGACTGACAGAAAGCCATTTTATAATAATATTTTGTAGCTGTACCAAAACCCTTGCATTAATTGGCTAAATGTACATTTTACTTATTTAGAGGGTCATTAACACCAAATATGCTTTTAAAAAATAATATGCCCTTGGGCAGTGCAACAAGAACAGTGGTTTTGTTATGAAGGATTTGGGAAAGTTGTTTCCTGCTGTCCCCTCCCAACTCTCATTTTTCTCTACACAGCTGAAACTGGATCTACTCCATGACCAAAGACAGAGATACCCAGTCCACTCGCCAAATGCCCTGAGAAGATGACTCCATGAGCTGCAAAACCAGCTGGAAGGAACTGGCGGTCCCTCTCTGTTCTCACGAAGGGAACCCAGACACTGACAACACTGGGAAGATGCTGCAGGATCTTATCTACTGGGGAGGAGGGATGGCTGACATACTTCTCAAGGAGAACGATAAATACAACACTCAGTATAGGAAACATTTACTCTTGTAGAAGGATTGATGGAAAGGCTGCCAAAGGGCCGGTGGGGCTACAGAGGGCAGGAAAACAACAGGTGCAAGACAGCCTTTTCTCCAGGGAATTTGTTCTTACTGGGTTTTTCTGTCATCAGAAAATTATAATTGTTATCTTCACATTACCAAAAGCATTAAAGATCAATGCAGATATAAAATAGTGTGATATTATTTTCTATTCTGAAAACAGTAACCCACCAGCCCTGTATTCTAGCTTTGGCAATAGCTTAACTCCTGTACTAAAATGAAAGCAAAAGGCTTTTCATACTGTGACACAACAGTGTATGAATTGGAATGAACCTTCTTGCTCCTTTGAATTTATACCTTAATACATTAGTTTTGATATGCTGACTAGGATCAAAATGACAATGATGACAAAAACTGCAAGCACTGCTTTAATTCATGCATACATACAGTTCTTGTAGGAATCTCTCTAAACTACTTGACATCCTGTGCCAGTGAGTTCCACTGAGTAGTAACTTTGCACAAAATGTTACTTCATATGTTGGCTATTAATTTCACTGAACAACCCCTTGTCCTTTTAATGCTGGAGAAAAATAAAAGGAAATACTTCTGTCACAAGACTTCTTACTGGAACAATTATAAAAAATTCACTTAAGAAAAAAATACCTGTCCTCTGTCAGGTAGTAATACAGTTGCATATTTTCAGTATAGTCAAAGGAATCATATTCATATCAAAAGAAAAACATTTATCAAAATATTTGCTTTCAGACTTATTTACTGTTTATTATTTTAATTTACATCAGTTACTGCTTGCAAAACTTCCAGGGATATATTTTTAATTTTTTTTTTCTCTTTTCCCACTGCATAGTAAATACAACCTTCTTAGTATTTCAGAAGCATAGTACTATAGAAATGTTAGGGCCTGCTTTTGCTACAAATGAAGTTAATGGGAAAACACCAACTGACTTTATCAGGAGTTAGGTCAGGCCCAGATTTGCAGCTTTTCAAATTTCATAGTTGAAAATTTTCTGGCTAATCCTCAGAACTGACTACTTCTACAACTATAACATTATTTACAACTTTATTTATATTTACTTCTTTATTACAATATGTAATATCTATGTTCCTTGTAAAGGTTACTATTTTATAGAAATTAGACTGAAGTTATTGCCAATCAACCTTTTAATAACTTAAGTGGGATGACTTTCAAAATTTTTCTCAACATACAAGTCAGTTTTTATTCCTTCTTGCTATCTCTGACAACTGCTTAACTACCTTAATTTCAAAGCCTTTTTCAGTGTAATAAAAATGTCCTTTTGGTAGAAGTTTATTGGTCCCATTTCAAATTACGTTCTAAAACATTCTTATACTGATGAGGACTCATTATTTTAGCAATTTTTCTGTTTCAACACAGTATATAAAGCCATGCCTCTCAACCAATCAACCTCAGTATAAAAGTGTATGTGAGGTCAAACAGATCGCTCACCAAATCTTTGATCGAGTTGTGTGATCACAAACGGACGCAACTGTCTGAATTGCTGCGTATGTTGTATAATGTTATCATACAAATTTAAGCACTTCCATTATTGACTGCTGCTTGTGTATGTATATATTAACTTGCTGGTCATAAAACTGCAACAAAGGACAAGATAAACCAATACTGAATTAAGACCTCTAGTCTTGTCTCTCCCAAAATTAAGAAAAAATCTCTGTTCTTTATGATTGACCAACTCATGATGTTGTGTTTCAAATATACACATATTCCAAAATGAAACTGTGAAGTTAATGTCAAATACTGTGTTGTAACTTTAAATATAACTGACATATTAGAACAGATAGATGGGTAATTATGATAAACTACACAATAGTGCTACTGTAGATAATATCATTTATCAATCCTGTGGTCCCCATCATTCATGCATTTACAGTTTGGGAATACAGTGACTGCAAAGGATAATAATTCATAATGGCTACATTATCAGTACTTCATGCTAGCTCACTAGACAAAATAAAAAAGGTTAATTGTATAACTGGAAAAATGTAAAATTTTATTCCAAGAAAATTAACAAGCTACACAGGTAAATTTTGGCAAATGCAACTTTATATTGAAATCCACACATCTGTATCTGAAAGAAGGAAAGACTCACAGACTCTAATGTATTTCTAAAACACTAAGAAATCATATTATATGCTTTCACAAGTTAAAACTTAAATAATTTAAAACAACCAATACACCAAAATGTGCAGAAAATATAAACAAGACTGTGCCTTCAGTAGAATAAATGCTTCACAAATTGTGCAAGATATCATACTAAGGCTGCGGTCTCCCCATGACAGCTGTCTCAAAATATAAACATACATCAACTGCCTGTGTTTCTCAGAACAAACTAGAAAGGGCGGCACACCTAGAAAAAAATCATATAATCCCAGTGATGTGCATATTGATTTTGGGAACCATTGGAGTAAAAAGGAAAAAAGAGGACTAAGTGATCTTTCATGCACTCCCAAATGACTGACCAGAGTTATTGATTCAATTTTTCTTGCTTATTTGCTTCAATGCTAAACAAAATGGAAGATACTAGATAACCCTTTAAGGCAACATGTGTTTATTCTGTATAATTGTAACTCTTCAATTATGACTGGATATTATCGTTAACGTTGCCTAACAGACTGATATCTAGCTTTTTAGAAAATATAAATAAGAGTCTATTAAACTTTATACCAAATCAGCAAAAAACACAGAATACAGTTAAATGTTAGTAATTTCACTGTTAAGGAAAATGGTATTTAGAAAGAGTAATATATTTGGAAAAAAAAAATTAAATTCAAAATCTGAACAAAAATACTGCTTTGGAATGCTCCTCAAAACTTACTCACAAGGCAAACAGATTTGTAAGTGTGATAATCCAATAATGCATGGCACATCTTTAATCAGTTACAGTACTTGAGTCCCCAGTTTTCAGTCTTTGCAAAATAATAATTGTATGAAATGTTTTAAAGGTCTTCAGATGTCTAAAATTAGTTTTATCAACACGTTAACCTCATATCAACTTAATTTATTAAGATGTCCAATGCTAATCTTTCTGATGTTCTTATTTTATGTAGTGATATACACAGCATTTAGCACTGATACTTAGCACCTGCTACTTTCATAATCTAGATTTCAACCACATAAAGGAATTCAGGGCAGTAGTTCAGTCCTTTGTTCTTAATTACAAACCTTCAGCAGTGGTCAGCAGGAACATGTTTAGGTTTAAAACAGGATTAGAGGTGAGCTATTGCAAAGACTGCAGAATGTTGCCCAAATCCTTACAGCTGCTGACATCCCATTCTTGATTTTCTCCTCAAGACATGGCTACAGGCCACAATTGCTTAGCAGAGAATGGTAGTGTTTCACAAGGCTAAAGATTTACAGATGCTCCCTCATATAACACAGTAAGGTTCCCTTGGTAACCTGGATTTTCTGCAGTAAAGAAGGGTTGTGCTGAAACAGCGCCTCAGCTCCCTGTTGGAGAAAATGCAGACAAAAGGATTGATTCCAGCTTGGGCAAAACTCATCCAGACAGCGGCCGTTAGAAATCCCCCAGGTACTACAGGCCCTCTTGCAAAAACTCTCCAATAACAGGCTACCAAATAGGGACCCCACAAGGTCAGAAAGAGAAATGTCATGATGTAGAACATTCTGCTGATTCTCTTCTCCATTTTGAACTCATCTAAAACCAGTAGCCTCCTCCTGCCCGTGGTGTTCGCATTTTGCCTGATTCCCAACAAGGTTGGAGGTGTGGGACCCCTTCCAAATCCAGCCAGCCAATTAGCAGCTGCTTGACCACTCGCTCCAGGACCATGAAAAGTCCAGTTCTGGCTCACTGCTGCAACAAACTGGACTGGCTTCATTTTCCTGCGATCGTGAACAAAAAATATCAGCTTGAGGTAGACAAGCTGTGTGGCTAGGAGGATAAGAGCAAGAAGAAGCATAAATCCCAAGGAATCATTAGCCCTGAAGGAACGGTGCTGGAAAGTGCATTGGTCTTCCTCCCTAATGAACGAGTAGGTGCCCACGTCTAAAACTGGGGGGAAAGCCATGGCTACAGAGAGAGTCCAAACCATACAGATAACAGCCAAACAAGTCCAGAAGGTCAGTCTTTTCGTATAAAAACGGTGGTGGGCAATAGCTAAGTATCTTGTGACGCTTATGCAGAATAACATGAAAGCAGTGTGAAAGCAGGACAAAACCCCCAAAAAGGCAATCACCTTGCAAGTAAGAGTCCCATACGTCCAAGTAGAGCCATTTTTCACAGAGGTGAAAACAAATGGGAAACAAATTGCAGATCTGAGGATATCTGAGCAGCAAAGATCCAACAGGAAGTAGTAAGGAGCTCTATGCAAGGTCTTATCTTTGACTAGCAAAATGGAGATCAGAAGGTTACCCACAACACTGACTCCTATTATGAAACCCAGTGAAGTCAGTTTCAGAAAAGCTGTTAAAGGAGAGAGATTTTGTAAAATGTTGTCAGCTGCATGGCTGTAGTTCGCCATAGATGGATGGATGATATGTATATTGCCTCAGTCAAGTCTCATGATCTATATTTAAGAACAAGGAAAAAATAGATCCATACATCTTACTGAAAATGTAATCCACAAACAGAACTGATCTTGTGTCTAGTCATACAGTACATCCTCTTCTTTCTGATTTGTCATGCCATCAAAATATCTGAAAAAAAATCGAGCTATCAGTTCTTAAGTTAACACAAAATGATGTCAGAAAGTGCTAACAAAGACGTTAATTTATGGAGAATCAAATGAAGTTGTAAATTTGAGTACTATTGTTTGTTTTTAAAAATCATGAGGCTTTATTTTATATATACTTACTCTTCAGTATGATTGATTATTGACAGATTTGGCTGACCAATGCCCCTTATATTTGGTAGCACATATAATGTCACAGTTAAAGCCTCAGAGATTTTATGAATCAAAAGATTCCCAGTTTGCAAGCCCAAGAGTTAACCACTGACATCTTTTTTAAAAATCCCCAAAGACCACTGATATTTTGACATTACCTACATTTATTTTATGTCTACTGTATTTGTCTATGTTTTAAGAGGCAGCTGCTATGTTGATACGGATCACACCCAAAGAAAGCCTGCAGAATTTATGTTTTTTAACCCAAGTCACCAAAGAACATTAATCACAGTGTTAGTTTATGCATATTGTAAGAGAAACAGTATTCATGATCCCCCTCCCTTCCTTCTATAAACCATAATTTTATCATTTAGGCTTATAGATAAACAGGTATCCAGACAGTCGATAGCAGTATGCTTTAGGGTGTCGTTTCCCTTCCCTCTCCCCCCCCCGCTTTAATGCAAATCGTTAAAGCCTCGACATAATTCATAATAAGCAATGATCAGTGTAAATACTGAGCAAAAATAGACAACACAGCCAAGATTTAATGCCCATCTTTTCAGGAGGGCTAGTTTCGGTTATGCTTAGATAAACATATAAATTGATTTTTTTTTTTTTAGCTAATTAGGGCTCCGCAATTCCCACTAATCCTCCCAGTGAATCCTACCGGAACACATTTCATGCAATAAAATAAAATAAAATAAAGAACTGTCTGTTGCTGGGGGTTTTTGGTTTTGCTTTTCTTTTTTTTTTTTTCTCCCTCCAGAGCCAGGGACAGGAGCCACAGCAGGCATGATCAGGCTCCTTCGTTATTCACACGAAGTGTTTCCTATGCCACCTCGGGTGTACAAAGGATATTCCCACTGAATCCCAGCAAAAATTCTTCCATTCTTACCGTCCACAAAAGAGCCTGATTGCTGCTGTGTAAACAGAGGCTGATCAGATCATGGCATCGTTTTAAAACCATGAAATCAGGCTCCCCCTCCCCCTCCCGCCAGCCCCGCCGCTCCCCCTCCTCCGTGGATCTGTCCCCGCGGCGGCCGGCCCTGCCTCCGCACACACTCCCGCACGCTGCACACCCCGCGCTCGCTGGCACCCTCACACCGCCGCTGACACACACAGACACTCACACGCTCACGGGCACAGCCGCTCCCCCTCGCCCCGCCATGCAGGGCTGGACTGCGCCGCACTGCAAGGCAGCCCGGGCGCCGCTGCTTGGCATCAGCCGCATCTGCCGGAGCCGTGCGAGAGCCCCCCGCGGCGGGGAGCTGGGGTGAGCGGAAGAGGCATTGTCTGTGAGCGCTTCCATCATGCCGCTTCTTTGGAAATCACCCCCCAGGCCCGCTCCCTGAGCGGGGGAGCCCTCCCCGCACGCACCTGCAGCCTCGGCAGCCCTCGGCGCCCCCAGCCCCTCTCCTCCTACCTGTTGGTGCCGGAGATTCCCACATGCCAGAGCTGCTGCTTGCCGCCGACCGAGGGCTGCTTTATCCTCGCGGTCTTTTCTATTCTCCTCTGCTGTCTTTCATGCTTCTTGCTCTCAATCCTTTTCTTTTTCCTTTTTTCCTTCTTTTTTTTTTTTTTTTTTTTTTTTTTTACCTCGGTACCTTGGCTGAAGATCCAGTCAGTGGCTGTGGCGGCGCATGCTCGCCGCGCCTCCCCCCTGCGCGCCGAGCCCCGTCCTCCCCTGTCGCAGCGCCACAATCTCTCCCAGTAACGCAGCGGCGGCGGCCGCCTCGATGAGGGCACAGCAGCCTCGGCGCCGGCAGCTGCGGCTGTCTCAGTGAGGGCACGGCAACCTCCGCGGCGGCAGCAGCGTCCTCAGTGGTGTGCGGGCAGCCCCGGCGGCAGCAGCAGCAGCAGCAGCCTCCTCAGTGAGGGGAAGGCAGCATCCTTAGTGAGGGGAAGGCAGCCTCCTTGGCAGCACGTTCCCATCGCGATGCACAGCCGAGCTGGATTTATTGGCGAGCCTAGGCAAGCCAGTGAGGAAAGGAAGGGGAAGGAATTAGGTCCTGTGCTCCTTGTTTATGCCTCTGGGCTCCCCCTCCCGCCCCATTCGTTTACAATGGGGGTCTGGAAGCGCCCGCCGCGTTGCGCGTTGTAGCCTGTCAGGAGAGGGACCGGGCGGTTTCTTCAGCTGCTGCTGCTTGATCTTCCCGCTCGTGGCTCCTTTTCCTTTCTCCCGATTCCCACCCGGTGAATTTCTTCTTCCTGACCCCAGAGCCAGGCAGGACTCCTTAATAAGTGCCGTTGTTCGTGGAGGGCGCATTCGCCGCGGGGCCGTGAGGACCCCGCACCTTCGCCCTCGCAGCCCGTGGAGCAGCTTCCCAACGCGCAGTTCGAAGCCGGCGCAGAGCCCTCAGCGCTCTCGCTTCATGGCGGCGGGGATGGATCCGATGTCAGCCCGTTCCGTCCGCGGCAGGGCCGGCGTTCCCCCTGGGCGCGCAGGGCGGCAGCGGCGGCCGCCGCGGAGGAGCGCCCGCCCGAGCCGGCGGCCGGCGGGGATCGATCCCGAGCCGTCCCGATGATGTCATGCGGGCCGGGGGGCCGAGGCGGCGGCGCCGGGAGGCGGCGGGCTGTGGCCTGGGCCGCCGCAGGGGCCTCCCGCCGGCCCCCGCACCCGCTGGTGCCGCCGCGGTGAAGCCAGGAGGGAGCGGGAAGGATTTGGATAAGGCTTGAAAGAGCACGTCCCTCCGCCCTCCTGCCTCTTCGGTTTGTGTGGAAGTTTATCCGGGAGAAGTGGGAACATGAAAGCCGTGCCCCAAGAGTAATTCGCTTTGACCGCGAGGCAGTTGAGGAACAGCTTGTTTTGGGTCCAGAGATTTGGATCCTGAGGAACTTCTTCACTGGGAGCTTCCGTTCAAGGCAGAATAAATCCTTCTGGGGGACAGATTTATGGGGTTGATTCATAATGTGTGTCACATCCATGAGACCGTTAGTAGACTACAGGCATTTTTTAAGGCTGTTGTCAAGTTTGGGTTCTTTTTTTGGCACTTACTAGAAGGCATTGGAATTGGTGGCCAAACCACAAAATCAACGTCAGTAACAGTCTGACCAAGCCCAGAGGTCTGCAGCCACTGGAAAATACAGTTATTAAAAACCAACATAGCACCATTTCAAGCATGTGGCTTGTTTCAGCTAAAATTTATTCTTAGGCAGAAAACTCACGCAAAGCTCAGGTACCACACAGTTTTTTATTTTTTTTTCTGTGAATGTAATTATGATAACTTCGTGTTGGTGGTCATCTTTGGGGTAGTAGGCATTGGGTGGTTATTAAAGCTACTACTTCAAGATGCACTTTTCATGACCCAATCACCTAAGCTAAGCAGACCTCTCCAGCTATCCTTTTTCTGTTGTTAAATATATGTACCCACAGTGACATAGCCCATGACTTTTAAAGTAATTCTTAAAATGTGAAGCTAAGGCAGCAAGAACACGCACTTTAATAGTCTGTCTAATACAGCAAAGAATTCTCCAAAAGCCATGCATGAAACCGAAACATTTGCAATGCAAGATTAGGAAGATTTATAACATGTGGTACAGGATAACTATAGTATGATCATGGTCAGGGCCTATTCTTGCACTCTGATACATGTTTTTTTGTTTAGAGTAAACAATACAATGCAATCATTGTAATAAAATAGATTCAGTGCAGTAGGTTTTAACCTTTTCTGTCTGTGCTTTCTTAGAGTTGTTACAGAATTATATTGCGTTATAACATTTTAAAACTTGCTTTCCTTTTAGACCTGTCACAGACTGCTTAGAAGTAATCCACGGACTTCAGAATTCATTCAGAATTCAACCACCTGTTCAACATTAATCCATTTGTCATCATAGGTGTAACCTGAGAGCCAGTGCTCTAATTTTGTTCAACAAAATGTAGACATTCAGACTGAAGTGATGTATAACAGCTAGTTTTCCATCGTAGTCTATGCTGAAGAAGACATGCATTAAGGAGCAGATCATGTGAGTCACAAGTCTGAAAGCCGTTCTATGCTTGAACTTTATTCTTTTTGTCATAAGGGTAAATACAGGCAAGAGAAATCTTTGCTACAAATAAGAGATTTCTGGCAGAGTGACATAGTGCTGTGTTAAACTGTTGCAGCAGGAGCAGGTCACATCATCCATGGAGGGAAAAAACCCAGAAGTCACGGGGTTGGGAATCTGGGAGGTGAAGGCAGATGCGATGAAGACGGCTTCACGAAGCAAGAACCTGGAAACGAATGTGCAATTGGAAGGCGTGGAGAAGAAGAGATCTGTAATGACAGGTGAAGAGGTCTGTGCTGACTAGTTCTTCAAAACAGCTGAGCTAGAGAAATGAAAGGTTCAGAAAAAAAAAAGTAAGGCAGCCCTTTTTTGCAAAGTGAGTGGATTAGGGGTAGTGAAGAAGAATTTCTTGGGGCTTTGGCAAAAGGAAGGATCCTGGATCCTGAATAAATTGCCCTTCAGACAATATAAGGGGGGCAACACTAAGAGCAACAAGAAGGAGGTTTAAAAACACAGAGAACCCATATAGGCATCTCAGAAGAAAGAGGTGATTTCTCTCAGGGAAGTAAATAACTTTCTCTGCCTTTTTTGTTTGTTAGTTTGGGGTTTTTTGTTTGTTTGCTTGTTTGTTTTACTTACATGCTGTTTGCCAAGAAGGAAGGGTAAAGGGAGAGAGTGTAAGAGAAGTGTGGGGAAAGCACACACAAGAGTGTTCGTGCGCCCAGTAGAGCTATCAGCACATTGATTAGAGCTTAGAGCTCTCATTAGAAAATGAGAGACCCAAGATTATTTCCATGATTTTCTGCCTTAGATCAAAGATGTGAACCATCCCCACGTTTGGACAACTCTGCTGCAACTAGTGCAATACTCAGCTTTGTTGCTGATGACTGAGGATCCTGTATTCCAGTTGTTTAATTTTTGTCCAATTTAAATACTGTTCAATAATGACCCAGGAGCTGTGTCTAGTGAATTGGATGCACTAGTTCCATTCACTGATCAAGATCATCTTATTGGAGAACCCTGCTTTGATATTCTGAGACTTTGGTATCATCTGCAGATCTCAGCAGCTCATTCCCATGAGGTGGTAGTGATGCTTAGGTGCATGTGGCCAAGGTGCTAGGAATTTGGGCGCTGGGGTGGGGGACAGTAGAATACAGAGGAATTTTGTTGGTGTGTAAGTAGCATTTCGAGTACTTGCCACCTGATTTCTTTCGAGGATATATGCCCCGAAATCCTATACCACAGTTGTGAGGCAGGTGAGGATGCAGGGTGATTCTCGTTGTTTTGAACTTTTTCCTCAGAATGGGAGAGGTTTCTGAGAAGTCTGACACTGAGAAATTTCACTAATCGAGTCTGAGGTAGAGATAGGGCTACAAGACAGGCTAGTGATAACAAGTAACTGTCAGTTGAAAAGATGGGGTGAGATATTGGCCTCACCAAGGTCGGTAACACCTCTCAACTATTTCAGTGGGATGAGGATTTCAGCACGGGACCAGAAGTTGTGAATACCTAAATGTAAAGTACTCACGTCCCTTTTGTCTTGACCATCTCAGTAAGTAACGTATTTACACACTGTCTTGAAGCTTGTATATATGCAATGTCAACCCAGTCTGCATAATGCAAACTCTGAAGCACTGTAGGATTTTCCAACATTTCTGCGAAACAGGAGAGATAATCTGCAAGGTGTGCCCACTCCTGTGCAGAGGCCAGCACAAGATTTATTGCTTAAGAGCCTATGATTGATGCTATTGAAGTACATCCTTTTCAAAGAATTCTCAAGGAATTCTTCCAAGAGAAATTTCTTGCCTGTGCAGTAGATTTGTGCAACTTTGGAGTAGTATTTAAGTAGGACTTGTATAACATGGAGACCTGTGTAGGACCCCTGCACAATAGAGAATTTCACCTGCAATATATTTGGTTCCTGTCCTTGGTAAAGTGTTTTCAGAGCAAAGACATTTGTTGGCAGTGTCTGCCTCCTGGGTTGGCTCTCAGCACAGACATAAATTTCACCCCACACTGAAAATCTCTCTAGTCGTCTCCACTCATTGATGCATGTTTTCACCTATACCAAAATTATGTTCATGTGGCTATAACAATTCTTCTAGATAATAACTGTATTTTTGTAATGTTAGTATTCAGCCAGGTCCTCAGATGTTTTATAAATAGTTCTCAAAAACATAATTTGGTATTTTAAAAAAAAATTTCGTAGTTGTCTTTCGATAATTTTTGTTCTTAAAAGTAGATCTATGTTGCATGTTTACACAGGGGTAAATTAACGTTTAAGTAAAAATACACACATGCGTATCTGCTGAGCATATGAAAAAGGCTTTGTCCTTCAGAGGAAAACTTCTGCTCTATGTTACTCTAATGGAAGTGAGACACCAATATGCTTCTGAAAATCCCTTTAGATATTTTCCTGTATCCTCAGACTTCTAAACACCTTTTACCAGTTTGTTCATTAGGACTGTAAAGTAAGCCCCTGGTGGCCTAGTGGTTAGATCGCAGGACCTTCACCGCTGAGGCCTGGGTTCGATTCCAGCCAGGGATACTC
>JAWMRA010000041.1:25181334-25200798 GCA_035584735.1 Pseudotriccus pelzelni | reverse complement strand
AATGCGCAGGCTGGAAGGTGTAAAGACCTTCCCCGGTTCTTCGTTCGCGAAGACTGGCCATTTACTTTACTTTACATTAGGACTACATTTGAAAGGCTGGACACGTTTTACATACATGTTTTGTAGATACAGTGTTAAACTGTTGGGCAATTTAGGTAGCTGGACATGTAATTACTTGACTTCACTTGCATATGAGGTAGTTAGAAATGCAAATGAACTTAACTGTAGCCATGAGTAATTACCAACTTTAAATTGCATTGCTAATTGCTTGTGCCTGCAAAAAGATAAGATACATTTTTAAATTGCTGGACTTCACAAATTGTAGTTTTACATATATAATTTAGAGGGAAAAAGAGAGTGTTAGAGAGTCGAAGGTCCATAGGTGGTCTCTGTTGTTTGTGCACCACATATATGTTGTCCTGTACTGAAAAATTACCTAAGTGCTTGCTTTCACAGCCAAGGAGGAGTGATAACAAGTAACTTAAAAGAGATAGTCACATCTACAGAGATGCAAATCGGTCACTGAGCTCCACAGAAGGAAAAAAACAAGGAACTTAATAGTATCTGAAGAAGTAGTTCCAAGTAGATATCTTTGTTGAGATAATATTTTGGAATGGTTGAGAATAGTTGAGAATATTTCTCTAATACTGTAATCTTGGCTCTGTCAATATAAATCATATTTATAAATAATATTCAAAATATAATCTTTAATTTGTTCAGCTCAATTTTGGTTTGTTTGGTTTTGTTTTGTTTATTTTTTTAAAATAGCACAGGGTAAGCACTATCTTGTATGCCTGTATAACAAATTTTTTAATGTGAATTATTCTGAACTTGCAGTGTTGTTAGTGGGAAGTATTGAAATTCTTATTCTAGTTTTTAGTTAATATGGGCAGCACTGTAGAAACACCTCAGTAACAGTGTCTACAATGAGATCCAGAACTACTGACCTCAGAAGGACACTTGCTGTTATTGCCTGCATGCCTAGAAGGAACCTTTTGCCAAAACTTCAAGAGAATGTGAACCAAGCTTACTGGAATTCCTGCTGTATCTAGTTTCTCCACTCTCTTTCTATGCCAGAAAACATGTTGATGCTTTGGTAATTGAATGTGGAACAGGAAAGAAAATACTTTCTTCTTTTTCCATTACAAAAAATAAAATACCATTCCTTACAAATCTTATAGATGGGACTTGTTGAAGCATATGCATAGACACAGGAAATAATCTTACAGAGGTAGTGATTCATTTATTTAATGTATTTACATCTGCAGTTTAATTAATCGAATTAATTGTACATTTTTTAGTATAAACTACATTACAATATGTCTTTCAACTACTTTAAATACATTTCATTTGCTTATTTGTTTGTCTTTGCACAACATACAGTAGTGTGAATAAATAACAGTGTTACAATTCAGCAACCAAAATAGTTGAAAGAAGCAATGCTGAACACAGTTAGGAGTTGATGACTAAATTACCATGGCTGAAAGGCATGATTTTTGCATGAGGCTTATCTAATCAATAATATGAAAGCAATCTGGTGAAAAACAGGTAGAAAGTCTTTCAGAGTTTCGAAGTTGAATTGGAAGTGCTGACTCAGGGCCATGCTAATGACTTTCTGGTTCTAATGCATAGCTAAGCAGTCTTGGCTTCTTTGGTTGACTGTTGTTCTCATGTCTTACCTTCTGACACTGTATCAATCATGTTTGGATAGAAGGGGAGTGCTCCCACACAAGATTTCCCGTTGGTGCCAATCAGCACCTCAGGACCGCTAAGACAGAAAGCTCTGTTAGGTTACTGCAGTGTGGGATCTGTTACTGTGATTTTAGAAGCTTTAGAGAGCTTGTAGACTTTCTTTTTTAAATGAAGTGTCTGATTTGTGTTGTTTGTGCACCTCACCCCTCCTCATATACTATGTTTTATAGTCCTTTTGTCTATGCTACTTTAACACTTGATTTTTAAATAAAATGCTTTCTCACAGACTATGCAATGCTCCTGGTTTACGTCACTAAATGGAAATTCAAGTCTTGAAATCAGCTAACCCTGCTGAAGCACACAGCAGCTCTGCAGTGTCATGGTCATTAACAGTGCCAATCACAGCATTCAGGAACACTTTTTTTCCTATCACCATTACAGGCTTAGTGGAACACCATGGAACAAAATGAATGGGGTTAGTGACATTACAGTACAGAATGCTTGCCTGGAGAGAGAAACCTGAAGAGGCTTGAGAAGTAGGGGAAGGATGACTTCTTCCAGCTGAGCTGCATCCAATGTTTTTATGCATCCAATATTAAGCATAGACAGCCTCATGTGTGAGATGCACAAAAGTTTACCAGTCATGTAAACCTACTCTATCCCAAGCTCTTTCATAGCTTTCATAGTCTTCCATGGCATTTATGGATATGTGCAGAATGCTTCTTTGTCAGGCTGAGGGGACTGCTGGGCTGGCAGATATAGCTCTTTTAGTGCTGTTGGCTCACTAGAGGTCATTAGGATGTGGTTAGGGCCTAATGAAAGGATTGATAATGGTTCATTATTTTTGTATACTTTCTGTCATGATACTGTGTAACACCTAAGTGAATTTATGCACATTTCCTTCCCTTCACCGCCTTTGAAACCTAGAGGCTGATTTTAGTGAAGTCTGACATGTGAGAAGAGAGGTCGCAGAGGCAAGTGAGGTTCTGATAAATTTTGAGAATGTAGGTGTTGGCTGCTTGTCCTAAAGCCTTTTTCCTTGGCTGGCCACCACTTTCAGGATGGCCACCACTCCCTAAAGACCTTGGTCTGTAACTGAGGCTTCAGCATACAGTGATTCATCTGCTGGTCAAGACTGGTCATGGCCTGGAGTCTTAATCTCTTCCCAGTCTGAACTCTTTGTGACCAGGCTTGGCTGAGCTCAGCTGTGGAGATGAACAGGACACTGGATATGGCACCACGGTTTCTGTATCCACAGCAGAATGGCAAGTAGCAAAGACCATGCTGGCAGGCTACAAACGCTATCAAACCAATCAAAAGCCACACTGCTGAGCTCCTCCTTGCCTCTGCTGCACTTAATACTCCAATTCTTCCTGTGCTCATAGAACTATTTGCATGATTATAATTAGTACACAGGGATGTATATCAAATCAATTTCTTTTGTAGAGCTGACATATATAAATACTTCCATTTTCTGCAATCTTTAAGGTTTAGATTAGAGGTGAAACATGGAATGGACAGTGTGTTGTAGGATTAGAGAGTCTGTTAGGCAATAGAATTTTCTATTTCTAGCAATATACTGAGGGGGGATTTAAAAATAATAGGATAAAATAGTATAACTGTCACTGACAGCTTTCAAAGAACTTTTAGGCTGTGCTTAGGGACAAAAATTAACAATGTCAATGTAAGAAATACTTATTTTTTGCTGATATGACCAGTTCACATGTAGGCGTTAACCTTCCTATGGATTTATTGTTCAACTTTTATTTTAATTTAATACATACTGTGTATCTATTTTATATATATGGATTTATATGTATACATATGTTTTATATACTACAGTGCAATGACTCTGGACTGATTTAATGCTCTGTAAAGAAAATATGAATTGTTTAAAAAGGTATACTGCTGAATGCTTTTGCATGCATAAGATTGAGACAATAGAGAGTCAAATCTGCAATGTCTGAAATGAAGGGTGAACACTGGTCTTGCAAGCAGCCACCATGAATATATGTTCTACTAGAGAGCTTCAGGTCTTATGATCTAGAAAATGAAAATAGTCTTGGATATTTTTGTGTCAGCTTAGCTGTTCTCTGTTCATTGCAACTAATTTGATATCTAGAACCTCATGCCATGATCCCATTTTGTCAGTTTGTTGGATATTAAACATGAAATGTTCTCATTTATATGTAGAACAAGAAGTAATTTTAAGTTTTATGCTTGCAAGGATGCAGAGAACAGTTTCTCTCTCAGTAAATTGTTTTAAGAAACACAACAGTTTGAATTCTGCAGATACTATCAGAACATTACTGTGAGGGCACAATAGGAGGAACTGTATGAATGCAGCTCTAATGCAACTGTAAAACTATAAATATAAATTTATTACTGCATTGCCTGTCTCATGGAGCTATGAAAGAATGGATGTTTTATTTGAAATGTCACCTACAAAACTAGTCAAGCCTAATGTTAAAAAACAGCAGTGTCTTTTGATTGATCTAGTATTTGCATATAGTCAGGCAATGTGTGAGTGTGGTATTTAAAGAAAAGGGTGAAAAATTGAGCAGAAACAAGGTGTTGCACTGTACTACATAAGACAGTCTGCTGGCGGGAGAAACACATGGGGTCTGGTCCAAGATGCTTAGATTGCTAAGTGCTGATTTTTCTTTGTTTTCTGATCAACTACAAAATGTCAGGCCATGGAACAGGGACCAGGACCCAAATCTTGCCATAAGAGGCAGCTTTCCTAAGTAGCAGACATGGGAGTCCTCTCTTGCCCACATCCCACCCTCCCTGTGTCATTGCTCTTGCATTTTTATATAAAGAGGGTCCAAGATAAACAGGAGACCATGCTTTCCAGGATTGCATTGCCTAGTACTCCAGGAAACTTTTTTTGGAGGTGGAAGACTGGGCTTCAGTTCCAGATCTTCTTTTTTGTGTGATGTAACTCCTAGGTGGATATGGAAAAGCTGGACTTCCTACAGCACTTGTACATTCACTGTGCTCAGCACTGCTGCTGATGTACCTTACCCAAACACACCACTCAGATCAGACTCTTGTAAGGACACTGCTGGGAGTGAGATATTTAGGTTATGCTCTGTCTCACATCTGTATCACAGAGATTCTGCACTTCACACTCTTCAGCAGTTCTGCACATGAATGGAAAGCTTGCAACCTCAGGTCTAAAGTGTAAATGTCAATTGAAAATTGAGCACGGGAAAGTCTCCTGTTGCTGCACTGAGGGATTTCTGCGTCTATTTTTGGAGAGTTTACATCCTAAATTCTGTTCAAGTCATGTTTTAGATATTTAAACAACAAAACTATTTTAAGCTTTTACAGTTCCTTACTACATAATTTTATTAAGCCTCACTGAACTTATTTGCCATTATTAAATCAAAATGTACAAATAAGAGATCTAAATAACAGTAATCTGTTTTTTCTAACCTGAGATATGTAACTGGACAAAAAAGCACTCTTTTAATGATTCAGCACTCTTCCTTATAGTACAGTACCAGCAGTAGCCAAATAAAACATACTTCTGTAATTCTATGCTACATTGTAAATTTGGTATTAATGTAACACTTCAAAAGCTAACAACTTTTAGTTGATATACTGTATCTCTCTATTACGTACCATATCTCTTCATAAATATGCATGCCTAAAAAAACTGTGGAAATTTAAGGAGTTTATATAAAACTTATGAATTCTCTTTGATAGCACGGGTCCTCAAGATATACCTGTTTCAACCCGCATGCTCTATATTGAAAATAGAGCATTTCTTTCATTTTTTCTAATGTTTTTATCTCATTGAATTTTCCAAGGACAGTGTCACAAGGCCAACCATAATGAACATAATGAAATTCTGACAACATGAAATAAAATGGAAGACCTTCAGACAAGAAGAGCTGGCAATTGCTCAGAATGATTTACTTGCCCAAGTGGCTTAGTTACTAAAACATGGATCACATCTTGGGAAAACTTGGTGATGCTGAAAGAAAAGTAAAAGTTAAAAAAGAGAAGATAACTTAATAGCCATTCTAGAGTAAGACAGAAGACATCAGAAGAAAAAAACTTGGTGCAGGAATATAAGAAGTTATTTTCTGGTGTCACAGCCAGACAGAGGCAATTGAGAACACAGAATTAATGGAATTGCAAGGCTAGATTCAAATTCACTTTTGACCGATTTAGACAAACCTAGTTAGATAATAAATGGAGCTGGGATAGACTTCAGTGGATACAGAGAGAAGTGGGAGAGAGCAAAAGTAAAGGTCTTAATTATGAAACTTTCAGACTTCTGGTTCACTTGGCAGTCTTGAAGTACAATTATGAACCTACTGAAACCAAAACTATTTTACAGCGAAGTAGGTTTTCAGCCTTTAAAATCTTTTACCTTTCCTAAAAATCTGTAAGCTGGGAGTATGGATATTCAATTATGGCTCCCAGTGAACAGAGACAGTTAAATACCTTTCAAAAAAAAGAAATTAAAGCTAATTGCTTCTTTTAATGTAAAAAACCTTACATGTTTAATCATGCCTAGTTTTTGAAATTGAAAAAAACCAATAATAATAATAGGATGAATAATTACTGGTACTAAGAATATGTTGAGATTTTAACATTAGATTTCCAAGTGCTGAAATGAAGAAAGAGATACAAGTCTAGTAGACTTTGACTCAACATTATGATTTAAGGCTTAGGTATGCTGTAATGTGAATAAAACTACATTATATAGCAGTTTTAAGAAAGGATTTATGAAGTCTCTCTACCAAGGGATGGTGAAAGATTTGTTCTGGTCTGTTCAGTATGAGCATCCTAGAAGGAATTTTTGGAACCAGCGGGAGTTTCTATTATTTTTGTAGTAAGTTTAGAGAAACATATGTACTTATAAAACTCTTTACAAATGTACTAGTTTCATAAAAGCTACACATTTCTCAACCTTTATAATAAGACCAGAAATAGTTACTGTAAGCAGGTGGCAGGCATCAACTATTTCAAAAAATGAAAAACACAGTCTTTCACTCATGAGGTTTATTTCCTTAGTTTTTGTTTCCTGTGAAACCGGAATGCAGCTTTTGAAGCACAGGACAAAGGGAAAGTGGGTTTTCATCACCAGATAATGAAAAAACAAAAACCCAGTGCTGTAAGAGGACATGGAACTCTTATGGAGCAAGTTGCTCAGCTACTACTACATGAGAGACAGTGTATTTAAGATATGTCTGCCAGAGCCTCCTTGCCCTGTTTCTATGACGTTTACTTCCGAAGGCCCATATTTAACACCAAATCAGGCAATTTTCATTGGTTTGAGTTACAACTGTTGACATTATAATATATTAAGGCAGCAGTCTGACAACTATTATGTACAGCCAATTTTAGATTATTTTGGTAGTGTGCATAAGGTGATCACGTGATCTACATTCACTATTGGAAGGTCAGTATTCCTTTGGAAGTGGAAGGGATTTTAATTTTAATTCCGATTAAATGTATTGGGAGTTAAGCAGAGAAACCTCTGGCAATACTCATAAAAGTTCAGATTTCTAGTGCTTTACCTTTCTGTCTACAGCTATAATAATTTCTTTGCTGGCCATTCTGAAATTGAGAACATGTAATCCATTTTACTGGGATTTCAGTGTTACTTCTAGACAAGAAAATTTATGAAGTTCTCATTTAATACACAGATCCTCATGTAGACTAGGTGAGGGGAGTTCTTGAGGAACAGTTTGACACAGACACAAAACAATTACTAAAGTAATAAGACCAGCAAGGCAGAAAGGTAAGCAGATGTACATCAAATGTGTACAACACACATATATTTAAAGTGTGTGAGGAGGCACTTTATATTAGCACAGTGTCCTCGAGAGTGGGCTGTCTGATGGATTTCCCTTTGCCTCGGTTGATAAATCTTGGGGTTGGGGGGGCAAAACAATGGAGTCTAAGTTGAATACACTAGTTCTGATGTGTATTTGTGGAATAAGAGTGGAGAGAATAATTTTTTCTAATATTTATTAGATGTAGGTCAAATAATTTACTGGTAGCAGACTGAGAGAAAAAAAAGACAGAATCTATTTTAAGAACCAATTTAGATTTTCACATAAATGGAAATCAAGAATAATTCTACTGCCTTACACAGAATTATAAGGGCTGGTGCAAGGTCAGAATGAAACCTCTTGTGTTTTCTGTTCAAAATGAATTTAAATCAGGATGACTGCACTGATTTCAGCAACTTCAGACAGTTTTTAAACCAGATGAAAATTTGGCATTCAGTTATCAAAATAAATAATTCAGCTAATATTTTTCTAAGGCAAAAGATGGAGATAGAGTCTGATGTGGCTGCAGTTCCCCATGAGCACCATCTGGCGCAAGGTGGACTTCTGGTCGAATGACAGTGACTGCTCCATCCTATCAATGTAAGTACTGCAACCAAACCTGTATTTTGTCTTTGACCTTGTCCTAAATTACCACTGATATCAATGGGAACTCCATGTGCAAAAAAGTTTTTTATTCTGGCTCTCAAATCTTAATATTTTCAAAACATTGACTTGGGCAGGAGTTGACATAATTCGCATTTGGGGCTTTGCACTGAAGCGCTTGAATTCCATGTGGAGTACTATACTAGCCTCATAAACCCATGTTTAAAAATCCCACTCTGAAAAGAGGATTACTGAACATGTGCTGTATTTGCTCCCTTTTTGCCATAACCTTTTAATGCCTCAGGGATTGAGTTTCACTAGACGCAGTGGGAGAATGCTGGTACATCTGGTTTCCCTGTGGTCTTACATGATGACTGAACAGCCTCACAGCTTTTGCAGTCAGGTTCCCTATGGGCTCACACTGTGATTAGATTTGTTCACCACAAATATATCCTTGTTTGCCATAAAGATACAAGTGAATTGAGCTTCTGTTTATGCATCCCATTTACAACTAGGACTTCATAGAATCATACAGCAAATTAGGTTGGAAAGGACCTCTGGAGGTCACCTTGTGCATTTCTTGGCTCAGTCTCTTCCCAAAGATGATTTCTTTTTCCCCTTTTGTGGATGGAAAATTTGGAAATATCCTTTCAGCTGACAGTGTCCTCTGCTTTTCCACTTCTCCAGGATGCACTAATCCCAGTCCACACAGCTACCATATTTTAAAATATCGTATACAGAGTATTCAAAAATTAAGTGTACCAACAAAACTAAATTTTGAAATGTGAAATTTGGCATGTAAGAATTTTAAAAATGCATAAGTCACACAGCTATTCCTGAATGTCTAAACAAATAGCTCATCCCCTATCTGGCTTTTGTCACAGCAGGAGATGACTCCATGGAGCAAGAGGGTACCAGTGGTCTGGACATGCATTTGGCACCCAGGGAGACACAGCTGTCTGTCACTTCCCAGGCAGGATTTGAGGTTAGCCAGCATTCCATGCGTCAGGACAGCCTGCTGCCATAACCCTGGCATGGGGGATGGTTCTGGAAAAGTTATATGGGATTCAAAAGATACAGTTTGGTCATCCCTTTAGCAGAGCTTGATTTCAGTTTAGGACAATAAATTTTTTTGAGCTGACTTCATTGAGATTCTCCCCAAGGCTATATTTATTATTAGATGACACTGACTTGTTCTTGGAAAAGCACTTCTGGCCAATTTTTAATGTAAAATATTTTTGGGGATTTATGTTTTCTTTTTGCGAATACAATAGAATGGAAAACATGGCTTTGTGACATTTATTGCTGAATACTGGTTTCTTATTGGCAAGAGCTCCAGATACACAATCAACATCTATAATCTTTATGAAGAGATGAAAAGTTACTTAGGTAGGGCCCATTGCAATATTACTTTTTATGAAAAAGGACTTTTTTTTTTTTAGTAGATATAGACTACTTTATGGATGATATACTGTCTGCAATTATCAGATAGACTTTTGGAAGTTGACCACAAATGGCCTTTCTGAAAAGATTAAATTTTAAAAGAGATCTAATTTTTCCTTGCTATTCATGCAGACACTGAAATAAATATATGCTTTTGAGGAAAAATGAGTCAACATGGCTTCAGCTGATTCTCCAGGTCATTTGAATAGATTCAAATAAAATTTAAAACTGCTACCATGGGACTTATGAATCATGTTAGGTTAAATTCTGAGAATTAAGTGCAGGTATTGAACATGTAATTTCCATAGCCATATCAGTTCAGAAATAGGTTGGCAGACAATGTCCTTGAACAGTTCTAGAATTAAAGACATTCTCATTTCACAGGTAACTCATGAAATGGAAAGTGAACATATTTTCGTAAAAGTGACAATTTTCTTCAATTCTCCCAAGATTAAAAATGGTAATGTTTTAGGACTGTTGCTTTTCTGTGAAAAGGTAGAGAAGGGACATGCAGGTGTACTATTTATTATTAGCATCATTGCAGTGGGTGCAAAATGTTGCACAAACAGAAGAAGAGAGAAACAGAAGAAAAAGACAGACCTTTCTCTTCTAAGTTTTACAGGATTGTGTTGCTCTGCAGTATTTTAACTCTGTTCAGGAAAAGAAGGTAACTTCCATGCTTTTATATTTGCCAAGTGGAGAGTAGTAGTATGACAATGTATACAAAATTTTAGTGCCTTGAACGAATGGCAGCTGAGAAAACTGCTGGTACTGTTGGTTCCAGTCAAAATTTCCAAGGCAACGACTAGCGAGGAGGAACACAGACAATATAGGAAGGCTGAAGAAGAACACAAACTTTAACCCAACCCAGCAGCAAGCTCTAATTTTCTGCAATAGTGTGCTTAGGGACACCTTCCCCACCTCTAATGTTTGCAACTCCTAGGTCTGATGGAGGGCACTCTGCTTTCAGGCCTTCACTTACGCTGTGTATTACATCCTCAGCAAATTTGCTGATGTCTCCAAGCTGGTGTAGATCACACACAAGCTGGTGTAGATCACACACAAGAGGAAAGGGGTGCCACCCAGAGGAACCTTGACAGGATGGAGAAGTAGGCCTCCTCATGAAGTCCAACAAAGTGAAGTGCAAGATTCTGCACCTGGGTCATGACAATCCGAGACACACCTACAGGTTGGGCAGAGAGGTGATTGAGAGCGGCCCTGAGGAGAAAGACTTGCGGGTGACAGTTAATGAAAAACTCAACGTGAGCTGGCAGTGTGCACTCACAGCCCAGAAGGCCAAACATTTCCTGGGCTGCATCAAAAGGAGCACGGCCAGCAGGTCAAAGGAGGTGATTCTCATCGTCTACTCTGCTCTTGTGGGGCCCCACCTGCAGTGCTGCATAGGGTTCTGGTGTGCCCAACATAAGGACACAGCATTGTTGGAGCAAGTCCAGAGAAGGGCCACAAAGTTGCTGAGGACAGGCTCACCTCCTGTGCAAAAACAGGCTGATAAAGTTGGAGCTGTTCAGCCTGTAGAAGGCTACATGGACACCTCATAGCAACCTTCCAGTATCTGAAGGGGGCCTACAGGGATGCTGGAGAGGTACTCTTCCTCAGGAACTGTAGTGATAGGACAAGGAACAACAAATTGAAAGAGAGGAAATTTAGTTTAGATATTAGGAAGAGGTTTTGCACGATGGGGGTGATTAGACACTAGAACAGGTTGCCCAGGGAGGTTGTGGATGCCTCAACCCTGGCAGTGTCCAAAGCCAGGTTGGCTTGGACCAACCTGGTCTAGTGGGAGATGCCCCCGAACATGGCAGGGTTGGGACTAGATGATCTTTAAGGTCTATTACAACCTCTTAACATTCTACGATACTGTGATTATACAGGTCTCTTTGTTAAGCAGTCTAAGGGACATTTTGTTTTGTTTTTCTCATGAAAATCTCTTGTTTTGATCTGATCAGATGAGTGATTCCGAAACAAAAGGCTCTGCTGACTGTCTAGTGTGCCTGCACTTTATGTGACAGAGCTTTCCACGCATTTTCAGATTTCATTATAGAGAAACTGAGCTAAGGAGACCAGTACAATGTCTGGAAAAGTTTTGAATGCCCATTATCATTTTATTGTTCTTTTAATTTTAGTTCAAAGATGTACTTTTATGTTATTTACCATATCATACTTGATATGTAACTGCTTGCTGGAAAACTTGCTTTCCAGATATTGGTAATGCAATACGTGGTGTTGCTGTGTATTCACGTGAACTTAAAATCTTCATAATTTAAAAACTGGTTACATTCTTTAACAATTGAACACTGAGCAGTGTATTCAGTGTCTAATGTATTAAAAACCAAATTTCTGAAGATTGATTTCAGCAGGAATTAAGTGGTTTGGGTCCTGTGCATCTTCAGTCACATCCAATTTTGCCCAATATGTTTTGCTGTGTTTGGTTCTGAATTAGTAGTCTTACTTTTCTCATCTGGTGAACAACCCACACTTTCTGTTGAATTCAGATAATTTACCAACAATTTGTTCAAGTGTAAACCAGAAGGACAACCAGATCCAGGCCCTGCTTTTCACCACTCCTAATAATTGCATCACTACACCAGTTTATATGTGGCAAACCTTTTACCAGATGTAAAAATGAACGGCATGGTTACTTTTGCAATATAATAATTAGAGCATTTATCATGGTAACAGACCTATTATCATTCATCCATTTGGCCATGTTTTATCTTATTGGTGAACTCAACTCCCTACTCCCTTCTCACAAAACTTATGCAAGCAGCTTTATGTAAAGAGGAACCAGGGTTTCAGATTGTGTCTGTGTCTAGTCAGCGTACAAGAGTCCCTGGGGTACCCAGGGAAAACTCCCATGGAAGGGCATGGTAGCTGAGAACCACAAGCACAGCATACTCCAAAAAACTCTGTGAGCATCCTGGAGACACCACCTGCTTCCCCTGACACCATCACAAACCAGTGATTTTCCGTCCACTTGTGCCAAGGATATGATTGGGATGCAAATATTAATACCTGTAAACTTATAAAGGTTTTCAGATAGAGGATGTCATAGAATTTCCAGGTCTCACAATAAAGCAGCATCACCACCAGCAGTAGGATTTATCTGAGTAGGAGAGAGCGCTCACAGCAGTGTTCACACACCCTGAGAAGCCAGTGCATTAGGAACTATGTGAAGCACGTGTATTCCAGCCCCAGGTATTGCTGTACTCAGCAGAATGGTAAGACTTAGCTGGTGTGCAGCACTTGAAGGTGCGTCCTGAGAAGCTGAGGACTTCCGTCCATTTGCAAATTTGCAAAGGGACTGTACACCGACTGTTAAATGTTCTAGGATGGCTAGTTTTTAGGTATGCTATGGTTAAAACATATGGAAGTCATAGCAGTCAAAAGCTATTCCTTCCTGACCTGCAGCTTTCTTGCACCAATTAGAGGGTAGATTGTATTTGTTAGGCAGTGAACATTGTGAGGTTGTTTCTACTTTCTGCTCTGAAAACAGCTTCTAATGGTATTAGTTTAGTGCAAAAAGTGGACTGCTTTGTACACTACTTGAAATCCCAGAAGAATTAGAATCCTATTTTCAAAAAGCTGGGATAAAACAAGCTCCTTTAAAGTCTAAAACAAATATATAACTCAGATAACTAAAGCACTAAAACATAGTATTTCTTCAAAAGAAAGAAGCAGAAAATGGTCCCATATATTCTTGGGTCTCCAGTAGAAAACTGACATAAATGGTTTTTCTGGTATAAACGCAACTGTGTAACAGATATGTTAAAAATTCATAGTGAAAAGGAAAAATAAATAATCTTTCAAGTTTCCCTTCTACCAGAGAAACAGGATTCTTCGCAACTGCAAGCTGACAGTGTCAAAGGGGACCAGCTCCCTTTAAGTGTTTTAAAGTAGCTGATATTGAAATGGGATAAAAAAGTAGTAGGATCAACAGAAGTACACTCACTGTACAAACGTTCAACTGAAAACAGAACTTATGCCACACTAGTTTGTAAAATTATCTAACTTTAAGCAAAAGTAGATAAGAAAATAATAACAGAAGGAATTCCAACAGTTTTAGTAATTTTTGTAATCATGATTTTTCTTTTCGTAAGAACTACTTCATCAAGCTGATGATAAATCATGGGTGAAAGTTTATTAAGACAGAAGAAAAACAGGGGTATCTGATTTTACACTCAAGACAACAATAAATGGAAGTCTTTAACAATAAAGCTTCTTTCAGAAACCAGGAAACAAAGCCATTATGCTGTGCAAACACCTTTCAATAAAGTACATTCAGCTTCGGGCAAAGAACAGTGTTCCTCATATCCCGATTGCTTGAAGATAATTACTCTGCTAAAATTTTGTTTTCCTGAAGTGAAACTGTTGCCCAGTTGCCAGGGATCTTTTCCAAAGTGTACATAAAGGAGTCTGTAAAAAGCTGCTTGTGACAAAATTTATTCTATTGAAAGATCAATATATAATATTCTACTGAAAAATTGGCAAAATTGTGTAATTTTTGGAAATTAAAGTGAATTGAGTGGTGATTTTGTGGTTTGGGTTTTGGTTTTTTTTTTTAAAGTGTAATGGTTTACTCAAGCTGGAACACTGAAGATGACACTTTGATGTGTGCTTGCACCCACCCAGTTGAATAATCACATAGGGGATCATCTACTGCTGCTAGGCAGCTTTCAAAGGTATCGCTACTGTCTGATGCTCCTCTTAGGGCTGCAAATTTCATTTGTACATAGTAATTGTGCGCCGTGTCCCAGACTTTTGAAAGCTACAAAAAATGTTCAAAAACCTACATTTTTGTGGATTAATGGATTGAGTCCTACAGTTTCAATCCCATACAATTTTAGAGGCTTTCATTTTAACTTCCTCCCTCTATCAACCATGAGAGACATAAATTGCAAGACTGAAATAACCAAGGCTTTCTTACATAAGACCTGCCCAGCAGCTCTTCTAGCATGGTGCTCTACTGAATAGAGACTTGAAGTGGAGGAATAGTATCAAAATACATAATTCTGCATCACACGTAACCTTTTTCCCCAGCTCTGAAAGATAAACGCCAAGATTTCTAGCAAGAGTGGCAGTGTCCACAGCACAAGATCAGAAGGAAATTCTGTGAACTGTGGAAAGCTCACCTTCCTATGCTCCTTATTCTGCTGCTGTTAAAGAGACTGTGCTCCTTGCTTCACGCAGACAGCTAGAACACCCTAACAAGCCGGAGGGACTTGTGGCAGACATTCTTGGCTGAGCCATTTCACCTTTGGTACTTAAAGAAGATTCTAGATATGCTACTAAGTCTTTCGACCATATTCCATACAATCAGACTGAGTGTGAACTGCTAATATCTCCCATTTTCCATCAGGAATTTTTAATTTGGTTTTGGTCCTAATCTTCTGTGGAACTCAGATGCACCAGTCAGAGCAGACTAAATGTTTAACTAGCAATGTAAGTTTGTCATGAGGAAGACATTTGAGCAATGAACCTGTTGACTAAACCCAGGATTTTAACAAAACAAGTTTTTTCTATATTGTAAAAGAAACATCTGTACAATGGTCTTGTTATAATTCTAATAACTTCCTAGTGCAGAAATACTACACATAATTCCTGATTTATACAGCCTTACATGTACTTTTCTGTGAAATACATGTTAAATAAAAATATTGGTCCCACTCTTAAGTGTATTTACTTGGTAACAAGAACACAGGCTACAGGAGTGTCATATTCTAAAATAAAAATACTCTAAAAATATTCTAAAAGAAAAGAAAAAGCCTTTCACGTTTTCTTAGTTCTCATAAGTCTCACTCCTGTGACAGCAGAAGTGAGCCGTTAGGTGTTAACTGTCATTACAGAGAAGGTGAACACAAGCATACAAGTTAGAGCGGTCTGCTTGCCAGCTATCTAGTTAGGAGTACTTTCAAAACTCTGTCATCCTGACTGGAAGATTAATAGCTGCTTCCTCCTGAATAAACCTTGAAACCAAAATTGTGGAACTTGCTGATGGCCTCCCTCACATGCTACATTTATAAACTTTTACTGTGAGCCACTCTATAGTTTTTCTTCCCCATTCAAAAAGTTCTTACCCTTCTCTGAGGCAATATTTAATCACAAGCAATATAAAATTATCTTTCTGTCACAAGGGCAGATCCTACAAATCCCTTTTACAGTCTTGATTCTGTTGTACTGAAGAGTAAGAAAGGTTTGCAGAAATATCTACATGTTTTTTGAAAGTTATGTAGAACCAAAGCTCAGCCTTATACCCAACCCCAAGCCATGTTAGGAAATTCACTTCTAAGCATTTTCTTGAAATCACTGCTGCCCATTCCTTTTCCTTGCATACAAGCCGAGGCAGGCGCAGAATCCGACGACACTGACAGCGAGGCCTAGAAGGAAGGCAATGGTATCTCCGGCATCCATAGCTTCAACCACTGGTAGCACCAGAAGCAATGAGAAGAGGACCAGGAAGAGTTTAGAGGTGTTCTCGGTAGAAGGCATGCTGATGACCAGCTGACCCCAAGGGGAAGTTAAATGAGGACAGTGGTGGAAAGCAGGTACTTCAGCGGTATCTACAAGGAAAACAAAGGGAACATGACAGGATTCCCTTCCCCCTGGATTTGTCTTGCCAAAAGCCAAGTGATGTGATTGATGTATTACAGATACACAGATAACCGTGTGGGGCTCAGGAAAATTAGGTTTTATCTTCCCAATTACAAAAGCAAATTACTTACTATCAGGAGACAGCCACAGTGGGGTTGCTATCCTATTGTGTAATGCTGTGGAATCTAACCTTCTGGTGTCTTACCACGAGATCAAGTCAGAACAGGCTCTC
The DNA here is from genome assembly GCA_035584735.1 of Pseudotriccus pelzelni. Classification (NCBI taxonomy): domain Eukaryota; kingdom Metazoa; phylum Chordata; class Aves; order Passeriformes; family Tyrannidae; genus Pseudotriccus; species Pseudotriccus pelzelni. The sequence goes on along the minus strand of JAWMRA010000041.1, from coordinate 25,184,421 downwards.
CTGTCTGCAGCTACCAGAGCCTGCTTACCTGCTGTGCTACGTGGGCCTGTTTCACCAGGTATTTAGGGCTGTGCAGCTCCTGAACATCATTCACCCACACCCCCTAGTACCGGACATCCTCGGGATCCAAGAGCACGGCCCGACTACGGCACACTGCGAAGGGCGTGAACTTAACCTCCCGGGCAGTGCCACCGTGCACACCGTCACTGCAGGACAAACGTCCACCGTGGTTCCTACAACTCGGGAAGGTGCCGTCGAGGCGCACGTCGGGACCAGCCCGGAAGCCCTCTTCGCAACAGTTCTTCCCGCGGGGAAGGCTCGTTCCCGGGGTGCACTCGACAAAAACCCGCGTCGATCCTCCGCGGTGTCCGGGACACCCGTACAAGCGCCTGCTCCGCCCGCCCCGCCGGCGGGGGCAGTGCCGGGCTCGGGCCCGCACCCGCACCGCGGCCGAGCCCCGCCAACCCTGGAGCGGCCGCGCCGCCAGGTCCCAGCGCCGCGGGCGGGCTGCGGGGCGGCCGCACCCCGGGAGAGCCCCCGCGCAGGCCCCGCCCGCACGGCGCCCCGCAGTCACCTCCTGCCGCCGGCTCCGCGCTGGGCCCGTGCCCGCTCCCGTGCCCGCTCCGCGGGGCGCTCAGCTGCCGAGGGTGCCGGCCCGCCCTGCCTCGCCGCGCTCTCGCCGCCCGGCCGCTGCCATGACAGGAAGAGGCGGCGGCGCGGCCGGGGGCGGGCGTGACCCGGCCGGGCCGCCTCCGCTCCGCTCCGCTCCAGCTGCCGGCGCGCTCCGCTCGGGCGGCTCGGTGCCCCGCGGGGTCCCTCGCGGGCGGCCCGGGGGCGCAGCCGCTGTCAGCGGCCCGGGCGGCCCCCGGCCCCGCGGAGGGTTCCGGCGGCCCCGAGAGCGGAGCTCGCCAGGCCGGCCTGAGCCCCGGGGGATGCGGCGGGACCGGCGCCTTCTGTGCGAGCCGGCCGGGGGTGGTGGCTGCTCCCGAGGGCGGCTCCCAGACGGACCCCCGGCGTGGCCGTGGTACCGTGCAACTCGGACCTGAGCGTGTCAGCAGAAAGAGCGGGGCCCAAACGCACCCCCTGCGGCTCGACTGAAGTTAAAACTAGGAAAATAAAAACTATAAAAATACACCGACTTGGGCTGGTTGTCCGCTTTTTTTTTTTTTTTTTTTTTTTTTTACTAATGAGTGCCATCGTAGGCAAGTCCTACTCCGAGGAAAGCAGTTAAAGCAGTTTTGTAGGGTGGAGAGCAGCCTGCAGCCTTGTAAAAAAACCCCAGAAAACCACAAGAGAAATGTTATCAGGTAATTAAGTGAAAGCACCCACCAAAATCTAAGTTTAGCTTGTCCCTATTTTTATCTTATTTATTCTTTGGACGAGGCTGCTTGTAGAAATAGCATATTTGGGTGTTTTGCCACATTAGCTAGTTCTAGTCATAGCTCATTTTTTATTTTTGAGATGAAAAGGTGTGTGCTTCATGACTCAGAACTCGTGCTCTCACAATGCTTACCTAGACTTGTGCAAAACCCCAACTTTTGTAAACAGTTCTCTTTACAGAAACAGTTTCTGATGAGCTGCTTTAAAGAGAAGTGGGGATCCAGATAGATTGTTCAACATACATATAACTTTGCCTGTTTTACAGTTTTTCAGATCTTAAGTACTCGAGGCTTCGTGTTCAGTTCTGAAGTCATTTTCTCAAGAAGTTGATGCCAGATAAATTCACAGGAGAAAAATCTTGAAATTTTGGGGAATGTTGTCATGGCATGGAGAAGAGTAGTGCTTATAATGCCTAGCCCATTCCTTAGTCAATTACAGATAAATCATAAGCCCTAAAGAACCTGAAGAATGGCAATTTCAAGTGCAGGAGCTGTCATCTTAATCACTGTTGTCACTTCAGAGAGTGGGCCTTGGAGTATTGACCCTCCTAGTTCCCTGCTTGGCCTATTTACTGTAGCCTGCACTGTTGACAAGTAAATGTTACACTGTTCTGCAATGTCAAAAAATGTTTAATTTATCCCTGTAAATTTCAGTGCTGTATTTACTGTTGCCACCACTTACCAACTAAAATTTTCAGTAGTTGTCATTTAGTTCCACAAAACAGATGTGAGGGGGTTGAACAACAACTTTCTTCTATAACTAGAAATGTCAGTACCAAAAAGCTATGGATTCTTTGGACCTAAGAGTTTTGAAGGTGAGCAGTGTAAAATCCAAGGGGAAGACTGGGCTTAACACACTCCTTAATATCTCAAGAATTGTGCATATTTACAGGATGTAGAAAATGTATGTGTAAGATATATAATTTATTAGTAATATCATGGAAGTGCCATTGAGAGCTAGAAAGCCGTGCCATTTGGGGATATTTCTTTGGCTTATTAGCTCTTTCAATGCCATTGCATTTTGTAGCTTTGCCTTCAGAAACAGTGCTGCTTTGGAAAAAAGCCAACAAAACCCAAACAGTGAAGGAGGTTCTATTGGTTTTTGTGCTGTCTGTATAGCAGAGAAATGTGTATTCAGCTTGAAGCTCTGCCATCAACTTCCTGCATCACCTCAGGCAAATCTTCCTTTTGACCTATCATCACTTTGATTGCTTAGCTCAAGCTATTATGTAACTAATATTCAGAGGAAAGACAGAGAATTCCCTTAGCTGACAAGCTAAAGCTTTGTAAATTTTGAGCACAAGGCTAAAGAGGTATATGTGGGACTGGAAATTGAAAATAAAGTGCACTTTCTGGAATGGAAAAAGTTATAATCAACTACATCATGAAGGGGGTATTTGTGGGATTTTATGGTTTCTTTCATTTGTTTGTTTTCTTCCCATCCTTGGTTCATCTGTTTTTTGAGAGCCATTTGTTTATTGCAAACACCCCCAGCTACCTCAGCCATTCCTCATGGGTTCTGTGCTCCAGTCCCTTCACCAGCCTTGTTGCCCTTCTTTGGTCACTCCCCAGCACCTCAGTGTCCTTCCTAAACTGCGGAGTCCAGAACTGGATGCAGTACTTGAGTACTTGAATCACTTCCCTGCTCCTGCTGGCCACACTGTTCCTGATCCAGGCCAGGATGCCATTGGCCTTCTTGGCCACCTGG
>JAWMRA010000041.1:25119147-25181234 GCA_035584735.1 Pseudotriccus pelzelni | reverse complement strand
TGTGCCCAGCCTGGAGCGCTGCAGGGGGTTGTTGTGGCCAAAGTGCAGGACCCGGCACTTGGCCTTGTTAAACATCATACCACTGGATTCAGCCCATTTATCCAGCCTGTCCAGGTCCCTCTGCAGAACCCTCCTATCCAGCAAATTGACACTCTCCCCCTAACTTGGTGTCTTCTGCAAATTTGCTGGTGGTGGACTCAATCCTCTTGTTCAAATCATCAGTAAAGATATGAAACAGGACTAGGCCCAACACTGATAACTGGGGGATACCACTAGCGACTGGCCGCCAACTGGATGCAGTTATATGGAATATCCCTTTGATCAGTTTTTGTCACTTGTCCTGGCTGTTTCTCCTCCCAATTTCCCATGCATCACTTATCTCCTCACCAGCGTAGCACTACCAAAAGCAGAAAAGGCCTTGGTTCTGTGTAAGCACTACTCAGCAGTAAAAAAATATGCCTACATTTTCAAGACTGTTCAGCGCAAATCCAAAACACAGCTCCATGCGAGCCTCTGTGAAGAAAATAAACTCTATCCCAGCCAAAACCAGCACATCTGAGAAACTTTCTGATCAATTTTTGGATGTCAGTTGCACCGCTGTAATGCTTACTTTGGTTACTGATATGATCCTGCCTGTGGGTCAATGATTATCACTTCTGCGTGATCGTGTTCACCCTTGAGCTGCTTTTCCCTGGTGATACTTAATCTGACATTTTAGCTGACTATTGCTGTGTCCTCATCCCTCCAGTCAAAGATCTCCATTCAGTTTTTCTCCTACCAAAAACATAACTTGCCTCATTTGGGCTTCACTGTGTGCTTACCTTTCTTTGAGAAAATAGGCTCTACTGCAACTACCTCATTTGCTTCTGCAGAAAAAAAGTCCCAAGTTAAAATACAGAATTAATTACTTTTATCATTAACCTTTTCCACGTTTGCTTCTCAGTCTGCTGTCACACAAATGTTGACTTTATTATTTCTCTTACTTGCTCTCTCACCATTCCCTCCTCTCCCCTCCTATCACGTGTGTCTACTTCAGCTTGCCTTCTTTTTTCCCTTCTGTTTCTCAACGTCCGTAAGTTTCCTCTCAAATAAATGTAGGTAGTCACAGATCATTCCTGTCATGAAAACACCTATTGGATTCCCTTTTTGTAACTATCGCTTCATCTGTTTTATTCCTGTCACCTCTAACTTCTCCAAACATGAAGTTCAAAACTGCTCTAATTACATTCTACATCTCCTTCAGTATGGCTCAATCCTTCCTTCATCAGCTGGAGCTGCTCACATTGATACCTCCAGTTAACAACTTAGGCATAAAGGCCTGTGTTTCATCACTGTCTCTGACAGATGGACTGCTTTTGAAACTCTCATTCCTTTTCCCAGATCCAGCAAACACTTAAAAAGGCCCCCACTGCCCTTCCAAAAAATTGTCCTTTCCCAATTCTTCACTTTTACTTCTTGAGCCTTTAGAGCTGGCTTTTTTCTGCTGCTGAGAATATGCTAGGCTTCCATCTGTGTTTTCTCCTCTTGACTCTCTAGACATTGTCCCTGGATGCCCTTGTTGACAAATACAGTGTTGAATACCATCCATGACTCATGTTTTCCTTTGTCTTCCCTCTCTTTTTATTCCCACCTGATTGTATTGAGGTCTTACTGCTAGTAGCACAGCAGCTCCTAGGCCTAACCGTTCTCTCTGACTGTATGACCCTAAGTCATGTCCTGTCTCTCTCAGTGACCCCTGCAGCTTTATTTATTCGAAGTGTTGCTGAAAAGGGGCATCTCTCTGGTTTCTCATTTTTCCCGTGTTCCTTCTCTTCTTAATCCTCTGGTGTTGCGTTTCCTCTTTTGCTGAACCAAAGATAATTTTCTTAGTCCTAGAAGATCTTTGCAATATAATATTCCTTCATACTGGCTTAACCTATTGCCATTGTCAGGAGGTTAACTTCTCTCTTTCTTTTGTCACCCCTGGCAGACTTCTTTTGATCCCTCCAAGAAGCAAAACTTTCTGAGAGCACAGAAAGGCTTACAGAAAGAATGGCACCACTTTTTGATAGAAAATTCTTTCCTTTAGGGTCACACGCTTCCTGCTGTCCTTTATACAGACATGAAAATAAAGGATTAAATAGTCCAGTGATTCCTTTTCCCTCAGTCCTTAGCTTCTTTAGCCTGGCAGGGGATCTCCTCTGCCTGCTGGAATCTCTTTGAGGTCTCTTGCCAGCACTTCAGAGATGTCTCTGTGCAGTGCTGGCTGGAGCAGAGAGGCATGGAGGCAGCTGCCAGCCCTGCAGAAAAAGAGCTCTGGAGTTGGTGCTGGCAGGAGGCAGGAGCAGCCAGACTGCAGGACTGAGTGCAGAGGATGCCAGCCAGAGTTAAACACCCATTGATTGACTTCCCCGCTGAACTCTGCAGGGCAGTGTGAGAGCTACCCATCAATATGGCAAATATGGGGATTCCCTGTGATTATTGTGAGCACTGTCATGCTTTTTCTAGATTACGAGGAGCAGGCTTTTCGGATTTTTGTGGAAGCATAATAAAGTAGAGGTAGTGGTCAACTGGAATGATGAATCCGAACTGCCTCCAGCTTTGAGGAAGTAAAGTCTGAATCCAGTCTTCGTGATTTCAGTCTTTGTACTAATGTAAGCTGTTGAGATGTTCTTACATTCTTCAACAGTGTTTCAGGTAGGTTGAATATTGTGTGTTGGTTGTCTGGTTCTTTTTGAGAAAAATGAATTATTTTACAGTATTAGCAAGGAAAATGTGTACTGCACAAACAGTTCAGCTTCAGAGGGACTGGCTTTGCCATCTTCATCAGTATTGAATGGTCAGCAAAAGGATATACTATTCAGCACAAGAATGACTGAATAAGATTTAAAGGGGGAGTAGTAGCTGTCATCCACACACTGTTTTGTATAGTACATCTTTTTTTTTCCAAGTTATGCTGTCAGATGTTTTCTTGACTTCTGTGCATATGGTTGTCACAAGTAGGGGAAGTTTCATGACAATAAAAATTGATTCACACATCATGAACTTGTGTAATCATATATTTCAAATCTAGATCTAATCAACATTTGGATATAAGAGCATGTCAATAACTTTTTTTTTTCAGCCCTAGGCATGATTAAAGATAAAGTTTACCTGCTTGTGGAGTTCAAGCCATCTAAATCTGAGTGTGTTAATCATAAATGAGAAAACTGACATTATAAAAATTGTCCCTCACATTTGCATGCTAAAAATATATTTTACTCAAGATTGATGTCTAAAGAGAAAGTTTGCTGAACTTAAAAGATAGTCTGGGAAAACAAGAGGTTAGAGTTAGGCTGAAGATGGTATATCTTTGTCAGATGAAGGGACAGAGTTCAGAAGGAGATGCTTTGCTGCATGCTAAAATTCACTGCCTAGGGGACAAGAATCATAGAGCTGCCTAATATGGAAAGCACTTAGTCCATCCACCTGATTTTGAATAGCTCAAAGGATGAATACTCCACAGCCTTTCTGGACAACCTGTGTCAGTGTTTGTTTGCCCTCATAGTAAATAAGTTTTTTCATATGTTTAAATGGAATTTATTTCAATTTGAACCCATTGGGTCTTGTCCTGTCACTGGGTGTCACTGTAAAGAACCTGGCTCTGTCTTCTTTAACCCCTTCATGAGGTAGGTGTATTCATTGCTACATATACCTTAAAAAAGGGCAGCTCACTATTTCTGTTCATCAGCTCAGCAGTTTTTCTAAAGAATCTTTCAAGACTGACTCAAATCTTTCACAACCCCTTTGTCATGGTCCACTGCCAACATCCTGGTCAGGGATCAGTCTGCTCAACTGTTATGCATGGAGAACGAATAGTCCCGATACACAAAAAAAGAGGTTTAGATAACTAGATTTTTATGGAAGTGTATCCAAGGCAAGAAGTAATTAAATTTATGCATAGAATTAAAAATGAACAAAGCTTGGAGAAGGAGAACAGGAAAGAATAAAAAAATCTGAGCCACATAGTGTGAAAATGAGGGTGAGACTTGCTGAAGACTCTTTAAAGGAAGAAGAAGAGGCATAATTGCAGATCACTCTATTAGGAAATAATTAAAATGTTTCAGTTCACCTTGGATGTTTTTATTTAGGGTATCTGAGCTTGAATTCCCTGTCTAAAGTATTTTATCTTGTTGACATGTGTTATTTTCCCATTGCCTTCGGTATGATTCCACCTATATCTGAAAAATGGGCATTCTCCCCAATATTGGTAAAATTTCATAAATTCTATGATGCATGTGCAGCAGTCCAGTGGTAGTGGTAAACCCAGAGGAAAAATCTACGAATAATTGCACCAAAAGACATTTATCCTAGAAGCTACATGCATTTGTTTGGTGAATGCTGAAGTTTTGCTGTTGCAAGCTAAGAAATTGTTTTTTTTTTTTTCATGGAATATGTTTCCTATATCTTGAAGGTCCTAAAATACTTTGTGGAATACAAAGTAAATCTGGATTATTTCAATGCCAATCTAAAGGGAAGAGGTGTTATCCGTGAGGACCCCATTTAGTGAGCCAACTGTCCACTTTTAGTAGCCTGCAATTCACTGCAGCACTTGGTTATTTGGCTCCCTTTTCATTAGTAAAACAGTTTGAGTTTCACTATTGAACTAAATACACAGCTGTTCTTACAATAGACACCATGACTCAGAAAAATATAACTGGTTAATGCCTTTGGGTTTCACAGACTACACAAACTTTTAAGGAAAATGCATTTAGCTTCTGTTACTAGTCTGAAAATTCATGCAGTGAGGAATATCACTTGTGATGTGTAAACTGAAAAATACGGTTGTAAATACACGTAACTGAATTGACTTATCTCACCTTAATGGCTCCGGTGACCATGGTGGTAAAAACCTAAAACACATGAAATATTAAAGATATATATATACACATATATATACTGTGTATGTTTGCAATAATATACGTATAAATAACAAGATAATAATTGTAGCCAGATTAGTATTAGAGCACTCAATCCAAACTCACACACCAAAGTTCTTGAAAACTTTTTTTCATCAATTTAGTGGGGTTTGAGTATTAGTTTGCATGAACGGATTTCATGGCTTGTTATGAAGGACAACAGGGATAGTCATTATCCCCAGTTTACATCTGAAATAATCAAGACATGGAAAGATGAAATTAACTTTGAAATTCTTGTGGAAGATCAACAGCAAAGTCAGGAAATGATCCTGTGCCTTCTCATTCTTTCCACTTCTGTTCCCATTGCAGCTGGTGGTAGTTTCCACACATTTATGTGCAAACATAAAAGGAAAATCCTTTTGTGAAAATGTGCCATCTCTGTCAAGATGTATGAAATTTTCTGCCAAAACCACAATGCACATGAATGTCTTAAAAGATGTCTTTTGCAATGACAAAGTTCAATCTTTTCCATACTAACTGGCCTTATGTTCCGGTGGAGATACAAAGATGACTGATACAAGCTATAAAGATATATACAACATAGATATATACTTCTGTCACTATTTTCAAAATTTATTTGTAGCATCTTAAATTGCAAAACATTTTATTTTACCAATGCTCAAATTCAAATGGGATCAAGGCTGCTTCACTTAGAGGGCTATTTGCTTTTCTGTGTGACTCTTGAGCAAGAGTAGGGAAAATTGCACATTTTATGTATTAGGGAAGTGTTACTTCTCTTCAGAAGTGTCTATAAATATGGTCTGCAATCATTTCATCTGTGGCTGCAAACTCACCAGTATCAACAAGGCAAGGCTAAACCTTTGTCTCTTCGTAGATAAAATGCCCAATGCCATGACAATATAGATGTATAAAACACACATACAGAATAGTGTGTTTGTATGTATGTATGTATGTATATACATATGCATACACACACATGCACTCTGGAAGTATTTAGGATGTTTCACTTCCCCCTTAGTCTGAGCAGTGTGACAGTCTGCCCATTTTGGCTGACATCCCGTGAAGCACTTAATCACTGGTGCTACCCAGTGCGCATGTACATGACACCCAGAGAGTCAGTGAAGTGAGTCAGCTGTTTAAATTTATTCGCATGCTTGATTGCTTCACAGTGTCAGGAGCAGCATATTTAGGACCTTGCCAGATAGAGCCTTAGACATATATCCCAGCAAACAGAAAAGGAAGTAAGTTCCTGTAACTGGCATCCCACTTTTTGATGAGACTTTTTTAAGTGTTAAGTTTGGATTTTCAGTGTATAGAAGATGAGTTTTATGCCTCAGTGTTATGCACACCTGCACGCAGAGACTGTTCTCACAAACTTTGTAATTACATGCAAACGTAGAAAACACATTTATGTTAAAGACCATTTAAAAATGGGTTCTAATGTGTAATGCTTCCTGAGGATGTAGAGAGTAAACTCCTAAAAAAGAGGACAGGAAATTACTGAGTTTGAAACAAATTTTGTTTGAGCATCTGCATTTTAATGCTTTTGACTAAATTATAAACCCATTATCTATTTGTTCCCATCACAGAATATTTGAAAATATTTAATAGGTGGTGTTAATTGTGCATATGCATAGTCTTTGGGGTCTTCTATTTCCGTCAAGCACTGAAGGATTCAAAATTTATTCTGACTCTTTTATGACTTGCAGTCTAAATAGAGATAAAAAGTGACACTTTCTCTTTACTAGCTTGTAGTAATGTAGCCTCTTATTTATGCACAATCACAGGCAATTAAAAAGCACATATCCATTAGGCTGCATGTTTTGAAACACAATAGCTATATGCAGATTGGTTTAGATGCTGCTCTTCTTACAAACATTATCTTTCTGTTTCATGCTTATTTTATCATTTTCAGTGCATCAGAAAATATTTATGCAGGTCGTGGGGAGGCCATAAAGGAGAAGGTTATATGGGCCAAAGAGGGAGATGAGAGGAGCATGGACTGGTATTTTAACAGTAGATATAGAGTGAAGAGGTTGGATTTTGATTTAAAGGGAAAGCTATGTCAAGGTCTATTGACATTTAGATGCCTGGTGGAATGTATGGGCAGAAGATTATACTGGAGCTGCAGATAGTAGTTGTATTCTTCATACTGTGGCAAAGAAAACAGAAGATAAATTTTGATGAGTATTAGGATGTGAAGCCATATGGATGCCATAGAAATTTATTGCTGTAAAGCAATAATTTCTAATCAGTTCTGTGACTTGCATTGCCACTGGACCAGGTACCTTGTGCTATGATGCTGAGGTTATCTTGGGAAGTCCCACAGAACTAAGATTATATTGGATAATACAAAGGAAGGCTAAGAGTTGACTCCCTGCTCCCCCTCCCCGCCCTTTGCCCCATGACAAGGGTGATGGCAATCATTTAAGTTTAGTAGGGTAATTATCAGTGGAGTATGGCTGAAAGAAGGATACTGTCCAGGCAGGATTTGAATTAGTACACAGATGAAAGGCTACATAACACCTTAGCAGCCACTGAGAAACCCTCTTTCCTGGTCTCACTGCTCTAACAGTTCTATGCAGTGAAAGGTCAGTGGCTGTTACTGAAAGTTTTTCATACTGTAGTCCTTCATTTTGCATAGAATCACTTTTTTCTCTGTGCTTGGACTAAAAACCTCAACAGCAAGTCATTGTGACAGTAATAAATTTGTAGAAAGTTATAGTGGGCAAAACGGTCTCTTTGGAAGATGAGGAAAGTTACCTGGACTATTCAATAATCCTGTGGTGTTTGGCTGTATTCATAATGTCTCTGTGGAGTGTCAATTGTCGTGCTGTCTACATGAAGGATGAATTATAAGCCCTTGATGTCAGTTTGAGGTAGGAAAAGTGTTAGCATTATAAACCGTAGTGAATGACTAATAGAGTGATCAATGCATTGGCTGCATCTGGAGTTAATGTGTTGAAGAAGTTCAATACAAAGTCTTTTCTCCCATTTAGCTGACACTACAGCTGTAACTTATTCCTGGAAGTGGAATGTATTTATTACTATTTTTCTTTCTAACAGTTTTCTAAGTATCTGCTCTAAGTAGATTCCAAAGTAGAATAAACCCTATTGATTTGTTTGGTTCACTTCCTCCAATTGACATTTCTAAGCTGATAAGGTGCAGCAAGTTATGCTTTCCTGAAGATGCAGTATTACAGAAAAGCACATTACTTAGCCTTTAGATGCAATAGGCCTTAAGATGAGATGAGTAATGAGAGAATTAATGTTCTTTAATCCTCCCTGTGATCATTTAAGGAACTCTGGCATAGCACCTTCTTTTTTTCCTTTATGCTTACTCTTTCAATGAATTACTGACCTGAACTCAGTGTTGTTTTCAGTGTTTCAGTTGTGACATCAGATGATGACTAACTGAATCTAAATTAAAGTATTGATGGCTTTATCAATAGCAGTAACAATTTATTGATGAAAAAGCAGTAGACAATTCAGTTTATCAAACCTTGAAAGCACTGCAGCCATGATGCTGGTAAATATAGGTCAAATTCATGAAGTGAATCTATGTGTATCTCCATGAGATACCATTGTCATCAGTTTCTTAACTGGTGTCTATAATCTTACCACCAGGCACGTACAGAACCATCTGTGAGTTGACATTGCTCTGGGGTTAACAAGCTGGGCATTAATTGTTCAAGAGAGGTGTTAATTGACAGCTCCAAAAAAGGGATCCTCAGTGCAGCTGGAGGGGTCTCCACCATGGCAGCCTAGCCCCAGACTCTGGCTAAGCTCAAGGTGTGGATCAGCTGGATGTAGCTTTTGCCACAGCCCAGGAACCAGGTGTGTAAATGCCAATGTGCATACAGAATAGTTTTGTGTCCAAAAGATTCAGCTTCAACTCTTCACTTGGACCTGCTTTAAAGTAGGAATTCAAACTTGCATTTTCAAGATAAGGCAGGAGTGTCCTGGCTGCCAATCTGAACTGTCTCTTAGGAAGGCAAAGTGTCTTTAGATACACAAAGACATACAATTTGTTATTTCAGGCATAAATGAGTAGGTGTCCCTGGAGAGGTTAGCTGCTTTGCTTGTGCCCAAAGCTTTTTCCCGTGCAATTATACCTTACATGGGTTCTAAGGATCTTGTAGAGCAGGTCTCTGGCCTCTCATCACCCTGCACAGTGCAGGGACAATGAGCAGCCGGGGACTCTGCTAGGTCAGGGTGGAATTATGCGCCAATGTCAGCCGGCAGTAGCAGTAGAGGGCTTAGATGTCTGCTAATCAGCTTCCAGGCATGACCAAGAATGTCCCAGAGCTGTCAAAGAAACATGTCGTATCCTCCACTTGTGGCTGTGCAGTGCTGGGAATCCTGCCAGGGGTCAGGCTTAGTCCATGTTTGACTCCAGTCGGCAGTGTGGAGCTTCAAGGGCTCTGCTGTGCTGCACACAGACTTTCTGTCTGGAAGCTCAGTCTTTGAAAGCACTATTGGCCAGTGTCATCCTTTCCTTTTCCTGCGGACAGTTTATGTTAAAAATACCAGTAACTTGTTGTGCCATTATAAATAAATTAAGAAACAGCCAAATAAATACTATGCTGATAAGTTTTATTTAATCTTTGAATTGCTCTTGTATGAATGAATCTTTGGTTTCTTAGTATGACTACTTTTGGGTGTGGGAAGTCCAGATACCTGTTTTCCATGACCAATTTGATGTGATTAGTCCCTGTTTGTGGCCTCCTCTGGCACATTTCCCATGCTGCTTTCTTCTTCTCAGTCTCATAAACACTTTTGTCCATCTCTCATGTTTGTCTGCTGAGAAGAAATCTTGCATAAGCCATGGGTCAATCTCCTGAGAAACAGACATTGTGACTGTAGTTTCTCATCCCAGAGACAAACAGTGTCATTTTCAGGAGGTGGTGGCAGCTCCTACATTACTGATAGGTCTTTTTTTAAACCAAATTTTTCTCTTTTTCACCCTGCAGTTCTTCAGTGACTCTGACATTGTTTTCTAACTGTGCAGGTGTTTTGGTTTTGTTTAGCAAAGTGTCAGGAGCTGTCAGCACATGATTCATTGATATAATTTTGTGATTATATTACCTGTGCAAGGAATTATAAAGAACCATGAAGACGAATATGAGTGCATAGTAAATGAAAATGCAGAAACACCATAAAACCAACACAAAAATGGCATGTATTGATGACAACTATATCAGCAGGTCTTCAGGATCTCACTTTGTCTATGTACAGCTTCTCAGGATATCTAGATTAGAAACCAAGAGACACTAAGTAAGTCCTAAGACTTGACTGAGAAGGAATTTGAATTACATTCCCTTCTTAAGGTGTACAGGAAAGCACATCCAAAACCAGCATGTCGTCACTGATGTAAAAAGAGCCCAGAAGACATGATGAGGACTGAGTAGCTGGAATTTCTCATCTCCTGTATCATCCAAGACAGACAGACCAACCATATGTGGTTGAGTATTGTTTATTGTTTTAACGATTTTTTTTCTGGATTGGGAATTAATATGGACTCACTATGATGTAGGTAGTCACATATATAGTGTTAAAATGCTCAAAATAGTGTCCTTCAGATTATAATCCCATTGTCAGACATTTGCTGTCTGGCAGAAGCAAATTTTTCAGCAAAAATTGTCTCAACTGTAATTTTAGCTAACTTGGGGAAATGTAGCAGTAATACCTAATTTTTGCCAATCGGTGTAAAAATTCTAAAAGTCTGAATTAGTTAGATATCATGGCATTAACATTGGCCCTTCATTTTGATCAGTTCATGGTAACAGGCCTTCTTCAAGTGCTTCCTCTGGATATGTTCATAGAGTATTTAATGGTATATTTATTTCCACTGTACTTCCAGGCTGGTGATTCTTTTAGGTAACTTGTGTAAATTCTCACTTGTGTAAATTTTAAATAAGACCACTATGTCGTATCCATTACGTGTACTTTCTCGTAGTTGCACTTTCAGCTTATGGGTACAGACATCTGGAAAAGGAACATCAGTGCTTATTGAAGGAAATTTTTGTGAATCTCCTAGTCTATTGAAGCAGGCACAGTGGTAAAGCCTTTGATTACTATGAAATACACTTGCATTCTGTAGTATTCACTTTTTCCATTCCAAAACACAGACAGAAAATTAAATTTTGCCTTTGTTTAGCATTTTAAACTGTTTTTGCATTTTTCTTCAGATGAAAATGCCCTTTATGCAGGGCACATAATAAAAAATACATTTTATTTTCTGGTGAAAAGCCTGGTATCCCAGTCTCTAACCAGACATCTTCCTAAGGTGTTTTAATACTTGTGCAACAAGATTTGGTATTTCTAAGGTCATTGGCTAGATTTTTGAAGTTGCAAATGCATTGGAGAAAATATTTGATAAATTTGACAAAATATGAGTCCTTTTCCATGATATTATAAACTGTAGGTAGTGGTCATGCCAGATTCTGTGGCCTGATCTTATCACAGTTGGTAGTCAAAACGCTATGTGCTGTCTATGCACTTGAGCAAAAAGCAATCAGAATAATCAGTGATTGTTCACTCCTTCTCTCTCAATATGGTTATAATAGGAGTGAAGAGCTTAGATGCTTCCTTTGTTTCAAACTACTTTTCCAGCACTCTACCTGAGGCTGGCAAATGCAGCTTTGCTACACTACATTATAACCCTTTGTCATGTCCGCCTGAAATAACACTTGAGTCAGTGATTAATGTGCAGATTTTCCTCTCCTGGTCAGGCATGAAAAAAAGCAGCTCCTATGACCAGGGAAGAGAATGTGTAGTCAGTTAGGTGTTTTAAGACCCTTGGAGTGTAAAAATCTTTGTTAGGAGAGAGAGAAAGCTTACTACTCATGTCCCAGCTGTCCTGCAGATGAAGGCAGCATCTGGCCTTCTGGTGAGTGATGTGTTCTCTCACAACTGATCGAGCAAACAGCTGTGTTAAACACCAGCTGTGAAGTATCATACTGCTAAAAGCTTGCCTTGTTTTCTCTACTGTGTAAGCTCTATGACTGCACTTTGGTCCCTTAGTACAATGGGCTGTGAACAAAGAAAAAAGCTTTGAATATCACATCAAAGCTCCCTGACTAAAAATTTGGGCCTTAAAAGAAACAATCTCAGCCCCAGGAAGAGCAATAGATGTCACTTTGTTTTAAAAAATCCTATTATGTTAGGACTTTGGTGTCTCAGATATTGACCCTGAGCTGGACCTGGTAATGGATGGGGAGCTCCAGTCTGTTTAGTCTGCATGTGGTTATTGTGTCAGTTCTGGGAGAACTGGAGAGAGTCTTTTCCTAGGAAC
Organism: Pseudotriccus pelzelni; assembly: GCA_035584735.1. NCBI lineage: Eukaryota > Metazoa > Chordata > Aves > Passeriformes > Tyrannidae > Pseudotriccus > Pseudotriccus pelzelni. Next base: position 25,169,039 of record JAWMRA010000041.1, on the reverse strand, counting down.
GTGGGAATGGGGATCCGAAGGTTGGCAAAGAATAGCGAGGGCTATTCATCTTGTGTACCCAGATGAACCCAGGGATCCTGCGCTTGTGTCCCAGGCTCCAAGTCCTAGTTCTCATACAGTCCCGCTGCATAACCGTTGCTCCTACTGCTGATAAAGACCTGTCAGAAATTCTGCAGAAAGGTCAAAAAGGTATAGATGAAAATGGGATTGTTGAGACAGGAATGTTAGCAGTTGAAGAATTCAAGAGGAAAACACAACAGGAAAAGGTGTAAAATCTTAAAGGAAAAGTCCAAGAAGGTTGGTCAAGCGTTAGTCCAGGAATCCTAAAGTTATCATTGTTATCAGTCCCAATGGAGCTGGTGGGGAACAGCAGCTCTGCAACACCTGGGAGCCTTTATAGGCAGCTGTAGAGGATGAGCCTTCCCAGCCTGCAAAGGTGTTTTTGGGCTGGTGAACATACTAATGCCTAATAGCTGGTCATTATATATTTATATTAGTATATATATATATATTAGTATATATTTGTATACCTACTTGCAAAGGCAATGCCTAACTGAAGGTGTCCATATAAACTGCAACCCAAAACGAACAGTGGCAGCCAAGAGCACAAAAACAAGATGTCAAGAAAATAATTGTGTAAAAATGATGACATATTGCTGTAAATTTTCTAGGCATCAGGCTATCAAAAAGCGACAAAAGATTGTGGGTGGTTTAGCCAGAAAAATGTAGGTAGTTAAACAGTTTGCAGAGTCTTAGCAGAGGGAAATTCATATTGATAGAGAATATACATTGTACCTTTTTCACTCATCATACTGCTCACGCATCAAGGTTGACAGATTTCACTGTATATCCTGCAGATGTTTTCTCTGAGGCTTTCCAGATTTTATTATTGATTTTTTTTCTTAATCTTACTTTCTTACTGACTCCAAAATTCATTCCAGTGCTCATTTAGTTACTTCTTGTAAAGGTTAATATCTTACATCTAGAGGCACTCCTGTAGGAGATTTGCATAGCTGTCTTAAAATTGATTCTTCTTGGTGGTTATTAGAATTAAAGAGTACCTGAGAGGACAAAAATTTAATTCTCCTGTCTTACTATTCCTGTGAATTCAATAGTTACTACTAATTAATGTTGCTAGGTATTTAAGATGCTTACCTTGCTATCCCTGGTTATTGACTATTACTTAAACTTCTGCAAGTTATTTTTGTCAATTTACAAGCACAAATCTGTTTTTATCTTTGTTGGTCTGAAGTCTTATTATTCTTGCCACTTCTTTTAAGTCTCTTGTCATTTTCTAATAGTTAGGAAGGAGTTGACACCTTTTTTACTTTTTGTGATGAATGCACAGGTGTTTCTTACATTCCTCTTGGATTCTTCTTTAAAATTTTACATTTTTAAAGTCTTACATCCCTAGGTTTTATGTTTTTAATTCAGATATTCAATTGCATTCATGTATATATTGTCCTTCATTTTCAGATTTCCAAGATTCACTGTATTCATGCATTACCAATACACTGGATACACAAAATTTTGTGACATTTCAGAAGTTTTTGTGGCAGGAATAGTTCTGCCAAAGTTTTGACACAGAAAAGGACGCCTGAAAGAATTCATTTGCAGTTTGCTCATAACAAATTCAAATGAAAGAACGGGAAACTTTTTTTTCTCTATGATTTTAGGCTATATGACACCTGGTTCCATAATTTATTATCTTTAAAGATAACTTGTTTTCCTTGTCCAAAAGTTCCAACATCTTCTCTACTGACTTTGACCATATTTTCCATTTTCTTTCTGAAAACTGGTAGATTTCTACTTCCTTTATATTCACTGTTGAGTGCATAATTAGAAAAAGACCTTGACTACAGTACTATAATAATACTGCTGTATTATTAATATGAAAATCATTTACTTGCTTTTCAGGGATAATGGAGATCTTATTTGATTTTTAAATAATTAAAGCTTACCTACAGTGCAGATACATGGCTAACAGACTCATTATCAGTTTTCTATGTAATGTGAACTTTTAGCTACCCCCAAAACTCTGCTAAGGCTTGTAATTAATTGTTTCTTGTCAACAAGAAGGTTTTTTTTTGGTGTATATGCACAAAGTGTATTTCAGACTAATAAGGAGTGAATTTATTACCACTTCCCTAAACTCCGAGTCTGGATTAGAGGATATAATTTAGTCCCAGGAAGGGACTTCTAACATAGATGCTACCATAGATGCTAACATCTCTGCTTTTATAAAATATTTCAGAAATCTAGTAATCTGCCTTTCTTTTCTCTATGCCTCTTTGTACCCAAATGGTGTCATGTCCAATTGCAGTCTTACTTCACAGCAGTCCACATCACAGTAGCAAATGTCAATGTTTAATACTGTCTATAGCTTTAATTGATGGCAATACTCTATGAAGAAGTACATTTAGGGCATTGAAGATGGACCAAGGATTCATATTCTTCAGGGAACTGATTAATTTTAAACTTATTTCTTTCTTTGTGTCTATATTTAGTGTAAGAACAAATCATTTTCATATAATTTTCTGTTCTGGTTACAATCTTAAGGATGTCAAGAGAATGGATAAATGGATAAATGTTCTATTTTCTCTTTATTATTATAATTTTTCTCACAAGATTGAGAAAAAAGGGGAGAATATAATGAGAATAAAAATTCACAGTGTTGAAGCATTAAAATTTGGTGATAATTCATTCCTGTGACAGAGTACAGCAAGTACAAAATGCAGTGTAAGATACATTCATTTTCCCGACAAAACCTGTAAAAGGAGTAGGAAATAGTATAAAGGTAATTTACTGCTATTGCAGTCATCCTAAGGCGGCAGTCTCAAGTCCTCTTAGAAATGTCTCTGGTGACAACATAGCTGTAGATACTTTATTTGAGGCTACTCATCAGCTTAGATTTATTACTAATATATGGAAACAATACTGGTATTTGTGCATAGGCCATTAATTCTACTTTGAGGAAATGAATATCAGTTTTTCTGTTGAACTATTTAAAGTGAAAAGATTTTAAAAGAAAAAGATCAAATTCTGAATATTGACTTTGACATTTTTTATTATGGTATCTACCAAAACGAAAAACAATCATGTTCTGACTTTTCCTTGTGTGGGTTTAGTTCTGAAGTACTGTATTATTTACATCAATGAGAACAGTAATGTTTCAATTTAGAACTCTGCTCCTTTATTTAATTCCCCTGCAGCTACCAAGATTTGGAATAATAGAGGACATTTTTTCCTAGCAATGCTGGCATGAGATTTGTAGGCTTAAAATACGTCACTCAAAATTACCTGTCTGCGCAAAATTTAGTGATAGTAAACACTTAAATAAAATACTATTAGAGCATAGAGCATTATCTCTTTCCCTAAATTGCTTCAATTGGTTTAATATATTTTTACTGAGAAATTGTCCCAAAAACTTTGAAGTTTGGTGATCAATCAATAAATAGCATGCAACACATTTTAGAGAGCGTTTTCCCTTCATTAGAAATATCAATCACTCTGCCAGAAAGGACGCTAGAAATGCTGTAATTGTCCAGGTGGATGAATAGTTGCTATATGCTCAGCAATAGTTTGCATGATGTTGATGATTAAAAGGGTTTTTTTGTTGTTGATGGGCAAAGGCTGGATTAAGAATGAAGGGGTAGCTGAGCTTCCTTTGGTCAGGATACCAAGGAGCTGGAACAAAGGTGAGCTTAGTGTGTATTGAACAGCCAAAGTTTACCTCAAAGTTGCAGAAAAATAGAGATTATATTATCTCACAAATGGTTGTCACGAGACTAACTGGAAAGAAATCTAAATCTAGTAATCTGTCACCCTGAAGGATCTGTGTAGTAAGGTATTTAAAGAAGTTAAGATTAGAGTAGCTTCATTTGCAATTTAAATTTGCTACAGACTATTTTTTGAAAGCATATATGAGGGTCCTAGGGTGTGAAGTGTCATTCACTGATGTGTATCAAGACTAATTTATCCAACTTTCCTTTGACCATACCTGGCTTTTCCCTGCACTTAGTTTGTAAGAGAAGCGTGAAATGTGTATACACAATCCCCACCCCCAGCCATACTCTGGTTGCTGCCCCTGTAGTCCTGGCATGGTGCTGCTCTGGGGTGGCAAGGCTGCCGTCACTGCTCTTGACCAGTTTCTGCAGGCAGTGCTCACTCTGAAGTGGGCCCAGACACAGCAATCACACAAGAACGTGTTTATATCTTACACCTAGGTTAAACAAATTAAACACAAGTCATGCGAAGAGATGCAGGACTGCAGATATGCGTATGTGTAAGGAAGCACTTGTGTAAGAAAGTGCCTAAGTTGGGCAGAAGCAGGGCTTGATGAGTGCCTGTCTCCAGATTTTTTTGAAGGGCTGGCACTAGGCTTAGACCTTCCTCGCCAGTTTCTTGTGCAGAGTCCTGTCCTTGACCTGCAGGTCTCCCTACATTCTGCAGAGAAAGCCCAGTGGTTTGAATTCCAAGTTGTTAAAAAAACAGTGCAGGGCTCTGGGCTGAATAATTCATAAATTTTGGGATATTTTTGGAATCTGACTTCTGTTGGTTCCCATGAAGGACTTAAGGGTCATGGGATGGTTGGAGGTTGTCTTGGGCACAGTGATCACAGAATGAAAATTTTCAATTCTTGTAGAGGTTAGGAGGGCAGACTTTGGCCTGTTTAGGAGACTGGTTGAAAGAGTACCTTGGAAGGGCAAAGGAGTCCAGGAAGGATGGGCATTCTTCCAGATGAAAATCTTCAAGGCACAGGAGCAGGCCGTCCCCATATGCTGAAAGATGAGCTGGTGGGGAAGAAGTCACCGTCCCTGGAGGTGTTTAAAAGATATGTGCATGTGGCACTTAGGGCAATGATTTAGTGATGGACTTGGTAGTGCTGGGTTAGCTGTTGGACTTGATGATCTTAAAGACCTTTTCCAACCTATCAGTTCTATAACATGCCAGGCAGCATTTGCAAGATAAGAAACTCAAATTTAGAATAACAAATAATTAAATTCTCTTCTATTCCCTGCTCTGTTAGGATGACTTGAAGGTTTATGTTAATGCAGGGCCCAGACAGGTTAATAAGATTTTTCTTTTCTGGTTAGGTCTCTCTTACTCTCTTCTGGATATGTAGCAAACAAATGTACTTTTGTAGCAAACAAATGTACTTTTATCTCTGTTTTATCACAGGCTCTTTTGCCTCCATTCTGGGGTATGGTAAACCCATTCCAGGTTCTTTAACTGATGATAAGTGTGCCAAGATCTAGCTGCTCTAGATGGCAGCATAATGTAGACATGGTGTTTCTTCTTGTTATGGGTTGTTCTAAAAATGAGGATTGTCTTTGTATATAATCTTGCAAAAGTATCACAGATTCAGTTCTATCCTACTGGAATTATGAGCCTGCATATTAGGAGCAGCATCAAGTAGAAAACATTATCGATGGAAATTATTTCAACCACCATTATTTGAACGAATGGAGATTTTTAATGTAAGGAAAAAAGGTATCTGGGTTCTGGCAGCCTAATAGGGTTATTTCCATGAGTCCCCTTTTATCCCACTATGTTGAGATCTTTGAGTGGTCCAATATTGCTCAGTCACTGCAAAAACATACCACATTCTTGCCTTGCATGCTGCCTCTGGGGCAATTCTGATTCTGACACCACAACCAAGTTTTTAAATATGCTGTGACAGTCCTTGTATCCCCAATGCTGTTCTTGCTTCTGTACCATAAAGTGATAATTATGCCTAGGCAGTATCCAGAATATTTACCTATAAGCCCTTGCAATTGCTTTAGACAATTAATTAGTAATGTTTTTATGTTTGAATATACTCCACATATGATTATTCTTTATAGCAAATATATTCTTTCATCTACAACCCTGAAGAGTCAATCTTGTTCAATAACCAAAAGTGGAGCACAGACAGTACAGTAAAGCATGGAGTAAGTGCATTAGAGATCACACCAAGGATAACTTAGGACAAACAGTTGGCTTAGGAGCCAGAGGAAAACGTCATGAAAAACAACAAAGTGAGAAAAGGGCATGCAGCAGGGCAGAATATTTATCCCCCAATTATAGCAACATCCTGTTTACTTTGGTGACTATAAAACCGTGCTGAACTAGAATGAATTTCTTTTTCAAGAGCGCTTATGTTTGTGTTAAGAATAAATGATCATTGCTTTTTAACAGTACAGCAATTCTGATCATATACCAGCATGAAGACAAAAGAGATTGAATTTATTTAACTACTCTCGGGTAAACAAGGGGCCATATAGTGCAACACCCTTGACTTAAGGTTTCAAATGGCAGTGTCTTCTGCAGAGTTAGCAACAAAACCAAAACTTCTTTCAGTTAGCTTCCAGCATAAAGGAAGGAACAAATGGTTGTGAGAAAACGTTAGTCATTAGAGCTTGGAATTTGTGGCCTTAATTTCTTTGTAGAGATTAGATACTATTAAAACAATATTTTTAGTCTTAAAGCTTCTCTAAAAGCCTACTAACAAGAAAGTGCTATAATGAAAATCCATATAATGCTGATTATATTGTCAATACTAATGAAAATGCTTGTGTTGGTCTTTGTGAAAGTGAGTTAGATATCACAGTGTCTCTGCAGAGAAGTTGCCAGCTAAGTGCATTTTTTTTTTACTGGAGACTTGTCAAAACCAAACATGGCAGTATGTTCTTTCTGCATGAAATGAAACAGCTACACTACCAGTAAGAATATGTCAACATGGTAAATTTTTGCCTCTCTGGAAGTGGGCAGCTTGATGATTGCAGCCGGATTGTGACATCAAGGAACATTGCTGTCATCTCCACTACCTCAGATCAGAGAGGAAACACAAAGGTATGTCAATCTGAATAATCTTTCCCCTTCTTGAAAGACAAATTGCATGTCAGAGGTATCAGCAGACACTAAATAGCTGTGTGGTGGTAGGATGCTTTTACCTCTGTTCTAATATGGTTCTGGTAAAACAAATGCACAAAATGAATAATTTAGATTTATGCTTCCTATATATTTCCTTGTTAAAAGGTTTTCAAACTGGTCTTTTGCATCACCAACTGCAGAGACAAAGCTCTGCAGTTCATAGAATTGTAGAATGTTAAGGAGTTGGAATGGACCTTAAAGATCATATAGTCCCAAGCCCCCTTCCATGGGCAGGGACACCTCCCACTAGACCAGGTGGCTCAAGACTTTATCCAACCTGTGTTTCTGTCATGGCTATCTCTCTGCAAGAGCAGCATTGCTTCTTTTCCATGCCCATTAGCTGGTCTGTCATGGGAGGACATGTTTTTATTGCTGCTATTCTTATTTTTAAGCTACCTTAAATAAGATTTTTTTCTAAGAAGAAACACTTCTTGTAGGTGATTAGAAATTACATTTTTTCAAAGAATACTGTAATAATGATATAATAATATTTTGTACTTCTGTAAAAGTTTGCATTTGCTATTCTCAAAGTGCCATAAAACCGTTTTCTAATATATGTCTTTAGACAAGTGGATAAGCACAAATCTGGGTCTGATTCTCCTCTCTTTTGTGTTGGCTTTGGCCTTGCAAGTGTGTTAATTTCAGTAAAGAAAATGAGCCTTTCTTTTTCTGCCTGGTAAGATACTGACTTCCTTGGATCCCTGTCCATGTTCATATCATACCAAGTAGGGCTGAGGGTTGCAGTATGGGTAGTACTGGATGGTGATAGAAAGAGTCAGAGCCTAAGTCCCTGTGTGAGGGAAGAGGACATGTAAAACTTTCCCTGGGCTTCCAAGGCAGTAGTGGTTCTCACGTCAGTGCTTTGCTGAGGATGAATGTAGACATATTGCAGAAAGCAAAGCTGTACAGGCATCATGCTGTCAGGCATCATGCACCTGTAGGTATCCACATATTGAATGTCCAGCCAAAGAAAGTCACAACCTGCAGATGTTTTAGGAAAAGCCAATACATCTGCACTTGTCACTAAAATCTGATAAGTTTTGGCTGCAGATTATAGGAGTGACAGTCTGCTCTCGGAAATATGTTTTGGTGGCACAAGTTGAGGCTTTTCATGGTGAGGAGCCACCTCACTGTTCAAAAGGAGTCATTTTACCCACTGAAGGGATCCCAGCTCCTCAAGATCACTTTTCTCAATGGAACAGCTTGATTTCCTCTCACTGTGCTTGTAATATCTTAAGACCGAATATAAGAGATAGGTTTCATTTCAGCAATTACAACATCACGGATATCTTCTTTCAGTCTTGTTCGTTGTTGCTGTTAAATTCAGATCACATAAAGAGGCAATAACAGGGCTATTTTTTTGAGAGTAATTTACAGCTTCTGAAGATGTGGGCCTTAGCTGTGCAATTCTGACATAGATATCACTACTGTGTGCTCTGTTACAAGCTGAAAGATTTTAAAGTTTGTTTCCTCATACTGCTGTGAGGAACTGTCCGTTTCAAATCAGCTTGAGACAACTTTTGAACTTGCTAAATTTTCTATGTTTCTATTGTTGTTCTTCATTCTCTGAAGTTTGTATACATATGCTTTTGAATATTCATGTTTACCCTGTGTTTTGATATTTATTTGAGAACTTCATTGTACTTCTCATGTTTCATCTTGTCAACTAAATCGAATAGCAAATACCTTGCTCTTGCTTCTTGCTTGATTTAAGCTTTGCTTATTATGCTCAGTCAGTCCTCAATACTAGCAAGCTGTTTCTCTGCCTAAAATCATCAAGACACTTAAATAAGTTACTGTACAAGTTATGTCAATTTTTCTGAATTTCCTAGTGGTGATTCATTAGCTGGCAATAAGACCAGAAAAAACCCCACAACCCTCTTAGTGTATATTTATTATATTTATTTCTTTCCCAGGATCATAACTGTTGAAATGCCAACATTTAATTGATGGTTTGTATATATTTATGTATAGTCAAGAAAAAGTGCCCAGTATTCAAAGTACACTGGCATTTTGTATCAAGGCTGTAAGTGTCTTAGTGCAGGCTCCTCAGTATAGGATCTTCATTTGAAACTACACTCTTCTCAGTGCTCTTTTATCCAATAACTGCTTTGGAAGTCGGTGACCTTTTTTTGTAGCTTCTTCCTCAGCATTTTCTCTCTAAACCAGATAGATCTTTTATCTTTGGTAAGTCCAAATCTCTATAGCCCCAAAGAGGTTATTGTTCAGCTGGCAAGATTTCTTTTGTTGACTGGAAAACATTTGCTGATTTTCACCCTCGTTTTTACCTCCTCACTGTGAGGGAACTGATTTCAAAGGCTTAATTGCCTCCTTATCACCTGTTACACTTCAAAATTTTGGGGAATTCAAAACAGTATTTTTACCATTATTGTATTTACTGAGGTCGTAATAGGAAAAGAGTCATGCAGCTAAGTATGAAAACAGTGTCTGCAATTTCCTTGTAAGTAAATTCCTATACTTTGTGATGTATTTTGAATATTTTAAGTTTCTGTGGAACTTAATCTACTCTTGAGCAAGTTGATTAATTACTAGAAGTAATAGGGCTTTTGGCAAGAAGTAAGGTTAGCGTTGGCAAGTTGCTTGATAATTACTACAGTGTGAAAACCAACACAAATACATAGGAGGGGAGCTCAGTCTTACAATACACAGAGAGCTCAGTCTTAAACTGCATGCAGTGTTATGTGTTCTGCTTGGAAGTGATTCTAGAAGTCAGAGTTATGATATTTAATGTGAAAAATAAAATTAGAATTGGTAATATTCAATGGGGAAATATCTAAAAGTGTTGAAATTAATTTCAAAACAAGGCAACCAGTATACGTAGGAGGTCTTCATCAGCTACATTTGTTGCTGAAATTCTTCCTATTTCTTTTGTTTCCCTTTAATGATTCCGATATGATATTGTTTTGGAAAAGTTTCATTTTGCTTTTTTTTTTTTTTTCTTCAGTGATTTATTTGTTATTCTGTCCAGACATTTCAGTAAAACCAACCATTTACAATTTAGTAAGAGGTTTTAGTTAAGAAATACTAAATGCATTTACGAAGTAAAAGTGGATGCATTTTCATCTTGATATAGAAGGAATAATTTTTTGGTAGAATACCAAGGAAAATGCAATGAAAATAAAATTAAACTGTTTAAGTATAGAACGGTGTCTACTGTTATATTAGTATCTGCAAAAAACATAACGTAACACTGATACTCAGGAGAAGTTCTAATCTTAGAGTGCTATTCTACAGAGAATTATATCCGGATAAGGAAATTCACTGGTTGATATTGATTCTTTCTCCAGATCTATTGTAGCTGCATCATACTTGACAACATTTCAGTTTTGTCCAGCTGGGCATAACTTCCTACATAAGGACTGTGCCAACTTCTGGTTTCCTCCATCTTCCTCTGACCTGTGCCTTCCTCCTCCTTTTCACCCCACCTGTACCAAAATCATACATCAGCTTGACTCTGTCATCAGTTACTCACAAGTGAGGAAATGAATATCTATTAGATGCTCTTTTATCTCTCTTTTAGATATATTTCTTGAGATAAGAGAAAGCACCTTTTTACAAATGTCTTTTCCTGTCCACTGATCATTGGGTAACTAACTTGTACTGTGATTTCCAAATTTTTAAATGTCTAAACTTAGAACAAATGAATCTTACCCACCATCTTTTAAATCAGAAGTTTTAGTCTTGGAAGAAATTTACTGCTGTACAGATGGAGAGTAACATGCTCCTAGTAAATGGACTTTTGACCATCCAAACTCAGGATCTGACAGATATTCTGTGATTAATGCACATTATCAGAAGTCACACAGCTATAGCACCACCAGACTCCCTTTAAAACAGCCCATTGCTTATAGAAAATGCTTTTTTATCAGCTTTACCTGGAGTTTTTAGATATTCAGTCTTTCACCATGAAAAAATTGTAAGAATAGTTTTCCCAAAAAAAGCTCAATATACTAGTTTGAAACAGAGACAGTTTCTTGAGGTATGGAGGAAAAAAAAATTATGAATGTGCTTTCTTTTGGTGTGGTATTCATCTGCATGGTGGCTTGTTCAGACATTCTCGTCTGAATATCTTAAGATCTGGAGATTTTCAAGGCAATATAGGTCAGCATATGGATTTTGCAGCACTTGGAAAATTTGACAATAAACAGTAAGGTCATCTTGACACTTAATGTGATGGTGCTATGAACCAGTGAAAGGTTTTGTATTCATTCATGGAATGTATATATAGGTGTTGTATTTTGAAAATTCAGTGGATACTTCTGCATCTGTACATGAGGATTTTTATCTGTATTTCCACCTTTATTTAGATTACTCAGGAGGTAATAGTCTCTTCAGAAATCCCATGTTCTCTTCAGAAAATGATGGCTCTGCTTTGATCTTCTTTAAAATAGGGTAATTGTAGAAAAGAGCATCAGCTAGCAAAATTGCTCTATAAAAAAAGAAAAGATTAAGTGAGAGTGGCTGGTTTAGGATTATTCAGTTTTCCAAATGGAGTAACTGAAGTATTTTTGTTAAGATCGGAGCATCAAAGATCATTAAAACTATGAAACCCCAGTTTATATGGAATGGGGTGATTTTTTTGATCATGAATTCCCATCTCATTGAGTTGGCAGAGTTGAACAGCCAAATACTGAATGACATGTAGAATAGTATAGCTATTATATGCCCTTGGTGAAGCCATGCTCAGATCATCTCCCTGTTCCCAGGCACAGAGGTGAGACTGACAGGTCCGTAGTTCACAGGGTCCTTCTTTTTTGCCTTTTTAGAGATGGGTACAATATTTCCCTTTTTCCAGTCATCTTGGACTTCAGCTGACTGCCATGACTTTTCAAATATCGTGGAGAGTGGTTTGGCAACTGGATCAGTCAACTTCCTCAGGACCCTGGGATGCATCCCATTGGATCCTATAGACTCATGTATATTCAGCTTCTTCAGGTGGTCATGAACATGATCTCTACTTACAGTGGGAAGCACTTTGCTCCCCAAGTCCCATCCTTCTGTCTGTCTACTTGAGAGAGGTTGTGGGACGAAAGGATGCCACTTAAGACTGAAGCAAAAAGTTGTGGAGTACTTCAGCCTTCTCCCCATCAATTGCTACCAGTTTACCAGCATTATTTATCAGGGGGGTTACACCTTCTTTGACCTTCCTTTTCTGGTTAACATACCTGTAGAAGCCCTTCTTGTTATTCTTTGTGTATCTTTCCAGGTTCATTTACAGCTTCACCTTTGCCTTCCTCACCCCACCCCTATGCAACCAACTCTCATTGATATTCTCTTCACAGATTACCTGTCCTTGTTTCCACTGCCTGTGCGTTTGGTTCTTTGCCTTTAGTTTGACCAGCAGGTCCCTAATCAGCCATGCTGGTTTCTTGCCTTCCTTGCCCAATTTCTTGCTCCTGGGGGTTGCTAGCTCTTGCACCCTATGGAAGACTTCCTTGAAGTTCTCACAACTCTGATCCGCTCCCTTGTGCCTGAGGGCAGTCTCCCAGGGGATCCTATTGACTATCTCCTTGAAGATCTGGAAATTTGCTTTCTTAAAGTTCAGGGGCCTAAATTTACTCCATATATGACCCATATCCCTCAGGATTGCAAACTCCACCAATTCATGATGACTGCAGCCCATGCTGTCTCCAATCTTGATATCCCTCATTAGCTTGCTAATGTTGGTGACCATCAGATGCAGTATCACATCCCCTCTGGTAGTGCTGTCTATTGCCTGGTGAAGAAGTTATCCTCCATGCATTCCAGGAGTCTCCTGGATTGCCTACTGCTCCGGCAGGTATCAGGGTGGTTGAAGACTCCCAGCAGGACAAGAGCCTGACAGCATGATGCTTCCTGTAGCTGGAGCAAGAAGGCTTTGTCAATAGGCTCCCTTTGATCAGGTGGCCTGTAATAGTCACTGACCACAAGATTCCCTTTGTTGCCTCAGTCTCTGATTCTTACCTACAGGCTTTTGATCTGTTCATGGCTGTTCTTCAGAGACAACTCTCCACACTCAATCCATCTCTTGATGTAGAGGGCAACCCCTCCACCTCTCCTTCCTGCCCTCTCTGCTCTGAACAGTCCATAGCCATTGATAGTCATGGGGTTCTTCCCACCAAATTTCAATAATGGTCATAATTTTCTAGGGGTTTCTAACTCCTCCTGTTTGTTGCCCATGCTGCGTGCGTTGGTGTAATGGCACCGTAGCTGGGCTGTCAGAGGTGTCACCTTCCTAGAACACCTCTTGATTCCTTTGAGACATTTCCTTGGTGTTTCCCTGTTGGCTTCTGTTACCTCAGGAGTCCTTAAGGTATATATCAAAGGATGATAGAATTATTACTGTAAGACCAAATTTATCATGTAATTTTCAGACCATGCATAAGCAAAGTTACATGGATAGACTATGTACTTCTGAGTGGGTGAGTTGACCTGCATGCAATGTAAGGGCATTGCTGATATGAGCTGGCTTCTGAAAACAATGTTCGAATCAAGACTGATAGCATATACCAGGCTTCTAGACTTGTATTTGTAATTAAATCTGGGAACCTCTTCATAGTCAGATGACAAAGTGCTGAAATGTGAAGAGCTGAAAAAAAAATAATTCTTAAATAAGTGGAAATTGCAAAAGGGTTAAGATTGTCTAGATACTCTTTATATTTGTCCAGAGAAAAGACAGAAAAACATGTTTGCTTACAGTTGTGCTCAGCTTTTGCACTTACTGAAATCTGAAAGGCTTTCGATTGAGAATTTTTTTTGTCATCAGCTTTAAGAAGTATTACAGAAACACACACCTTGCCCACTACATAACAATAAGCTAGGTGTGGTTAGAAATTCTACAAACAAAAGTGACAAAGGCCCAATTCTCTTTCAACTTTCTGAATTTCAATTCATAAATTCAATTTCTGCTTACAGACTTAATAGATTTTGACTTAATACATTTGTTTCCATGCAATTGAGCACAAGACTGGGGCAGAAGAGTATAGGAAATTCATTCTCCTGCCTTCAAAAATAAGGAGTTCATGCCGACATTATATGATTTTTGCATAATAGATGATTGTCACGTATGTTGCAAAACCCACTATTGTGCCCTCCTCTGTATAAGGCTAGAATTAAGCCCAGTGTTTCTATTTTAGGCACTGAAACAGAGAATCTAATTAGTGATGTGCTTATGTATTATTCCTACACCAGAGTAATAACTCTTAGAGAAAGCTTGCACTTGTGTAACACATGTTTATTTAGCCTTTGATAGATGTATTATCTAACTATTGCTTTTATGGTTTAGGCCATGGATTATTAATTGAAACAGTAAAATAAGCAATTGTCTTTGGTTGCCATAGCAAAGCTACCCAAAATATAGTTGCTGAGGAAACCGTACTGAGGATATACACAACATATAATCTAATAATGTTAATATACAGCTTTAAGATTACAAGAACATAAAATATACTTGTTCTCTTGTTGGGAGATTAAATATTGAATCTGATACATGTTTACTGATTTCTTTTTGAAAATATTCCTGTTGCATGTAAAGATACAGCTTACTTACCTGTCAGGTATATTATACGTCTGATAATCTTTAGACTATGTCATGATTTTTTTTTAAAATCCAGCTTCATTAAGGGAAGAAATAGACTTTGGAAAAGGATCATAAATGGATGAAAAGTGAGCAAACATCATCATGATGAATGCTGCTTTTGTAATTCAAATAAAGAGCTACAATGACAAGAAAAAGAATAATCAAAAATATAATTTTTCCTTGCAGCGTTGTGGTACTTTATTTCTAACAATTAGAAAAGAATGAGCTGCCACCTCCAATATGGGTCCTGTAATATACAGCATCTCTTTTCTGACAGAGGCACATATATAACCATTTTTAATATGCTTCCAGTACAGAGGATCTCAGAACATCCCCATTCAACCTGTTTAAGGGCTTTGCTCCTCCACTGTTAGTAAGATTTTCCCAGTGTCTACCATGAATATTTGTTGCTGCAGCATAAGCCATTTACTTTGTCCTGTGGTGTGCATCATGGACAGAGAACAGAGTATTTAATTTCTGCAGCATGTCTCAGTGTACATGAAGACTGTTAAAATATTTCCAAATTATATCTTCTTTGATTAAATAACCCCAGTTTTCCATTTTCCTGATGTTTCCTTAGATTGCTACAACTTTTTTGAAATTCTATACCCTGGATCCCATATTCCATCTGAAACTTAATCTGTGCTAGACAGAGCAAGGAGACTATCTCACTTGTCTTCACATATTCCTAATTATAAATTGTAGCATGGCTGGGTGTTTTATTTTGTGACTAGGACATTATTCACTCATGTTCTGTTTGTGACCCATTGTAATACCTAAAATTTATTTTTTAGGAACTGCTACCAAAATCAAATGCTGTACACCCTGCATTTGTGCAGTCAATTATTGCTAAGAATACGAACCTGCATTTATTTATGGTGAATTGTTTCCTGTTCTTCAGGAGATCATTTCTTGCTTGTTAAGAATATTTGAACTCTAATGATGTTAGCCAAGATATTTGCATCTCCTTTTAGTTTTGTCTTTCACTAATACAATCATTGCAATAATGGAATAAAAAGAGCATTGGAAGCCTTTTTATTTAATCTTGTGACTTTTGATGAAAATGTTGGTTAATACTAGAGCCAGGACAGACTATAATGAAACTTCTATACAACCTTCTGTTTTTGACACGTAACTACTGTCAGTTGCTATCTAGACTCCAGTTGTCCAACCAGTTTTGTATCAAGCAGTAGGAGATGGAGCAAGACCGTGCTTCCTTAACTTGTGTAAGACAAGTCTGTCCTGCTAGACTGCTTTCCCTAGACATTCAGCAGGCTGAGATTTCCTATTACCTAAAGGTCACATACTAACTTCTACCTCCTGCAGATAAAAAGCTCCCTTAGAGTAATCTTCCTTGTCTGTAATCAACTGCTCCCCATGACTGTACCTATGCACTTTTATTTTCTTAACCTTGAATAAACCTTCCTTCAACTGGCTTGGCTTTATTAATATTCTGTATCTCCAAGCTGCTAACTTGGTGCTGAGTATACATGGTAACATCTCTTTATTTGCCTGCTCTTAGTGAAAAAGCTATACCATTTAGTATTGACAAGTGACTTCCATGAGAATTTTCAGAAAATATGTGCTATGACTATAATCCCATCCTTAATCATGTACTAAGATTTCCAGCTCTTCTTATTTAGTTTCACAATTCTGGTGAAGGTATGTAGACATTTAGGATATTTACCAAACTGACTCATCATACCCTCTCTCTGCTATACCCTAATAAGTATAGGAATAGCTCTTTCATCTGTGTTTAGACCTTTCCAGAGGCTCTTGTATTATGTCACAACCCCTTCACCACAGACTAGCATGTGAAAAGAGGAAAACACTGCTTTTGCCTGGCATCACTGGGAAAATTACCATGGAAGGAGTCATGTGCCTCCTGACAAAGCTCCTGCCTAGCCCCAACCCATCAGCTCTTCCCCAGGACCTTGCAAATATTGCCAATATGGGTCATGCCAGGGCTGGGCAGAAGGGGGTAGGTGGGTGTGTGGGGCTAGGCTGAGGATGTGATCAGGGCAGTCCAGTGTCCCATGGAGCTGTAGTCACAAAACAGGTCTGAGACCCCACTGGTGAGCCCAGGAGACAAGTCAGGATCAGGAGAGGATCATCAGAGCACAAGACTGGAAACAGCAGAGCTGAAAGGCATCCCAGTAAGAGCCAAAGGAGCAGGCCAGGGCTCAGTGCAGATCCCACCTCAGAGGAGGCCCCAGAGGATATTTATCACAACTTGGCTGTTTTTTGTGAAGCTGGATCCCAGGTCATGTGGCTGTACCAGATTCTCGCAGAACTAGAGCATGGGCAGTTAAACCCTGGAGGAGTACTACTGCCATGGTGTGTTTTGATCTCTTAAATTTACAGGATAAGGTGTTCTGTAAATTAAACTTTGTTAATATATTTAAAAAGGAAAAAAAAAAGTTACTGTGCAGATGTAATTGCATCCAGAGAAGAGCAAAGTGAGAATGTGTGAGAGGAACAACTGTGCAAACAAGGTCAGTAGAGAAGGAATGGCAGGAAGTGCTCCAGGTGCCAGAGCGGAGGCCCCTGCAGCCCGTGATGCAGACCATGGTGGAGCAGCTGTGCCCCTGCAGCCCACAGAAGACCACAGGAGTGCAGAGTTCCATGTGCAGCCCATGGAGGAGCCCACACCAGAGCAGGTGGATGCCTGAGAGAAGCATGTGACCCTGTGGAAACTAGGAAATCTATGTTGGAGCAGGCTCCTGGCAGGGACCTGCAGATCTGTCGAGATCCATGCTGGAGCAGGTTTCCTGATAGGACCTGAGACCCTGTGGGGGACCTTCACTGGAGCAGCCTGTGCCTAAAGGACTGCACCCCATGGAAAAGTGACCCACATTGCAGCTGTGCTTCTCGTGGAAAACTGTTGCCAGAGGGATGGACTCCCAATGGAGAAGTTTATGGAGAACTGTGAGAGGGACTCCATGTTGGAGCAGGAGAATTACTCCTCTTCCTGAGCAGTGGCAGAAACACCGTGTGATGAACTGACTGCAACCCCCATTCCTTGTCTTCCTGTGCTGCTGAGGGGGAGAAGGTAGAGCTCAGGAAGGAATGAGGGATGGGGGGGAAGATGTTTTTAAGATTTATTTAACTTCTCATCATCCTGCTCTGATTTTGTTAGTAATAAATTCAATTAATATCCTCAATTAGAGGCTGTTTTGCCCAAGATGGTATTTGGTGAGTGATCTCTCCCAGTCTTTATCTCAGCCTATGGTTTCTGCTGTGTATTTTCTCTCCTGTGTCCAGTTACAGAGGGGAGTGGTAGGGCAACACTGGTGGGTGCCTTGCATCCACCCACTACTGTCTCACGGACTTTTATCGAATTTTTAATAGATTAAAGGAGGGATAGTTGGGAAATGTAGTGATTTGGAACTGGGGAAAAGCATGGCTGGGAGGCAAATTATGCAATGCTTAGGCAAAATCTTAGCTGTAGAAGCAATTTTCGAGCACAGAGGTAAAGAAAATTATTATACTTTCAAACCTTGCAATAGCTACACAATATTGTTTTAAAGTTTCTGACTTGCTGCAGACTCACAGTAGAATATATTTACATTCTTCTGCTAGAGTGAGAAAATGTCATACAGTAATTTCACAAGCAAACTTTAAAATATTAACAGTTTTAAGTACTGAGTGATAGGTAGCATATTGATAGTTTTGTTTCATGTAATTAAAAATGGCAGAAGGAAAATTTCAAAATTAATTGACACGGTTTCATGCAGTGATGTGATATGGAAGTAGAAAACAGCTTTGGTAACTAAATAAATCTGTCAGCAATGGAAATTGATATTGGAACAGGTTTATCTCAGATAAAACATTTCTGTTTATTTCATCCAGTTAGCATGACCTCACAAAACCTTCTATGATCACATAATCATGTAGTTTCATTTTTGCATACTCACAAATTTAATTCTTACATTAAAAAAAGTTATTAAATAAACAATAATAAAAGAATTCAGTATGTTCTCCTTACTTTTTAAGGGTAAGTCTTTTGTGAGCAAACCATGTAATTATGAAGACTTTTTCATTTAGAGAAACACGATTCAAAATGCAAACTCCAGTGGATCACTGTTTTTGCCAAATGTTTTTGCCAAATTATGTAGTGAGGGCCAATGGTATCCTGGGGTGCATCAGGAAGAGTGTGGCCAGCAGGTCGAGGGAGGTGATCCTTCCCTTCTACTTGGCCCTCGTGAGGCCACATCTGGAGTGCTGTGCCCAGTGCTGGACTTCTCAGTACAAGACAAGAAGTTACTGGAGAGGGTCCAGTGGAGGAACACAAAGATGATTAAGCGACTGGAGCATCATCTCTCCTGTGAAGAAAGATGGTGGGAGCTGGGCCTATTTAGTTTGGAGAAGACTGAGAGAGGATCTCATTAATGCAGATAAATATCTCAAAGGCAGGTGTCAAGAGGAAGGTGCCAGACTCTTTTCAGTGGTGCCCAGTGACAGGATGATATGACAGGACATAAACTAAAACACAGGAAGTTCCACCTCAATATGTACATTGAAGGAGGCAGAGCACTGGAACAGGCCACATGGGCAGGTCATGGAATCTCTGTCTCTGGAGACATTCATAACTCACCTGGATGTGTTCCTGTGTAACGTCCTCTAGGTGACCCTTGCCTTGGCAGGGGGGTTGGACTAGATGATCTCCAGAGGTCCCTACCAACCTGAACTGTTCTGTGATTCTCTGATTTTCAAAACTAAAATTGTAATTTAGAGATCTAGTAGATATGTTTTAGCAACGTATAAATGAACAGCTAGTTAATACTGTTTATTAATCGTTATTATTCATTAATTGTTGTTATTCATATCTGCATCCTTGTTTATTCAACTGAACCAACCTCAGAATGTGGACTAAGCTCACTAACCTTATTTTGTATGGAGTGTCTTTACAAATAAATTACTTATTTGAAGCAAATTTGTGAATCACTATGAATCCCTATGTGTTGCTTAGGATTTACTCACACGTCATTAGAGTACCCCTCAAATGCTTTAATAAGAAATGTAATAGCTACTGTGCCTTTACATGACAAATGACAATTCAGCAGTGAACCCTTTTCTAGTGATACATACCAACTATCAGGAAATTGGATTGCTGTCTCCTGTCAAGCCAATAATGTGAATGACAAGTGTCATTATTCCTTATTATCCAAAGGGGCATAGCCACAACAGATACATGACACTCATGTCTAGTCATATAAAGCATTTAGTTAACGAGCGGTCTGCAATAACTAAAATAGATATGCAGGAAAAGTTTCACTGAAATGCATGCTGCATAACTTTTTCTAATCTTTTCCCATCACATGAGCCCACTGTTCTATTAAATTATGTATTAAATGAACATTGTGTCCTATAAGAATTACAGCAAGAGGAAATTATCCTTTCATATCACATTACAGAAATGCAAAGCTTCAGACAATAATGTCAAATTATTTTTCAGAAGAAGTTTCTTCATGTAAGATGCACTTACTCTTCGGAATTTATAGTTTTGAAGTTGTGCCTCCATTATGTTACAAGTTGCAGGTGGCCTGATTAAAACGAGGGTTTATTAAGAGTCAAGTGGGAAGATCAAATCATAATGAAGGAAATATTATGAATAATATATAGTGATTTATGTGGAGAAGAAGCTAAAATAGGTAGGCAAATGTTGAATTAGTTCTCTCAAATTTATAAAGAGCACAAGTGCACATTCTTCATTCTCCCATTTGAACCTTCAAACAACCCAGCCTGTCACACACCATTCATGTCTATTGTAGCCTCTTTACCTCTTGATTTCACCTGTAGTCCAGTCCTATTGTGCTCCGATATCTTAGGTGTATCTAATGATCTCATTCTAATTACAGGAATCTCTAGACTTTAAGCAGTTCGTGCTAACACACATCCAAAACACTCAAACAGTACTACGTCTAGAGGCTCTACATCTGTCCCAGGAAGGATGTGGACACCAGACAGTCTGGCAAAAGCAGAGTGCTCATGAAGAGTGACTTTAGGCAAAGTGCAAAGGCTGGCATATGCTACTTGTACCTGTCAGTTGTGATGGTGACTGACATAGACTGAGGAAGAAATACATTTGGAATGGAAACTGAAATAGATGCTTCAATGATGAAAACCCAAATTGTGGAGAACTTGTTTGTTTGTTAGCATGTTACACAGCCTACACATGTGTTGGGAATGTATCTGTCTCGTGGCACTCAAAAAGACTGGAAACAAAAGGGAGACATCCTCATTATGTGGCATGTTGCCTCCTTTATCAATGTTTCAGTGTTATGCCAGTTATGTTAGAGCGTGCAGAATGATAAGAAACAAAAGCACAGGATGGCCTTGATAAATTCTCTCTTTTCTTTCCCTTGTTAAAAAGCACAAGAGTTGAGGTAAATAGTTTAAAATGTATAGATTATGCAGATGGGCAGATTCAACCACATCAAGAAAAGTATGATTAGTTACTATTCAGTGCAGTGTTTTAATGCCCCATTGTGTTTTGCACTGAGACCTTTTCCACAGTTTTCTCTTTTCACGTTCAGTTAGCAACTGGTGTAACTGATCGTCATGTAACCATGGTCAGTGGTCACAATACCTGTAAGTGCAGGTGTATATGGTTTCAGGATAAGACAAGCTTATATGTATCTCAGAAGAGACCATGTATCAAAAAACCCCAACTTTTTGCATTCTTTTTATTTTATTGGACTATGCGTCCCATTTATACTATACATAATCTGAAGCAATTTGGTGTGTAGAGGACACAAGAAAAAGCATGTTGGGAAATGTTTGTTCCTATGCCTTATTTACAGTCATATCTTTGTAGAGCTCTTCCGGAGGATTAATATAATTAGAAACAGTATAAGTGGAGTCTATAAAGAAGGTTTAAAAGGATGACGAAGAAAATCATGTTTAAATTACTTTCTCTGTGTGACGACCAACACCATGTAGTGCCTAATAAGATCTTAAAATAATTTTTACAAAATAAATTAATTTTGATGCAGAGTTCATATTTCCTTCATCTCAGACAGTGAAGCCAGCACGTTCTTACAGTTAGTTTAATGTTTTTATGCCTGATTATAATGCTGATGATCGTTGCTAATCCTTCAAGATGGTCTGTGTCTTTAGGCACAGCCCTGTGCAAGAAAAACAGCACTGGCTGAAGCACCGCAAAAGCAGCCCTTAGAGGCATTGTGCATAAGGACAGTCCTCCTCTGCATCTGTGGTGGGTGGAGGAGAAAACAGGAAGAAAATTAACATGCCTTAAAAAACATAGCTCACTGCCTTGTTCACAGTGGCCACGTTTTCTGACTGTGGGTGAAGATGGAGAACTTTTGAATGGAATTCACTTTTACATTCATTTCATTTCACCTCTCTAAGGTTGATTACTAGCCCAGGCCTACTTTATGAATCCCAGGGGACCTGCTCTCCTTTTTGCCAGTGAAATGAAAGGAACAGGCAACCTCACAACACAGTGAGTGTTTAATGTGGGATAAACCTGGCCTTTCAGTCTCAACTCCCATTTCTAAACCCAATGTAGGAACCATATAAATTACTTAATGGGCACTGAATAAAGTCCGAAACTTTCTCTGTGATCTTTTCTAATTCCTTTAAAGTCCTACCAGCTCCCACAGAAGTGGAAAACTTTAATTCTGATGGGGGTAAAAAGTTGAAACAATTAGAGACAGTGCAAACTAGAGTATACATCTATCTGTGCTGGTGTCTTTGAGACATTAAAATCCCATGGAATTGGTAAATTGTGTCTCTTTGGGTCTATATCCCACTTTATATCTGTGGCAGTTTGCAGGACCATTAAGGCCCGTTTTGCACTTTTGTAACATCTGTCCAGTCACCATAGAAAAGATGGTCCTGCATTTTCATGCATACTGGGTTATGAATGATACACATTTCTGCATTAAGAAGCCTTGGATTTCTAACTTCTAACCAGTTTCCCAAGAAGGCTGTTTTTCCCTTTTCTATTGACTGGCGTTCTCATGATACAACTGTGCAGCACAAAGCATGCTTTTTGGAGCCACCTGCGCTGGTGTGGAGAGCAGAAGTAAGTAGTTATGCTACCCTAGTTCTTCTCCAGAGCAGATACATCCTGTTGCTAATGATCACTAAGTACAGGGCATTGAGCTTGTGCACAAAACTGCAAAAATAAATGTTTAATCATATCTCCTGTATGTTATCTAACTTGGCTGTCTTTTCACAGTATTGAGTTCTGCCATATAGTTATAGCTAGAGGAATTTAGGGATTGGTGATTCCAGACTTTGAATACTGTGTCCAGTTCTGTGCCCCTCACCAAAATAAATATGTTCTGGTGCTGGATCGTGTCCAGAGAAGGGCAACAAAGCTGTTGAAAGGGCTGGAGCACAAGTCCTGTGATGAGTGTCTGAGGAAGCTGGAGTTGTTTACCCTGGGGAAAAGGAGGCTGAGGGAACACCTTAGTGCTCTCTACAACTATGCAAAAGGAGGTTTTAGCAAGGAGAAGATTGATCTCTTCTCCCAGGTAACAGGCAACAGGGCAAGAGGAAATGGCCTCAAGTTGAGTATGGGGAAGTCTAGGTTGGGTATTAGGAAAAATTTCTTCACTGTAAGGGTTGTCAAGTGTTGGAATAGGCTGCCCAAGGAACTAGTTGAGTTACCATCCCTGGAGGTATTTAAAAGACATGTAGATGCGGCACTTAGGGACAGGATTTATTGATGGATTTGGCAGTGCTGGGTAAAGGGTTGGATTTGATGATCTTAAAGGTCTTTTCCAAACTAAAGGATTCTATGATTCTATAACTGGCCTGAGGGAGCTTGGGCAGAGTGAGGAATCTCAGTTGTCCAATTCCCTACTCGTCTTACTGGTAGAAGGACTTTTCTTCTGCTAATAGTTGCCGAGAGCACTTAATAGAAATGGAATGTCTGTAAAATTGCAATGTGTTCTTTTTTGTAATTTTGCTTTCCCATTTCACAAGGAAGAAAGATCCTTTCTTAGATAAGGCATGATGAGTTGACTAAGGGGCACAGATAGCTTCTTGGCTCAAATGTGGAGGAAGCAGCACTGTGACCACAGCTACATATTTTATTAGATTCCCCGAGGAAGTCTTCTTCATAAGGTTTTTATTTACTCACCCTAGCATAAAAAGCTGTTGCATTCATTCTAAAGTAACTTTCAAATTTGTTCTTTCAATATGGTTTGGATGCATGGTTCCATTATTTCTTAAGAAAATTATTCCACTAAGCTGACATAATACACACATAGTAGCTATAGAAAATAATTTTTAAAAGTACTACTAATCCCTTGCATAGAGAGAAGATCTTATGCCAGGAAGCAGATTGCTGCCTCTTTCATCTTTAATAACTGAAGTGTGGCCCCTGGAGACTGAAGGTCACTGCATGTAATGTTTCATAATGTGATATGCAGTCCCAGCACATAATGGTTCAGCCTGATCTCAGGGGCAGATGGCAGGAGTCATAGGTACAAATATACAATTTCATGCTGTTTAGATCAAGACGAAATGCTATGTGATGGCACCTGTTGTCTCTGAAGTCTTTGGAGATTTTTCCTCTGCATTAAAGATGAAGAGACTTATAGCTCAATAGACTGTTAGCTTGCATTCATTTTTTTGTGTGTGTGATTGTTCTGCCTCTCTCTGCAAGTCATTTCCCCCACCACAAATACATTTTGTGGTGACTGGCCAATTTCCCCAGAATTTCACTGAAGTGAAGTCTTGAAGACATTAAGCTCCTAAAAGTGTCATAAAAAGCAGTGGTAGAGTAGAGGAATGACATAAGAATAAAAGCCCATACTGGCAAATATCCATTTAAATGCCTGCATTGGTTGATACGTGATCTTAACAGTTATTTGTTTGGTTTGGGCTCTGACTAGTCAGGAGCCCTGTGCACAGGTCTGCGTGGCTGCAGTGCAGAACAGGTGGGGAAGAAGTGCTCATCTAGGCTAAAAAAGAGAGCTGGGGCCTGGAGGACAGAGCAAAAGTGGGGAAAAGAAACCAAAGGGGCTGTGAGTACAGTGCCTAGGGACCAGAGACAACCACAGGGCACTACAGAGCCAGAAGCCCACATGGTGTGTGTAAAAAACTTTTGTGGAAGGAGAGGCCATGAATGTACATCAAGCCATGAATAAAACAGGGCAGCCTCTGGAATGTGCATGAAAATAGCTCTACTGCACTCAGAATAACTTTTAACAACTACAGATAGTGAGTATGATTTGGAGATCTGCAGCTATGCTGTTGAGCTTTGACCAAATCTATGTGATCAAATTCCTAAATGAAATCAGTGTAACTACCGCTCATTATAAACATTTGTGCCTGGCTGACCTAGGCTGACTGCCAGATGCCAGTCTGGCTGCTGTTGCACTCCCCCTACACAACAGGACAGGGGGAACAAAATAAGATGAAAGCCCATGGGTTGAAAGAAGGACAGAGAGATCACACCAGTTATTGTCACAAACAAAACAGACTCCACTTGGGGAAGATTAATTTAGTCTATTGCCAGTTAATGGAGTTCTTCACCAACTTCTCAAATGTGGGTCTCTGACCTGGGTGTTGGCAGGGCTGTTTCCCACTTCTTTTTGTTCCTCCCTTCCTCTCTGTCAGGCATTTTGCCCTTTCTTAGATCTGTTTCCCTGAGGTGTCACCTCCATTGTTCCTGAGGGAATAGGAGGTGCCCTGCTGGGGGCCAGCTGGAACTAGCTCTGTCTGGTCTGGAGCAGCCCTGGTCTGTCCTTACAGACCCTGCTCTGCAGCCCGCATGGGCAGTGCCTGGGAACAGACACCATGGGAAGTAAGGGGTCTGAGTACTTACATACACTTAAAGATTAGGGCTTAACAACAAATGTCAAAACAACATTGATTGGACAGCAGTAGTCCTAAGAATAGTAATACTGTGCAGAAATTAAGTAAACATTTTTACTGGTAACTATCAGGCCAAAATTCAGGATATCCACAGCTGCTAGACCACCAAGTGGTTGGGCACAGAGTTTGTGGTTATGTACCGTCCTAAAATTTCAGACAATTACCTGAGTCTAGAGGTTGGAGTGCCTTTTGTGGACCATGTCATTGGCGCATGTTCAGAAACACTGTGAATACTGCTCCAGCACCAAATCAAAGCCTAGCCCTTAATCCTGTTTACTTCAGCCTCATTCTTTACAAAATGGAGGTGATGATACCTCCCTATGTCCTTAATGTTGTAATGCTCCAGCCTTTAAATGGGAGAGGGAAAGAGTTTGCCAGTATAATGGGCATGGCATTCATTTTAGCAAGTGTCCAACGATGTGATCTCGCTCCCCTTCCAAACTATGATGTAGAAGTCAGTTTCAAACTGGCTCGTAAATGAAAAGATGCATCCAGCTGCTTAAATGTGCTTATTTATGACCATTTAAGATCTTTTTCATTTCCAAGAAATCTGCAGGGGCCTTTTACCTTAGGCAGCCCTCATGACCTCCTGGACTGGCAATGGCAAGTGAGATGCCACACCAAAACACATCTCTAATGGTGGTCACGTTCTACATTCAGGGATCTGAATCTGACCTGGGGCATCTGGTGTATTTCCTGCTATAAGAAGAAGGAAGGAGTGACTACCTTACTCTACAGCCAGCCTGCTACTGTTTTTCATGTGCATTGCAAATTAGAAAACAGTTTGACGATGAAAGTAATAACTTGATTGAATATTGATGCAACAATGGTGTTTAAGTGTTAAAGGAAACAAGATCTTTGGCATATCCTGCTTGCTGCACAAGGTGCTTTCCACATCCCACCCCTTAAGCAAGATGTGGTCACCTCTCAAGGGCTGTCCTGCTTTCAGTCCTGCCAGTACTCAGTCATTCACTTTGCTTTGTTTAGTAGCCTGACTGATAAACTTGGTTTGCTTTCTTGTTCTTATTGTACAGTGAATTAGCAACAAGAATGACTTGCTTATCCCTGAATTTGCCTATGCTTCCTCTGCAAAACCTGGGTAAGCCTTCAATTATTTTTCATCTTTAGATGAAAGTCTTTGAAAACAAAAATTCAATATGAATGTCAAAAAGCTCTGCAGTGTGTGAGGTGTGTTGTTTATGCACCATTTTGGTAGAAGAAGTCAGCATATATTTTATACTCCTTTTCAAAGATAAATATGTTACAGGCCTCACATCATTGAAGAAGTTTTTTCATTCTCAAACTGACTACTAGAACTAAACATTCATTTAATTCAAGAGAGAAAAGAAAAGGAAGACTATACAGAACTTTATTTAAAGCACCTGGTTGTTGTTTATTTGAGTTACTCTATTATTGGAAATTTGTTATTTGAAATTCTGTTATTGAAAATAATTGCATTTATTATCAGAGAACAGTTACTACTTGCATCTACACTGCATCACTACAGACAGCTAAATTCTTTATTAACCAAATGAAGCTGGTGATGGCAAACATAAAAGCATTAAGTCAAGGGATTTCAAACACTGTTCACATCATATAAACAAAACAAATGCTGCTGAAAGCAAAGCCTAAAAAGATTGTCAAGTTTAAAACTACACAAAGCAAGCTCATCTAGCTTTGAATCTACCCAGTAAACTACACATTTCACTATAAACCCTGTAAAGAACATGGGATGCAAGGATGTAGAAAGGCTGGATGTTTTGTGAAGATCTATTGTAGTTCTCAGTCTAACCAAAAAACAAAATTGCTCTGCCATATGTTAATGTTCTGAATGTGGACAGAAGCTGCCTGAAATACCTTGCAGATGCAATACTGTGTTTTGCTAATGTTACTTCTGCATCAGGAAAGCAGCCTTAGGCTATTGAATTAATACTAGATACCAGATCAGCATTTTCTGTACTGCCTTGATTTACTTATAGTGCTGAAACTTTCTGAGCCTAGGGAACACCTGGGGGAGGAATTTAATACCTATGTTTGACTTTCTTCAGGTGAATCTTAGATTGGTACTTACTATTGCCTGATACATTCAAAACTGTGCATAACCATATTTACACTCTGGGGCAGAGGATCCTGGATTGCGTCAGCTAGTTCAGGAGTTAGTGGCTGCGCAATTACTTTAGAGTCCTGAGTGAGGGTTCCACTGCCTGCTGTTGTAAAGGCAGTACAAACACATCCCCCCCACACTTTTATTTGCAAAAAGAAAAATAAAAGCCAATTGGTTAAAATAAAAGCCAATCAAATATGATACTTGGATGACAAATGACACCCCATTAGAAATGGAGAGTTTTTACTCCTCCCAAAGCAGATGAATCAACAAGACTGTGAGTATCTGTCCAGTTTTATGGATATAGACTTAGGGTGAATGAGAATCAGTTACAGATATGAAAATCCTTCTAAGGCATTGCAGAACAAATTTATTTTTCATTTCACTTCTAAGTTACAATATGTGAACTATTACATTATTAGGACAGCAGACACCTGACAGCGTTTCTTGCACCAAACTGTTTGCTTCTGCTTGGTTTTATATATGCAGGAGAGACTTGTACTCCATGCAGTTAAAAATACCTATAATTGTTTAGTTTTATCTTGATCACAGAATCACAGAATCATGGAATCAAAGAATATGCTGAGCTGGAAGGGACCCACAAGGATCATCGAGTCCAACATCTACCCCTGCACAGGGCTATCCACAAGAGTCACACCATCTGCCTGACAGTTTTGTCCAAATGCTTCTTGAACTCTGTCAGGCTTGGTGCTGTGACCACTTCTGTGGGGACCCTGTTCCATTAACCAATCACCCTCTGGGTGAAGAACCATTTTCTAACACCCAGCCTAAACCTCCCCTGACACAATTTCAGGCCACTCCCTTGGGTCCTGTCACTGGTCACCTCAGAGAAGAGATCAGTACCTGCTCCTCTTCTTCCCCTAACAAGGAAGTTGTAGACTGAAACGAGGTCTCTCCTCAGCCTCCTCTTCTCCAGACCAAGTGACCTCAGTCACTCCTCGGTCGGCTTCCCCTCAAGGCCCTTCCCTATGTTCATTGCCCTGCTTTGGACTCCCTCTAATAGCTTAATATCCCTCTTATATTGCAGAGACCAAAACTGCACACAATATTCAAGTTGAGGCTGCACCAGTGCGGAGCAGAGCGGGACAATCTCTTCCCTTGACCAGCTGGTGATGCTGTGCCTGATGCCCCCCAGGACACGGTTGGCCCTCCTGGCCCTGCCAGGGCACTGCTGACTTATATAGTAAGCAAACTTGCTTACTATCCTTTTGCAATCCTGTGTCCAAGTCATTTATGAAGATGTTGAAGAACACTGTGATGAAGGTGGAGCCCCAGTGATGAAGTGGAACCCCACTAGTGACAGATTACAAGTCTGATGTTACCCCATTCACTGTTATACTCTGTGCTCGACCTGTGAGGCAATTGCTCACCCACCATGTGATGTGTTTATCCAGCTGTCTGCTGCACATTTTATCCAGAAGGATCCTGAGAGAGAAAGTATCAAAAGGTTTATTGAAATCCAAAAAGATTATGTCAACTGGCTTCCCTTCATCAAGTAGGTTGGTTACCTTGTAATAAAAGGACATCAGGTTTGGTAAACACGACTTTTCTCTCATGAAGCCATGCTGGCTGTGACCAATTGACTGCGTTGTCTTTTAAGTGTTTTTCGATAACTCCCAGAATAATCTTCATGACTTTACCAGGCACTGAAGTGAGACTGACAGGCCTGTAGTTTCCACAGTCCTCCATCTTGCCCTTGAAATTTTGCCAGCTTCTAGTCAGCTGGGACCTCTCTGGATTCCCAAGACTGCTCCAAAATCATCAAGAGAGGTTTTGCAATGACATCAGTGGGCTCCTTGAGGATTCTGGGATGAATCCTATCAGACCGCATAGATTTGTTGGGATCCAGTTGGAGAAGCAGATCCCGCATAATTTCAGGGTCGACTGGGAGTTGATCAGTCTCACAATCATGGTCCTCCAGCTCAGGACACTGACACCACCTTGGTCTGTCACCCGTGTTGAAGACAGAGGCAAAGAAAGTGTTGAACACCTCTGCCTTGCCTGTGTTCCTGTTTGTGAGGTGATCATCCTCATCCTGTAACATGCCAATGACATTTCTATACTGCCATTGCCATTTGAAAAAAACTCTTTTTATTGTCCCACTCATCTCCAGCCAGCTTCAGCTCCAGCTGATCTTTTGCCACACAAATTTTCTTCCTACAGTGGCAAACAGCATCTCTGAATTCTACCCATATCACTTACCTTTCTTCCACTGGGCATATACCTGTCTTTTTTGTCTTATTTCCAAGAGAAGGTCCCTGCTCAGCCTGCTGCCTTGCCTGCTTGACTTCCAACATTTGGGAAGTTCTCCTGTACCCTTAGGAGGTGACATTTAAAAAGTGACCAGAAATGATGAGCCCCAGCACCTGCAAAAACATTTTCTCAGGGGACCTTACTAATTCCCTCAGCAGCCTGAAGACTGCTCTTATGTCAAGAGTTGAGGATTTGCTGGCACTTTTCCTCCTGTCAGCAGAGATTTTAAACTTGATCACTTCATGGTCGCTGTTTTTAAGACAGCCAGCAATCTGCAGTTCACTCAGGAGATCCACTCTGTTGATAAACAGCAGATCAAGGAGGACGTGTTTCCAGGTTGGCTCCCTTAGGATCATTTCCATAAAGTTGTCATCCAGATGGTGTGTAAGACTTTTAAAAGCTTACTGAGACACACAAAACTGATAAACTGTGCTGCATTATTCCTTTGTAACTTTGTTAAATGTCCTGCCAGACAACTGGCTGTCTATATTTTTTGGTGACTCTATATTTTTTTGCGGACTGCAGTGAAACCTTACCAGTCAATGCCTTGCTGTAAGCATTATTTTTTTGTCTTAGGCCTTTTATCACGGGATGCAAAGTTGATTCAGAATTGTGTTCCAATTACTTAACTCTCTAGATCACTCATTTGTAAACTTTCAGGCTAGTCCTGGATTGCTACTGTGGAAAACCCTTTGGAAGAAACTCAGCCAACACTGAGACTTAGTATTCTTTGTTTTTATCTCATAGTTGAGATAAATTAGTCCTCTGATTGTGGACTTCTTGTCCAGTGGTGACAGAACCACTGA
This sequence comes from Pseudotriccus pelzelni, assembly GCA_035584735.1. NCBI lineage: Eukaryota > Metazoa > Chordata > Aves > Passeriformes > Tyrannidae > Pseudotriccus > Pseudotriccus pelzelni. The sequence continues at coordinate 25,138,501 of JAWMRA010000041.1, read as the reverse complement.
AATTCATTTAAAAAACTGACTCAAGGGAACAGAAAATGTGATGTGGCCAGGCTTACAGATCAATGGCACAGAGGGAACTTTTTGTTTGACATACTCATTTAAGAGAAACTAAAAAAATGCCTGATAATGCAAAGGTTAAATGTTCTGAAATGCCTTGACTGCTTTTTAGCACAGTTCTTCATTCTAAAAAACAACTTTCCCTTACAAGATGGATACATGATGTCAGATGTTCTTTGATTCACTGTCACAGGCAAAATGTGCGGTTGTTCTACACTGGATGCAGGAGTATGCACTTGATATTGAAGGTAAGGCTGCTTTAAAATTTTACTGCATGAAGGTCACATTATGGAACAGTAGCCATCTCTTGCATTGTCATTCCGATTTGTTCTTTTCCCTAATTCATTGTAAGAAGAACTTGTGAGTAATACCATAGTGCCATTTGGCCTTGCAGATCATCTTCTGATAAATTGCTTCAGGAAGGGATCACACATAATGCTTATGGTACCACTCACTTTCAGCGACCATAAGTGAGCTCTGCTTTAGGTGTTCTGTGAAGCTGGAAGAGTTGGCATCTGACAATCACAATATCCCCAGGGTTTGAAGCTTTGCTCAGAGAGAAGTATTGTAGGACATTGACGGTATGCATTTTTAAGATGGTGGAGGAATTGAAAGCTTCATGTATATGTTTGGGAAAGGTTTATTGAAGGTGATCTAGGAGAGCCTTGAAAACCATTGCTGCTGATTTGCTCTCTTCCGAGTGAGGTAATTCAAAAGGGAGAATGAAAAATCCAACACTTCACTCTGGATCATGCCAGTATTTTTACTTGCTTGTCTACTGCACAACTTCTGGAACTAGGGAGCAGGAGCACTTATTCCTACCTTATCCTCAAATGAGTGCCCAGATCTCAAAATCACAGTGCTGGTTCCTTCCTCATCTACTCATTCTTGATTCCAAGACTATTGATGTCTTCTTTTTATAGTGATTTTGCTTTGGTGGAAGGGTTGAAGAGCCATTTTAACCTGTTGTTTTTGTCTCCTGGGAATGTTTGAAACCTATGAGCTGGAAGGGATCCTAAATTGCATTTTTCACTTTCTAGATGAGTGATGAAGAAGATGGAGAGCAGCACTGATGCTATATACATCTCATTCAGTCCTAGTTTCAAATGCAAGTGTGATCAATTAAGCAGCTACTACTAGGAAAGGGCTCGGACTTTGTAGAAGAGTGGCAGAATAAAATCATCTGCTTCCTGATGGTTTGTTTTGGCAGACTCTTTTTGGCAATACCAGGGCAAGACCTTCTACTTACATTATATTTGGTGTTTGACGTGTCATACTCCAACAATTTGCTCAGTACAGGAGTCCTAAGGTTTGAAGGTACATAAAAGTCACAGAACGTATTAGAAGTGAAAGCTTTTAATTATGCTGGACATTCCCTAGCCTATTGCCATCACTGGTAGAGAAGTGACAGCAATATGCATGGGAATGCCAAATGTAATTAAAAATGCTGGTTTCAAGTAGAAACTGTGATTTTTTTGACACCTGCAATGTCACAGTCTCTAAATGGATCTCATCCCATTTGAAGGCTGACAAGTTACCTGAGCCTCAGGAGGAGAGAATCAAGTAGGATAAAATGAGAACTGTGCCAAATCTTTGCTCTTTGAAATTCACACTACAGCGTAGTCTGAAGTCTGAAGATGTTTCATTCACACATTCTCCAACTGGCAGTAATCTGGGACAGTGTGTTTTGCCATGAAACAAAGACAGTGCTGCTTGCCCAGGTGTAGTGAGTTGACCTTGAGTAGACACTAGGTGTCCACCAAGCTGCTCTATCATTTGCCTTCCTAGCCAGACAGGGGATAGAGAATAAGACGGAAAACAACTTGTAGGTTGCAATAAGGCAGTTTACTAAAGTAAAAGTGAAAGTTCACATGTGCACAAGTGAAGAGAAAAATAATAAGGTTTATTCTCTGCTTCCCCTTAGCAAGCAATGTCCAGTCACTTCCCAGGAAACAGGTCTTCAACACGTAGCGGTTTCTCAGCAGGCAGACAGATGTAAACAACAAATGCTCCACTTTCCTCCTCCTTTCCTTGGTTTTATTTCTGAGCTGACATCATACTGTATGGAATATCCCTGTGATTAGTTTGGGTCAGCTGGCCTGCTTATGTCCACTCCCCAGATCTTGCCCTTGGTTTGGGGAAGGGACATTATAGTGCTAATGCTGTGCCAGTGCTGCCCAGCAGTAGCCAAAACACCGATGTGTTATCAGCAACTTTCTAGCTACCAATGCAAAGCACAGGACTGTGAGGGCTGCTATGGGGCAATGAACTCCAGCTCATCCAGACCCAATACACCATGGCACAGGCAAGGAAAAACCTGAAGAAGTCTGCTGTCCAAAGTGAAATGAAAAGCAAAACCATTATGCAAATCCACCTCAATAAGTGTCCGTTGACTAAGGTGTCAAGTGTTTGAATGGATGTGGTGAATGTCCCAGAGATTTTTCATGAACACCAGGGTGGGGTTCATCACAGCTGAAGCCTGGATGTAGGTACAGACTGGGGAATGAGATGCTGGAAAGCAGTGCCTTAGAAAGGGACCTGGTCTCTGCAATGTGAAAGATATTAAGCTCTTAGAGAATGACCAAAGGAGGGCGATGAAGATGGGGAAGGGCCTTGAGGGGAAGCTGTACGAGGAGCGACTGAGGTCACTTGGGCTGGAGAAGAGGAGGCTGAGGAGAGACCTCAATCCAGTCTACAACTTCCTTGTTAGGGGAAGAAGAGGAGCAGGTACTGATCTCTTCTCTGAGGTGACCAGTGACAGGACCCAAGGGAGTGGCCTGAAATTGTGTCAGAGGAGGTTTAGGTTGGATGTTAGAAAAAGGTTCTTTACCCAGAGGGTGATTTGTTAATGAAACAAGCTTCCCAGGAAGTGGTCACAGCACAAGGCCTGACAGAGTTCAAGAAGCATTTGGATAATACTTTAAGGCATATAGTGTGATTCTTGGGGATGGTCCTGTGCAGAGCTAAGGCCTGTACTTGATGATCCTTGTGGGTCCCTTCCAACTCAGTATATTCTGTGATTCCATGATTTTTTGTTTTTAGAGATAACTACTGTAGACTAATGTATTTGATGTAGTCAGCCTTGACTCCCATGACAGTCAGTAGAGGCAAATAGATGCACTTGCAAGACTTAAGTTTTCTGATCAATTTTGTGTGCATACTTTAGGATGGAGGAATCACGCACCAGAAGAACTTATTCCCCCTCTATGAAGAGTAAAATTTACAAGTCCAGATATCTACTTTGTAAACGTTTATAGTGGTGAATCAGATGGATCTAACTCCATGTCTATGTAAACACGGTGTTTTCAACCAACTGGTGGTGACTTAGATGAAAACTATGTTCACACTGTATTTTTCTACAATAAAGTCACTGCATATGCTGGAATGTCTCCTGATCCAAAGTTATTCTGAGTGTGAAACTGAAGCCTTTCCTTTAAATTTTTTTGTATAATCTTGTATAATCATGAACTTTGACAGAGCAGCCCTTCAGAATATCTTGGGATGATTTTGTCTTCTTTTCCTTTGAGAAGTGTTAAGTCTTGGTTAAGATATTACCATGCTGGCACTGGATGGACTTAGCAAGAGTGAATGTGGGGACCTACAATGATGTAATAACAATGTCTCGACTTACAAGCAGACAGGTTAGGATGAAGTTAATGCAGTCACCCTTGCAGCTTGAATACTAGCAGAGAAGAGACTTCATCTTGAAGACTTTTATGTTGATGTAAGAAGGTTAACTGCATCTTTTCAAAGTTTTAGTCCTGCAAAATGCTCCAAGAACAATCTAGAACCATGAAACCTTATGAAGACATTATATCACCTCCCACAGGAAAAGTTCTGTTTATGCTGGTGCCCTAAACACTTCAATGGCTCCTGCTTGGGCTCCTGTCCAAAATAAGGCTAAACTGTAAGTAGTTTTCAGAATTTCTAGATTTATAGGAAAAAATTAACCATTTAAACATCCCTGCAGGAACTTTATTTGATTTATTTATTAGACAACTATTTTATACTGTAACCAGAATTATTTTTAGTTTATTTTCAAAGGGTAAAAATAGCTCTTTGTCTGTTACTTTAACTGCATAACTTCTGCACCGTCAGATTTGCTAACAAGTTTGTCACCTACATACATTAATGCCAAAGAGCTATGTCAAAGACATGTACCATGTTGGTACAGGCTGTGCAGTCCAGAAGATTATATATTCACTCTCTGGGGTAGGCATCTGTCTAGCCAGTGTAAGCAGCATACCCTGCTGTCATTCCAGAGGGAAAAAGTGCTAAGTGACAGCTTAACAAGAATTGAAACAGGGGCTGAGGAATAACAGAAAACAGGAGAAGAAAGAAAAACATAACATGTAGTTCATGTAAAAAACTTCTCCTTTTGTCATGAGAACCCAAATTTAAATTATTATATTTCTTGCAGTCTACTTGACAAAGTAAACTAAATGCTTGTCTCAGAAAACAGGTTTGTTTTATAAGAAAGCAGTGCTATTATTACTTCATTTCCTTCCTAATATTAAGTGCCAGACAAAATTTATTACTAAACCAATATATTGACTCCTTCTGCAGCATTTTATTATTCTATCCAACTACCTAAAGAGGTCAGCAGGTTGTAACCTACAAGACAAGAGAAGGGACTAAATGAAAACATGGAAATTTGAAAAACCAGTGCCAGAGTGGGCTCACTAGGCAAAGAAGAACAAGGAGGGAGCACTGGGTCCCAACTTTGGCTGGAAAGCATTTGTAGAACACTGTTGAAGCCAGACCCAGGTCCAAAGATGAAAGTGAACTGTGGCTAATCATTGTGCAGAACCAATCTAGCTTAATGGTGATAGGAAAATGAGACAGTTATTAAAACTTAAGTAGGAGATATTGTTTTGGGGTTTTTTTGTTGTTTTTGGAGTTTCTTTGTTTGGTGTTTGTTTGGTTTTTTGTTTGTTTTTTTAAGGAAATCCTGTTGTCTGGACAAGTTTCAAATGAATGTGTCTTCAGTAGTCACTCTAGCTCTTCTCTGACTTCTATTTATCCTTCATCTTACTTGTCTAATTTCTCTTAATACTATGATTTCTTGATTGTTATTATTTTCTTCTTGACATCATGGTGCTTCAAAGCATTTTGCTTAAGGCTGCAATCCAAGATTTACCCTGGCCTAATATTGCCCCTTTTCAGAAAAGTTTCCGGAAGTGTATAAGAGCCTGACTCCTTCCTCTGCCACAGGTCTCAGAGAGAAAATAGTATCTGAGTCTCTCTGTGTGTCATTGTGGCATTCACTTCTTGGGGTCTGCTTCTGCAGTGTGCCAGCAGTCTGTCTCAAGATCCTTTCCTGATGGCCTTTTGTTGATCAGCAACATTTTCAGCTTCATTCAGTGCTTTATTTTAAGTGACTCTTTTTGGTGATCTTTGTCCCCTCTTGGAGCCCAACAGTTTATTTGCAGGGCAGATACAGCAATGCAGGCTTTATTCAAACACATCAAAAGTCTGGATGCATTATCATGGTGGTCAGTGTACGGACATAGCCAGAATTTGTCTGCTTTTGCCCCTATTTTCTATTGCGATTAGACTGCCAAAAACATTCAGGCTAGTTAGTTAGTTAGCTTGTACAGTGTAAGCTACAATGATGTCAATCTGCAACTGCAGTGCAGACACAGCTAATGTTAGATTAACAATTCATGTATGTGAAAAGCTGAAATGCAGTGCTGATTTTATTTGATATTACTGGTGTTCATTGGAAATCTACCTCCTCATGGGGCATACTTATTTTTAAATAAATCTCATGTATTGCAGAGAACTGGCACAGCAGGGAGTCACAACAATCTCTTTCTTGGTAGCTTTTGCTAAATACATTGTAGGCACACATTCAGGGTCATATTTTATTTACTTTGTTTTTAGTTGTGCCTATTCCTCATCCTAAGGTTTGTTTTTTTTTATTGCTTATTTTCTTGTGTCAGTTGTAATTTTCCAGGTCACTCTGTTCAGGCATCTTTAACCATATGCATGCATACCATATGCCAAGAGACTGCCAATAGGATATACTTACAAGTTTAGAATCCTTATTTAGTGGCTAACACAAGTACAAGACAGCAACGATTACAGGCTGGACCTCACTGCTCACTGGAGCGCATCCTCAGAGGTGGTGAGCTGCTGTTTCCCTTTAAGATTTTGTATCTTCCAAGGTTCATATTTTTTCTCTTGTACTTTCCTCCTTGAGCTGCTAAAAACCTGTTTCACCATCCCTGTATCTATGGTTTTACCTTCCTTATCTTAACTGCTGCTGCTCTACATACTTTCTCAGTTCTCTTTCTCACAGCTTCACAATTTTCTCACCAGCCTGAGCCAAGCACATGGCTGGGCAGTGTCAGAGCTGTGCCTCTGACTGTAGAGTGCTGAATCCCTCAGAGGGGTGGGATGCACACTTCACCACATCACTCTTCCTGTTGGAGTGTCTGCCCATTTCTAGGACCAGCTCATGGAGAGCTCTGGAGATTTTCCTAGGAAGGCTTAGGCTTGCTAGAAGATATATGTTAATTTCCCACAGGTTCTTTTCTGAACTTCCAGTCCTTTGTGCTTTATTATTCACTACTAACTCCCTTGGACCTTTTTACTTATTCTATAATATGATTCAAAATCCAAATTAATCACAAATATTCCTACCCCAAACAAAGCAGTAGCATGGCTTATGTTCATTTATCACTGATGAGAGACAGCATATGGCTACCCAAATCTTTACAGTTCGTAAGCCTATCCTTTCCTTTTCCTCTTAAAAAGGAGAATCCTGTGGAGTCCCCAGAGTGCTTGGGCTGCTTCTATATCTGGTTTCTCTCTGTGGTGTGGAAGATGACTGTGTTGGGATTTGATGATACTGCACAATGTCTTTTAATCAAGCTGAAGTACCACCTTTAGCTGCCAAATACAAATTCATGTGTAGTTATGTGGAGGCCTTTCTAATGCTTTGTGGGAGCACTGAACTAACAGGGTTAGAGCTGATTTGGTGCGTTGCACCTTTTTTTAGGCATGATTCTAACGTAATGCAGAGGGACTTCGTCTCTGCTCACTCATGGTGGAGATGACACTATGTTGAACTTAAAAGTTGGTCAACATTAAAATCAGCATGAATTTTGCTCTCTGTTTCTCAGTAGGTTTTGTAGCAGGACACAGAGTGTAAGGCAACAGATTTTTCAGGTCTGTCTGTGAAATTTGGGAAGGAACTATCTTGAATCAGTGTGTTTAGGACATGTGTCTTGTGTTGTGTCTGTAAAATGTCATTCAGCACATTAGACCAATTAGCCCCCTTCCAGAAAACAATCTTATACATTTGCATGTATACATTCAGCTTCCAAGAATCTCTATCTCTGATTCACTAGAGATAAAAGAACATATATTTTCTTGATTTCTACTTGAAAGACACAGTGCAAAACTAAATTGTATTTAGTCTATATTGAACTGAAATGGCACTTTCCTGACACATATAGTAGTCTATATCTGCCTAGATTTAGGAAGTGTTCCATGTATTTCTTTGTGTGTTTTCATATTTTCCCAGTAATGAATTTACTCCAAGGGACACATCAATTTTGCAAGCTTCTTTTTCAGCACATACTATAAAAATGGAAGAAATCAGGTTTTGATAAGAAACATTTGCCCCTGTAAATGGGCCACAGTGCCAGTACTAGTAAATACTTGACAATCACATTAATCACCATGAAAGAGCAGTCTTATGCAACTAGACACTGTCCTCTGGAAGTGCTTGGGCATGCATTCCATTCTGAGACGAATTTGTAGTTGAAGAATGGCTGGTTGTTACTAGTCATCAGTGTACACTGTCCATTTTGAGAAGTGCATTCAGAGCTATACAGCCTCAATGAATCCTGACAAGCAAAAACGGAGCCACATTCTATTTTCTGAAATGTCTTCTCTCATTACATTTTGGTGCTCCTTTGACAGCTTTTCTTCCAGCTGTCATAGCTTCTGTCATTCATCTTCCAATGGACTCAAAACCAAACTCTGAATTTTTGCTAACTGATGACTGCTGATATCCAGGGCTTCTGTACTCATTATCAATGCAGAGTTCTCGTACTTCCTTTTTTATATTGCGGTGGCACAGATGCAACTTTTGTGGTAGTGAGTTTCTCTGGCTTTCCACAGAGCTTATTGTATGTTGCAGTGCTGTCCAAAGTTCATGTGTGTCAGATGAATGTCACTGTCAATAGAGGCCAAAGCATATCAGCAGAAGATATTTGAGGTGCTACACCCAATCTGAGAATGACTGACATCAATCATATCTGTCTTCAACTAAATAGCATGTAAAAGTTTAGTTAATTAGAAAAGTAAACCGAAGTTGAAATGTGTATTTCATACTAGTCTCCTTAGGCGTTGTAGTATTTTGATCAAAATTTGATGATAAGATTATAAGGTATATTTGACAAGGATTTTTTTTTTCATGTGCTGTTCTGGCAGCCATATGATAGATCAAGATATTGTTTAAAATATCAAAGTAAATATAAAAATTACTATTAACCTGAGTCATTCTACCATTTTCCAGGTGAGACTATAAGACAATTCCAGAAGCATTGCAGTTTTCCTAACACTTCCCAGCTTTGCTACTGTAAATGATTGGAGAGTTCTGATGAGGTCAGGGTCCAGGTAATTACCATTTCCTGTTTGAACTGTCTCACTCCTTTCTTCAGCGTCTTTGTTGGAGGACTGGGTTCTTGATCAGACTCTTCCTTTCCTGATTCTGATTCTCCTAATTCCTCCTTCCTGTTGGGCAATAGCTGGAGTTGGTGTTGTTAGAGTCTCTATTTCTGCCATGGTGTCCTCAGAAGCAGTTTGGGTTGCTGCTCAGGAGCTTGCTGTTTGTTAACTAACTCTATAGCATGCTTAATATAAAAGTCTCCCCACGATGGGCACCAAAAAGGAATGTGGTGATTGACCTTGGCTGGATACCAGGTGCCCACCAAGCTTCTTTATCACTCTTCCTTATTAACTGGACAGGGCAGAGAAAATAAGCTGGTGTGAGAGACTGAAATGGTTAATGGCTTAAACATGGTTAAGAAAGACTTACGTCCATTGTAGAAAACTGTGCAAAGAAGCAACTGCTCACCAAAGACCACCCCTTCCCGAACACACCTACTAATTTGGACTGTGATGAGAATATTACCATCATCCAATTATCCCAGGAGAATGTATCCACAAGTGTGAAAGACTGGAATGCTAATGGCTCAAACAACTAAGGTGTAAGCTGATGATGTGCAAAGCAATTGCCCAGGTGCAGAGGGCATGCACACCCACCACTTCAGGCTACAAGGAGGGTGTTGAACAAGAGAAGAGAGGCAAATCCTGTGAAGTAGGTAGTGTTTCTTTGTTCCACTCAGCAGTAATAACTCCCCTCCAGGGAAGCAGAGAACATTCATGTGAAGGCTCAAGGTATTCATCTCTGTTCATGGGCCATAATAGGTCACAATGGACTAAACTGTGCTGATGTAAAAGGCAGCTGTAACATCTTAGAAGGTGTCACAGACTCATGAAATGTCCCGTAAAACTCCCTACCCCAGGGGAAGTACTGGAGAGCCTAAGCATAATAAAACTCCCATGTGTCTCTTCGACTTCCCTTACCACTCTGGAACTTCTCTCACCACCCTGGGCTTTTCCCCTCACCTCTCTGGGCTTCCCTTGACAGATTAAAACTGCACCCATCAAAACGGTGACAAGACAGGGACTCTCACCAGCATAAAAACCACAGAGGATCAACGGGATACCGTTGAAATCCACAGAGCGGTGATATTTTTTCTACTTAATCTGTCTCTGTCACGCTTTTTCTCTCCACCCCCACTCTTTTCCCTATTTCTTTCTCTCTCTACCTCCCATTTACTCTTAAATAAAAATCCATACTATTGACTTAGGCATACAGTCTCATTTGAATCTTAATTCAGGCAGAGGCATCTCTAATAATTTTAATAACCACTTCATAACAGATGGAAAGCGAGTCATAGGTTGAGATAAGAAAGTTTTCTAAAGCAAAAGTGAAAGATTACATGAAGAAGCAAAGGAAAAAACCCCAAGTTATTCTGTACTTACGCATAGCATGTGTTGTTGTGAAGCTTGTGAGGAACTGCAGCTCCGGGAAGGACATCACATTGGAGAAGTTCATGGAGGACTGTCTTGCATGAGAGGGATCCCACACTGGAATAGGGGAGTCCTCTCCCTGAGGAGGAAGGAGCAGCAGAAATACGTGATGAACTAACCACAGTCCCCTTTCCCTGTGCCCCTGCACTGCTGCAGGGGAGTAGGCAGACAGCTGGGAATAAAGTTGAGCCAAAGAAGGAGGGAGGGGTGAGGAGAAAGTACTTCTAAGATTTGGTTTTACTTCTCATTATTCTTCTCTGATTTGATTGGTAATAAATTCAAATAGTTCCCCAGGTTGAGTCTGTTTTCCTATGATAGGAATTGTTGAGTGATGTCTCTCTCTCCATGTTTTGACTGTTGCGGGTGAGAATGGAAGACTTAGACAAAATTTATTAAAAACCCCTGCCATTGAGTCAGAAGGCACAGAAAGGACTTTCTTGCTTTCTAAACCCCTCTTAGAAAGGAGTCTGAGTGCAGCTGAATCCAATCTTAGCCACAGATTAAGTCAATGGTTTAAATTTAAGGAATTACAGAGGTGTAACTGAACCACTTTTGTCCCACAGATTTTAATAATTGGCAAAATGAGGATATTTATATAAAAGTAATAATTTATTATTACAGATTATCAGACAAAAGATCTTAATCAGAATTATTTACTACCTGATATAAGCACTAAAATGACAAGTAGGATGGTATAAGAGGATAGTGCACTACATTGAATCATTATTGAAACAATTGTATTAAAGCTAGCAAAAAGGAAATTATTACTAAGCATAGATTTGATGTAACTCACCCATACCAATGCTCGTGGGGAGATCTCTTTCACCCTTGAGGAGTATCCTTGGAGGGCATGCTCAGCCAAGGGAGGAATCTGCACACATACACTCCAAGAAGGGCTCTGTTAAAAGAACCTGACTGTATGAAAGGGAACTGGACTTTTATAGTATTCAGTGATTGACTACTAGTCACACATTTACAGGCCAGCTACCAGCTTATCTGATTCGAAGTCTGGTGAACCAGGATGGTTTTAGCATAATTAACACCAAGACAACACCCTGGCACCAACAGGGTGTTGATCTTGCATGATAGCTTGGATAATGGCTTTGCATTGTATACATTCTCTGATTGAATTTTATGTCTTATCAGCATGGGACTATCCTCTCACATTGACCCAGGAGCCTTTCATCCTTTTTATCTACCCTGTTCAGCTGAGGAGGACAGCGACAGCATGACTTTGGTGGGCACCTGGCATCCAGCCAAGGTCAAACCACCATGCATGTTAAACTATTTCTTAAGGGTGTCAAATATTGTCACATATTTTTATTGTTTGTTACCCCTGTACTGACACTTCAGATCTAGTCAGTCGTTGATATATAGCCTGAGGAAATACTGTGATGGGGAAACTAATCACCAGAAAATCTACAGAGTATGTTCAAAGATGTTGCTATACCCTTTGTGAATTAAAGAAGCAAGCAAGGACAGGAATGATAAGAGAATATCCCACTCTTAAATGCGGCCTGATTTTTCAAGGATTTGAACATTTGAAGCTCCATTTGGCTTCAGTAGCAATCAGGGTACTCAAATCAGTGGAATGGATGCCAAACCAGCAGAAACTAGACTCTGAAAGTCAGTATCCATTTGTGGCTGATTACTTCCCAAATCATGTTACAGAGTAAAACAGTGTTTTAACATGAGACATCTTTCATATTGAAGGAAACGCTTAATGATTTTTTTTGTGAAAAATTGGGATTTTTCAGCCTTACTAAAGTAAAGGTCCTTTTGAAGTATGATTAACAGAAACAAAATTCGGTCATATAAAAATACTAATTATTTCTGGCTATTGAATTACAAAAAACAATGAAGTATCTCATAATGTTTAGCCTATGACAAGTGGAAAAAGCTAAAGTTTGGAATTGATAAGAGATATTTTATGGGGAAAAAGGCATTGAACCTGTATTCTAGGATTTTTTGGTGGCTTGGGGTCACAAGATCTTCTGCACGAGATGTGATAGGGGGATGTGAAGACTGAGAGAGAGACAGTGCGGGATCCTTTCTGCATCTTGATGAGAAAAGCTTGGCAACAAATGGCTTCATAAGATAACTGCTGCAGTCAAACAGAAAGAGGAGAGGTAGATAAGTGAATAAATCTGAGGTCCCTTCAGATTCTGGGCACCCTGCAAACATGATTGAGTCCTTGGAAAGGTACCTGTGGGTTTTTTGCTGCTCCCCCGTGCTGCTTTCAGATCCACAGGGGTCACAGGGCTGGAATGGATAATGAACGTTGACTACCACACACCTCTCCTGATGGTGATATTGGGATGATCTTCAAGAGTTTTCTGCTTCATTTCTCTCCCATGAGTTCTGTTAACACTCTAGCCTGAGGTACCTAGATAAAATAACACAGTGTCATTTTAAATGCTTGTTATGCATTGGCACTGCAGTAACTGAGCTACCCAATTTTTGATAGGTTAGAAATTGATACGAGTTACTAAGATGCTGTTTAAACCCCCTGACTGGCTATTTTTGACATGTGCAGAAGTCCAATTCAAAAGCATTTACAAGAACCGAGGATGTTACGTTGTTGATGTGATATTTTGAGTTTCTATTCTCCATGCCTGTTCTGTGTAATGATTGTTGAGTTAGTCTGCTTGCGTATGGTGAGGAAAAACCAGATTTTTTTTACTGTAGCTCTAAGCTATGCTTCAGGCAGACGGGCATATTTTCTTGAAGCAGCAAATGACTGTAATAAACAAGCAAATATAGATGGGGCTAATCATGATGGCTTCCACCAGATCTGTCAGTCCTGCACTTACTGCCTAAATTAGCAGAACAGCATGGATGTTTCCACTTCCCTAAGGCATCTGGCTTGCAAAGTAGTTTGATTTTGAAAGTTTTAGTTAGTTGCAAAATAGGAGAATTCTAGCCAGTAACGTTTCAAAAAAGTAAATTATTTTCCTGGATAGCACTGGGACAGTTTATTCCTATTGTCAATATGTCTAAACATTATTATTCTTCCATATAGGTTCCAGTGTGGTAGTTATTCCCATTTAGGAATTTTTTACCTTGATTTGTTATTGATCATAACATTTTTACACATCCATTGCTCCTCAGAGCAATCCAGAAATTCTTGAGTATTTAAACTAAGTAGAGATGAGCCCAAGCCACAGATCTGAGGCTTACATCTGAGTTTAGTTTCCTTTCTTTGCTTCACTGTGAGAACTTTTTCTGTAAGGCTTTAGTTTGGCTACATCCTACTAGACACACTTAATCATAATTTTTACCAATTCAGAAGCAATTAAGAGGTATAACAGGTTTGTGTTAAAGGCAGTTGCAGAGACAGCTTTTCTGGTGGGGTAGAGCATATGGATGGAATGCCAGCAAGAAATATGTCCTGTGTTCATTACATGGTACTCCATGCCCGGACAGACAATGATGCAGCACAGATGAAAACACCTATCAATAAAGGAACATGCTGTCAAGACTTGCATTGTGTCTCCAGTAACTGTCTATTCTAAATGTTTCAAAGGAATGTGCAAGAAATCTTGAAGAAAAAAACCAGAGTTCAAAACAAGCAAAAGAAAAGCTTCTTCCCCAAAAAGACTAGTTTAAGGATGGCTTACAAAGATAAAAGGTACTTCCAGTAATTTTAAGGTAGAGTTTGGATTCATAGAGTCATAGAATGGTTTGAGTTGGAAGGGACCTTAAACATCATCTAGTTCTAGCCCCCCTGCCATGGGTGGGGATGCCAGCCAGTAGATCAGGTTTCTCAGGACTCTGTCTAACCTGGCCTTGAACACTTTCAGGAATCCATGACTTCTCTGTGCAACCTGGTCCAGTGTTTCACCACCCTCACAGGAAAGAATTGCCTCCTAATATGAAATGTAAACCTACCCTTATTCAGTTTAATTTCAGGTTCATAATTTGAGACATTAATTTTAGAACTTTTTTCTCTAAGATCTCTTTAAGTGTATATCAAATTTACATTATCAACAATGAAGAAAATCTTTAGTCACCCAGATTAGTGTCCAGATTAAATGTTTTTACAAAATTTATTTTAAAATGTTCAGTTCATGATGCACATTAATTTCCTTTGTTTAGAGCATCTAAGTTTAATTTAAACTTCATCATGCAGTTTATCCCTCCTTTTAATTTTATGTTTATCCCTCAAGTAATGTCTTTTTGTAACTTCATAATGCATTACATAATGGCATTGTTCATTGATTTCTTTTATATACGTTTCATTAATAAAAAATCCTTATGTTTGGAAATGCTTTATTATTATTCAGTATTCCAGATCAAAGCATCCCTTATTTAAGAAGTTATAAAGATATTCTGACAAAGGATTTCTTAATCCACTTTATTCTATTTACTATATTTAGTGCAGGAACCAACAATTGATTCTTTTCTCCAGAAAAAGGGAGAATAGGAGGAAAAATAAGTGTTATTAGACCCAGATTGTATACTGTGTTTATCAGCACTGTGTCTATAGCATCGAATGTAAATAAAAGCAGTTGCATTTTGATTTATATCAATGAGTAAAATAACTGAAAAGGCCACCGATTGATTCAAGAGAAGGCTCAGACAGATAAGCAATCTGTCACAGCTGTAAACCTTATATTGCTGGAGGAACATGGAAACAATTTTGCCATTTTTTTTCAAAATCAGACTTTTCTAATGGTCAATGAACTGTGGCACATTTAGTTGCTGTGCATTAACAGGCAACAAGTATACTTGAATCTCAGTGCGTATAGGTAATGCCAACTCCACATACCTCTCAGCCTGAAGATATCTCTTGCTATAGTTTTCCACCATTCTGTCCTGAAGACTTTCCAGTGACAGGAAATGACCTGAGTTTATATTATCCTCAAAGTGACTGCAGATATTCTAAAGATACCAGCATGTCTACTCAGCCCTGCTTGTGGTGACTTAGAAAATGAAAAAGAAAGACAATATCACAGGAAGATAGGTAACAGCACAAGTATTTTAATAGGTTTCTTCTTTGGTGTTACTTTTTTTGATTTTTGTTTGGTTGGTTTTTGTTTATTTTTTTTTGTTATGTTTGTTTGATTGTTTGGTTTTGGTTTTGGTTTGTTTGTGGTTTTTATTTGTTGGTTTGGTTTTGTGTGTTTGTTTGTTTGTTTGGGTCTTTATTTGTTTTTTCACATATATAGTTTGTGATTCTGAGCAAGGTACTGGGTTGAAGTACCAGATAGGTGAGAAGCTATGACCATGTTAGTAAAGACCATGAAATGTAGAAATTTCCTTAGAGAATTAATTCCTGTGTTATTCTCAGACAGGATCTGAATATAAATCTTGGACAGTTTACATAAACAGAACCTCAGGTGTGCCCATTCCATGCAAAATCTTTGATAAGTGCTTTGAAATTACATAAATTTAGATGAATCTCAGTTCTTGCTTTTCTGTACTAATGCTGGATGCCCAGGGTGTTAAATCATATTTTAAAAGTGCCTCTCTGTTCATGCAAGTACCTAATTTTCCCATATGCTCCGTTTTATTTTTATTGACTATAGGAAGAACATTCCCTTTTTTCTGTCAATGGCTTTTGGAGGAGGACACTTAACAGTGGCATTAATGGCTTGCAGCTTGGAGAAATTTTCTCATCCCAAGGGCACTGGATATTACAGCAATTGACACAGAGATGCTAGCATCAGCAACCCTGTGCTTCTCACTTTCACTGCTACTGGCATTGATGGCCAGCTTAAAGGGGACTAGAGAACATCAAGTGAGGAGCCTGGGGAATGAAGCGGCAGCTTCTTTTTTTAATTTTAGATTTATGCATTTTAAGTCACTCCTCATTGATTTCTGGGAAAAACTCCTAGCAGAAAATTTACAAGAGAAAAAGTACAGTGGTGGAATTTACTAACAAGATTTCCTGGTGATGACAAGGTTAATCCAAGAAAATAATTAAGTGAATATTGTAAGCACCATTTTTGTTTTCCATTCCAAGCTATTGATCCAGCAATGAATCTACTATGCTCAAGAATGTGACTTTGAAGAACAAGAGAATGAATGTTTCTGGTTTGTTTCTATTTATTCTGTTATAGAAAGCAGGAGGAGTCAGTAATACAGTTATTCTTGATTCTTCAGTAAGGAAAAGTCAACCAGAATTTGCTTATGTTGATTTTTCTTGCTCTTTCTGTGTATACCACAAGTTTTATATTTATATATAAATAATATATATATAAATAGATATAAAAATATATATTATATTTATATAATTGTCACAAATGACAGATAGCAGTGATTAATTCCCTTACAGGCTAGATGGATTAGAGGCCTGGTACGACATAAACTAGGGCAGGCATAGAGAAGTCAAAAAGGGAAAAGTGATTCCCTCAAGATTAAAGCCAGATTTGCAGAATTCTATTTCCCCAATCATCTACGGTGAGTGATTATTATTAGTGGTTGTTATATTTTTATTTCTTGGTGAGTTGTAGATAATCTCCAAAGCTTCTGCTTTGTGCCACAGTAGACAAAAGCAGGGATAGCGAGACACTTTTTTCCATCACCGAAGCACATGATGTAGATTTTCAGCTAGGAAAAGTTGTGTTCTGTTCTTCTCTAAATACTTATTTTGTTCATAATTTCTGTATCAGATAATCATATGCATGATTTAATGACCTGTGGTGAAAGAGTATAAAATATATTAAAATATTGCCTACTCAAATGATCAAAGAAGAAAACAATGAATACCTACAAGTAATGGCTCCCCTTACCCTTGCTACAAGGTTGTGTGTGTTTGCTACAAACCGGAGTATGATTTTGGTCAGACTCCTGAATTTGTCAGTATCAAGTTGGCCTGCCATGTTCACGCAGACCATGGTAGGAATGATGAATATCTGTGGCTGCCACCTTCTCACAGGGCAGGAGTACTGCAGCCTTGGGTTCAGAGTAGGGCACAGTACTTGTGGCAAGATACAGGACTTCCAGAGCTAAAGGAAGGACCTGCAATGGCTTGAAAAAACATGAAGAATTAGGTATCTTGTGATGCAGATATTCACTGCTTGGCTACAAAAGTAACTGGAGAATTAAGGGCAAATATTTTAAATTTTCAATATATGCAGTAGAGATTAAGAGATTTTTTTATTTCTCTTCCGGCTGACAGGAAATGTTATTTGATCAGTAACCTATTTTTTTCATAGTGATTTCATTTAAAATAATAAAGAAGAAAATAACTCTTTACATTAATTTTGGTTATTAATTAATATCAAGTACTGGATATTGCTTACAGATTTTTTGGCTATTGGTTTTTCAGAAGTGAAGTATATGAGTTTGGAAGTATATGAAGTATAAGTTTGGAATTTTTTTTCTGTTTAATATAAAAATTCATATATGAGCCAAACTTTTATGTGGCTACTACTATGGAAGAGGAATGTGCTGTGCATATTGACTGGTGGATCAGCAACCATTAGTGCCAGTAGCAATAAACTACCATGAGAGAAAACACACTTAAACTGTCAGCATGCTGGCATTGGAGAGACTTTATTGTGTAAGAAAAAGTTTTCCAAACTTGCTTTTGCAATGAGCAGTTCTTTAAAATGTTGTGAAAGCCTTTTTAGCATTCAAGAGCTTTTACATTTGTGCTATTCAGATCAAATAATGCAGCAGATGTCACTTCCTTTCCTCAGGTAATTTGCCTGGGAAATTATGTTGAGTTGCAGTTGCCTTAACCTGCTCAGAGACAGGTGTTTCTAAGGTTAGATACGTAATGACACAGCACTACTTACTCAGCAGCATGGCGAATCCACAAAGTAGGACTCTGGAACATCCTAGCAAGCACTCAGCTGCCTTGCAGAATGGAGTGGAGGGAGCTGTGCAGGCAGCACTGAGAGGTGGTGCCACAGCTGCCAAAGGAAGCAGAAATGTCCTCCAGGGGCCATAGGTGGTGCTGAAGGCTCTCAGGCATGCCATGACTCTCTATGGAGTTTATTTATGTCAATTGATGTAAGACAAAGTACAATGAGTTTGCCTCACAATGCAGCATGAGGCTCCAATTCAACCACTTTCTGAATCTATGTAAGGTAGAGCAATTAAAGAACAGGCAGCATCATTATTATGGAGACCCTGCACTGGTTTTATGTTCTCATAATACTCTGTAATCACAGTCCAGATTTATAGAGCAGCAGGCACCGTGAAGCCTCTTAGTACATTTTGTCATTTTCCTTTTCTTATTTTGTACTGGTTTGTATAGGAAGATACTGTGGCAAAACATACAGCAACCAGTATGACACCTTTACCACAGGGCAATTTCTATTGAGGTGGATGTGGTCTATAGGCTTTGAATCATGTCTGCTGAGCAAGGAGCTGTAGTGATTCAGGACACCGTGGTCCTGGAGAGCAGAATAACTTTCTGCTGGAATTTGTCAGAGCAGCTGGGAAGCAGCCAGCTTGCCATACCTGTTGCAGTTCACAAAACTGTGTTTCAGCATCCTTTCAGAGGCAGTTTAGGCTGTTTGAAGCCCTGTGCACAAGGAAATGTGTAAACAGCAGTAACTGAAGGTATTAAACAGGCCTAACTCATGCTAGGTGTTTTAAAATGTGGCAGAACAGAGAGACTGAAGTGGGAATGTGAAGGACAACGGTGAAGCCATTGGAAGATCTTCTCAAGTATGGAGAGCAATAAGAAAGACCCTGGGTGTAAAAATCAAGAGAGAACTGTGGTTGAGAGGCTAGCAGGTCATGAATGACCTTGAAAATTGAGATGACTAGGTCATGTAGAGAAAAAAATGCTTCTGGAGAAATAGAGTTGAAAAGGCAGAAAAATTAGGTTGAAATTTGTTTTTTGCTGTGCTAATTTAAATGGGCATGAGCAGTACAAAACTGACCAGTTGTCGTGGGTTTGTCTAGGGACAATTTTTACCACACCCCCCACAAATTGCTCTGAGGTGAGAAGGTTTATGCAGACAGAAGAGGATTGCGGAGAAATAATATTAGGATTTATTATTAGCAAAATAAAAACTAAACAACTACATCTATAACAATTCTAATTAAGCAAAAGCACTATGTATTTACAGAAACACCCCTCGCCCCTTTGTATCAGTCCAGGAGGAGAAGTAAATTCTTTCCACTTTTAAAGCTGCAGGTCTTCCAAGCAATTCTGCAGCATTTTGTAAGTTCCTCTCTGTTATCTCTGGGATGACAACTCCGACTCGTTGCAGCT